>JAEIFJ010001785.1:0-627606 GCA_018903435.1 Leucophenga varia
GCCGAGCAGTTCAGCTAGTATTTAATAAATTTGATTAACTGGTATGCATGTAAAGAATAAATTCACCCGCCTACATCAACTTAAAACTGATATTTTTTGTTATGTGTACTACAAATATTCTACATATTTTTTTATTCAACATAGTCATATGTTTCAGTTTTAGTCAAGATTTTTTATTTCTCCACATTACTAATAACATTATTTTATTAATAACTTACTCTAAAGCATTAGCGATCGCGCGACCTCTCAACTGACATCGCCAAGCCACACACATAAGTTTAAAGGCGTCTGGAAATATGTTTGTTTGCATTGTACATGTGTATGAAATGTACAGAAAATAAGCGAGAGAGATATATGCAGCCAGAATATTCTTTTTTCTCTTTTCCTTGGCCGGTTCGCCGTTGCACCACTCGTAACCTGAGAAAGGATTGACCACTGGAGGTCGACCAAGTAGATATATATATAGGTTTCAGCTATTGTTTTTGTACAGAACGCAATACCCTCTAGTTAATAAGTTACAACAGTTATCCACGAACCTACTATATAGTTCTTTCATCCAGTTGGTAATAAGTGCAAATGCGGAACCATAAATTAAATAAAAATAACAAATTTGAAAGTTTCAAAATTGCTTTGATTTATGCCATCGTATAGAGCAACTGTCATTACGTTGAAGAGTGTTCACACTTTGGTGGATTTAGCAACAAAACGCCAGATTTCAATCGTATGAATGGCGTATTTATATTAAATATTTTTGCTAGTGAGACTCGCGTAAAGGTAAACAAATTGTTGGACTTTGAACCTTTGAAAGGTCTCTCGCAGTTGATTTAAATGGTGAAAAGCTATAGCAGGAAGTTGTTTAGAGAGATACAGACGTAGCTACACGGACGCGGAAAAAGGAATTAAATTATAACTTATCATCTGTTGCGACCTTTTTGTAAAGTTTTGTTTATATTTAGCTCTAAATTTAAAGTACACTTTAAGGCGTTTGTTGAAGTGCAAGTTAAGCACTCGCCTTAATAGAATTTTGACATAGAAAATATTTACCAACATCAGCTCAAACATGATAGAAGAAAAACAAGTGAAACAAATTTCAATATTTGCCTACTAAAAGTGATCTCGCAGAGCTTCCGTCAACTGTCTCAATAAACAAAATATGTCAAATCTAAATGAAGATACGCATAATCCTAAGGAAAAAAATGGGCTATAAAAATATAAATTGATAAAACTAAGTAATATGTGCAACGTAGGCAAAGGGGAATCGCTAATCCCTAACAAATGATTATAAAATCTAATACATATAAGGCTTTCATCGAATAATAAAGTCTGCCTTAATTATAAACAACTTTACATAAAATTGAATGATTCTACCTGATCATTCGATGTTATTATCCAAAAAAAAAAACACGAAATACCGCTGAAGTTGAGTGTATTTATTTAATAAAAAAAAATCGAAAATTTGTATTGATCCTACCCATATTGGAATATTTCATTGGAACTATCAAATGCATATTTTTGCTCAAATTTTGATATCCCAACACAGAAGTTTACATGAAAAATCAAAATTTTCGGGTAGGTTTGTATGGCGAGTATCCCTTAAATGGGGCTAGCGGAAACCGCTTATAAGTGACCGCTTGACGGCTCAAAAGAGTTAAAGTTTCAAAAAGTCTCCGAGACAATCGTTTTTATACGCAATCAGCATAACGGACGGGCGGACAAGTAGACAGACATTCTACATACATTGTACAGACTTAAGATACCCTATTAAGATTCGGGTGCAGATTATAAACTCCATACTTAGAAACCAAACCCGAATTCGTAGAGAAGCTGAAAAACTATACATTGGAATAATTACCAGCTAAAAGTCCAATAAACATGGAAGGGCAACTGAACGTGCGCTGCTTGGAAAGAATATACTTAACGAAAACAACTTGTTCATGGGCAGCTGTGGCTGTTGCAACTTGCATTTAATATAATTTCTACTAAGAAGTGGAGAGTTATGACACGTCTGCTTCAGTGTAATAGACAATTACGAAAACGTTCTATTATTTTATTTTATATTGCCTAAAACTAGTTCGCCGCATTTAAGCGACTAACGACGAAATATAAGAATGCAATTAACTATGAGAGTAGTAATGGTGAAATTTCTCACACTGGCTGAAATGAACAATGCGATTGTTATAGGAGATTTTAATGTTAGGATTGGTAACCAACAGGTATGTGGGGATAATTAATGAAAGATCAGATGATGATATATTTGGAGAATAAACTTACATGATAACTAATGCTCGTTCAGTCATTGACTATTGTACAATTAAAGACAATTTATAAAATTAATAACAAGTTTTAAAATAATAATACTAATGTATTCTGATCATATGCCTCTGGAGGTTAACTTCTCGACAAGTTATAGCAAAATTGGCAATTAGAATAGTTCGGCACAGTTAGATCTAAAATTCTGAAACGATAGAGAATGTGAATAAGCACTAAAACATTCGTTCGAACTTCTTCACTTGGTGAAAGTAGCAAATACTATAAAAGTTGTTTAAAGCCAAAGCAAATAAACCAAAATATGAAAGGGATGACAACGCTTTGACAGTAGAGTTTTAGTAAAATACACCTTTAAGAAATACGTTTTAATTTCACAGCGCCACATTTTTAAGGTCACTGAATGTAAACTCCGTTTCGACTACAATTCCTAATCAAAACAAGCCGAGTCCCAATTGGGTTTTTTTAATTTAGCTCGTATTCGTGTTTTAGCATTTCATTTGTATTTTGAGTGAAACTTGAAAATTAATATCTATAACTTATACAAATACTAGCCGAAATACCCGACCTTGCTTGAATGTTTCAAATAACATCTTTTCCCACCACCCACTTTTCCAATCAATCATACTTTTTCTGCTCCTTAATACCCAGATATTGAATATCCGCATATCAACTTTTCTATAGAAATCATTTATATATCTATTACCGTTAATCAGCGTTCGAAAAAAATAGTTTTTGTACTTTTACAAATTCGATAACTACGAAGAAGCCTTTTCATTGAAAGGGATCATCGTGAGTTTCAAAGATTACCTCCTACAAACCAAGAAACATACAAAGTTTTTCTCTTTATAATATTAGAATAGTTACTAGTTGAAGTAACCGGCCTTGCTCTGGTGTCGCAAATAGTTAATAATAAAAGTTAATATTTTTGTAGTATCAATCAGCTTTACCAACCGCCAATCTCTTTTCTTTAATTCAAATATTTGTAAAAAACGATGAATTTCTGTATTGATTATATAGAGACCGCTCATTTCTCGAATCATATATATTCTATCTTTTTAAGTTGGATCAAAATCATTGATCTCGCTTATTGAGTGGTTTCGGAAACATACGATGTATATCGATCGATTTTGTAGGGGCCACGCATATACCATTTTCCAAAACGATATACATATATACTGTCTTTAAAGCTGAACCAAGAGATGCACATCTATAAAATTTCATCTAAATCTGTTAAGTTTTTTCGGAAATATTCGATGAACTTACGAATCGATTCAAAGGGAGCTACGACCACCGCCCAATTTTCCTATCCTTCTAGTTCGACTTAAATTAAGGAAAAACGGTAACTTTGGTGGAATCGAAGTTTAATTCCGCACGAATCTTTGAATAGTTCATGTGTGATCATCAGTATATATTTGTAAATAGTTATTATTTTCATTCAAAAGTTCGAAAAGAATCTTTAAGTTTGTATAGCTAAAATCGACCTGACAGCTTGGTTTTGGAAGTGGATGATATAATAAGTGTTGTAACTCAATTTGGAGTGAATACATTCATACCCGTGTGGTGTGCATGCTTTCAAGAATACCACCACAGCAGGCTCAGCTTGAGACAAACCCTCACGATGAGGTTGGTTTCGCTGGGGGGTTCGTCCCTTTTAAACCTGATAACATTTAAAACCAGAAGCACACACGAACCATGGATAAAACGACTAGAAGGAACAGTGGTACTCCAGGTGGCAGAAACAGAAGTGAAAATTCACCCGTGGTGAACTCCGCGACAGGGGCATGGATTCTAGAGACCCCAACTACCGTTAAATCAGCTACTCATGATAACTTACCTCGGAAAAGATTTAAGGAACACGGTTTAATAAATATGCCCCTGGAATGGCCGACCCCTTAATAGAGATGGTGCAACTAAAGAACCGATTGACACTCTTGACTAATTTAAGGCTGATATTAAAACAACATCTACTACAGTGGCCATGAAAGTCAACGCATATTTGGATTTAGCTTCGTGGTTAGTAGTGGTGGTCTCGTGGTCTATTCATCAAATTTACAGCGTCTTGCCTCGATACGCATCAAAGCTAAGTTCTTCGACATAAGCTTAATAAGTGCACACGCCCCAACATTAGATAAAGATGATGTGAAGAAAGATGAATTCAGTGAGAACGACTTTATGAGCGCTCGTCATTTGCCCAACGGAAAATTTAGTCTACAAGACACCATCGACTTAACCGCGGGCCGTAACATGGTCACAAGTAGCACCAGATTCCAACACCTCGACATACACAAGGGAACTTGGCGCAGTGTCGTTCCAGGCGTCCGCACCCAAATAGACCACGTGCTAATCGATGCCAGACATGCATCGAGTGTGATTTATGTACGAGCAAACAGAGTTCCCAACATCGACTCGGATCACTATCTTGTTCTAGCCAAGATACGTACCAGTCTTAGTACAGCATACTCCAAGCGAGCTACCATACAACGAAAGCTAGATGTTGGTAGGCTAAATTCGTAGCAGACCGCCACTGCCTTCTCAACAAGGGTCTCTTAACTGCTTAGAGAGAATACTCCAGCATCTGACTGTATAAACGATCATTGGGAGCATATCTCTAACTCATTAAGTACGGCGGCCAAAGAGGTTATTTGTTATGCTAAGCCTCGGAGGCAAACTTGGTACGATGAGGAGGAACATCACTTATAAGCGAACCCCTGAAATTTCAAAAACTTGCGGTAAAGAGGAAAAATTTGCGATGAGCGATAGTTTGAAAATTTTTTAAAAGTATCAAATAATCGTGAAAATTTCAAAAGGTTGCAATAAATTTAAAAAATGTTACAAAATCGAGATTATTTAAAAATTTCAAAAATTCGAAACATGGAAAATTTGCTTAAAATTTAAAAAAAACTTCATCTCTTCATCTTTTTTATATGATCAAAAAATGGTATTCAAATATTCCCTACGCATTTCCACTGAGCTAGAAAATGGTTGGGACGTAACATGGCATTATAAATAGATGTAAGAAATATTATTGATTTCTTGCTTATTGCTTTTATGGCAGTTGCACTGATGCAGCTTGAATTGATGTTATCGTTATCACCTCCAATTGTTCATATTTTATTTTAGATTTAACCAGTATGGCGCTTCCAGCATGAGCTCTGTCTGGTTGATATTATGAGGTCATACCCTCTGATTTTAAAATATGATCTTGATGTGAAGTGAGTCTCAGAATAAAATGTCTATCTATAAAATGTCTATGTATTTATTATGTAGAAAATACTCAATTTGTCATAAGCATTTACATCATGTTAAAAAGATGATGTAAACCCAATGTTCATCATTAAATTATTATTATTTGTTTTATATTCAAGAGATTTCACGGCTTCGGTATATGAGATAAACTTTGTGTTATTTATTTGTTGACGTTTTGGTATATTAACAGGATTTGACTTGACTTTACTGGAATTTGGCAAGTTTTTCTTTATTAAATCCTGATAAACTCTGCATCCCTTATAGCTTGCAGTGTGGTTTTGTAGGCAATTTACACACTGTGGTGGCGAATTGGTGGTTTTTTGCAGTCAGCTGTAGGATGGTCAAGGCCACATTTTACGCAGCGGAAAGCTTCTTAACAATATCTTTTCGTTTGGTCAAATTCCTGACACCGAAAGCATGATACAATTTCATTATACTTTCAACGGTAATGATGGAATTATTCACATGTCGTAGCTTATAGATTTCTTTGTTGTTTTCATTAGGCTCTAGTTCTATAAAAAAGTTCGATAGAGGATTTTTGGTGACGCGACTTTTAACATTTAAATATTTCTAACCGACTGACCATTGTTAGCTAGACATTCGTTGATTTCAGCGATGAGTGTATCGTGATGTAAATTTTTTTAAAACAACTCTAAAAGATCTTTCACCTTTCAATTGGTAAATATAATTAGTAAAATTAGCTATGGATATACTTATTGTTTTGTCCAACCACTTTTCGTTGAGTTTAACGTTTTAACTGAATCGAAACATTGTTCTTCATTTTTATTGTTGTTTTCGCTGCTTAAAGGTTTTATCTAGTTAATAATATGAAAATAATGAACAATTCTTAAAATCAAATTCAATAAAACTTAAAATACATTAATAAAAAATCAAGTTTTAGTGTACTTATTATTTTGGCCATAAGTGTATGTAAGTAGAATGCAACGATAGAATTCAAAAACAAAAAGAATGAAATGGAGAGCATCAACCAACCATCTTAACCCAACAAAATCTCGTTAACGACTGAGGACGAGAGCAAAAAAAAAACGAGAGTAGAGAAACAAGTGGCTTTTGACAGTACATTATCGAAAAACCACGCTGAATTTTCCGCGCAGCATTCGACGGTTTGGCCGTTTCTTATCTTATTTTTTATGTATATGGTTTGAATGCACTACACACAAATTATCTTATAGAGAGAGAGAGAGAGAGAGAGTACTTGTTTTTATCTTTATTAAATGCTGGTCAAAAGAATTTGTTGAACCGTACACCACTAGCCATTTGTACACATTACTTGTATGCTCGATTTTAGAATTAGCTTCTTGTGGTTGGAAAGCACATTACAGTGTTTATTAAGATCGCATTGAGTCTTTGTAAAGGCAGTTTCACATTTTTTTTTTTTAGAAAACTAAATTGGGACCGTGATTTACATATGCCCTCGTACATTAATCGTTCAAAGTTAATTGATCTTCACACTTTGCGTTCTCACCGTTTAATGCTATCGGTCGATTTTCTTTACAAGATTGAACATATGTGACGAAGTAGACTCTCCCAGTCTAAATCAGTATTTAGTCATCAATTTTCCATTTCGTCTTACATAAACTAGCTTCGCTTTCTGTACTCTACAATAAAATTTTCTACCTTTTCTGTTTTCACTCAATTTTATATATTTATTTACGACTGATGGGTCCACATCATGCCTGTAAGTCAGGGCCCATACGGCCAGCCAGACGTGTCTTACAAAAAACTTGCAACGGGTCGAATTGATCGTATTATTCTATTATTTTTTAGAAGCGTTTTCACTCAATTTGGAGTGAATATATTCATTAACAATACCTATTTACAAAGACAATCTTTCATTTTCGAACTTAACTTAGTCGTTTCCAAAAAAGAGTATGAATGAATCGCATTGCGTCAAACAGACAGACGGATGTACATGGCTATTCCGGTTCGTCTCTTCGAGCTGATCAAGAATATACATATAGCAACTTTATCTATCCCATAATATCCAAATACTTAAAATTGAATTGGTTTCAATTAGGTTATCAGGCTTAGAGGAATATTACTTTTGAGATGACCTTCCCAGAGCTTGAATACCGTTTAGCTTATAAAGCTTTCGAGCCTTATTCCCACTTTCGGTATCACTAAAATTTAAATCGGAAAAGTTTGTTCTACGAAATTCGCAACAAGTGAAATGATTTCATTTTCGTTAAGCACTCTAGTATAATGCAATCTTATAATTCTCAAACAGTTTATACATAGCAATATAACTGTGTATGGGCATCTGCATAACACTTTGTTCCAGCCTATATAGAAAACTATTTGTCAAGGATGTCAAAAACTCATACAATTGTTCTCAGATATCTCGATTTTCTTGAATTTCGATTTTTTTATGTTTTGTCTCAAATCATGTAACTGGAATTTTTTAGTTAGAAAACTGGTAGCAAAGTATAAATAACAAAAATAGTCCGGTACCTATATATAAAATTTTTATATAACAAAAATTCCCGCATAGCGAAATATTGGTGAAGAGCTGGGGTTAACCGTTACAAATAAAGTTTTAAAAATCCCCATCGATCCTATGTGTGCTATAAAAGTAATTCGAGGTCAAAGGTCAAAATTTGAGATTTTTTGGATTTTTTTCGAAAACGGTAAGTTTTATAAAAAAAAAAAAAACTTCAAACCAAGTTGTAGATCTTAAAATTCCCTACAAAAATGGTCTTCATGATTTTTTCTTAAGAGTTACCAAACAGTTTAGAACTGGCGAGTTTAAAATAACTTTTTTAGTCATTAGAGGATAAGTTAACGATTGCGGAAATCGTGCCTGTCCCGATTAAAGCCTTTGCAGCACTTTAACTTTTTGAAACAGAGGACATGATTCAACAATTACCCACAAATAAAAATAGGCTTTGATTTAATGTTTTCAGCCTAAATCTTTAATTTTTTTCAAAATGTACCTTGAAAACTAAGGTGGTCGAATGCCAAAAACGCAAACATCTTATCATAAAGTTGAATGCTTATGAGAAAAAAAGTAAACCTGGCTATAAGCAATTTTTGATAAGCGCTTTTATTGTACAAATCATTTCTTTGAACTTTGCATTTGGAGCAGTTTTCTTAAATACAATATTATTGGAAGTAGATTTAACAAGTTAAGAAAAAGTAAAAAGTTAACGAAATGCAATTTTTACAAATAAAATAGCATAAGTTTCTAAAAAGTTTTTTTTTTTTTTTTATAAACTGCATTTATGTTTATATGTTCATATGGTATGTATGCTAAACTATATATGTACATATGTACGTACATATGTATATAAAAAGTACTAATTGTACATACATATGTGTGTATATGTAAGTTTATTTAACCTAGAGCTACTTAGCATCATTGCCATTACTGGTCAGATGGGTGTGGTACCCAAAAACAATTTATTAGATCCGTTTTTATACATATACGAATATATGCATGTATATATGCAACATAGCATATATATATATATACATATATACATACATTCATATAAGTACAAATCTATTTTATGGTATGTTTATCCATATATATGAGTATTTTAAAAAATAATTCATTAAAATCAACTGCCCACAACAAATACTGAATACATTTGCAACTTAACAGCATCTCAAAATAATCATGCAAATTATTCAGATTAAAAAAAAAATCGATATTCGCATCCCTATTCAATATTTTAAATATGTACATATACATATATATGTACATATATATAAACACATCAATACATTTATTCAAATTAAGGAATGAATGTACATACATATGTATGTGTATGTATGTATGTATTTCGTTTGCTTTTCTTCATCAAAAACTCACGAGACAATTCTTCCTATTGCACAATCAATATACATGTGTATGTATATGTATATAAATCTGTTATGTATTTATACTCTTTTTTGTATAGCAATTTTATTTACTCCATTGTTATTCAATACGTTTGTATGTATCAAATAAAATTTTCGCGATTAAAAAAACAACACTTTTTTTATAATTCCATGCGATTTTTCTAAAGAACGAAATATATTATTCCTTTTTATGTATATGTGTACACATTAATTAAATTTTTTCTTTTCTTTCACTTTTACAACATACATTTTTTTATATTTCTATTATTCATTTTTTAATATACATATAATATAATTACTTGAAACACTGCAGATTCGTATTGACTGCTTTTAAATGCACTTTATTACAATAAAATATATATATATATATATTTTTTTATTTTTTTTTTACAATTTTATGTAACATTCAAGACTTTAAATGAAATTATTTTTTTTTTTTTTCATTTATGGCCACACGGAAAATTTCACATCGTACTTTACCGTTCAGGTCAACATAACATATCACGAAGAACTAAATGACTATACAGTTAAACTCGTCGTCAACGCATCCGAGGAAGTCAACAAAAGTATTCTTTCAGCTTCCACTTCCAGTCTGTTTCATAATTTCAAAATTTTGCGAATACGCCTTCAGCGCCGAATACCGATAAACAAAAAACAGCTGATTTTATGTCCTCGTTTTAGCTGCTGCTGCTGTCGTCGTTGTTGTTTTTTAAATACATGTATACATATATACATAGCTCTATATCTATGTAAATATGTATGTACATAAAAGGGGATGAATTAAGTTTTGCGAATCTACACACAGAAAAATTATGTATTAAACCTTGAAATCGTTTTTGATTCAGTTTTTCAAAATATATAGTTTTAAAATATTATAGAAATCACTACGTTTTTATGTAAATGTATGTATACATATGTATGTACGACTTAGTCTAACAAAACAAATGCATACAAATATGTACATATACACATGTATGTACATATACAGATATGTATGTATGGTTGTACATACAGTTGTGTTCACAATAATAATAGTGCATTTAAATTGAAAGCAATTATCTATGAAATTAAACGATCAATTCAAATGCCCAAACAAATATTGTTTTACTAAAGGTGTGTTCAGACACGCAAATAATTTTAATCAAATTTTTGTTTAAAAAGTTTGATGAAATCAAAAGAGAATCAAAGAGAGCAAAAAAAAAAAAGAAAATGATGTGCTAAAAGCCTCGATTCAAAATTAGTTCAAGTGGCCGTGACTTAAAAAGCTACAAAACTTACATAAATTCTTTTTTTTACTATATACCCGCCACACAGAGTTTGAAGGGTATATTCAGTTTGTATAAAAGTTTGCAACGCATTAAAGGTTACATTGTAGACCCCATAAAGTATATATAATATATTCTTGATCCGCTCGACGAGACGAATCGATCTAGCTAAGTCCATCTGTCTGTCCGTCTGTATTTATGCGATTCATTTGCATAGTTTTAAAACTTTTGAAATTCAAAACTTAAGTTTTTTTCAGTCCTAGGCAGCTTAAGTGTTAAAATCAGTGTCACAACCATTTTAAGGTATAGCTCCCATTTAAAATGACCATTTTTTAAAGATTTTTTGTATGACAATTGCCATTGTTTATTTTATTCATTCCAAATTGGGTAAAAACAAGCCTAATGTCTGATTTTTCGCCGATTTTCTAATTTTTGTATGAAAATATTAATTATTTATTAATAAATTTACTTATATAGTCCCCATACAAAGTCACCACCCATTTTCTAATTTTTATTTTTCAAGAAAATGTTTAACATTCTGTCCTTATGTAAATATTTGACCCAACTATTGGGTCTTAACTTTGGTTATATCGGACTATTGACCCCAAGACGTCCCTTCTCTAAATTTTACCTAAGCCAATGATGATCATAAATACACTAATCCAATATGTGGCGGGTATTTGAGTTTCGGTTCCACCGAAGCTAAGGTTTTTCCTTGTTATTGGTACATATTTGAGATGGGCGCATGACTAAATATCTCAAATTTTTTTTATGGGTCTCATGGGAGTAGTTTAACCTTTCTTTACGTACTATATATATTTTGTATACCTTACAGTCAAAGAGTAAAAGGTTTTATTAAATTTTTAGAAATATAGAAAAAATAGAAACATTGATTTCGTTATTCACATTTTTTGAACCACTATAACAAAAAAAAAAAAACATTGAAGTCCAAAAAACTACATAACATTTTCATGGAGTCAAAGGGATCGATTTTTCCCGAGCAGTATTTTACAATATCAACTAATGAGTTTACGGTTCGTTTATAGTATACAGTCAGATGCCGGAGAAGGCTTTCTGAGCAGTTGAGTAATCCTTGTTGAGAAGGCTGCGGCGATCTGCTGCGACTAAAGCCTGCCAACATCTAGCTTGTGTTGTATGGTAGCCCGCTTGACTTGTGCTGTACTTAGTCTGTTACGTACCGTGCCAGACACCTCTACCATTTTTTCGAGGGCCCTATACATAATAAAAACCCCTTACAATATCACCTTAAAGAAGTTTTCTCAAATGTTAGAAATACTTATATCGACAACTCAGTAGATGTCCTAGTATTGCTAATTACTGCTTCAGAACAAATTAGTTCCTTACCCTCAAGGAACAATAATATTACTTATAGTCCGATTTGTTGAATACAGATAAGCCCCGTATTCGAACATAATGGCTAAATATAAGAGTTCACACTGTCAAGTTGGCTTTCAGTTTGAAAAACAAATCAAGCAAATTTACATTTCCACAGCACTATAGTCAAAAAGTTAATTTTTTTGGCATTAATTTTTGTTTTATAGATGATGACATTAAAATAATTTCGTTTTTTTGTAAGAATAAAGTAGAATTTTGATTTTTGTTCGTTCTTGTTTTTTATACCCGCCACACATAGTGTGAAAGGTATATTCAGTTTGTCTGAAAGTTTGTAACGCATCGAAGGAGACGTCGTAGACCCCATAAAGTATATATATTCTTGATCAGCTCGACGAGACGAATCGATCTAGTCATGTCCGTCTGTCTGTCTGTATATTTCTGGGCATCTTTTTCGAGAATGAAAGTGACACGCCCATTTTTAGGTATAGCCCCCATACAAACTTACCGTTTCTTTTCGATTTTTTGTGTAAAAATACTAATTATTTATATTATTATGTATTCGCTCCCAATTGGGTAAAAACATTTCTTTTGTCACCCAGTGTTAAAATCAATATGCCACGCCCTCTTTTAGGCATAGCCCCCATATAAACTTTCCGATTTTTTGTATGAAAATAGTTATTATTTATGCATATATTCACTCCAATTTGGCTAAAAACATTCTAATGTCATCTAAATCAGATGTGCCACGCCCATTTTTTTGTATAGCCCCCATACAAATTTTGTGCCCATTTTCGAATGTATTTACTCCATATTGGGTAAAAACTTTTCTAATATCATGGTGCCACGCCCATTTTTATGTGTTTCTTCCATACAAACTTACCGCCCATTTCCAGATATTTTCGTGAACTATGTTGTTATACATATCTGTATTTTTAGCTCAAAATTTGAAATTAATATTGTGTGTATACTTGGGTGACCACTGATGGTTACACATAAACTCTTTAAAGATTCGTGTGACGGGTATTTAAGCTTCGGTTCTACCGAAGTTAACGTCTTTTCTTGTTTTTATACCTGTTACTCATAGTGTAAAACTGGTATGTTCAGTTTGTCGGAAGGTAAAGGAGGCATCGTAGACCCTATATATATATATATATTCTTGATGATCTCAAAGAGACGAATCGATTTAGCTATGTCCGTCTGTCCGCTTGTCCGTCCGTCTGTCTGTGTGTTGCAGCGTAACTTATTTGCTCAGTTTTAAAGATATTAAGTTGAAATTTTAAACTTAAGCTTTTTGTAGGTCCTGTGTACTTTCTATGTTAAAATCAATGTGCCACGCCCACTTTTAGGTATAGCTCCCATACGAAAGTACAACATTTTGTCAAGTTCTTATACGAAAAACAATTTATTTATAGAGCTAATGGCTTCAATTATGGTACAAATGCTTCTTATATAAAGTCAAATTTTCATTTTAAAATTTGTTCAGATATTTAATTGATATTTTCCAAAATAATTGTGTTACTGCGTCTGCTTGGCGAATGTTGTTGCTCCAAACTTCAAGCAGCGTTAATTGGGAAAACTCTATTTTAGCAGCAACATATATATTTTTTAGGAAAAGGAACAAAAACGAGCAAAAAGCATTAATATCATTTAATTCTGTACAGTTTTGTTAATACATTTTCGTTAAAACGATACCTAAAGCTTCTTACAATCGAAAGTTATATTCCACAGGACACAAATACATTTGTTAGTTTGAAGCTAAAAAACACATGAACAACATATTGCACAATTGGACAACTAAACACAGATACTTAAAAATCTCTATAAATATTTTATTTTACATACCTTGACCAACTTTTTCCATATTTAAATTTTTTTATTTGTTTACAAATAAATGCAAATGACAACAAATTTAGCGCTATTTTAATTGTCAAAGCAACACTGAAACAGCTGGCTTTGACTAAGCATAAAATATTAAGGGTGCTTCAAAAAAATTATGCAACATCATTTCAATTCTATTTTCAGTATTGACAATCAAAAAACCATACAGCTTTAACAAGATTGAACAACAATAAAATTGTTTTTATGCCAAAATTATCGATATTTTGCCCATAGTGCAGCGGTTGAATTTTTTTTATTATAATTTTGCAGAATAACTGTAAAGAGAGAAAATTAATGAAGGTAAAAAGCTATGATATGACATATTGCACACATTCCCTTAACCACAAAATACAACATTCAAAAGTTCTGTTTCTAAATACCTTATACAAATTACTCGTTTTTTTAAGTTATTGCAAATGCAAAAACTGTTGGATTCTTTAAAAATATTTTTTATTTTCAAACATTTGCTTCATATTTTCATAAGAAAAAAAATATATAATAATGATTTCGCTAACGCAAATGCATTCATTTATGTACTTTTAAATGAGCACAGATTACAAATCAGACTGCTTTAAGATAATTCTGAGCATATGCGCTTGTTAATCCGATTGAGCTTAATTCATTGTTGATATAAAAACTTTGAGTAGGTATTTATTTTGGTTCGTTCCATTTCATTGTCACAGCATTTTCCAAGTAATCAGCTGTACCATTCTCAAAGAACGCTATTCTTAAACAAATTCATTTGTCTGGGGTTATTTAAGCGTCTTTCCAATGGGACATTCTCTGTGAAAAAAGTTAACGAAAATAAAGACAATTATTTTTGAGTTCAATATAATTTCTAATGTCAACCAGCTCATATATGTAACGATAATTTCAGATAAAATATATATATATATGAGAACGAACGTGGATAGCTAACCGTGCATGACGTTGGAGGTAGTTGAGGCCGATAAAACTCAAATTAAGCCTCGGCGGATTCCCTGCGTGAAGTTAGCAAGAGCTAGCTACAAAGATTGGTATTTTTTGTCATAAGGTGACTCATACAAACAAAAATTTTAATTTAATAATTAATAAATAAAAATGTATAAAATATTGTAAAATAAAACCAAAAACAATATATTTCTATTAATCAAACCTACACGTACTATAGTTGGCATTAATTTAGACAGTATAATGCTTTAATAATTTTTAAAAAGTAGAAATATGGAAAAAAGAACAAACAAAGAACAACAAAAGATTCGTACTAAGAATAGCTTTAATTTGAAAAAAAATTTGTCAAAAGTTTTTTTTTAATAATAAAAAAATATTTATATATAAGGTTTTGTTGGTTGCGAATATGGGGTATGGAGTTCGCTCAGAAAATTAAAAAAAGGTTGACAATTTTTATATTAATTAAAAAAACTGTACCTCTTGTCGATGCATTATGAAAGTAAGAAAATCTTTTAACCGAAAATGAAAGTCATATAGTTGAACCTAGTTCTGAAGAATATTTCACTTTTTTGTAAAAAAAATAATTAATACTAACAAGAAAAAAGTTAACTTCGGTTAGACCGAAGCTAATACTATATACCTGTTACACATCATTTGACGTTGATAGACCTTCGTGTGCAGCATTTGTATTAAATTTTATTTTAAAATAGTAAACAAATTAAAAATATTTTTAAAAATTTTTAAATTTGCGGTCCGATTTGAACCAATTTTAAACTGAAGATTTGGCATGGTATACGAAGCATTTGTATCATATTTGAAGCCAATCGCTTTATAAATACATTTTTTTCTTATAGAGCTTGACAAAATGTTGTACTTTTTGTATGGGAGCTATACCTAAAAGTGGGCGTGGCACATTGATTTTAACATAGAAAGTACCCAGGACCTAGAAAAGGTTAAGTTTAAAAATTCAGCTTAATATCTTTAAAACTGATCGAATAAATCGCGCAGCAACAAACAGACGGAAAGACGGACATGGCTAAATCGATTCGTCTCGTCGAGGTGATCAAGAATATATATATACTTTATAGGGTCTACGATGCCTCCTTTAATGCGTTACAAACTTTCTGACAAACTGAATATACCTGTTTACACTAGTGTAACAGGTATAAAAATAAAAGTTTTTTTTTTTAAGGAAATAATAATACTAATAATAAAATTAAAATAAAACAAGAAAAAAAAGTTAACTTCGGTTGGACCGAAGCTCATATACCTGTTACACAACATTTGACGTGGATAGACCTTCGTGTGCAGCATTTGTATTAAATTTTATTTCAAAATACTAAACAAATTAAATATATTCTTAAAAATTTAGGAATTCGCGGTCTGATTTAGACCAATTTTAAACTGAAGATTTGGCTTAATATACGAAGCATTTGTACCATATTTGAAGCCATTTGCTTTATAAATAAATTTTTTTCTTATAAGAACTTGACAAAATGTTATTCTTTTCTATGGGAGCCATTTCTAAAAGTGGGCGTGGCACATTGATTCTAACATAGAAACTTCACAGGACCTAGAAAAGCTTAAGTTTAAAATTTCAGCCCAATATCTTTAAAACTGAGCGAATAAACCGCGCAGCAACACACAGACAGACGGACAGACGGACGGACGGACAGACGGACAGACAGACGGACATGGCTAAATCGATTCGTCTCGTCGAGGTGATCAAGAATATATATACTTTATAGGGTCTACGATGCCTCCTTTAATGCGTTACAAACTTTCCGACAAACTGAATATACCTGTTTACACTAGTGTAACAGGTATAAAACAAATCAGGAACAAGAAAAAAAAGTTAACTTCGGTTGCATCGCATCGTGTTCAGCATTTGTATTAAATTTTATCTTAAAATACTAAACAAACTAAAAATATTCTTAAAAATTTAGAAATTCGCGGTCTGATGTGAACCAATTTTAAACTGAAGATTTGGCTTGATAGAAGAAGCATTTGTACAATGTTTGAAGCCATAAGAACTTGACAAAATTTTGTACGTTTGAATGGAGGCTATACCTAACCACATTGATTTTAACATAGAAAGTACACAGGACCTCGAAAAGCTTAAGTTTAAAACTGAGCGAATAAATGGCGCAGCAAGAAAACAGATGGACAGACAGACGGACATGGCTAAATCGATTCGTCTCGTCGTGCTCATCAATAATATATTCATATATTTTTTATGGGGTCTCAACATGCTTCCTTTACTGCGTTACAATTTTCCGACAAACTGATAGTACCCTTCACACTATTTGTGGCGCCATTGGGCAAAAAAAGTATCCGGACAAATTGATTTTGAGAGCTCATTTCTTAACCGATTTTTGATTTTGTTTTTAATTAAAGCTAATATAATTTCTATTTTAACAGCAATCGGGGTTGTTTAAATAAAAGTTCCATTTTTTTATTATCCTTGAAAAATGAAAAAAAAAAAAATTTTTTTTTGTGTTTAAATGCTTTCAGTTTTTGAGATAATATTTAAAATTAATCCAAAAATCCTGGAAGTTGTTCATTTATCATGGGATAGGCTTAATTAAAAAAATTATTTTATTTGTTATTAACAAATACATAAACAAAAGTGAGTTAAGTGCCGTTAAATTTGAAAAATTTATATCCAATGAACGTTTGTTGATGGGATTTTCTTAAGTTAACAAATTGTTAATAATTAAACAATTTTTAAAACAAATATTTTCGTTGCAATTTGTTGGTGTAAGGGTACCCCCTTATAGAGAAAAGAAGCTTAATCGGCAGCTTTGTATTGAACATAAAAATTTTATGAGTTTCCAGCAGATGTATGACATATATGTCGGTGGTGAATACATTCTTTGAAAGTTTTGAGGGACATTGAAGTAGTTGATCTTTTTAAGGAAGCGAGAGAACTTCTACCAACAATTTACAAATGTACATACATATATCGATTTGGAGTATGTTCACATTCACAAAAGCGGCTGCCGAGCGATATTTTAGTAAACCCTTTCCGGGAAATAAAAACCGTGACATGATTAAACAGAAAATCCGAGGCTGTTTTATAAAACAAAACAAAATCGTTTCAAAGTAGTATTAAAACAAGAAAAAAAGTTAACTTCGGATGGACCGAAGTTTATATACCTGTTACACATCATTTGACGTTGATAGACCTTCGTGTGCAGCATTTGTATTAAATTTTATTTCAAAATACTAAACAAATTAAATATACTCTTAAAAATTTAGAAATTCGCGGTCCGATTTGGACCAATTTTAAACTGAAGATTTTGGCATGGTATAAGAAACATTTTAACCATATTTGAAGCCATTCGATTTATAAATACATTTTTTTCATGTAAGAACTTGAAAAAATGTTGTGCTTTTGTATGGGAGCTATACCTAAAAGTGGGCGTGGCACATTGATTTTAACATAGAAACTACACAGGACCTAGAAAAGCTTAAGTTTAATTTTAAATTTCAGCCCAATATCTTTAAAACTGAGCGAATAAATCGCGCAGCAACACACAGACAGACGGACGGACAGACAGACGGACATGGCTAAATCGATTCGTCTCGTCAAGGTGATCAATAATATATATACTTTATAGGGTCTACGATGCCTCCTTTAATGCGTTACAAACTTTCCGACAAACTGAATATACCTGTTTACACTAGTGTAACAGGTATAAAAAAATTTAAATTGGTTTTTCATTGTTATTTTTTTTACCAACCCATTTCAATATGCTTTAAAATGCGTTTTTACTCTGGTTTTTATTCAGAAACAAAATGTTTTCGAAGTTTTTACTTAACAGACGAGTACTCCTTTATTCTTATATCCTACTCTCACTGGTGTCCGATGAAGTTGGCACATGAAGAGCTTGTCTAGCAAGCTTTTGAAGTAGTGGCACGGCTCTTGCCGAAATGATTAGTACTATTTTCCGTTTTTTACATATGCATTAGAATTTTTGTGCGGATATATTTTTTTCTGGATCTGGCAATTTGTTAGCAAAATCGAAAAATTGATCTGTAACAGTGGTTCCTTGTATGGTTTCCTTGACAACTGGCTAATCGGTGACAATCTCATTCTCAATTAATGTAAGCAATCAATGTAACATACATTTTTTCCGTTTCTTATAAGAAAAAACAAGAAAAAACGTTAACTTCGGTAGAACCGAAGCTTAAATACCCGTCACACAAATCTTTAAAGAGGTTATGTGTAATCATCGGTGGTCACCCAAGTTTACACGCAATATTAATTTCGAATTTTGAGCTAAAAATACAGATATGTATAACAACATATATCTCGAATATATCTAGAAATGGGCGGTAAGGTTGTATGCAAGAAACACCTGAAAATGGGCGTGGCACCATGATATTGGAAGAGTCGTTACCCAATATGGAGTAAATACATGAAAAAATAATAACCATTTTCATACAAAAAATCGAAAATGGTCGGAAAGTTTGTATGGGGGCTATACCGAAAAATGGGCGTGGCACATCTAATTTGACATTGGATGACATTAGAAGTTTTTTTAACCAAATTTGAATGAATATGCGCATAAATAATTAGTGTTTTTTTAAAAAAATCGGAAAAATCGGAAAAAACGGAAAGTTTACATGGGGGCTATGCCTAAAAGAGGGCGTAGCATTTTGGTTTTGACACTGGATGACAAAAGAAATGTTTTTACACAATTGGGAGCGAATACATTCATAAATAATTACAATTTTTATAAAAAAATCGGAAAAAAAACGGTAAGTTTGTATGGGGGCTATACCTAAAAATGGGCGTGGCACTCTAATTCTTGAACTCATATTAGTCGTTGCCGAGAAAAGCTTTAGTTCCAAATTTCAGCTTAATATCTTTATATCTTCAACGAAAAAGATGCTTAGAAATATACAGACGGACAGACGGACAGACAGACGGACGGACATGGCTAGATCGATTCGTCTCGTCGAGCTGATCAAGAATATATATTCTTTATGGGTCTACGACGTCTCCTTCAATGCGTTACAAACTTTCAGACAAACTGAATATACCCTTCACACTATGTGTGGCGGGTATAAAAATATTTATAACGTTAATGGCTTCTAGTATGGTACAAATACTTCTGATATCATTTTTTTCAATCAAATTTTTTTCAGTTTAAAATTGGTTCAGATGGGACAGTGAATTCCTAAATTTTTAAGAACATTTTTAAGCCGATTAGTATTTTAGGATAAAATTCAATACAAATGCTGAACACGAAGATCTAAGGTCAAATAATGTGTGACGGGTATATAAGCATCGGATTTTTGTATCAATGACTGTTGACGAACTATCAGAGCTCAAGGACTTTAACAATCAATGAAAAGCACAGTTTAATGTCTTTTCGCGTCATTTCTTTTCAATCAAATTTTTTTAGGACTTCCATAATTGACTCAAAAATACTCTATAACATAAGTAAAAATTAAGTTCCAACGAGTTATATCAGAATGTTTAAAAAATTTTGATAGTTTTGAATTAAGCTCTGAGTGCTTAAAATGAGCCTCTAAAAACTTACCAGTATCTATCAACAAGAGAAGTTCGGATATGTTTTTTTTATTCCTTTACACATAGTGTAAACGGGTATATTCAGTTTGTCCGAAAGTTTGCAACGCATTAAAGGAGACATCGGAGACCCCATAAAGTATATATGTATATATTATTAATCAGCTTGATGAGACGAATCGATTTAGCCATGTCCGTCTATCTGTCTGTCCGTCTGTCTGTTGCGATGCGTTTTACTCAGAATGTTTTTAAGATATTGACATGAAATTTAAAAGTTAAGCTTTTTGTGGTCCTAGTTAGTTTGTATGTTAGAATCAAGGTGCCACTCTCATTTTGAGGTATAGCCCCCATACCAATCTACCGCCCATTTTCGATATTTTGTATGCAAATAGGTATTATTTATGAATATATTCACTCCAAATTGGGTAAAAACAATTCTTATGTCATCCAATGTCAAATAAATTTTCAGGTATATCCCCATACAAATTTACCGCCCATTTTCGAATTTTTTTATGAAAACATTTATTTTTCTGAATGAATCCAATTAAAATTTGGTAAAATCAATTCCAATATCCGCCTTAGTGAACACTATCGATATGGTAAGGATCGGCCTAATATAACATAAAGCCTCCATACAAATTTGACCAAATTCATAGTGAATTTTAATCTAAGTGCCTGGTGAACACATAAACTATTAAAAATGTTATGTAACAGGTATTTCAACTTCGGTCCCACCGAAGCTAACGTTTTTCCTAGTTTTTTTTTTTTTTTTTAAATTTAGTATGCCCAGGCTGTTATGAGTTTTGGAATGTTTTGCCTTCTTAATTCTGTTTTTTTATTGATGTTATAAGATTCTGTAGTTAAAAAAGTGGATGCCAAACAAAAAAATACAATATTGGCAACTACCTGTATGAGATTCGAACCTTGGTTTTTTAATTTATTAATTATTGTAAAAAAAAACAAATAAATATCGGTACCTACAGGATTTGAACCTGGGCTATCCGGAACAAGTTTTTTAAAATATATGCTATCAAGAGTTCGAAATATTGTTAGCAAAATCACCTTTTAAAACAAATGTATGATTGCATAAATTTCTACAGGTTCATTCGAAAAATGGGTGCTCACAATAACTTGGAAGAAATGTCTTCTGATATACAGTTTATTCGTTAATGTAAATACCTTAACAATATAAATTAAAAATATATAAAAGTCAATAATTGTTATAAATGAGGTTATAGCATTGACAAAGTACGATTATAAAAATAATTCGCGAAAAATTATAATACTATGATTATGTTGAGAACATAAAAGAAAATGGAGTAGAATAAATTGTGTAATCTAGAAAAAGAAACACGACGCCATCCACCGGATGTATGCTCAACCTAGATGTCAAACCACCATCTATTAGGAATTTAATAGAACTAACCAACAAATACACACTATTGTCGTATAAGAACCATTTAAGGGGTTATATACAGTTAGGATTTTTCAAAAAATCGATTTTTTTGCATTTTCTTAATATATACATATATCTGAGTATACACACACAAAATTTTAAGTCGATCCGACGAATTTTTTCGAAGTTATAGACATATTAGTGAAGGCGCGCCGGAGATCTCGCAGTGCTTTAAAGTGCTTTCAAAACTTTAAACACGTTTTTTCGAAACGGTGTTTTCAAAGTCGGTGAGCAAGATTTCTCAGAAACAGCTGAACCGATCGATCTTAAATTTTTACACAACCTTCTTAACTATATTTTTTAGTAATTAATCGAAGGATTTCCCCATCCGATGAAAATTTCTTATTTTTTAAACAATTAAAGAGCCGAATTTTGGTCAAAATCGAACCTTTTGCTTTGAGTAGCCGCCATTTTTTCAATCAATTTTGTTTTTTGCTAATTCCTTTGATTAATCACTAGATTATTTATTATATTAATAAAATCAATTTGGTTTTTGCATTTTAGATGATCCAGTCCAGAGATATCGTACTCACCGCAAGAGAACTTTTTTTGCGGACCTCTGCAAAATTGGCAATATCAACGTTTCCGATATTTATTTTTGGCAATAAAAAATATCTGAATATAGTTTAAGGTTGTCATAATATACCTGCCAAGTTTCAAATCAATAAACCAAATAGTTTGCTTGGAAAAATTCTTAAAAAACGCCTTTTTTCGACCTCCTAACTGTATATAACACCTTAAATAATTGAAATAAAAACTACCCTATCACCAGATGGACCAAATTACAGATGATTACCAAATTTGATAAAATCGGCTCAGTAGTTTCGGAGTTTATCACGAACATACATCGTGATACATCACGAAATTTATATACATATATATATTTTTTAGTAATTAATCGAATATACATAAATATACTTTTTTTTTTTTTTATATATATATATATGTATATAATATATATTATTGGTCTGCTCGACGAGACAAGTCGATTTAGCAAAGTTCATCTGTCCAGCTGTTTACTGCTATGCGATTTATCTGAGTTTCAAAGATATTGACCAGAAATTCCAAACTTAAGCCCAAATTGATAAGACCATTTTAGCGTTTTTGTAAGATAAGATCTTTAAAGATTTAAAGATTTTTTTTTCTAACAATAAACTACCTATACATTTCAATTTGTTGAGATTGGGGCGTTATTGTATTAAATACCCATTTTTAATAAAAGCATAAGTAAAAACTATTGCGACAACAGCTAACACAGAAATTGTATTGCACTTTTGCTTGACCCAAACCCTTAACTAAGAAAGTGGGACATTTTTGTCTAGATAACCCTTCTTGTCTAGATAACCCAGAGCGTTTACACTGACCTGGGTTATAGTTTGCATTTTGTTGATACAAATCAGCATATAAACAGAAGTTTTGCATGAACGGCAGTAATGAAAAATTTCGTGTAGAATCATGTCAATAAAATTTTTTTCGGATAGTATTTAGGAAATACAAATGACGCTTATATCTTTCGCTATAGTCAGGCAGAACACTTTGAATGGATTAAAAATTCCATTGTTTAAAATCGCTTTTTATTACGCTTATACTACGTATAAAAATAAAAAACAACAGAGATTTCTTAATTCAAATTATGTCATTTTATTTGCAACTTCCAATTTTCTGTTGCATATTTACTGCTCTTGTAGAACAGGAAAGCAATAAATTATTCCACAACACATAAGGAAGCATTGAAACATTCTCGACAGTTTTTAGATTCAAATGTTTAGTTTTAAGTGAAACAATAAAACGTGTTAAGCTGAAGTGACGCTTTATAAATTTTATTGAAGCGCGTTTTAACAAAATAAAAAATGAGAGCGAAACATTCAGCTTCATCGACCCAACCCAGCAATAAACACGCGAATTCAAGTCAATTCAATTCATCTTCAACGCGTGACTGCGTGCAGTGCTCATTTTAGTCAGCCTGACAGTCAGTTAGTCAGTACAGTCCAGTCCAGTGAATATGTCTAAAAGTTGGTCTTACTGTGACCGTTCGAGTTCTGTCGAGTTTGTATTCATGGTCGATTGCATGCCTTTTGATGGGTGCTCTGCGAACACGTTTAAATGCGAAATATGCAATAAGATTGAATGAGCGAATAAGAAATATGAATTTCTGTCTTCGAAAACATTTCGAGATGTCAAAATACGAATACATAAATTAAATGAACACGACACAATTGGAAGCAGAAAGCATACATCAATCTATAAAAGGAATGAGTAATTTTTTTTTAAATATTAATTATACGCAATGTGGAACGAAATAAAATGTAAATATTCAATGAAAAGTATCGAAATATACATTATCCAGATTGTTTATGAATTCGAATTGTGTAATTAATTTTCATTAAAAAAAAACAACAATTAAATATTTGACTGAGCTGAATTTAAAGTCTTGAAGACAGACAGAGAGACTGACTGACAGGCGAATAGTGATTTTAAAATGGTAAAATGTTACAGAGTACAACTTCAGTACAGCTCAATTAGCTGTCACTCATTCGTTAACTGACTCAGCTAACTTAAAATAGCTCTCAGGTATCTTACAAAACTTCCGCTTCTGTCGGCTCAAACTTTAAATAGCGTTGAAAAAATGTTAGATTTCCTTAAATTTTTCGTTTCTTTTTAATAATTTCTTTTCGATGACTTAATACACGAGCCGGCTTAAATGATTAATGGCTTTAATGGGTAAAATGTTATGTTGACGAGAAAATTTGACAATGAATTCGTTAACTACAAGATTTGGTATTAGAAGTTAAAAACATACAAAAAAAAAATAATAAAAAATAAATAAATAGCATAGACCATGACTAAACCAAAATATTGCATAATTTCACCTTCAGAGTATTAAAGTATCGATTTATGGCAATTATAGCTTTAGGCCATTTCATGTGAAAATTATCGCAAAAACATTCAATTACCGAAAAAATTCGAACCATGTTAAATATCTGTTAATCAACACAATAAACAAATTAAAAGATACATTTTAATGTCGAAGTTTTTATACTCTTCACAAATGTTTTTCTAACAAAATTAAGTAATATATTTGTTTAAAGCAACATTTTTTTTACATTTGCTTTTTTCTAAAACTCTTAATTAATTAAAATTGAACAATAAAGCAATAGAACTCTTTATTTTTGTTAAAAAATATCAAACCCGTCCTAAACTTCTTAGTAAGAATTTCTTATACAAACACTAAATACATTTCCAATCGACTCGCAGAAGTCAATCAATTCATTTTGTAGCATTAAGAGACGGTGACACTAAACTTGGTTATTAGACCCGTTTCTCTCCGCATCAAAATAATATTATTAAGCTCAACTTACAGCTATAAAATTTATGTAGATACGGTGATAGAAATTATCAAATAACAGAATGACGTTAGGTCAATAATAATTTCAAGTTATACTCTTCATAAAAAGTATTGATTGGCACAATGACGATGCCACAGTTCTTAAGAAAAAAACTATACGATGACCATTATATCAGCTGGTAGGTTGGTTTTGTCTCTGCTATTTAACAGTAGAAATAATACAATGTCAGAGTCTTGTTTAAACCACATGAGTCCA
Source organism: Leucophenga varia (assembly GCA_018903435.1). Taxonomy (NCBI): domain Eukaryota; kingdom Metazoa; phylum Arthropoda; class Insecta; order Diptera; family Drosophilidae; genus Leucophenga; species Leucophenga varia. The sequence continues at coordinate 25,408 of JAEIFJ010001785.1, forward strand.
TTTAAAACTAGTAAAAGCTGCAGTACCCCCACCTAGCCACTCTATACAAGGCTTCTATTGTTCGTTACACAGTCAGCTTATAAGGTACTTAAATTGAGTTTTGAGAACGATCTCAGCAGCAACTTAAAAACTTCGGAAGTGTTTTTTTAATGAGTCGCCTGGCTCAGAAAAAAAAAACAAGGAAAAACGTTAACTTCGGTGGAACCGAAGCTGAAATACCCGTTACACACACTTTTAGTAGTTTATATGTTCACCAGGTGCTTAGATTAAATTTCACGATGAACTTAGTCAAATTTGTATGGAGGCTTTATGTTATATTAGCCCCATCCTTACCATATCGATAGTCTCGACTTAAGTGGACATTGGAATTGTTTTTACCAAATTTTAATTGAATTCATTTAGAAAAAATAAATGATTTCATACAAAAAATCGAAAATGGGAGGAAAGTTTGTATGGGGCCTATATCTAAAAATGGAATTTAACATTGGATGACATAAGAAGTATTTTTACCCAATTTAGAGTAAATATATTCATAAATAATACGTTTTTTCATACAAAAAAATCGAAAAAGTGGTAAGTTTGTATTGGGGCTATATCTAAAAATGGGACGTGGCAATATTCATTTGATGTTGGATGCCATTAGATGTGTTTTTACCTCAAGTTGTAGTAAAAGCATTCATAAATAATAACTATTTTCATACAAAAAAATTGAAAAAAAAGTGTTAAGTTTCTATGGGGGCTATATATCAAAAAATGGGCTTGGCACCTTGGTTCTGACATACAAACTAACTAGGAGCACAAAAGCTTAAGTTTCAAATTTCAGGTCAATATCTATAAAGCTTTCCGAGTAAAACGCATCGCAACAGACAGACGGACATGGCTAAAATGATTCGTCTCATCGAGCTGATCAATAATATATACTTTATGGGATCTCAGATGCCTCCTTTAATGCGTTGCAAACTTTCGGATAAACTGAATATACCTGTTTACACTATGTGTAACGGGTAAAAAAAACACAGCTTATCTATGCCCTTCGGATCACGTAAGTGCAGTGTTCTATACCCGTCACACATAGTGTGAAGGATATATTCAGTTTTTCTGAAACGCTTTAAAGGAGGCGTCGTAGACCCCAAAAAAAAAAAATATTTGATCAGCTTGACCGACGAATCGATCTAGCGTGTCCGTCCGTATGTCTGTTGTGAGGCGATTCATTCGCACAATTTTAAAGATATTGAGATGAAACTCAAAATTTAAGCTTTTCTCTTAAAATTCAGAATGCCACGTCCATTTTATAGCCCCCATACAAATTTACCGGTCGCTTTCAAATTTTTACATGAAAATAGGTATTTTTTATGCACGTAGTCACTTCAAATTGTCTAAAAACATATCTAATTTCAATCTATGTACACACCACAGATATGATAAGGATCCGGCCACTATAACGTATATCCCCATACAAACTTAACATACCTCCCATTTTCTGATATTTTCAAGAAAATTATTAATATATCTGTATTTTTAGCTTTGCAATTTGATACCATTAATGAGTATAAACTTGAGTTGTATCAGACCATTGATCCCCACCCCCATACCATCTATCTAAGCCACTGGTGATCACAAAAACATATAATATAAATATAGGGGCTGGAAACCTGAAGTGGTTCGAGCATGGATACTCTGATATTTTATCCATACTGAACCGAATCTTAAACAAAACCAGTTCATACAGGACTTAATTAACAAATACGATATTTGACATAAAGTCAAAATTTTTTATACGAGTAGGATTGTATTAGAGCCTTTTCTAAAAATATTTCGATCTGAACCAAATTGGTATATTTTATTAGGACTATCATATGCATTTTCAATACCGTATATGGTGTTCTTAAATCAATTAATTAGAAAGTTTTCATAAAAATCAAATTTGGGGAAGGTTTTAGGTTTATATGAGGTTACAACTTAAAATGTCTTTACAAAAATAAATTGATACAGGATATATCACAAGGTTTCTTGAGAATCAAAGTGTAACTCTTTCTCTAATAGTCTCCGAGATCGATTGTCAAACACAGCATGAAGCACGACATAACTGACTGGGTTTAACTAGAACAAGAATGTACATTGTATGGGGTTATATCATGCCTCCTTCCTTGTACTGCAGGTCTGATGGGCTATCTGTAATCTATCGGGTAAGCGAATTTACCGCATAAATAGTCATTTCTAACAGCGTTTTTGTGGAAATATACATTCAAAAAGTGCGAATGAAAATTGGATTTTGAATACATATTCAGATCTGCTGCTCAGCAATTTGTAGGTACATATTTTCCAAAAAAGTATTTAAAATGTTTAGGCAAGTAAAAATAATGTGTTGTTGCTTAAAACTTTGGAATAGTTTTCACAGACCATGAGTAACTCGATATCGATGATACATAAAAAATGTGCGGGACTAAAATTTATTTCGACAATAATCGCCGTTTTCGACAGAAACGTCCAAAGAAACTTACCACTATCGATCTCATTTTCACTCGGATCACGATGGAATATATCACCATAGTATTGATCATGCTGTTCCGATTCGACACTTTGCAATGATTCTTGACCATCAAAGTCATCATCATCCCTATCAGCAGGAGCATCATCATGAATATTTCGCCGACTGTGATTTAAATTAAGCTGTGACGTAGAGCTTTCATTTGCCTCACGATCTATTTCCATCATCAATTTCAATTGGCTCTTCTGGCTGTTGTTGCAGTTTGCTTCCATAACGCGTGGGACGCAGACCATATGACTTTTTGCCACCACCGCCAAGCTGATTCCGCTGATTGTTGCGCTTAAATGGTCCCGTCTGAGATGACGCAAATCCACGCGGCCTGGGACGTAATGTCGTCGATGGCTTTGGCTTTGGCAATATATCTTGTATTGTGGGAATCTTTTGATTTGCGCTGCGATTCGGAAACAGACGCCGTTCCAGATAATTTGCAACATCTGTTGTGTTATTTGATTTTGTCGCGCAATCTCACTCTGATCCAATTGAAAATCAGTGCCTACAAAAGATAAAAAATATTAAATAAATAAAACAAGAAATTATGCGAAGTGTTTTTAGCCAAACAAAAATTTAAATAAAGGTCAAAGCAATGTGTGAGTACACACTTAAGATTGTAGTTGCTCTCAAGTTACCAACAGAAAAAGCTCGCCAAACTTGTTCGAATTTTATAAATTGAATAATAATTATAATAATCAACAACATTATTGTGCTTCAGAGGCTGGACCGCATTTCAATTATGCAATATGTTCGTCGTTAATTACATAAAAGCGATCATTAAAATGTACAGACGCTCAGATGAACATTTATGTTGCTTTTAAGTATCGAAAATGAAGTAATTAAAATCAAAAATATGAACAAAGAAAAACACTTTGATATTTATTTAAACTGTTAGCATTATAGTTTGTTTTTTTTTTTTTTGCAATTCAAATAGATTTTGTTTAAACTTCATGAAAGACATTAACAAAAACTGGTGTTTGAGTACACACTTTACTTCGATTACCAATCGAACGCCTCCTAATAAACAAAATATTACTCCACTTTAAAATTGTAATAATAATAATAATTACCCTAAGGCTGACATCAGAGTAAAATCAATAAGAGATGTGATACTCGATACGAAAGTGCAGGGTTGTATTTCGCTTTCGCATCGCGTACAGCATCGCTTGTAGCTTTTGCTTTAACATTCTAAATTTACAGCGATAAAATAACTAGCGAATATTTGAACTAACACTTGGATGCAAATCTAAGCCTTTTACCCTAAACCGTAAAACTAGCCTTAATCTTCCTAGCCATCAGTTAAATCATCTTAATATACCTGAACCTTAACTTTAATTAATCTGAAACTAAACCCAAAGGGAATCGCTAACCGTAGCCTTAACCTACACGCTTACACATCACAGCTCCAAATACGGATTCAGAGCCCCAATTCAGTTCCAACCCAGTCCCTAACGTCAGCTTCACTGCAGAAAACCATTAAATTTTCCTGAAAAATATTGTATGAAATGATCCTCCTAAAACCATTTTTTTTTTAGCAACTTTAATTTTGGCAAAACCAATGCTTCAATGCATGCCACTTTTATACATCTGAGTATACACACACAAAATTTCAAGTCGATCCGACGAATATTTTTGAAGTTATAGACACATTAGTGAAGGCGCGCCGAGAGATCTCGCAGTAAAGTAAAGTGATTTTAAAACTTTAATCGCGTTTTTTCTCGAAACGGTGTTTTCAAAGTCGGTGAGCAAGATTTCTCAGAAACGGCTGAACCGATCGGTCTGAAATTTTAACACAAGCTTCTTAACTATATTTTTTAGTAATTAATCGAAGGATTTACTCCATCCGATGAAAGTTTCTTATTTTTAAAAACAATTAGAGAGCCAAATTTTGGTTGAAAATCGAACCTTTTGCTTTGAGTAGTCGCCATTTTGTTTAAAAATTTTTTTTTGCTAATTCCTTCGATTAATCACTAGATTATTTATTATATTATTGAAATTTATTTGGTTTTTGAATTTTGGATGATCCAGACCAGAGATATCGTGCACACCGCAAGAGGCCTTTTTTGCGGACCTCTGCAAAATTGGCAATATCAACGTTCCCGATAATTATTTTTGGCAATAAAACATATGTGAATATAGTTTAAGGTTGTCATAATATACCTGCCAAATTTCAAATGAATAAACCAAATAGTTTGCTTAGAAAAATTCTTGAAAAATGCCTTTTTTCGACCTCCTAACTGTATATAACCCCTTAAACAAAAAATGATATACCAGTTACTCATAATGTAACATAGTACTATCAGTTTGCCAAAAAGTGTTTAACACATTAAAATAAGCATAATACACCCTATAAAGTCTAAATGATTCACAGATAAACTTCATAGAGTCTAATATGTTTCTTAATATGTTACAAACTTTTTGACAAACTGGTATCACCCATTATGATATCTAATATATATAAAATTCTTGAATCACAGTTTTGTAACAAAATTCCTCGAAATGGCTTGACCGATTCTTATAAAATTTTTGTGGTTTTATTCAGTATGTCTGAGAATAGGTCGTAAACTATTTTACATACCCCTAAGTGGGATGGTGAGCGTGGGCCCCATAGAATTGATCATAACTTCATCGAATATTTCCGAAACAACTCAACCGATTTCAATTAAATTTTGTAGATATGTATTTTTTGGTCCAACTTAAAAGATAGGATATATCGTTTTAGAAAAATGGGCGGTGGGCGTGGCTTCCTTAGATTCGATACAGAAAGTCATCGTATTTTTACGAGTTTTTGAGAGAAATAAAATTCGGTTATTAGAAAAATGAGAGAAGGAAGCAAGACGTGGCTCCGTAAAAAGCGATTAAAAAAAAATGCTTCCTATTTTTGGAAATAGTTGAAAAAGAGAAATAAAATTCGGCATAGAAGTTACTACACCGAGAAAAGTATAATTCATTGGAAAAAAGGCGGTGGGCGTGGCACCATATATGCAAATAATTAAACTAGAAAATATAAATTTGGTATATGTACATGACCCGAGTGAAGCCAAGTAGTTCAGCTTGTAAAATATAATATTGATAATCGAAATATTTAATTTTTAACCATGATTTTTGGCCAAAAATAAAAAATAATTGTATTCGAGCCACTTTCCTCAACATATATTTTAATGTTTGTTTACTTTTAATGATGCTCAAATTGGCCCTAACAAAGCGTAAATATCTAACCAATTGTCTCTAACCACATTTATCAAAGTCTTGTTACGCTGGAACTGCGTTTGCGCTACACACTTGAGAGAGTAGAGGCTGTTCATGGTTAAGTGGCGCTTAAAGTGTTTGAATATCGATTAAGTGACGACGTATCGATCGTACAGCGTCACCTCATGCATAAGTTGAAGCGCGTTGATAAATCAAATATTCCAGCAACGGTTTTTTATTTGTTTTTAATTTTTGACATTTTCCTTTTTTTTTTTTTTTGTTTTTTTGTTTTATAGAAACAAGAAATTTGCAATTTTATTGATACGGCGACATTCACGTTGTTTCGTCTTCAGCGCCAACGCTATAACATCGACGTGAGTCTTAACTAAAATCTGTGTCAAGGGTAGAAAGTTACTGACCAGCAACGAACGTTTTTGATCTTTAGCATCTCCTCAGATCTTCATATCACCACCATCATCATCATCAGATTGTCATAGCGGCAGCGTGTAATTGTAATGAAATTGCAAAATAATTACTATAAAAGTTTGATTGCAAACAAACTCTTGAACAAAAAAAAATCTAACTCAAATTAAACGAATTTGTACAAAAGTGAATATCATTTATAATTCCGCATTTAAGTTACTTGTTTCTGGTTTTTACTTTTAAATTGTTTATTATTTAAATGCAATTAATTACGCAATTAATTATTAAATTCGCCTGCAGGTTGTATGCATTAATTTTTATACCCTGTACCCAAAAGGGTAAAGGGTATATTAAGTTTGTGCGAATGTATGTAACAGACGAAGGAGCTAGATAGACCATATAAAGTATATATATTCTTGATCAGCATGTTAAGTGGGGCGAACTAGCTTTGTCTGCTATCCGTCCGTCCTAATGTCTGCCGTATGAGAGAGGAGATTATCTCGGAGACTATAAGAGGATAGGACCACCATGTTGAAACTTAGACTCTCCTGAACCGTCAAGTGTTCACTTGCAAACGGTTTTTCTACTATTTGAAGGGGTACCCCCATACGAACTTACCCCAAAATTTTTGGGTTTTGTCTTTAGAACGTCACAGTTTCTTATTCTAAATAATTTTATTTGCTATATATTATACCTATGATAATCCCAATGAAATAGACAAATATGGGAAGGCCAAAACTTTATGGGTACACCGATTTTTAAGTTTTTTTTTAAAAATCCAATTCAATGAGGCATGGTAGTAAAATAGATCCGATCTTAAGGTTCATAAGGATTGGGTACAGGGTATCTTGCAGTCGAGCATACTCGACTCGAGCATCGGGCCCATAAACTTCACAAATTTTTTCGGCCGCCTTCGTTGAATTTTTTACCTCAAAAACGTAAAATATGGCGAATTTCTTGCTTGGTTGACTCCATTTTGGCGCGCTATAACTTGAGACTGAAACTTATGATCACAACACAGTCTGGGTGTCCTTGTAGCTCTGGGTGTCCTCTTTAACTCGCCGTACAGAATGACCCGATGCGATTAGTACAATCTAAGATATGTTAAAGAGTCGCCATCTATTGAAAAAGTACGACATTACTTATTGACCAATCCAATATAATATTACATAAACTCTTTAAAAATTCGTGTGACGGGTATTTAAGCTTCGGTTCCACCGAAAATAACTTTTTCCTTGTTTTATTATTATTTATTTCTTTAATTTTATTTATTTATTTATTTTATTTCTTGCATTCAAAATATTTTATGATTTTATATATTTTGTTTAAATTTTTTATTATTTTTTTTCTTTTTTTCTTTTATATTTGTTCACTTTGACATTTTCAATATTTATTAAAGATAAAATAACTACTTAAATTATCATTTGTATCTTTTAATTCACTTGTTTCTCGTCCAGTTACAATTCTCCTGTCTCCTTTCAGTTGTCCTTAATGCTGTAGGTCGTTTGCAACAAGGTTGACAATGATAAAAACTGACATTTCGTTAAGCATTTAAATTGTCTGAAGCGATTTGTGAAGATTATTTAAAAATTTGTTGTTGCCGCTGAATTGACGCCTCTGCATTTTTTTTTTTTTTTTTGTGGTAATTCGATGTGATAAGTTATTAAAACATATCTTTTCGAATTAATGTTTAAAGATAAAAATCAAAAAAAAATTGTTAATAGAAGAAAATTTATTATACTCCTCACCAATTGAATATAAAGTCAAAATAAAGCATTATTGACATGATTCGATTTATAATTACGATTTTAGGCATTATTTTCTAATAGGATCCTGTCCACTGGTTTAATCATTACTTAATCGCTTTAATGAAGAGTATATTTTCTGAACTAATAAAACGTAAGCCGTTCCTTTTTCCAATGCCATCTTTAAAAGACTACATGCACGGGAGGGGATTGTCTCATAGCTACCTTTAAGTCGATTGCTTAACTTTTATAGCAAAACTAAAATTTTACTGCAAAAGCAACTTTTTTTAAAAAGGTGTAAAAAGATTAATGGAACTATGTGCATTTAATATTTGCACTTTTGCAAATAACTTAGTAATTTTTTTTTTTTTTTTTTTTTTGGTTAGCGCTAAAAATAATGTGGAGTAATAATTTACAAAGCATCATAACTCTTGTTAGATTTTAGCTTATAAATTAAACAAAAACAACAAAAACACACATACAGTCTTACCAATAATAAAAAAAATAAAGCCTACTCTAGTTAGTGTCGAAACTAAATTTAGTGTTGACTCGAAATTTCATTTGTACTAATTAACATCTTAGAGCAATTATAAGCTAGTTTGCATCAATTTGCTTACCAGACGTAGGAAGGATTAGGAGTGAAGATGTTTGAGCCTCGTACATAGTACTTTGAAATGCGAACAAAACTGACTTGCAAGCAAAGCAAAAAAGAATCAAAAGAATTCAGAGTTTCGTAATAAGATTTAGGAAGATTATTTATAGATCGATAAATTCTGCCAACCTTGTCAGCATTATAAGTACAGCCATTTAATTTTTATTTATTTAGATAACCAGTAATTAATTTGATAACCAAAAGGCAACAACTTCTCAAGCAATTGAATTCGGACTTACAGTTCTACATGCAATTATATGAATATTTTAAAGTATTCTCCATTTAACAAGAACTGCAAGATACCCTGTACCCAATCTTTACATAGCTTAAGTTATGCCCTACTTTAATACCATACCTCATTACAATGGATTCTCATACAAAAACTGAAAAAGGGGTTTTTTTTTATTGTGGTTATTCCCCCTACAATTTTGTTGGTCTTACCCATAGTGGGATATTTTATTGGGACTATCATAGACATAATTTATACTAAATTTTAATGGTGGCCCTATCTCTTATAGTCTCCGAGATAATCTCTCACATACGGCAGACAGTAGGACAGACAGAGAGACGGACAGATAGACATAGCTAGTTCGACTCCCTTCCAATGCAGATCAAGAATATATATACTTTATAGGGTTTATCTTTCCTCCTTCTGTCTATTACATACATTCGCACAAATTTAATATACCCTTTTAGCATTTAGGTACAGGTTATAAAAAATACAGGAAAAGAAAAACTAAATCGGAAAATGAAATTAAACAGAAGACAAAACTACAAATTCAGGAAAGATTTCGCGAAAAATGGCTTTACTGGAGGAAAAAAACCCTTTATTTCAATGAATAATATTGTGCAGACTCGGTATAAGTTTAAAAAATATCGTTCAAATACTCCTAAATGCATCATCAACAAGCCAACTTTTTAAAAATTGTTGTAAGTATTCAGGTTGTGATTTAAATTAAAAAAAGACTACACTAGAATCTTTGGACACGTTTTCAGATTTATACCAGTCACACAAAGTGTGTAACGGGTATTTTTAGTTTGTCGGAAAGATTGTATCGCATTGAAGGAAGTATCGTAAACATTATAAATAATGTGCCACGCCCACTCTTTTGAATAGCCCCTATAAGAACCTACCACTTATTTTCCAGTTGTCATATGAAAAAAGGTTTTTATGTATTCACTTCACATCACAGCACAATACTTGTAAGGTCAGATCTGGTAAGGGTCGGATCACTATAGGATATATCCGTCACACAAACTCTCCTACCAATTTCACATTTTTTTTTCCTGAAGTGTCTAAACATGGGCTATGTTGGACCATGGACAACTACACACTCCCATCTCAGAAATCTCAACGCAGCTGATGATCATAGCCAAGTTGTGTGTGACGGTATTTGAGCTTCCGATCAACAGAAGTTAAAGTTTTCCTTGTTTTTATTGGTAAATTATGTTTTTAGTTAACCCATAAATGGAAGCAATACTGTTTTTTTAATTTGGTTAAGTGATGGTTTCGAAACTTCGACTTTTTCCGAAGTTAGAGTTATTCCATTTATTGGAAGTTAGTGTTATCAGCTCAAGATTTTCGATTTAAGCAACGGAAGAAGTTAGAAGTTTGAAGTATAAAAGTGTCTAAATAAACCACAGCGAGATATTGTTTGACGCATTCGCGAATATAAATCAAATCAACTTTAGGTCACAAGTGTCATGTCCTTCAAAAAGAAATTTATATGTCAAAAAATAAATGGTTCTATTGTTATTCTTGACTTCAATAAATGCGTTCGCAACATAAGGCAAATACATATTTTTCTGCATTTAAACTGCCCGCGCAATATCATTAAACTTGGTTAATTTACAAGCCATTGTTCTAGATATCTGCGTCTACACGATTTAACTTCAAAACAAGAGCAAATAAGATTACGAAACTATGTGGTAAATATTTTTTTTTTTTTTTTTTTTTTGTTCTAAAATCGTGATGGCCTCAAAATGTGAAACAACTTAATCAAAATTTTTGATTATAGTTAACATTTCCGTTAATGCAATGAATCTCTGGATAAAACGCTATTAAGCTTAAAAAAAAACACCGATACAGATAAACTGATTGGCTAATGTGGCTTGCAGCTAATTGACTTTTATTTGTAGCACAAAACTAGATAAATCGTTCAATGTTTATGTTTGTGAAGGATATCAAAAGCACCTTGAATATCAGAAGCTTGACAAGACAAGACTTAGTAGTAAATCATTTGCCTTGCGCAAACATACAAACAGACGTCCGACAGAATGTATCTATGTATCTATGGCATTGTGTATCTTTATAATGTATCTACTCCAGCTTAGCGTTGTTTTGTTGTTGCTGTTATTCTTTGTTGTTGTTGTTGTTGTTGTTGCATTGCAGGCACGTTTTTGTTAGTAAGTTAGTGGATATAATTGCCGCTTGAATGAAAAGAGGTCAATTAGCAGCTAACAACGCTGTCGATGCTACTTTTTGTTGAGAACCACAAAGCAAAGTTTTTTGTTCCTTTGTTCGAAATTAAAAATTAAAAATAAAAAAAAACAAAATTGAAATGAAAATTAGTAAATGATGCAGTTTTCTTGTTATTTCTTAATAAGTTTTTAATTTTTTTGGACAAAAAACTTGATTTGAAAAAAACTTCTATAAAAATTTTGTTACACAAAATATGTTTTTAATTATAAATTATAGCAAAAGACACTCCGTGCTAATTGTCTGCAAAATACGCACAAATTGAAATTATTAACTTGATTACGTAATAAGCAATTAGAATTTTTTTTATAATGATTTTTTAAGCAGAAAAATATTTGAAAAAAAAATGTTAATCTAAAATTCAATAACGCAATGCAATGTCGTCGTCGTCGTCATGGACGTACAATGCTGCGTATGAGTGATTTACTTTATAGCCTTCGTTTAGCTTGTATATAATATCGCTCATACGCCCATTAGCCCGTGTAGCTACACATAAATGCACTTGAATACAATCGATGTCTTTTCAAATGATTGACGCACTCAATACGTAGCACAAACAATGCGCATTCAATTCACATTAAATACTTTGCCTATCGAAGTAATTACATGCAACAAACATGAATTGTATCTACGCTAAATGTATCTGACAACAACAATGGCAACAGAACAACAACAACAACAAACCGGCTAATGCTCAACAATCTGACAAACAGATTTTTTATTCTCAATGTCATGGTTAATGATTTATATGAAGAATGATATACTGTCAACGTTTCTCTTATTGTCATTATTCTCGTTATTGTTTTTGTTGTTAAAAAATAAATTCACAATAATTTAATACTCGAAAGCATTTAAATCAACTTCAAACTATTTGATCTATTGGTAAATTATCTTTTTTTTCTTTTCTTAAAAAATATTTTTATTTAATTTAACTTTTTGGAAGTCATTTAAAACGGCCAAAAAAAAACTATTAGAAAAAATACTAAACAATTACAAACGATTTGCATAATTTGTACATTTTCAAGATATTTTCAAATAAATACAAAATACAGAATAATACGATAATAATACGATAAAATAAATAATGATGCCTGATAAAGAAGTTTACAAACAAATTCTTCGACACGTTCAATAAACTAATTTGTTTTAGAGGGTATGCAAATTTTTTCTTCAAATTTACAACAAAAAAACAAGAAAGAACCCGAAGTCGAGAATGTTCGCCTGCAAGATACCCTGTACCCACACTTTATGTACCTTAAGTTAGGTTCTATTTTACTACCACACCTCATTGTATAGGATTTTCAAAAAACTTAAAAATCAGGTATATCTTTGTGTGGGAGGCTATACCTAAAATTTTGGTGGTCCTACCCATATTGCTATATTTCATTGGGACTATCATAGGCATAATTTATACAAATTAAGATTTTTTAGAATAAGAAAATATGACGTTTTTTATGGAAAAACCTAAAATTTTGGTGTAAATTTGTATGGGGCTATACCTAAAATTTTGTTGGTCCCCATATTTGGATGTTTTATTGGGACTATTATAAACATAATTTATACTAATTTTGAGCTTCCTAGAATAAAAAAGATTGACGTTTTTATGGAAAACCTAAAATTTTGGTGTAAATTTGTATGGGGGCTATACCTAAGATTTTGTTGGTCCTACCATATTGGTATATTTTATTGGGACTATCATAGACATAATTTATACTAAATTTTAACTTCCTAGAATAAAAAACAATGACGTTTTATGCAAAAACCCAAAATTTTGGGGTACATTTGTATGGGGCTATACCTAAAATTTTGTTGGTCCTACCTATATTAGCATATTTTATTGGGACTATCATAGACATATTTTAAACTAAATTTGAACTTTCTAGAATAAAAAACAATGACGTTTTTATGCAAAAACCCAAAATTTTGAGGTACATTTGTATGGGGGAACCCCTTAAAATGGATCTAGAGAAAAACCGTTTGCAAGTGAACACTTGACGGCTCAGGGAGAGTCCAAGTTTCAAATATGGTGGCCCTATCTATTATAGTCTCCGAGATAATCTCTCTCAAACGGCAGACAGCCGGACGGACGGACAGACAGACAGACAAAGGTAGTTCGACTCCCCTTCCAATGCTGATCAAGAATATACTTTATAGGGTCTATCTTGCCTCCTTCTGTCTGTTACATACATTCGCACAAACTTAATATACCCTTTTTTACCCATTGGGTACAGGGTATAAAAGAGACAAAAACAAAGTACTGTAAAAGCGAAACTTTGATACTCTTCACACGCTTCAACGTTATGATTATTTTAAAAGGGCAAAGACAAATGTACTGATTCTAATTTAGTAATATAATATTTTATTTTATGAACATTTGGAATATATGAGATCCAACTAAGGATGTGCACTCGATACCATTGAAAGTCATTGCCATACACGGCTATTGCCATTTAAAAAGTCGTAATACTAACTTCCCCCCTTTCCTATATACGTCCTCTTTTGTCTCTGACATTAAGATTCGAAATTTTGTGTGCGCTGTTATTATAAATTTTAATTAATATAAGAGCCACACAAAAAAATGGATGTCTTGCGCAGCGGACCCAAGGGATCATTTCACATTTATTTTGGAACGCTGAGTCCCAATTTCGTCACATTAAATTTTAAATAGTTTATGGCGTAGGTAATATTTCGTGAAGGTGGGTGATTTGGCGTCAATGGTCCTATAGAACAACCCTATATTTGGATTCTATAATAATCAAAAAACACAAATATTAGAAACATTTTCTAAAAAAAAGAAATAAGAAAATGGGAGGTCCGATCCTCATCAAATTGGTAGTACAAATAAGTTGACATCAAAGGTGTTTATTCTAGAATGCTGCGAAGATAATCCAAATCGGACATGGAATGTATCCAATTCCAAATGAATCGGTTTATATTTAAACCGATTCAAAACATTATGTCAAAGACACTAAACCGAATTTATTCCACTCGATCGAAAATAGAGCAGATTAGTTTTGACTCGGTATTAAAATTAATCGATTTTCGACACGGTTAAAGAATGAACCAAATCTCATCGACTCGGTTAAGAAATAATCCAATTCAGTTCTAATCAATTTTGAAATAAAACGGATAGTTATCCAATGTTATACGATTTCCGACTTATCCGATGCAGGGCTCTAGTTTTTATCCAAGGACTTCGCCCTTTGGTGGTATACAATGTAGTCGTTGCCAAAAAAAAAACTTAAGTTTAAAATTTCGAGTAAATATCTCTTTGATATTGATCGAATAAAACGTGTATCGGCAAACAGATGGACAGACAGACGTGGCTAAATCAATTCGTCTCACCGACCTGATTAAATTGTCTACGATGTCTCTTTTAATGCGATTATATGTTAAAAAATCGAGGCCAAATTGATTAATCCGCAACCATACTAATAAAATATTTTTTTTTTTTGTAGAATAGTCTTATTTCTTTAAATCAAATCAATATTGAATCTATCCAACAGATTAATAAACTCTTTTACTCTTTAAACTACAGCCGTTATTATAGATTACATCGGAGTAAAATATCCTTTGACAATACGTTACCTTCGCCTTCCTGGAGGAGACGTTCACTTTTTTTTCGCACGACGAATATTGCTATCTCTTTGAACGAGTATTTTGTAAAAATATATACCTCTCTCCATTTTATGTTATCAAATTAAAAGGTAATACAATTAACTTCAGAAAAGAATATATTTGTTGTTGTTGTTCATTTTTCGATGATCTTATAAAATCAAAGAAATTCAGTCACTCGTTTGTAATATTAAAAAGTGTACCAAACGTGGCATAAATTGAATCACTACATTATACAAATTGGGTTAAGAGTGTTTCATGTACCATATTTATTTTATATTAAATAATTTACTTGAAGTGTAAATTCATGTTTGGAGTCACACTCTGTTCAGCAAATCGTTCTGAGTCTTTAAATATAGCCAACGTTTTCAATAAATTCGTAATATTTATTTGGCTTTAAGTAAATGACACAACACGATGACAACACAAAAAAAATACAACGATGATGGAAAGGTTCTTTAAATAATTCTCAAAAATCCCCCACATAAAGAACGATTTGCGTCTTTTGAACTTTGATCGCGTGTTGTAAACCAAAATTCAAATTAGTCGAAAGAGTCAATGTTCGCATTTATAAATAAAAAAATATTTTAGGCATTTTGTTAGAGCACCTTTATCATTTTTAAAAAAAATTTTTTTAGTGATTTTTACTATTATGCATAAAATCGAAAGAAGATATTAATAAAAATGATAAGCAATGAAAGATAATTTGTCATCTTACTTTAATCTTTAAGATAATAATATACATAAAGAAAAATAATAATAATAGATAATCCACTAAATTTTTATTGTATATATTCACTTTTGTAAGTTCGTTTAGATACTAAATAGTTTAATATACTGCTTAAACACGTGTCTAAGTAACGAAAAGTTAAAGTTGAAGGTCTTACTCTTTTTATTAGCGAACGAGTAAAAACTTCTAATTCCTAATTCATTACTAATTAGACCATTTGTATTCATTTTATTATTTTATTTATTTATTTTTATATTTTTTATAAAACACTGAGGTCATCAGAATTCCACTGCAATGCATCAGGCTTTGGCCATCTAAATTTTTTTTATGAAGAATCAAAGCAAAATAAAACAGCAGCTAAATATTTATTGGCCAAATATGCTAATAAAATCGACACCAAAAAAACGAAAAAAAAATTGCATAAAAATATATAATAATAAATTTTATATTAAAATAAAAACTTTAAAAACTTGATTTCGTAGCTAAACAATAAAAATCTTTATGCATAAAATTCATTGGTCCAAGCCAATACGAACCAATTTAAATGTTTTGACGTTTCTTCCAGCTGCGCTCGACGTTGCTCTTCTGCATTTTTGTATAATTTTTTTTTTTGTATTTTTAAATTTTATTTTTTTATTTTTTATTATTGTTTATTAGTGTAAATTTTTTTTTTTGATACCAGTTAAACTAGTTCGTTGTGCGAAAAAATAAACTGCAAATTTATTTATTAAGGAAACAGAAAACCTAATCCTTATTTAATGGGACGACATTGAAAACTTCAGAATATGCTTAAAGTGACGATGTATTCGATGTAAAATATACAATCATGTCACCGAAATCGCTTTCACTCGAATTTCACTTTAATACCAATTCACCAGAAATCGTTTTCTAGCTGCATAACTACAAGATACCACATTTATTCTTGATATGTAACTAGCCTAAGCTTCCATGTTCGAAGGCTAACAGGGGAAATCTCTCAAACTTGTCTCAAAGAGTGAATTTACCAAATTACTAGTAGCCAAGTAGTTAGCGTTATTAGTATTGTGCCAGTATATACATATACGTATAAAGTATATATTTCTAATCATTTGTATAGTAATAACAAATATGTATAACATATAACTATGATCATCTGTTCAAATTTTGTAAGTTTTACGTAGCATAATTTACTGCTTAGGTGATTTTAGAAAAATTATCATACTTAATTGTTACATTGATGTAGAAAAGTCAGT
The DNA here is from genome assembly GCA_018903435.1 of Leucophenga varia. Lineage (NCBI taxonomy): Eukaryota > Metazoa > Arthropoda > Insecta > Diptera > Drosophilidae > Leucophenga > Leucophenga varia. The sequence goes on from JAEIFJ010001785.1 coordinate 42,012, forward strand.
GAACTCTATTTTATACTTAAACACGATTCGAATAGAAATGCAAAACGATGTTTTATTATACCCTGTACCCAAGGGGTAAAAGATTGTGTATGTAACAGGCAGAAGGTGGCATGGTATACACTATAAAGTATATATATTCTTGATTGATAGGAGAGTCAATCTAGCTATATCTATCTGTCTCTCCGTCCGTGTGTCATGCTATATACCGTATGAAAACGATTATCTCGGAGATTATAAGAGATAGGGCCAAAAAGGGATCAAAAAGATTAAAGGTAAAGCCCCAATACAAATGTTTTGGAGTTTTTGTATAAAAATACAATACAATAAAGTATGGTATAAAGATGCGACTTTACTAAAGGTACATAAAGATTGGGTACAGGGTATCTTGCAGTTGAGCATACTCAACTTCAGTGCTCTCTCCTGTTTATGTTTGTTTTTGTACCAATAATAAAAGTTATGCATTCCTAAGATAACATCCATACCTGCAATTCGTTTGACAAAGTAAAATTCAAAAATAAAAAAGATTGATCGACTGGAATGATCTCAAGTCAAATTTAACTATTTTTTGGAATGTAAAATATTTAAGCGGTCACAGGAAAAAGATGAAAAAATCAGGATGGATTAAAACACATATGAAAAATATAATAAACAAATAAAAGCGAAGAGGTGGGTACGATAGCGCTTAAGCTGTTGTAGAATTGAAGATGTATGATCATCTCCGGACTTATACCCGATGGGATGGGTTGATCAGCATTAAAAGCTTAATCGATCTTGTTTAATGGATGTCTACCACATAATGCAATTATATCAGGTGACGTATTCCGCCACTGACTCTTTATAATTTGGTAACAAATTTGGTACAGTATGCATGTTATGGTGAATTTAAATTATTTCACCGTATAATCGTCAATTCTTCTGCTTCTTGATTTTTGAGCAAACAGCTGATGAAATTTGAATAAATTTGAACTTTTTTTACAATTTATTTATAATAGTTCGAATCCACTGGCTTTTGCGTTCGCGTTAGCGTTAACCTGTTGCTTTCAAAACCAAAGCCTACTCTAGACGAAACCTTTCCATATATAAATAATTTAGTGGTTAAATAACAAAAATTTCTGGAGCGCCAAAAAATTGGTGGAGAGCTGGAGTTTACCATTACAAATAAAGTTTTAAAATCCCCATCGATCCTATGTGTGGTACAAAAATTCTTCGTGGTCAAAGATCAACATTTTTTTTGATTTTTCTCGAAAACGGTAAGTTTTATAAAAAAAAAACCTCAAACCAAGTTGTAGATATTAAAAGTTTCTACAAAAATGGTCTTTATGATATTTTTCTTAATAGCCACCATTCCTGAGATATCTCGATTCTAAGAGTTACATTATACATAATATGCACACATTTCCACGCCACCTGTGAGATAGTGTATTCTGCGCGTATTTTTACCGTGGTTTCCCTCGTAGGCCTACTCCACAAACTGTCATGATAATTTTAGGATAACTTAAGAGAACAATACCCGTCAAGATATTGCCTTATTATTGATATTGATATTGCTATTGATTATTGGGTTAACTATTGTTTTGATTTCTTTAGATATTTAAATCAGGTTTATACTCTTGAAAGTCTACTTCAACGTCCGTATTTAAATTATTCGAAAAAAAATAAACTTTAAAATTTATGGACCAAGCGCTACATTTGTTTGTTTGATCTTCTAAAAACGAATAAAAATTATTACGGAAGACTAACATCGAACTCAACTACGCACTAAAGAAAACACAACCAGATAATTTCAAAAGATTTTTTATGTTATCAGCCAGCCCCCATGTCTCACATGTCTCACATCGGATCATGCAGAAATTATTTTGTTATGCTTAAACTGATTGAGAATTATAAGATTATAAGAATTTATTTGAAAAGTAAAATGGGAGCCTGACTGTATGACTAAAATTCACATTTAAACTGATTGTTTTGAATGCGGAATGGTAAAAATTGAATACACTGTATTTATTGATAAGCGCTTTTAATTTTTTTGGATTTTCAAGGTAACAAAAAGTATGCATAAATAGTTATGCAAATAGACAGACCTTATTGAATGCTTATCTGGCTTTTTCCTTGAACAACCTTTTTCTTTTTACATACAATACCACAACATAAAGTAATTTTTTTAGAAAGAGTTCAAACTTACCACGTTTGTCACGCGCACTTGTTGCATTATCGGCGGCATTTAGGAGAGTTACTTCTGGGATATTATAAATTTGCGATGTAGAACTATTTGTGTTGTTGCCGGAATCGACACTGACCAAGGAAAGTAGTGCCATCAATACTGTTATGCGTAACATTATTCATTCGATGAAAATTAAACGAAGATAATTAAGAATATGTCGATTATGATAAGTAAACAAACGCGTAAATGCACACGACGTAAAGTAAATGATAAGAGATATGTATTTGCGTAGTTGTAATTAACTATTAACGTAAGAGCTAATCGTATGATGCTGCTTCCTCACGTGCACACGTTACAAATGACAAAAAAAACGTTATTGAAAGCAAAACTGCTTAACGATATTATCACAGAGTTAGATTCGTAAAATTAATGAATATGTCGCCAATGACTGAGGGGATGCGGCTGCCTTTGTTGTTGTTGTTGTAATGCGACGCGTTGTAGGAGAAAGCAAATACACGAAACAAGTGTCAAACCGAAAAATGAAGCGTATAAGAAAATAAATAGCACCAGATGGACACAACAAAACAAAAAGTTCGTTGTACAACGTTATCCAAGCGGCAACGGATGCGATGCGACACGACAGCGTAACAAGTGAGTGTGAAATAGAAATGGCCAGAGCCAGTCTACAGAAGCGTTGAGCTTCGCTTCTTCTTTCTCGCTCGCTCGTTTATTTTTGTTTTGATTTTTAATTATTTTCTTTTGTAAAAATATTCGGTGAATTTTTGTCGTTTTGAATATCGAGCGAAAAGCTTTCTAAATCAATCTAGTTTTTCTTTTATTTATATGTATATATTTTTTTTATTATGAAAATTAGTTAATCTTCGTCGTTGTCAACGTGAAACGATCTTAATTTTTGTTTTAGTCAAAATTATTTTCTCCTCGTAAATTCCATGTTGAGAGCAAGAGTAAGACGTGCAGCTATAACAATAATTTTACAACTGCCCACTACTTTCTTTCCTTCTTTCACTTAAACTCTCTCTCTCTCTCTTTCTCACTTATGCACGATCTTTACTCTCACACTAACAGGTTCGACCGGCAGCTGTGACTTCGTTGTGATTTTTGCTCTCATCCAAGTTGATTCGAAAAGTAGTTGGCATTTGTCAATGTACCCTCGAACTGGACACACCGGAATGAGTTGGCTATTGCAAAGTATGCGACGCTATGATTGCTCAAAATTTACGTATTGTATTTTTTTTAATTTTTTGTTTAAGTTCAGTTTTCGTCGCGCTACTTTTCGTTTTGTTAACTTACAGACTAAATCGTTTGAACGGTTTGAACGCAACTAAAACTTGCTCCATGCACGATTACTCTCCGAGCTCTGAGCTCAGCATCATTGTCGTTGCCAGCATAACATCGTCTTGTCTCGTCTCAACTCGTCTTTTCATTTTAGAAGTAGCAGCAGCATTCGTTGTTGTTATAGGCGACTTGCAGTTGGCCAGTTTGTCGCACTTCTCACGCCACAATCATAAAGCTATATCTTCACTTTGCTTTTCTCTTTCTCTCATGCAATCTTTTCGTTTTGGTTTTTTCGTGTTTAGGCCGCTTCATTGAACGGTGTAAATGATTGCACTTAAGTTGGCTTTGGTCTAGCGGCAGCGCTACGATTTGCAACAATTGTTGTTGCACTTTGCTATTTTTGTATATTTGTTGTATCTGTGCATCTAGAACTAGATACATTTTCAGATATGCTTAAAAAAGCAGTTTTACATACCGCAAAGGGTGCGGTCATTATGCGAATAGCGTAAAAGCATAATCGTTTCGCCTAAATTTATGAAAATTATCATTAATTATATAAGATGCTGCAGGCAATTTTCTTTGCAAATTATTCAGAAACCTTGAAAAATAATCTAAGAGTTGGTTGACCTATTGATAGTTAGCAAAAGACGTCAAATAAAAATTGACGCCTTATCAAACACCCATCATCCTTTCCCATCCAACTTATAATATGTGTGTACCTATCTATTGATATACCATATGTCCTTATAGGATCTTTATGAAGGATCCGTTTCCCATTCTCAGTGTTGGATTGTATTGAATTGTTTGTTTAACAACTGCGGTATTTACACTCAGAGCATGCTTTGAATATCGTTCAATAAATTGCCGCATATACAAGGCATTTACGGATAAGCAACTTTACTTAACCCAGGATGAGTTTGGTTTGTAGGGGGTTGGTCTCCTCAAACCTTAAAAACTTGAAACTAGAAGCACACACGAACCATGGACAAGACGGCTAGAAGAAACAGAATTACTCCAGGTGGCAGACACTGAAGTGAAAATCTACCCGTGGTGAACTCTTCGGCAGGGGCATAGATTCTGGAGTCCCCAACTACCGTTTAATCTGCTATTCATGATAAAAAACCCTGAAAAGATTTAAGGAACACGATTTAAAAATATGCACCTGGGTTGTGCTTCGAGTGAATGAACTGGCTCCGGCGAGAACGAAATCAGAGAGGCACAACAGCGAGGATGACCGCCGCTGCGTTGGAAGGATCAGGTCCTGAAGGACGTCCAGAGGATTGGAATTCGGAATTGGAATCGACCATGCCAGCTTGGTTAATAATAATAGTAATGTCCAGGCTTATTATAAGCTGTAATGCCCATACATACAACTTTACTTAAATTTGAAATTAACGAAGTCGCAATAGGGAGGATGCTGTACGTGCTGAAACCCATTTTTATAGCCACCCAAACATTGCAGAGAGAACAACTTTTTTTGAGACTTTTTATAAACTTTGGCTTGAAACCAAATTAAATATTCAAGCTATGAAAATGCTTATAGTGAGGATCTTGTCAAGTGCTTCGAAATTCAAGAAGAAATTCAAATGACGAACGAAGTGGGTGTGTCTGCAATTTATTTGGATTCTCGGCTACTCAGGGCTTTTATAAAATATCCCTCTAAACAAATACAGACCAGAAAACATTAAACAGAAACTCGTATTTAAAATAGCATAACATTGAATGTATTTCAAATTTAATTTTTATGTAAAAGAACGACGTAGCAAGAAAGCCACAATCTTCTTTAAAAAAATGTCAAAAGGTCAATGATACTTCGAAGGGGACATGCACGCTATTAAACGAATATTTAAATTCAATTAAGGAGAACTCGGAAAATGAAACAGATGAAGAAGATGGTTTCGAACTGAAATTGGCGATGATCGAAATAATGCTAGGACTATAAAAAATGCAAAACTTTGGTAATACAACTAAACATTGCTAGTACTCCAAAACTTCACTTTATGAAGATACTTAAAATTGCTCAAAAATTACAAAAAACAAGGAAAAACGTTAACTTCGGTTGAACCGAAGCATAAATACCCGCCACACGAATCTTTGAATAGTTTATGTGCGATCATCAGTGGCTTATATACATTTTAAAATATATAGACGAAAATAATTAGTTTTTCATACAAAAGTTCAAAAATAATCGTTGAGTTTGTATGGGGGCTATATATAAAAATGGGCGTGGCCTCTTGGTTTTGGAATTGGATGATATAAGAAGTGTTTTTACCCAATTTGGAGTAAATAAATTCTTAAATAATATCAATTTTTATTCAAAAATTGGAAAATGGGCTGTAAATTTGTATGGGGGCTATACCTAAGAATGGGCGTGGCACCTTGGTTTCGACTTTGGATGACAATAGAAGAGTTTTACCCAATTTGGAGTGAATAAATAATACATATTTTCGTACAAAAATTCAGAAATTTTCGGTAAGTTTGTATGGGGGCTACACCTAAAAATGGGCGTGGCAACTTGATCTTAACATACAAAGTAGTCGTTGCCGAGAAAAGCTTAAGTTCCAAATTTCGGCGTAATATCTATATATCTTCATTGAAAAAATGCGTAGAAGTAAACAGACAGACAGACAGACAGACGGACAGACAGACGGACATGGCTAAATCGATTCGTCTCATCGAGCTGATCAAGAATATTTATACTTTATGGGGTCTACGACGTCTCCTTCAATGCGTTACAAACTTTCCGACAAACTAAATATACCCTTCACACTATGTGTGGCGGGTATAAAAATATATACATATATACGAGTATTTAAACTAGCAGGTACCCGCGGCTTTGCTCGCGTTTTTTTTGCTTCTATTTGGTGGCTAAATACAAATTGTTCAAAAAAGTTTCAAGTCTCTAGGTCTATTTTTTCAAGCCTCCCATTAGGCCTCGGGTCAAAATTTTCTAAAATCCCATCTAAGTGCTCACCTGTAATAAAAAAAAATGGTCAAAAAATCTATATTGGGTCCACATATGGGTCCCAGGTCCAAATTCGGAAAATCTCGTAAAAACCTTGAACGCCAAAAATGTTTTTTTAACCATCTTCCAAATGAGCTCTGTTTAAAGCCTCTACGTCTATTCACTCCAAAGATATGGCTTTTCCAGTTTCAAGGCCCCCATTAGGTGCCGATTCAAAATTTTCCAAAAAATAAACCTTCCTCTTTAATCACTCTATCTGTTAAAAAAAAATCGCAATCAAAATCATACAGAGAAATCGACTTTGTTTTATACTATGTAGTGATACATTAGGGTGGGTGACAAGCATATGGCAGAACGTAATCTTTTGGATATTCTAATAAAAATTTCTCAAATCGAACCAGAAAAATTCGTTGCGTTATTGCAAATATTTGGACTAAAAATTAAATACGGCATGCACGTTTTAGAGCCCCAAAAACTATAGCACTATTTTAGCACTATTTTTTTTTTTACGTTTTTTACCAAATCTCCAGCAGAAAGGAATATTCGAGACATCATCCCTTATTAAAGAAACACTGACGGCAAACATGATTTCACTCACTTGTTTGCTGTCATTTTTTCATTAATCAAGGATATCCCAAATCTTTTTCACAAAAACTGTAGACGACACATTTCTACATATTTTTGTTAAAGGAATTCAATGACCTATCGTATTTTCATCTACCTTTTTTTAGCAAATCTCTAGCAAAAATTTGAGATTTGAAACCTACGAAAGGAAATTTTGATCGTAGAAAAATGTATGCTTACCTTGCTATACTCTTTTTAAAGGATTCCATAACTTAATAAACGATTTAAATTAGCTAATTAATTTCAATTTAGGATTTGTACCAATCAATAAACCAAACTGCATTCCACTTATATTTTGTTTGAGATAGCATTATTCCACGTCATTTACTCAACTTTTTAAAGGTTTCATCGTTACAATATAAACTATTGCAAAACTGATTAATTAAATTTAGACGAAACGATTATTTTTTTTACATTTTTTTTCAAAATACACAAAATAAAAAATACACACATATTACTCTGAAACACTACTAATGATCTAGTTACACAACACAACAAAAAATATCTGTGCCTTATCCAAGAATTCAATCTAAAAGACAATACGAATTGAATCAAATAATTAATTTTTTTATATAAATTAAGGTTTTGGAAACCGATTTGTATCATAAAAAATGCACAAATTTAGTGATTTATACACAGCAAGGAATGTGTCGTTCAAACGTGGTTCATCATATATATCATTAGTATCATTAACAGTATCATTATTATCTTAATAAAGAACAGTATTCAGGTTGAAGTTGAGGCAACATTATCAATATCACTCATTCTTGCGCCTACTTCTTCTTGCCTTTTGCCCTTGCCTTTGCCTTTCTTGCCCTTTTTGCCCTTGCCACCACCACTGAGTAAAGCTTCAGTGACATAAGTTTCCGTCGTGACCTTAGTTACCGGTGCCGTAGATGGCATTTTAGGTGTACGAAGCTCAATTTCGATGGTGTTCTTTTTCTTTTGACTCTTTCCCTTACTGCCAAGTTTCACAATGAACACATCACTATCGGTATCGTCGCATGTTTTATAACAAACCTAAAATTTTATTGAGAAAATAAAAACAGAAAATTAGATCATGCCACATTTTTTTTTTTTTTTTTTGTTTTTGTTTTTATCATTTTTCCAGTTACGATTTGGCTCGATTGTAGCTTTCAATTTTACCATCGTAATTGGCGGACTTATGCAATAACAATGCGAACAAAAAAAAAAAAGAAAAAAAAAACCAATTGAAACAAGTGCAAAATGTGGAATGGAGATGCTTGAAATCTTTGCTAGCGCAATGCAATATTTTTCGATTGCACCACACATTTTGCTTGATGGCGTAACACATAAATCGCAAGCAACAAAAAAAAAATGTTTTGGTTTTTTTTCGTTTTGCTACGCTTTGGGTCTTTATGAAAACAATTGCCTCGAAGTGGCTGTTGCATTAGCTCCAAGCGAATTCAACTAAAGAATTATCACAAAAAACAAAAAACAACTCACGGTGCAGCAAGGCTTTCGTTTTTCCTCCATGCCTAATAATGAGATCAAATAGTCCAAGAAAGAGTTTTCAAAAATTTTTAAAAATGAATTTAAAATTTGGAATTATAATTATTTTTCCGAAAAGTGAATTTTTTTTTTCATTTACATTTATGAATTTTGAGTTTGATTGAAAAGGCAAATATGAAATTTTAGCTAAAATGGCAGAAAATTCCAATGTTTCTATGATTCATCATTCTCGTTTTTTATACCCGCCACACATAGTGTGAAGGGTATTATTAGTTTGTCGAAAAGTTTGTAACGCATTGAAGAAGACGTATATATATATTCATCTTATTTTTTGGGCACAGTAGTATAAAAATTGATATTGTTTATCAAACACACCTCGTATACGTTTTAAGGTACGGATAAATACTTCAAAAATTAACAAATAAAAATTTTAATTTTCGGTCTTTTTAAGATTATGGATAAACATATCGATTAAACGAGAAAATTAAATGGGGCATCGTAAACTGTATAATATGGACTTTATATCAGCTTGAAAATATAAATTGATCTAACTATGTTTATCCGTCTGTCCGTCTGTATTGTACTGTTCAACTTATTCGATTAGTTTTAAAGATATTAGGAAGAAATTTAAAACTATTCTAGATCATTTGTTAAAATAACGCCTATTTTAGGGATAGCCCAAATACAAATCTACTCCAATTTTTTTTCGAAAAGTTTGGAACAAATTGCTTTTTATATCAAGTCAAATGTTCAGTATACATTTGGTTGAGATTGGATCACCAATTTAAAAATGTTAAAGTCATTTTAATATTTTTATACCCGCCACACATAGTGAAGGGTATATTAAGTTTGTCTGAAAGTTTGTAACACATTAAAGGAGGCATCGTAGACCCTATAAAGTATATATATATATTCTTGATCAGCTCGACGAGACGAATCGATCTAGCCATGTCCGTCTGTCCGTCTGTCCGTCCGTCCGTCCGTTCGTCTGTTTGTTTCTTCGCAGTTTATTCGGTCAGTTTAAAAGATATTAAGCTAAAATTCTGAACTTAAGCTTTTCTCTCGACTAAAAGAAGTATGAATATGAAAGTGCCACGCCCATTTTTAGGTATAGCTTCCATACAAACTTACCGCCCATTTTGAAGTTCTTGTATGAAAACATTTATTTTTTCTGAATGAATCCAATTTAAAAAACAAAGCCTTCATACAAATTTGACCAAGTTGGTGAACATATAAACTATTTCACCTTCGGTTCCACCGAATTTAACGATTTCCTTGTTTTTCGTTTAGATCATACAAATCTAAATACGATCGGATAAAATGGTCAGAAGTTTACCCATTATATCAATACTAAGGCACGAATCTTCTCTACATGATCTTTTCGAAAATTAGAAGGGCATAAAAAAATGCATAAATTTATAAAAAATACAAATTGATTAGTGCGGACTAGAAGCTACATGCTTGATGTAAGGTAGCCTTAAGGTACATTTCATCTCTAAGAAAGCTACAACTACCGGAGAGGCTACACACGAAATTCGGACACGGCTGGGAATCAGATGAGAGGTTGATGAGAGGACCAATATAAACGCAACCCAGAGGGTATGGAGAACAAATTAAACGAGCGAGTATCTTAGATATGACACGCAAAAAAAAAAAGGGGACACGGAATTTATTCAATAGGTATTGATCTTTAGCGGGTCATATAACCCGAAAAAATGGGTGAATCAGGTGTTTCCCCGCTTCATTGGTATCCAAAACATGCATAAATAAGAAAAACTTTCCCAAATTCTAAGCACTTTATAAAGTTACTAACCGCAAATGTTTACAGAAGGTTCAAAGGAGTGCGGAGACATGCATTAGTGGTGCACTACATACCACACCAACTGATGCACTAAACATTGTCCTATACCTATTACCCCTAGAGACATCAGGCTGACTCAATTGCAACTATGGACACTCGAAGATACTCACTTCTCGGATAGTCAGGCTGCCTTAGAAGCGCTTGACTCATACAATAACACGTCTAAAACTACCTCTCAGGAATTCCCATGGCCTGTCTGAAGCTGCGAGTGAATGAGGTAATAATCAGACTAGCAGAGATTAGGTGGACAACAAATTCCAAAATGTAATACATATCTCGAAAATAATGTCGCCAGAATACAACACCAAACGAACAGAGCAACTCATGCGCCATAATAGACAGACTCTATCCATGATGGTTGGAGCTCTCACAGGACGCTGCCTGGTTGGCAGACATGCCGTCCGACTTAGGGTAGCATCAAATGACTTCTGTTGGAGCTGTAGAAACTAAGAAGAGGAGGTGACAGTAGAACATTTTCTCTGCCACTCCCCAGCCCTTGGGAGAACAATGTTTACCGCACTTGGTAGGCCGTTTCTCGATAGTCTGGCGGAGATTGCATCAGTCAAGATTAGTGCAGTAGTCGCCTTTACAAGGAAATCAAGCAGGGAGAAATAAATCAGGGATTATATGGTATCACAATGAGCCTATCTGGTCTAGGTGTCGTTGCAAAGTTTCACGTCGGCTATTTTAACCTAACCTTACTCACCCTAACTATGTAAAAGGTATCCCAAAAATAACGCAAGATTTGGAGTCAAGTGCTGACAACGCAAAAGAACTGTATCGTGTTCTATTGTGTAAGGCTCCATTTTTACCAACCCTAACTGTCAGCTATCAGTGTTACCAAATCTTTACTACTATATTGTACATTATTATTATATATACTCACCTCAATACCCTTTTTTCTCGTATCCGTATTTACACCTTTCAATGCATCCTTTATATCGTTCGGGCTAACTTGAAGGCAAGCGTTTCTCAAATTATCGGGTCCTGCCGGTGCCGCAGATGGGCCATCGCCGCCGGAATCAACGCCACCACCACTCTTACGGTACTTGTCGACATTACCACCGCTCATAATCTCACATTTGTCTTTGATATTACCAAAAGGAACGACATAGTTCTGTGTGCCGCAGGTATCATTGCCGGAGTATTTAATGTTAGCGCGTACTTCCGGAATGTTTGGATGATTTATTATGTGTCCGCCGGTGCGTCGTTTAATGTGATTGCGCGCAAATTGACTGCGTTGCAAAAGCTCATTCATGCATGAAGGTTCTTTGATGCTGTTACCACCCTTAAATTTTAGAGATATATTTAGCTTAACATATACTATATAATGTACTTTGATTGACTTACTGTAACACGATTGGAGCCATCTTCATCGTTGCCACCGCCGCCGCCACCGTTTCCTTCATTTCCTCCACGTCCATCGTCAACGCTTTCAACTTGATGCGTATCCTTGAGCACACGAATCGTTAAGCCGCTGCCATTAAGGCACGCCTCGAATTCATCATATGCCTCTGGACCAGGTTCACGTTCATTTGCCTGAATGAAACACGGCTGCATTTCCTTGCTGCATTCGCACTCACAGACACACTGCGGCGGACATGGGCCACATTCTGCAATTGAAAGACTTTTAGATGTGCACATATCCAAGTAGTTGATTATATTTTTAGATGGAATTTTGTATTTCTTTTTTTTTTTTTTTTTTTTTTTTTGATAGACACATACCCTTTTGTGATTTTTGGAATACAAATTAAAAAAAAATTTTTTTTTTTTTTTTTTTTAATTTAACTTTATTATTTTTTTGTATTAAAATATAATTTTACTAGTCCTTTTCTTAGATTAGCCATAAAATATAGAATAGTTTCAAAATTTAATCGATTTGTATTTTATATTTTCTAAGTAAATAGCGCATTTTCCGTATAGCCCTCGATCTCGCTATAAAGAAGAAATGAAATATAGGAATGGGAGAGATCAGCGCTCATCTTCAAATGCAAAGAAAATGAATCGCACCCGTTTGGGTTACTTGTAAAATAACAATTTTTTTTTGTGTGCATTCAATCATACCAAAGCATTCATGGTTGTCAAAAAAAAAAATTTAATTTTATTACAAATAGTATTAAATTAAATCCTGAAGATATTCAGATCCTCAAATATTATCGTATGATTGAGATCTAATATTAATTAATGAAACTAATGAAATTAAAACTTTGAAAGGTTACTATTCAGCTATTCTGACAGCTTTTTAGTGTCGTTGACTATATCTTCTATATTTTAAGGGGTTTTCTCATGTAGGAGTATTGGACAATTTGAAAGGTTTGAGGAGAATAGCTGTAGATTCAAATCTAGCAATGTTTTGGCTATAACTTATGTGAAAAATATAATATACATAATATTTAGTTTACCTAAACGTCACAAAATATTGAACTTTTCCAAGACGGTATTTTCTTTCAATTTCCAAATATTTTTAGAAACATTGCTGCGACTTAAGGAATCAGTTCACCTTTCTAGGCAACAATATATAAAATCTGAATAGCTGCAGGAAATCTAAGCTAAGATAGCTAAGATTGACCCCAAACGTTGCAGAACACTACCATTAAACTCCTAGCTGCCGTCACGGGGCATTGGCCCATCGGGAAACAAATCCCTTTCAACAGAACCTGTAGAAGTTGTTAAGAAGAGGACTCTCCAGAAACGTTAGAAAACTTTCTGTGTTAGATCGAGTAGTGGTAGCAAAACGGCAGTTATGTGCTAGTCTTATAGGAAATATGGGTTTTCCCCCTCAGCCAACTCTATCTCAGTTGGACGAATTTAGAAGTATCCATGAATGAACTACGGAGAAGATTTCTTCAATCAAGTCATTTGAGAGTCGCAACTATGTATTCCCGAAAATTGTGTCAATTAGATAAATATTAGTACGGGTACCGTCTTGAGAGTGTTTTAAGGGTACTATATTTTAGAAAAAGTGTCAAAAACGATTTTTTCAGATAATTATCAATTTAATTTGAACAGAAAATCGGTTCGATATAATATCATATCTAGCTATCTTTTTTCAATGTATTAAAATAACCGTAATGCTTTGGTATGAGCCGAAAAAATCTTACGAAACTCTCCCCATTTTAAAACTTTTTTTTTGAAATTCGCCAAACAGAAATCAAAAGCAGGACGGAACATTAATGCAAGTTTGCAACACAAAAGGGTACGATCCATAGTCAACGCTGCTACACGAATGATTATAGAGTAAATTTGTACTAACCTTCCTGTGCACACTCCTCACAAGAGCATCCAGCACCTGCTCCGTCATCACATGGATCGTCGGCATCTGGGTCACATGGATTGCAAGGATTACAAGGACTGCATTGCTCTAACTCCATACAGCAAGCACAACCGCCGCCAGTCTGACGACCCAAACCGCCACCGCTTTGACGACGAGCACCACCAGTACCCGGGCCGCTCCAACTCTGACGACCACGACCTCCACCACCAGCTCCACCGCTTTGGCGACCACCGTTACAACGTTTGCCACTACCGCAGCATGTCTTACCACCATTTTTGCCACCCTTACCCGATTTGCCTTTAGGTTTATTTTGTTCATCTGTTTCAAAATAATAAAAAACGAAAAAAAAATCCATCGATATTTTATATATTTTTTTCCTAGAGTTGTCAACTTACCACATCGCTCAAATTCATCCTCACATGTATCACACGGGCACATTTTGTCTATGTTGCAGGCAAAATAACGCAGGCACTTGGGCGTATTTTCCGTATCATCCTTCTCACAGGGATCCTCTTGCACACACAAATTTCCCATTTGCCCACCACTCTGGCCACAATTACCGCGACCTTTACTGCCACCCGGTTTACTCGGACAAGGTGGACACGAACCTTGACCGTTTGACGAAGCTTGCTGTGCACCGCCCCCCATTCCAGGACATGGCGGTCGCGGCGTACAATCCTTCATCTTTTGATCAGGGCTTTTGGGATTACGTGAACACATGCGCGCGAATGGGAACGTCGCAACAATAGCCGGCCCGTTACAGACTAGTCTCATGATTAGAACAATATTACCCGTTTGAATCTTACCCAAATTAAAGAGAGGCAATAGCCGCTTCGAGAGTTCCGATGTAGGGCATAATTGTTCCCGACGGTCCAGGCCACGTGTATAACAATCGAGAACATTATTTTTCGGCGGTGATTTTATATCGGGTAAATTGTTCAAGTGTCGCTCCAGGATGCGTTCCCAATTTGGATTCTCGGCATTAAAATTCTCATTGACACGATCAAAGATAGGCTTGACCGCCAGCTCAGCAATGCCGATTAAGAACTTACAACGGTCTGTCTTCTTTTTGTACACATGAATGTGCACGCGGTCCTTGTCCGATACGGGTTGTTCCAACGAGAAGAGACAGCACTTGCCGCACTTCTGCTGACAGGGATCGGCACAACGTCCGTATTCACGATCGCATATCGACACAAAGACACTAGACCGAAATGAAATTTCACAGCAGGTTGGGTACTCCTCGGGCGCACATAGATTCTGTCGCGTGATCAGCAAATCGTCAACCACGAACTCGAACATGTACAGAAAATTTTGCGCCATTTTTAAATTTTGTAAAAATAGCGTACAGGAAGAAAAATTTTGTTTTGTTTTTTGGAAAAGGTTTTAAACTAGTAATGGGTTTAAACGAAACTGATAAAATTATTTGACAAAGGCCGTAACGACAACTTTGAATAAAATGTCTATGACTATCAGATTTACACAATTCAAATGAAATTCAAATTTTATAAATTAAAATTTTTTTTTTTTTTTTAGTTTAGTTTAAACCGATTTTAAAAATGTTACTTAATTTTGAAATTTTCACTAAAATTTGAAATTAGCAATTTGAATGCCTGAACGTTTGGTCAATGTTTATAAGACAAATAAAAAATGTTGACAGGAGAAATCTTATAACCAGTTTACATTCGCGATAACGATAAAAAAATCGCATTACAATTTCTCAAATAATCGATAAAAATTTTCGATTCTTTTACAATTTGAACTATAACCATTCTTCTCGAACCTTATTTTAGTCTAAATTAGGTATTTATAGGTAAATCCAATTAATTTTTATGTAAAAAATGACATAGCTCAAAACCTAGGGAGAAATGAAGACAATTTTGATGGCTAAGTTTTTTATGAAGAACGCAACTTTCTATCTATTCGATTTTTAGAGCTACGGGACCGTTAAACTTTTTTTTTTTTTAATGATTATTAGCCCATTTTGCATATTCAAAGCGAATAACTATAGCTCAAAACATAGAAGAGTTAGGAAGTTGCAATCTAGAAGAGATACAAATATGATTCTCATTCTAAATCATGGTGCAAGATCTCTCACTCATCAAGCCACTCAAAGTCGACTCAGCAGGAATGACCTACCAGCCGGCTGCAGCCCAATGATACAATTTTAAGGCCTGCGTGCTTGTACTAGTTTTAATATTTGTTGTATTGCACTAGTTTACAAGTTTCGACTTTGTCGATGGTTCTGAATTCTCATGGATTCATCCCATATATTTTGGGCCGTAGATTCCAAAATTGGCCGTGTACAGGTCAGCTGTTTCAAACTTTCCATTTTCTAGATATATATAGTAATAACGAAAAAAAGTCCCAAAAACAGGTTTTTTTGAGGATATCTCTAGAACGATCCTTAAAAAAACTTGTTCATGGTCATTTTTGGAATCTACGGCCCAAAATACATGGAAATAGATCCATGAAAACCCAGAACCTTTTTGGCTGAAACTAATGTTATTGTTAGTGAGAAGAGTCAATAAAAGAAAAACAACAAAAATAAAACACCTGACCTGACGGAATGAAATGGATTCTTGATTTAAAATTATCGACTACATAAACAAACATGATGAGACCAAAATATATTCTTGTGACATCAAAAAAAAGCTTTTAAAATGGACTCTTACTCAATTAAACTTAATTATAAAACTTTGATCTTTAAAAAATCTCAAAACTGCGGTAAAATTCTGAGTTTAAATGGATTTTTTTTTCAAATTCCCAATTCTATTGTACGTCTGTCTTACATAATTAATAATTTGACTTTAAGTGAGTTAGGTGGGCTAAAATTAACTTAGATGACTATTCATAAAAGTTTATATTTAAACATGAGCATTAATTATTGTACTATGTTATACTTGTGTATTAAACTAAACTAGATCAACAGGCCTCGTCCTTTGTAATCTTCTTTTACGCAATAGTTCTTACACGGGTAGGTCGTTTATTTGTTTGTTCGAATGTAAATGTAATTTTGTTTGGTACATAATTTCTGCTTATGTTTACAACCTCTTTTTCCACCGTTGGGATGTCTAAGTCTATATGTAGATCCACTCCGCATTCGTGATGAGACGCAGGATTTTTTGATTGTTGTCTCTGATCCATATTTGGGCTCCATAGGTCCAAATTGGTTTTATTATACAATAGATTTGTATATTAAAAGCTTGTTTTTTTTAGGGATAGTCTTGAGTTCCTATTTAAAATCCATAATTGTATACTTCTTTGCTTGATCTGATCGCGTTTTTTTTTAATGTGGTACTTCCAATTCAGCTTGCTGTCAATACATAACCCTAGATATTTTGCTATATTTGCAATATTTATGTCATTACCAAGCGTGCAAGACTGTGTCATCAGCGAATGTTGCTAGCATTGAAGAGCTTTTTGATGGGGTCGGCACATCTGCTGTGAAAATGGTGTATAAAAGCAGACCCAGCACGCTTCCCTTGAAGTACGCCTGTATTTATTTGCCTCACAAGAATACTCTGTCTTTGATATTGTAATGCACATGCATATGAATATGAATAACCTAATTACCCAATGCAAGTAATGAAGCGACAGCAAGATTGATATAGGTCAGCTATGCTTAGTTCAATAACATTGCCATTATGCTTAGCCAGCATAATGAAGCAACAACAGAATTAGGTCAATTCGTATGCATGCGCAAAGTATCATATTACTAACTGATCAGCTAGTTGTAAGAATAAGTGTAATGTTAACTAATGGTAATAATAAAGAGTCAGTCTGAATCTGACAACTTAACATACAATACGCGTTTTAATAACTGATCATTATAATATACGAGTAGCTTGAAGAGCTTTAAAATTAGGCCTTCATGCCAGACCTTATCAAATGCCTTTTCTACGTCTAGGAACACTCCTATACAGAATTTCTAGTAGTCGATGTCGCTTAGGATTTTATTTGTAACTCTATGGACTTGTTGTACAGTCGAATGATTCCGACTTTGGTCAATATCGGAAGCAAGCCTATTTGCAAGAGATGCATCTTTACCTGGTTTTGGGATTGTAATTACTTCCGCAACTTTCCAAGCCTTTGGAAAGTAATTAAGTCTGAATATTGCATTAAATAAATTTCGAATACAATTTACGAGGTGTGTTCAAACATTATCGCAAATTTTGAATTTTCGCGGGTTACGTATATTCTAATTTCGATTTTCTTGTGGCGTTATGTTGGTACGTACTCATGTCTCTCACTTATGCCGACAAGCTCGGCCATTTTGAATGTTCACTTAATTGTTGACAGCTGCTTTGCTTGCACGTGTTCTGGATCGTCTTCGATTTTTACCTATTCAAAAAATGGATCAAAGAACCTGCATCAAATTTTTTTTTCTGAATGGAATAAATGGATTAAAAATGTTGAAGAAGGCTTATGGGGACCGAGCTCTACCAAAATCAACAACATTCGATTGGTATAAATTGTTGAAAGAAGGTTTCGAACGTGTTGAAGACGAAGAGCTCCCTGATCAACCATCGACCTCAACGGACGATGCTCACATCCAAAAAGTAAAAGAATTAGTGCTTACACACCGTCTATTAACTATGAGAGACATTGCTGATGAAATTGGCGTATCGAAAGGATCAATTAATACAATTTTGAAAGATGTTTTGGGCCTCAAACGTGTCAAGTCTCGGTTGGTACCAAAAATGATGATTTTTTTTTAAAAACTGTACTGATTTTTCGTGACTTTTTTGCCAAAAAATCCAACCAATATCGTTCCGCAACCACCGTATTCGCTTGATTTGGCACCGTGTGACTTCTGGCTATTCCCAAAACTCAAGAGACCACTCCAGGGAACGCGTTTAGAGTCGATTGAGGAGATAAAAGCTAAGTCGAAGAAGGCGCTGATGGCTATACCGGAAAGGGACTATTTGGCATGTTTCGAGGATTGGAAAAAACGTTGGCATAGGTGTATTTTATCGGGAGGGGATTACTTTAAAGGGGACAAAATAGATATTCATGAATAAATAAATAATTTAAAAAAAACAAAAAATATGCGATACTTTTTGAACACACCTCGTATTACTAGGTCTAGAGCCTCTTTTAGCAGTCGTCCATTAATTTTGTCATACCGCGGAGCTTTTTGTGGCTCAACTTGATTTGTTATACAGTCTCGTATTTCGTTAAAGAAAGCAAATTTTATAGATGAATATTCTTAGCCTCTAAGTGGACTGGCTTGTAAACCTCCTGAGTTGGAGATAGACTCAGTGAAAACACTTTCATAATAGTCAGCTAAATTATTATCTTTTTCAAGGTTTGTTCTGGTCCAAGAGCCATCGTTATTTTTTAATGGAGGTTGATGCTCTGTCTTATTTAGCAATTTCTTAGTCTGTTTCCATAGAGAATAGTCCGAACTGCATGTTGGAGTCAAGTTTTTTAGTAAGTAATTAATTTGGTCATATTTAATATTTTTAAGATGTTCTTTTAAGGTTTTTGTTGCTCTGTCAAATTTATTTTTTAAAGTCTGGAACCCCAAATGCTGTGTTTAGCGTTAAAATCACCAGCAAAAACGAAACGATGACCTAAAGTTTTTATAAAGTCAAGATATTGAATTTGTAGTATGTTATGTTTAGGTGGACTATATATAGCGGATAAAGTGAATGGACCAAATTAGTCGTTTATTTGTAAGCTAGTTGCCTGAATATGATCAAGTTGGTAGTCTTCAATCAGATTGTGCCTCAGATTGTTCCTGATTATAATAGCAGTACCTCCATGTCCTGTGCTGTCCGGGTGGTTAGTAAATGGATTTAAAATTCAAAATGAAGTCTCTTGTACATTTGAAATTTTCTTTAAAATCTTTTTTATTATTGTAATAAAAATATGTATACTCACTTAAGGTATAAATTATTGAGCTACTAAATTATATGTTTTTGTATAATTTCTTTATAATTTAAAAATCGTTTTTCGATGCAATTGATAAGCTTTAATCGTTACTATTAATTTAAATAAAGGAATTAACTCAGATGTGCTTTGCTGCTTTTGTCTTACTATATTTTTCATAATTAAACTGCAACACAATTATAAACAAGAACAAATAAAACTACATGCTTTACATAGTTGCAATAAATAAGTAATAAAATGACATTTTTAAAGCACAAACTACAATAGTTTTAAATATATAACTTTAAATTTGAAAGAAATGTAAGCAAAAATACTAATTTATCATATTTCTATTTCTATTTTTAATTTGATTGAAAAGTGCCTGCCGAAGAATTTTTGTTATGATGCGATCGTCGAACGATTTGAATGTGTTGAATTGGCTAATAGGTGTGTGTATCCCATCCATTGCTTAGACTTCACTAATGTCAGGCGCTAAACTTGATGGGGGGGAAAAAGCCGTGGCCATTGCACAAACTCCACTCCATAGTGTAGTATACCTGTGGCACTAACAGCAATCATAGCGCCCCAGAATAGCATAAACAGTAGATTTTCCGTATTGAATTCGTAAGGGAAAGCGACAGTTATAAGGAACATCGTCACGGCGAATGCAAGAATTGAAGGGAAGGTATTGTAACGCCAGCCACGTTTCGTAACCAATGGTGATGGATGCACTTGACCCTCACCATCATCGACATTATAGATGCCCAAGAAAAGATCAATGCCATCTTGGCGTTTACCATCGGAAAAATTGTTCAGAAAATAACGTTTCATGCTATTCTTGCCATCTTGTATAAGTCCAGCCTTGGTGCGTTTACCTGTGCGCGTAAAATCTGTCTTTAAGGCACCTGTGCCGGAATACTGCAACGATATAAGATCTGCGTTATCTGCCCAAGTTCCCTTGAATGTCGACTCGAAATCTGATGAAGCAGATTCGATTTGTTGATTTGGATGCAGTATGCCTAATTTTTGTAACGCACCACAAAGTGCGCGACGTGCAAGCATGCTTTGCACAACGTTCGTTCGATCAAGACAATCGATGCAGTTCGTGCGGAAGACACCAGTTTGTGTTGAAATCAGCGCACCATTGTCGCGTGCATGAAATGAACCAAACTCATCCTGTTCGTGCGCTAAACGATCGATCAGTATGGACAGACGATCATAACGCATTTTTTTGCACTCCGTATGAAAGTCAAACGCCTCATAGCGCACCTGTGAATTGCCCATTTCACGCACCAAATAGCGATACGTTGTTTCAAGCTGTCCCTCGGCGCCTTTCTGATCAACCAAATTGACAAGCACCTGTCGCCCGTACAGTTCAATTTGTGACTGGAAGTGTTGCGTACAAGCGCCTAAATGATCTTTTCCTGGTACAATTTCCGGTTTTGGCTTGTATTTAAGATTGGGCAATTGATGCCAATAGAAGGGCATGCTGCCGCGTGTCTGCACGAAAGACATACGCTGTCCATTGAACTCGACAATTTGCTCCGTTTCAACGTAATTTGCAACATGACCCTGTTCGTCAATACCGCGACAGAAAAGCCGTGTACCAGCACGTTCCACGGAACGTCGTGATATAATGCTCCAGAAGAAGGTTTGACCGTTAATAGAGACTTGTTTAATGGATACAAAGCCCAGTATAAGTGGTAACTGAAACCGATGCATTTGTGGACAGTTAAAATTATTGAGTAGACTTCCATTCCAAACAAAACGCTGGTCAGCGCGCTTGAACAAACCCTTTTAGCCACTTGTGTTGGTGACATACGATGCTGGCGCTGCAGCGTATGCGTCAGATCATACCAGTACGAGAAGTAATAGTAATGGTGTCAAGTGTTTTGCGCAGCAATTGCAAATATGTATTGTTGTCTCTGCGATGTATAGCATTTGGAATGTAGGGTATAATGTCGTATCCGGCCAGACGCCAGACGATTGCATTGTTAAGAACGCCAACGAAAAGACGGTGCGTCGCCACCAGCAGATAGTCACAGTTCAATAAGTGTATGGCACCAAGAACACCACAGATACGCCGCGTCGGCACATGATTAACAAGTTGCGTTGTTTTTGGTTGCACCTTTATCGTTTTGTCAATGCGACCAATAATCAATAACTCGTCCTTGCCATTTGGCTCTATAATAAAGCTTTCCGATGTGATGTACATATTCATATCATCGTACAAATCCCAACCAGGGGACGTTTGTTGCGACTCCATGTCTGTGTTGTGTGCGACACTGGCAGATATTATTATTAGGCAGGGCGGAGCGGGTCGTTGTGTGCAGCGACTTGTGATGTATGTGTGTGCGTGCCGGTCGATATGATATCACCTTGAGCCACACGGCAACGTTGACACTTTGCAATCTTTTACGAATATACAAGATTGTTTGAAACTGCGCCTTGTTTAATTATTTGACGTTGTTAGCCCGTTGGCGTAGTGCAGACACGTCACTCGTCGTCGGTAGTCAAAATCACAGTTTTACTAAAAATTTTTAAAAAAATTTACATTTACGCTCTACGAACAACACATCACGATAGATAAGTGTGCCCGTTTTTCCATAAATGCAAAAATACCCAAATTATAATTGCCAATTGGAATATTGTTGCCAGATCTAACTTTATAAAAAGATTTTCCGTTAAATTCAAGTTTTTGTTTTTATGCACAGCTTAGGCATTTAAAAATATTTTAAGGGGCAGTCCTGGTTGTATGGCTAAAAAAGACTTTTTTTATGTATTTAATTTGATTAACTTTTTTTCAAAAACGAACCAATTTATTTGAAAAGTACACAATTTAAGCTTTAATTTAAATGAAAATAAAGTTGAAAATGTTAAAAAGATCTCGAACTATGCCCGATCAAAGTGGCGTCCTGCCAAAAATATTATAATTTTTCAGCTCTAAAAAAAAAAGTTTTGTATAAAAAAAAAAAAAACCTTCGATCGTTAACTAGAAAAAATCTCATTTGAAAAGGAAAGACATATTTGATTGGAGTTTTTTTTTATTCAATTACAATTTAATTGAAGATAATAAAAAACATTTTTTTTCGAGGGTGTTCAATAAGTTCTCGTTGATTGCACTTGGTTTCATTAAAATCGGTTCAGTAGAACCGGAGATAAGTGACTCAAAATGGTAAAAAAAACGTAATTTAAAAAAAAAAAAAAAAACAAAACAAAAATTTGGTAAGAAACCGATTTTTTTAATGAAATTTTTATAGAAATCGAAAATATAAGTAAGCAGTTTTAAAGTTTTGACAATATCTTCTAAAGTATTTCAAATTTCAAAAATCCTTTTAAAGCGATATTCTCAAATATTCAAGCTATATAAAAATGCAAAAAAAAAAAAAAAAAAAAAAAAAATTTTCTCGAACCAAAAAACGCCCTTAATACTGACGTACTTACTCGATTTTATAAATATAAAATTAACGCTTAAGCACGAAAACGTTCTATATAAATCTAAAATCTTCTTGAGGCGATCTCATTTTTAAAAAGTCGGCATTTTATAATACTATTATTATTCATTTTCTAAGATTCTACTTTGAACCAGCAAAATATTTTGTAACATCGACTTTTCTGCTTTCGGGTGACTGCTTACTTTTGAGCGAGAACGTTTACGTTTAAAATCGAATCAAGAATCTATCAATTGCATGTCTCAAGTAACGGTTGTAACAAATTTTTATTTAATTTTTTGAACTTTTAATAAATTTTAACAAACCTTTCATTAATTTTGCTCTAACATGGTTATTTTTACTCGTTTTCAACTCGATGCTAATTGGGATGGCATAAAAAATATATATTTATTTTTTCTTATTATTTTATAGAAAAATTTCCAATTATTCGGAACAATAATCTTTTCAATACTTATCATTTTTTTTAATTTTTTTTATTTAATTCGAATTAGCCGCTAAGCATAAAAATAAACTGGTATTTTTTAGTGCTTTTACTCTTTTTCACTCTCTTGTCACACACGACAACACAACAACACTTTCAGCGGATTCGGCACCGTTCGCGTTTAACGAAAAAATGTCATAGTTATACTTTTATTATTATTAAAATTTCACGCGAAACCTGACTGAAAAATAGTACCACCAAAACCAAAGAACAAACAAATTAAAAAAACGCGTAAATGCGTATACAAAGTTTTTATAACCAAATCATTACAAATTCGCTTTCTGGTTAAATTCTAATTGAATGTTGCGCAATCCGCCTGCCCGCGCTGCTTTATTTCTCTAATAAGCAACAAATATTCCGCTCACGTTTCATACACGCCACCGGTTCGCAACAACAAATTTACAACAACGGCGGACACTTGTTCTGTTTAGCCAAAACAATAAAAAAAATCCATTATAATATGAAAAAAAACGTTCAAGCTCACGTGGTACGCCGCCACCGCAAGATGATGGTTCACACGGAGATCAAGTAGGCGCCTCATTGCTGCAGCCAGCGGCATCATTCAAATCCGGAGCGGCCAGTGCACCTGCAACACCAACAAAAACGCGCGATAATAGCGGTGGCAGCAATGCCAGCGCTGCAGCTCGACGAAAAAGAAACGCAGAAGTCGCCGAGACATTTGTTATTGTCAACGAACGTCCTGTAGATGATATCTCATTGGAATTCTTTTACAAACCACACTCTATTACATTGCTTGCAGTTTCCGCACTCGCAGTGATGTACTTTGCCTTTGTAAGGTTAGTATATGCCATTAATTATCCATAAACTAAAAACCCATTTCTTTTGTCCTTGAAATTGGTGCAAAGAAATTCTTTGTTGCTTATTTCTATTTTATATTTTTTTTACTATTTTCCTTTTTTGTTTTTGTTTAGCTTTTTTTTTTTTTTTTTTTTTAGATTTCGCCACCCAACTCACCCCACTGCAGCTAGTTACGTTTCCTGTTCGTTGTTAGCTTTTAGTTTACCTTCTAATTATCGCAATTGCCTTTTGTGTAAAATGTTTTCAACATAATTAAGGCAGAGAAATAATTTAATTAGGAATCGATTCGCATTTGCTGCATAACTTTCGGCAACTTGACTTCCCGTTCTACTTGATAGACATCAATGTCAGCCAGTTCATATCTTATCAATATCGCGAATGTCAACCGCTTGTTTCTTTTTTTTTTTTACTGAACATTTTTGAGAATTCGGTCGTTCAATCTCTTATCTTTTCTCTCCTTCTTAAGAGAATTGCTTAAAAATCATTACTGACGTGTTCCTATCGAATGTTTTGGTAGTTTGCCAGCAACAAAGCAAACACGCGATATTTCATGAAGATCTATTTTTTTATTTAATTTTTGCAAATAGAAAGGGTTTAAAGATCAGTTTGTTTTCATTTTGCAACCGGCTATCATCCGATTCCCACACGAGTATATTTTATCACGTCTAAGGTTCATTAACAGCGTGGATTTAGTCATCTGTGACATCACAACACACTGATAAGCTGAAGCTTATTGAAATCAAAGTAATTTACGTCGTTATCAAAAAACAAAAAACAAAGTATAAGGTTAAGGCAGGTTTATCATTTAGCACGCTTTCAGAATATGTTGAACGTTTATATAGGAAATTTTTGTCTTATTGTGAAACAACTTTTTCGAATTAAAATTAATTTAAACAAGGATACAACTTATGGGTTCAAATTTCAACATAAGGACAGAATAATAAACATTTTCTTGAAAAGAAAAAAAGAAAGAACGCTGAAGTCGAATATGCTCGACTGCAAGATACCCTGCACCCAATATTTATTTATTTTACTACCATACCTTAATGAAATGAATTTTAATACAAAAATTAAAAAAATCAGGTATATCTTTGTATGGAGCTAGACGTAAAATTTTGTTGGAACTATCCTAAGCATAATTTATACCAAATTTACACTACCTAAAATAATAAACAATGACGTTTTTAGGCAAAAACACAAAATTGTGGGGTACACTTGTATGGGAGCTATACCTTACATTTTGTTGGTCCTACCCATATTGGAATATTTTATTGGGACTATCATAGTCATAATTTATACTAAATTTGAACTTCTTAAAATAAAAAACTATGACCTTTTATGCAAAAACCCAAAATTTTAGTGGTAAATTTGAATGGGGGCTATACCTAAAATTTTCTTGGTCCTACCCATATTAGGATATTTTATTGGTACTATCATAGACATAATTTATACTAAATTTGAACTTCCTAGAATAAAAAACAATGACGTTTTTATGCAAAACCCCAAAATTTTGGGGTGCATTTGTATGGGGGTACCCCTTAAAATGGGTCTAGAGAAAAACCGTTTGCAAGTGAATACTTGACTCAGGAGAGTCTAAGTTTCAAATATGGTGGCCCTATCTCTTATAGTCTCCGAGATAATCTCTCTCATTCGGCAGACAGCAGGACAGACGGACGGACAGACAGACATAGCTAGTTCGACTCCCCTTCGAATGCTGATCAAGAGTATATATACTTTTTAGCCTCCTTCTGTCTGTTACATACATTCGCACAAACTTAATATACCCTTTTGCCCTTTGAGTACAGGGTATTAAATTGAAAATGGTTGCTGACTTAGTATGGGGGCTATATGTTATAGTAAGCTGATCCTTATAATATCAGTAGAGTATACATAGAATGACATAAGTGTTTTAACCCTAAGTGGAAACCCTATTTATAAATATTAGCTATTGTACTTTCATACAAAAATTAAAAAAAAAAAACGGTAAGTTTGTGATTTTAACACTTGAACTGCTTAGGACTGAGAAGAGCTTAACTTTCGAATTTCAGGTCAATATCTTTACAACTAAGCGATAAAACGCAATAGCGTTCTTCACAAAGATGTTGCCAGTAGTCTTATTTACATTTCACTCAGAAACCATTAATTTTTATCCTAAGTTTTTAGTCAGAGAAAACCCGTTTGTCCATTACACTGTACGACACAAAACGAGATAGCTCGGAAATCTTATAGTAGCTATTGAGGTATAGTTCAGTTAATTACAAACTGATTTGTATTTTGTTTAAGAAAGAAAAAAACTTAGACCTTTCAAACAGTATACATAATGTTATGATATTTCCGATCCTATATGTCTATTTTTTCCAAATTTTGCAACTTTAATTTTGTTTGGTTACACCGTTTTGTTTGAAAGCTGCATCTTTATAGTATAAAGATTCATAAATTACTAACAATTACGATTAAAACGTATGTTTTATGAGTTAAATCCGACAATAATAACCGAACCATGTTAAAATCTATCGACCCGGCGTATTTTAGTTCTTCGACAGTAAAGTTCCAACAGTTTATTATTAATTTTCGCAAGATAGGATAGGATTTTCTTTAATGAGCTTAGTTTTTATAAGGTCGTTTTCTGCGCTTTTTGTTAGTCCTGATATCGACCTCCTAGATTAGATACTGCGTATCGAAGCCATATAAGCACTTAAAATTAATTTACTCCCTACAAATGATTTAATTTTTTTATACCTGTTACACTAGTGTAATCAGGTATATTCAGTTTGTCGGAAAGTTTGTAACGCATTAAAGGAGGCATCGTAGACCCTATAAAGTATATATATTCCGTCTGTCTGTGTGTTGCTGCGCGATTTATTCGCTCAGTTTTAAAGATATTGGGCTGAAATTTTAAACTTAAGCTTTTCTAGGTCCTGTGTAGTTTCTATGTTAAAATCAATGTGCCACGCCCACTTTTAGGTATAGCTCCCATACAAAAGTACAACATTTTTTCAAGTTCTTATATGAAAAAATGTATTTATAAAGCGAATGGCTTCAAATATGGTTAAAATGTTTCTTATACCATGCCAAAATCTTTAGTTTAAAATTGGTCCAAATCGGACCGCGAGTTCCTAAATTTTTAAGAGTATATTTAATTTGTTAGGATTTTGAAATAAAATTTAATACAAATGCTGCACACGAAGGTCTAACAACGTCAAATGATGTGTAACAGGTATATAAACTTCGGTCCAACCGAAGTTAACTTTTTTTCTTGTTTTTTTTGATTCTAATATTAAACTTTTTGCAAAAATATGCTTAAATAAAATTGAAAGATTTTAATAAACCTTTGTATTATATATATTCAACAGAGATGAAGCAAACTATGAGGACAATCTTTGGGCTGGAATTTTATGCGTGGTGTTCTTTTTCCTAATTGTATCTGTGCTCGCATTTCCAAATGGTCCATTTACTCGTCCACATCCGGCAGTTTGGCGAATACTATTCGGTTGTTCTGTGCTATATCTAATGGCGCTGCAATTTCTCATGTTTCAGAATTACAAGACGATACAAAATATTCTTTACTGGCTTGATCCTAAGTTAAAAAATTTTCATATAGATATGGAAAAGGTAAACTATTCTTAAGCAACATATTTGACTTGTTAATAAATATATATTTTTTAAACACTTATATGCAGGAATATGGCGTCAATTGTTCAGATGTCTCATGGGAACGTGTAAAAGGACATTTGGATGTTTTTGCATGGGGTCATTTTCTTGGCTGGGCATTTAAAGCAATACTCATACGTCATATGGGCATACTTTGGGCTATTTCGGTTATGTGGGAAATCACGGAGATCACCTTTGCACATTTATTGCCAAATTTCATTGAATGCTGGTGGGATGCCATAATACTCGACGTCATCATATGTAATGGCCTTGGTATATGGGTTGGTTTGAAAATCTGCAAAATACTCGAAATGCGTGAATACAAATGGGCAAGCATTAAGGATATATCAACAACAACGGGCAAAATCAAGCGTGCAATGCTGCAATTCACGCCAGAAAGTTGGTCTGCCATACGCTGGTTAGATCCGAAATCTACAGCAATGCGTTTTGCTGCAGTGATACAATTGGTTATATTCTGGCAGGTTACCGAACTTAATACGTTCTTCTTGAAACACATTTTCGAAATGCCACCAGATCATATGGTTGTCGTTGGACGTCTGATATTTATTGGATTGTTTGTAGCGCCTTCTGTGCGGTATGTAATCAAACGTTTTAATTATTTTTCCAGAACACAATTAATTTCTATATTAATTTTAGCCAATATTATGTATATTGCACGGATACACGCTGTAAACGCGTTGGTACACAATGTTGGGTCTATGGCGCCATTATGGTTTCCGAAGCTATACTGTGCATTAAAAATGGCAAGGATCTTTTCGAGCGCACACAGGCAATCAACATTATTATCTGGCTGACAGTGCAAGTGATTATATCCGTGGCATTTGTTTATTTCTGCGTATTGTGGCAGGTAAAACGAATTTAAAAAAAGTAGTTTTTTGAAAATTAAATTAATATTCTTGTTTTTACAGCAACGTAAAGGCAAACTGAATTCTACAGCATCGCCACACAAAAAGTGTAAAGACGCAGTAGCAGCAGCAAACAGCGAATCGAAAGGTATGCAGCACAAGAATTGTGTACTTTTTTTTTTTAGTTGAAAGTTTTTAGTTTTGTTATGCGTATTTTTGCGCAATTTAGCAGCAGCACTGCAGAAATATTAATGTGTATCCAATATTTATCTTATCCTCTCGCCATTTCTTTTTACTTTCTTTGCTTGCTTGTTAAAAAATAATAATTATACAATAATTAAATGCATCATACAAAAATAATAATTATGAAATGTAGGACCCATCTATTATGTGCATCCAAAGATTTTAGCACATGCACAAGGAAAACTAAATAAAACCATTAGTAAGCACATCGATGTCGAGAGCACGCCATATGATATTAAAATCAAAATAGTTTAACTAGCGCTAGCGATGCTACATACAAATAAGTTAAATAATGCATTTTCCCATAGCGAAGTGACAATAATTTACTAACTCGTGCAGCAAAAGGTCTGTGTCGAATTAAGTTTGTTTTAATTAAATTTTTGTGCATGCATTCCAATTAATTTTTCTAGATTTATATACGATTTTGTAATTTAATGTAAATATATTTAATACAGAGGTGTGGGCACAAAAAAACACCATATGTGTATAAAAATGCATGATGTCTAAGATTATTTACATTTTAAATAGGGTGTGCCCACCTCTGATTTAATATTATAGCATATTGTTGGTATTGATACAATTTTTTTTTTTATTTTTTAGGCAAGGGATCTCCAAAAAGAAACAGTCCCAGCAAAAAAGTCAACTAAAAGGAATCATCTCATTTGCGAACGGTTTTGCTGAAAGAAGTTATTTAAGTTACAGACTGTACAATTTAATATGTATATTTTTTAATGAACTACCCTCAAAGGACTGTAATTTACATATTTAATTTCTTTTTTGATTTTGAATTAATGAAATTGTTAAGTAAAAAGAAGAAAAAAGACAAATTAATTTTAGTCTAGCGAACAAAACTTATATAAAATGCATTGTGTAATAATTGAAACGGAGTAAAAAATATGCAATAGTCGAACAAAAAAATAGAAAATATAACAAAATATATTTGTATGTAATTCTTCATTATTACAACATAAGCTCATCTGTGTATATAAACGCATTTTGTATATTATATATAAGAAGTAGTTATTGCTAGTCTAGATAATTTGATATGAAACAAAAACAAAAAGAAAAGAAACCGAAAAAACACCGAAACTGCGGTTTATTTAGTAAATTAAGCATAATTTTCTTTAAATATTTCATATATTATGAAATAAAATATGTGAACATGTTTCAAAGTTTTTTTTTTTTAAGAAGTTAAGAAAAATGGCTTTAAGTTGGTTATCGTTTTTGTTGTTTAAAAAAAAAAAATAAATAAATAAAATAATTTATAATTGAAATTTGTATAATTTTGTTTTTAATTAATATAATAAAATTTAATTAATCTTATATTAGCATAATACAAAAATACATATGACTATTTCTGAAGTACAATTTTTCTTTTTTTCGAGGCACTAAATTAGTTAAGTTTAGAATTAAAGTCAATGTAATGAAAATCAAAAAAATATATATTTTTTGTTTTTCTTTTAGAATAATTTTTAATACATAATAATAGCTTTAGGCATACTACTCACTTGAAAAGTTTAGTTTAAGAAAAAAAACATATTTATGCAAAAAAAAAAAAAAAAAAAAACAATGAAGGAATGGTAAAATAAATTTTATTATAATTTTTATTTTTCTAATAATTTTATTCAATTGCAACAAGTATATTTTTATTTTTAAAAAAATTTTGGGAAAAGTAAAATTACTTGAACATTTTTTTTTGTTTCATTTGTTGGTAGACTCTTTTAAAATAAAAATATACTTGCTATTGAATTGAATCATTAGAAAATATGAAAATAATAACACAATTTATTTTAGCTTTACTTTTTTTTTTGGCACAAATAGTTTCTTTTTCTTGAACTGAATTTTTATAGAGAGCCTTACAAATGAAAAAAATAATAATACAATACAAAAAAGATATGTGTTCATATGAAAATAATAATAATTACTAAACATCAAAGCAAGCGGATACAGTTTTCTTAACTGCATCACGTGCGTAGGGTATATATGAGAGTGAATACCAAGTCATAGCAAGAGATTGTATGATGATAAATATTAAAGTTAGTCCAGCTTTGTGCAGAACCATAGCAGCAATAAAAGTCATCACAATTGATACAAGAACAATGCAGGTAGCTATAAGCAGTTTTATCGACAATTATGAATTGATTACGAATTTATATTTATGTAAAATATAGAAACGATGCTACTTATATTTTGAGAATTTAAATCGTTGGCACACTAACATGACAAAGTATGAAGGAACGTTTTGACCATACGAACATTTATAATTGATTTATTGAATTAAAACAAAAAAAAGTTTGAGTTTATATGGGGGCTGTATGTTTTAGTAGCCCGATAGTTTTTATATCGGTGGTGTGTACATTCGATGATGTTAGAAGTGTTTTTTACCCATTTTGGAGTGAATAGATTCATAAATAATACCTATTTTCATACAAAACTTCGAAAATGAGCGGTAAGTTTGTACAGGGGCTATACCTAAAAACGGATGTGGCACTTTCATTTTGAAACTTAAATTAGTCGTTGCCGAGAAAAGCTTAAGTTCCAAATTTCAGCTTAATATCTTTATATTTTGAACGAAAAAGATGCATAGAAATATACAGACGGACAGACAGGCGAACATGGCTAGATCGATCCGTCTCGTCGAGCTGATCAAGAATATATTGAGATTTCCAGGAATGAAAAAAGATTTTCTGTACGACATACCTCAGAATTGGTGGAGAGGAAACCTACTATGGAAAGGCTCAAATCGAAAATTTGAGCTAAATCGCAGCTTTTTGGTGGACTTTATGAGTCTTTGAAAAAAAGTGGGACCCCCATAAAATCTCGAAAACGGCTTGAAATACAATCTTGAAAATTTGCAAAAAAGACCTTTCAAAAAAGAATTAAGAAAAAAAAAATTTTTAAACAAAAATTAAAAAAAAAAAAAAAAAAAAAAAAAACAGTTTTTTTCTCAGAAATCTTCGAATAACAAAAAAGACCCATATTTCAATATTCATGAAAATATATGTTAAAGCTGCATCTTTTGCGCGTATTTTGCGCGTTTGCTCAAAATGATCGGATAAGTAGAACCAAAGATATAGCCACTTTTGTGAGATATTCTCAAAAAACACTTAGTAAAAAAATTTTCATTTTTCTTAAAATATCATAAAATTATTAAAAATTAAATCGATGTACACAAATTGTTTGTTGTGTGTTTAAATCAATTTAAAAGAAAAGTTTTTAAATAATTGATAGACTGTTTCTTTGCAAAAACCGAACATTTGAGCCTGAGGCATGTTACCATTATTGCTTATGTAAAATTTTATGGTGAATTCGAATAAAAAATAAAAAAGTAACTCAGATAACTAAATTTTGGTTATTCTCAAAATATAAGTAGCACCCTTTGTCAATTGTAAAATTATTTACCAATAAGACGAGTTGCAGCAAACATTTTCTTGACTTGTTTAAATGGACCCATTAGGAAACATGTACTACAAATGTAAAAATTTAAATAAATTTTTAAACAAAAAATCTCATATTTCAAATGTGTTCAAATTGCATCACCTCGCCAATGAGACAATATTGCCAAGCGTATAAAAAATGGCAAAAACCACAATACCGCGATGTAGAAAGAGTGCTACAGAGCCGAGAATCGATAGTAAAATGCCAATGATAAAACAAGCGCAGAATGCTTTGATACGCGTCGACCAGCTCAAAGTCGACATGTCATTCATCTGTAAAGCACAGAAATCGAGTTTTAATACAAAATCATGTTGATAAGAATGGTTTATAATATAATAATACAGCTGCCAGCTGTCTCTTCTTAGGTTACTGCCCATTGTTTCATTTCCACGCTCTCTCCGCCTCTGAGTCATTCTGCGCATGCAGAACAGAACAGCAAAACAAACGTCGCCGCCGCTGTAGAGGCCACTTGTTGCCTATTTGAATTTTAGCTGTTTAGCCGCATACAATGGCACAAATTTTTAAGACTGGCACATTAACTTTCTTTGTTATCACATGATTATTCAACTTTTTTACCTAACTCATTAGTTTATCATTAGTAATAATTAATAATATTATTAACCTGTGTTATAATGCTGCTCTCTTCCTCCGGCGTTCCATCATCGCCGCTTAGTACACGACGCAGTTTATCCATATTAAAAGTTTATATAAATTAAAGAATTCAAATTAAATAGTATTTAATTTTAAAGTTTATAAATAATGTGTCTTAAGTTCAAGTTAGCCTGCGTATAAATAAGAAATCAAAAAAAATCTGCAAAAACCACACAGAAACCACAAACAGCGAAATTAGACTAGCCACTTGCTGGCGCAACTGTTTGTCGTTTTTTAGTACATTCGTAATGTTGGTATTTCAACTAAATATGTAAACAAACACAGCTGTTAAACAGCTGCACGAACATAATAACGAAACGTGCAATAATGATTATTTTACGTAATTTAAATAAATTCGTTTTAGCAACGCAACCACAATCACATAATTCCATTGCCTTACGTGGTTTGCGGAATTTACCGCGTAGCACAGTTGAATTCCAAGAGCCTGCTGCTGTAGTCGAGTACAATGATTTGAAAACAGCAAAAAGCTTGTGCACACAAATGAAGAAAATTCAACACTGCCGCTAACAAAGCAGCAAAGTGAACAAACGGAAAATGCTATTGCATATGCAGCAAATGTCGGAGAAGCAAACATTCCAACATTTAATCTGGCCGCTTATGTTAACAAATCTCCAACGTTACAGCAGTTTGTGCATTTGGGCGTAGATTTGCACAGCATTGAAAGACGTAAAGGACTCGCACAGTTTTTGCTGCGTCTCGATTTTGAACAAGATGTACAACCACGTTTACTATTTCTCCGTGATCAAAATGTACCAGCGGAACTATTCGGCGAGATAATAACAAAAAATCCGCTACTCTTTAAAGTGGATATGGATGATCTTGCGACACGTGTTAACTATTTGGAGGCAAAGAAATTTTCGCACATACAACGTCAACGTATTTTGACGCTTAATCCATTTTGGCTTATGTTCGCTACACGACGGATCGATCGACGATTGGGCTATTTTCAAAATAACAATTTCAAACTGACCGGTGATGATGTACGTTTTCTTGCATCCAAGCAGCCGCGACTCATAACATTCAATATGGAGCATGTGCGCAAATCAACATTTTGCATACGCGAAGAAATGGGCTTTACAGGTGATGAATTGCGTTGTTTGTTGTTATCCAAACCCAGACTATGGATGATGCGTGAGTATTTGTTATAAAATTATGTAAACAGTTT
Organism: Leucophenga varia; assembly: GCA_018903435.1. Taxonomy (NCBI): domain Eukaryota; kingdom Metazoa; phylum Arthropoda; class Insecta; order Diptera; family Drosophilidae; genus Leucophenga; species Leucophenga varia. The sequence goes on from JAEIFJ010001785.1 coordinate 76,327, forward strand.
TTTTTTAAATAAATTTTTCATTTTAGAATCCGACGAGCTTGTAGAACGATTTAGCTACGCGCACAATGAAATGTCCCTATCGCATGACATGATCTTACAATTTCCCGAGATACTTACATCGCGAGAATTTCGTCTGCGCGAACGTCATGAATTTTTAAAAATGCTTGGACGTGCACAGTATGATCCCGAAAAGGATTTGTATATATCACCGCGTGCTGTTGTCGAGGGCAATAACTTTCAATTTGTGCGTAACGTTGCCAAAAGCGATTTGGAAACGTTCGAATTATTTTTGAAAACGCGGTAACTAAAATGTTGTGAAAAGCTATTAGAATATTATTTTATTGTGTTAACGTCGCCATTTCGATGTGTATTATATTAAATAGTAATAAAAATATTATAATCCATAAAAAACTGGGTTTCACGTTTTTACAACCGCAGCATAATTTTTGTTCTTTTTTTAAAGAAAATTTGCAACAATCAGTTTATTCTAGTATTAAAACTAAAATCTTTCTACTTCCTGATTTTTGGTACCAAATTTATTAAAAACAAAAACGTTTGTGTTGATATTAAAAATCAATTTGGTGGATATGAGGTTGAAATTTCAAAACGAAAACCTAATTTTTTACTTCAAAATTGAAAGCTCTTCATATAGTCTTCACTTACTCTTAGTATTATTAACTTAGTATTATCAACATAATATTGGGAAAATTTTTTTAATTTGATTATATTATTAAATTAAAAAATTATTATTGTAATTTTTTTTTATTTACATAAAGATTACTTATTGTAAAAAAAAAACTAAATAAGTTCAATTTCATAAAATAGGAACACAGGGTATTTCATTTCATGAAGAAATATGAAGAAAAGGTTTTTTTTTTCTTATGCTTGCTTCAATATTTTTTTTAATATTCAATTAAATTGAAAAAAAAAACATTTATTTACAAAGAAAAATATTTGTTATTAATTAAAACTAAATAAATTAAATAAAATCAAAAGAAATAATATAAAAAAACCGCTTTTAACGTATCACATTCAATTTAATTTCAAATCCAGTTTACAGCACTATTTGTGTAACAGTTTTCGTCAGACATAATACAACACTATAAAAGTAGTTACTATACAGCACTAAGAGTCGAAACGTTGGATCAGTTCAGTGCTTATTTTGCGCTCTTATTCGCAACAGCTACGCGCGGCGAAGCGGTGAACTTTACACATCTTTAAAAATAAAAAAGTACTACGCATTAAAAACAAAAGCGTTTGCATTTCTTTGTGTAACATTTAATGTGCATTGTAAGTAGAACGGCTGTTTATTGACGCAGTAATTTGTATTTGACAAAAAGGAGGAAGAAAAGCGACCGCTGCAAAACAAAAAAAAACATTTTCATATAAATCGAAACGTGTAACGACTGACAATATTAAACGTGCAATATAGGCAAAGCTAGTGAAATATAACGCAAAAAAAAAAAAAAAAAAAAAAAAAAAACGAAATTTTAATTAAATAAGGAATCCTAATAAGAATAACTTTAAATAAAACGAACAAAATATAAAACTACACACACACTACAAATACAAATAGTTCAAGATGTCTGCAACTCCAAAAAATAACGAAGATTTGCTTGGTGGTAAGTTTTAACAAAACAAAAGAAAAAAAGTTTACACATAAAATATTTTAAATGCTTAAATTGAATACTTTCATATGCTTGTTAAGAAATTCTTTTGAGCGTTGTTTATAAAAATATCTGCGTAGATATTAGACAATTTGTTATAAGCTGGTTTTGCAAGAACAAGCAAAAACAACAACAAAAACTCGCCTACAACGTCAATAGAAGTTAACCAACCTTTTTTTTCTGTTTTTTTTTTATCATACTGTTTCACTCACACGCATGCTCAGAGAGTCCGACGTTGTTTTTACAGTTTTGTTTTTACATGTCATTCTTTGCTGTTGCGCCCGTTACCCACACACTACCCCCGCGCCCTTTTTCAATCATGTCTCTTATCTGCTCTTTTATACTTGTTTTTTTTTGTTTACTACCACGTCTTAATTTTACCCTATAACCAAAAAAAAAAAAAAGTATACTAAATAAAGGGTCAATGAATGTAAAATTCTGGTGAAGTACTGTTGCACCGTGATTATTATTAAAAGCTATGTATGTCTATGAAATCCAAAATTATGTATGAGTTTATGTCGACCCAAACAATATGTTCGGTCCACATACAAAATATATTCTAATAAAAAAATGCACTAAAATTTTAAGATTTTTGATTTTAAAATTTAAGCTGGAAACACTGACCTATTACAAAGACAACTTAACGGTTTAAATAAGTTGGGTATATTGCAGTCGAGCTTACTCGACTGCTGCATCATTGTTTCTTGTTTTTGCATTATTGTTTGGAGAAAAATTGTTGTTTTGCTTTTCAGGTTTTTGTTGTTGCAATTCATTGTTTTAATTTTTTTTATTGTACTTGTTGTCTGTGTTTTATTCTCTCCTTTTATTTTTGTTTCTTCCCTTTGGTCAGCATCGAACGATTTTATACTGTAAAGTCAAGTTGATTTGATTGAATCATTAAAAAGTTCAAAAATAACTTTGACTTAAATAAAAATTATTTTTTAATAGAGTTTATTAAAATTATTTTATTAAACATTTTCTTCCATAATTTTGAGAGTTGCGATACAGACTTGTAGTACCATTGTCGTTAATTTTTAACATTTATGCGCTTTTATAAAATTAAACTGTACAAAATTTAAAAACTATTCTGTGTTGTATATAACTCTAAAAGCAGCTGCATACGTTTACAATTTTAGATAATTTACAAACGCATAAAATCATAAAAATCTGACAACCCTATGTGCCATTGACTTTTAGGGGTTGCGTATGAGAGGTAGCCGCCTTTATTGGTTTGTGTCTGCGGCATTTCTGTTGTTTACAAACAAACGCTTGAACCTGAAATTTCTCTTGGCATTTGGTATCTTTTTTTTTTTTTTATAGACAAGTTTATTTATTTAGTATAAGAATTTGTATATTTGTAAACAAATGCAACAGAACTGCGCATGCACCCTATTTTTGTCCGGTTGCTTGTTTTTGCTACTTCTTACAAATACATACAACATACATATATGTACGTGTCTAAAATCATTCCACCCCATCTGAAGAATAGCTTCTTTTTTTCTTGCATACGTGATATTATTCTTCTCTCGTCTATTTTGAATGCATTTCTTGAAAACGTACGCAATAAGAATCGAAAACAAAGCGTAAAATGAATGCAAATGGTAAAAAAAAATAAATAAAAAAAAAAACGACGTTTATGTATTACATATATTGATTGTCCCAGACAAGTTGCTCTCCTTGACCGAAATTTTAAATTTCCTTGATTTTTGCAATTTTTGCGCATCTTTAATTAATAATTAACAGAATCATTTATTTTTATTTATTTAAAAAAATAATAATGTGGTTACCACTTGTTACATTGTTTTTATATTTTTCATAAGCATCAAAAACTATAAAACAAGTTTTAAAATATTGAAGCCATCATCTGTTATTGCCTCCGAATATATGAAGCCATGTCCATCTGTCTGTCCGTCTGTTTGTTTCTACGCGTTTCGGTCATTCGTTTAGTTTAAAAGATATTGAGCTGAAATTCGCAACTTAAGTTTATCTTGACAAAGACTTCATTATTCTTTTTTCGAACCTGGGTAACACGCATAATATAAAAAAGTTATAATAGTGTCAACCCATACACTACAGTTTTGATTAGGATCAGGCCACTATACTACTGTGGGCAAAAAGTAAGGTAAATTATCAATTTAAATTTCGCGGACTTAACATTTCGGGCTAGTTTTTTTTTTCTTGAGTTGGCAGGACTGTTAATAACATCTGGGCCAAATTTCATGTCAATGTCATCAGTAATATATTTACGCTTGTGTTTACCAAACGACCAACAGTGCATTTTTCGATTTTTACAATGTCTGCTTTAATTGAGCAGAGAAGAGTCATCAAATTTTGTTTTCTGAATGGAAAATGGAATAAGAATTTTGAAGGAGGCTTACGGGGACCGAGCTCTACCAAAAGCAACAACATATGATTGGTATAAATTGTTCAAAGAAGGTTGAGAACGTGTTGAAGACGAAGAGCGCCCTGGTCGACCATCGACCTCAACGGACGATGCACACATCCAAAAAGTAAAAGATTTATTGCTTGCACACCGTCGATTAACTATTAAAGACATTGCTGATGAAATTGGCGTATTGAAAGGATCAATTAATTGCATTTTGAAAGAAGTTTTGGGCCTCAAACGTGTCACGACTCGATTGGTACCAAAAATGATAAATTTTCTTGAAAAACAGCGTCAATTTTTCGTCACTTTTTCTCCAAAAATGCAACCAATATCGTTCCGCAACCACCGTACTCGCCTGATTTGCCTCCGTGTGACTTCTGGCTATTCCCAAAACTCAAGAGACAACTCCGGAGAACGCGTTTCGAGTCGATTGAGGAGATAAAAACTGAATCGAAGAAGGCGCTGATGGCTATACCGGAAAGGGACTATTTGGCATGTTTCGAGGATTGGATAAAACGTTGGCATAAGTGTTTTTTATCGGGAAGGGATTACTTTGAAGGGGATGAAATTGATTTACAAGAATAAATAAAGATTCTTCATTGTGGTTTACGGATATTTGTGTGTCGGTGCTAGAGAAGTTTTCCTTGATTTCAATCAATAATTTACCTAACTGCAAGAGAAAAGGTCTTCAGGTTACTAAGATCCCGTGACTTTACTATGGGCCGCTTCTGACCTACGTGTTTTAGTGCGATTATCAGTAATCTGACTAAGCCACCTAATTTAATAACGAATCGCAAACAGTTTCCATTGGTTAAGCAATTGGAATTATCATAGATAAATAAAGGCAGACTTTGATTAACACGTATTATTATTTGCATCGCCACGTTCAAACATGTTAAGTGTGCGGGCAAACTATTCTTTGCCACATTCTTGTAGAGTATAAATTATTCGTGTTAAAATAAGATTATTAAATGTTTTTTTTTTTTTTTTTTTTTGCGCATTCCTATTACATTTTGCAAAAAAAAAAAATATTTTCTTTTTTACTTTCCTTTTGACGTCTTCAACAATATTAAAACAGGAACAAGATACATACACATACATTGACGTCACAACAACGAACGTTTAAATTTTTCATACATACAACAATAATGCAAATGACGATGAGTTAGTTTTATTCATTTTACACTCGTCCGACTTAGTACATTAACGCTTACTCACTCTCATGACGGATATTGCACGCTTTATTGCCAATTCTAATATTTTCTCTCTTTGTAAATATATATTTTAATAATATTTTAATGTATACATGTGCATCTTTGTTTTTCTCTTTTCATTTTTTTTTATTTATTTATTATTTTTACTACTCTGTGCACTTGTTCTTTTTATTTGTTTTTGTTGTGATTGTTTTGCCACAAATTGCGTCTTTTTTTCCATTGTCAATGGCGTACATGTTTACATACACATACATACGAACATGCATACATGTATTTATTCTTCCTCGTATCAGTTTCTCCTCTCTCTTTTTAGGAACTGCCCCCTCCCTTTCCTAACGTTATCAGCTAGACTAGTCGTCGTTTGTTTACTGTTGTTGTTTTTGTTATTTTGGATTTTTGCTTTTATTGTGTACAAGCGTAATTAGCATTTAAAGTGCCCCCCTCGCTTGACTCCGCATACGCTTTTCTCACTCACATTTTGTAAAATATTTTCCTTTTTGGGTTTTTGTATGAGTCAACAACAAGACACAACTATTTGAAAAAATAATCGAAAAGCATTTAACTGCGTCACTAGACAAATAATCTTCTCCACCTTCTCTTTCTATTTCCACGTAAATGCATTTGTGGGTTCATTCACACGAAATCATTTTTCTTGCCGGCTTTCGCTTGCCGCTTACTTAACTTAGAATTCTATATTTTGTTTTTTTTTTTTTGTCTCTCGCTCATCCTCACTAAATAAATTAGCTCTTTTTTATATAATACACGTCCGGGCCTACGTGCCGTTGGTCATCATTTTGGCGATTACCTTTCACCATCGCCACTTAACACTAGCTCTGATTGCACGCTAACTACGCCCACCCCCTTAGCTGGGACTTCGCATATCATTACATACAATTGAATTATTTCGCTATCACGCTTGTCTGCTTTGTATTTTTATTTATTATTTTTTTAAATTAATAATTGAAGCTAACTTATATAATATTCTAGAATCTTCAATAATATTTAAAATTAAATAAAATAGTTACTAAAAAATACTACAATTTAAAAATTTTCCACAAGCAAAGTTCAGCTCAAATTCTACGAAACTGAACTGTTCTCAGTAAACAATAAATTCGTATAAGCCATCAGTTGAAAACCCTTGTCTACTACTTCAGTATTTAATCCTAATTCATATTGGAACCATTTTATAGATAATCGTTTTGAAGAATGTAATCTAGGAAGTAGAGATTATTGTATTAATTAAAACAAAGATTGTATGCGTTCAAATGCGAGATGTCTTGAACCTAAAGAATGTTTTTTATTTAATTTATTTAAATACACTTAGTATAAGAGCTCAGCTCCATTAGATGGTATATCTAATAGAATATTTGATAGTATTACTTTAAAATATTCACAAATTCTTCATGGTATTTATGTTTTGATTTCTATTATGACTACTCTTTATTGTATTCTATTTAAACAATGTTAATAAAACTGTATTTCAATATTATTCTTTTGCAATGTTAATTGTTATAAAAAGTTTAGTATCTTCAGTTAATTTCAAATTCCAAATATTCGAAAAACCAAAATGGTTTCCTGTATGAACTGAAATCTAATCAAAATATTTCTAAAAAATTTTTTTTTAATGGTTTACTTGCACGCCTTCTTTTATTTCAATCTTACTAAAGGAATCTTTTTATGTGTATTTTTCTTTTACATTTCTTTTAACATTTTAATTTTGCTTTTACCTGTTGACCCAACGTTTCGGTTGACCTGTAATTTCAGTGTTATTATGTGCAAAACATGTGCAAATTTCAGGTAAATTTTTTTGGATTTTCTTATGACACTGACAACAACTTTTCTTGACGACCAAAATTCCAGCAGTTGTCATTCAGTCATTGTACTGTTCAGTTGGTTCGGTTAGTCTCTTGCAAAGTTTACGCACTTTTCGTCTCAGACGCATTTTCGTGCAGTTTTTTTTTTTTATTATTGTTAAAAATATAACAGAGTTGACCTTAGTCATGTTTCCTTCCTCAATGTCAAACATGGGTTCGAAGAAAAGCATTTATGGTAAGTGGTATTTTTTTTTATTTTTTTTGTATGTAAGTCAATGGAAAACCTTGAATGTCTCAACAGGTAATAAGTCGAGTTTATTTTTAATAAAAAAACCGGTTTCAAATCAATTAAAAAAAAATATTTTTGAACTCACTTTCTGCCGTTATTATTTTTACGCAAAATCAAATTTAATTGTTTGGTCTTTCATTCATGAACTATAAAATTCATAAACCATTAAATAAGCTGCTGTAATTTAAAAATTAAAGAAGTATCTGCGAGAAGAGTATTAAAGCTATGACGCCAATTTAACGTTTTTTTTATTGTTTATTTTCGTCAAATGCAACAAAAATAAAAAACAACTGGAAGCGTACAATAAAACAGATGTTCCAGATCGAAACGAAATGCGTTGTTGTTTATATTTGAAAATGTATCTTGAAGATATCTCGTTATGTTATTCTTGTAAGCAACTTGGACAACAAAATTTCACTTTGTATATTCTTTGTTCTTGTAAAAAAAAAAAAATTCTTAATTTTTTTTATTTTTAAAGACCATTGAACGCGACGCAACACATAAACAAGCAAATATATCAGCGTCAAAACACTTGAAGTGCGAATATATTCAAATGCATTATACAGTGACAGAGTATGAAGAATAAAAGAAACATTTCGTTTTTTAGAAAGGGATGAGACACATTTTTGTTAAGTTGATGTATAAAAAAAAAAAAAAAAGAAGATCTTTTTAATATTGTCCTATCGCATAGAAGTAAGTTTTTTAGATGCTTCAATTGAAACGTATAACGAATACTTTTGTATAAATATTTATTTATTTAGATTAAACGTAAAAAAAACTTAAAATAAAAGAAAAAACAATAAGATATAATATTAGGGGGTTATCAAATATACTTGGGATGCCCACCAGGAGTGAACGCACCGGCCACCATCGCGGCTTAGTAGCGTCCCACACCTGGAAGTGCATCCCAGAAACTAGCAATTTATTCACTGCCGGCCATTGGTGTCCACACCAGCCACTATCGCGGCTACGTAGTGGACATCTACAATGGTCCGCAGTTTACCAAAATGCTTGCCATTGGTGTCCACACCAGCCACTATCGCGGCTACGTGGTGGACAACTACAATGGTCCGCAATATGTATCAAAATGCTTGCCATTGGTGTCCACACCAGCCACTATCGCGGCTAAGTAGTGGCCATCTACAATGGTCAGCAATATTTATTGGATGCCCGCCATCGGTGTCCACACCAGCCACTATCGCGGCTACGTGGTGGCCACCTTCTGGCGGGGCATCCTTTCAAAGGGCGCATTGTGGTGCAGGCTGTCCACCATCGCGTCCATTACCTGCGACCACGCGTCAGCTCTAGCCGGGGCACTATCCAACCAGCCTTGATGGTGGTGACAGCGCCGCGCCGGCGTCAGTGTTAGCCGGGGCACTATCTAACCAGCCTCGACCATCTATTGTGGGATGCTGGTGACAGCGCCGCGCCGGCGTCAGTCTTAGCCGGGGCACTATCTAACCAGCCTCGACCATCTATTGTGGGATGCTGGTGACAGCGCCGCGCCGGCGTATTGGTCTCAATTGAGTTTGCACTCAAGAGTCCAAAATTTGCCTATTAGTATGCACTTGGCATACTAGGCAGATGAACTTACCCCGTTGGCGTTCATCAGACGACTGACTTTATTCTGCATTTGGCTGCCCTTTTATACGATTTCCTTTTGCTAGCATTGTCGAATTGTAAAAACCAAATGATCGTTAATTAATCAGCTGATGGGCGCATTTACACTCAACGCCATCAGCTGATGATGTTATATGTTTACTTGCGCAGAGGGCGCTTTTTACAAGGTCGTTAATTTTAAAATATTCTTGCGCAGAGGGCGCTTTTACAAGATCGTTAAGTTTAAAATATTCTTGCGCAGAGGGCGCTTTTCTTAAAGTTCGTTAAAATTAAATGTAAACTATTATCTAAAATGTTGTTGTTACATTCTCTCCCCTTTGACATATGCATTCGTCCCGAGCATATGTCAACATCTAAGGGATTGTTTTCTTCGGTCGTCCTCTTCGTCGAATGTGCTGGACAGGTGCTGGTACCTCGCTGCTATCAGTGCCTCTGTAACTGGTAATTGCTGAAGCATGATAAGTTCCCAAAGGAGTTTCAGGATCGTTGAGTGATGCGATTTCGTATAGAGATGTTCCAACCTGTTTCCGTATGACGTAGGGACCATCTCTCTTTGGTACAAACTTGGAAGAGATACCTTTGGCTGCTTGACTAAGTACGTGTGTATTGATTAGCACCTTAGTGCCAATCTTGAAGTCTGGTTGTGGCTGACGCTTTTTATCGACGTATGTCTTGTTGCGGTCTTGCAAACGTTGTTCGATTTCTTTGGCGAGCCGATAATCATTGGTGAGCTTGCGGAGGTATGGCGTAATTTGTGGAATAAAGCACTCATTTTCGGTGATTAACTTTACATCATGCTTTATATCACATAGGGTTCGCAATTCTCTACCAAAAGTGAGATATGCAGCTGTGAATCCTGTACTTTCACATTTTGCCGTATTCATTGAAAAGCGTATTGCGGATAAATTTTGATTCCAAGAACTATGGTCATTTTTAACTAATATAGAAAGCTGGGTTTTTAAATCCCGATTTCTTCTTTCCACTGGATTTGCTTCTGGATGATATATGGGTGTAAACTGCTGCTTAATGTCCAAACAGTAAGCAACCTTTTGCATAATGGCTGAAATGAACTGTACTCCATTGTCAGTTTTAAGCCGCCTTGGTATTCCATAACGCAAAAATATTTCTTCTATTAAGGTTTTTGCACAGATTTCAGCTGTAGCTTCTTTTAACGGAAATATTTCAACCCATCGGGTTGCGACGTCTTCAGCGATTAATATCCATTGAAACCCATCTTGTGTCAATGGTAGGGGACCAAATAGATCGACAGCTAAAACTTCAAATCTTTGCTTGCTGCTAGTTGTTTGAAGTAAACCAATTGGCTTTGTATTGGAAGCCTTATATCGTTGACATTCGATACAATTTCTAACATGCTGTGTTATGTTACCTCTCATGCCGGGCCAGTAGAATCTTGGTATTATTCTTTGTAAGGTACGGTCAATACCATAATGTCCCGCAGTTTCATGGTCATGGAATTCGTTTAAGATTTCATCTCGTTCATGTTTTGGCACCACAAGTTGTGCATCTTCAGTACTTTCGTTTGCATAGCAATGCAATATACCGTCATTCATAATGTAGCCTCGATTGGTCCAGTGAAGCAGGTTTTCGTCTTCTGATTCTATTGATGTTATAATGTTTTTAAGGTAATCATCTTTAAGCTGTTCATTTCGTATTTCTGCAGCACCACGGCGTGGTAGGTCAATTTGGAAAGAACATATGCAATTTGTGTGCTCATTTTCTTCACAAGGTGGTCGCGATAACATATCGGCGACAGAGTTAGTTCTACCAGGCGTATACTCAATTTTGAGATCATATTGCTGGAGCTGTAAAGCCCATCGAGCTAAGCGACCGGACGGTGTCTTCGTTGTAAATAACCATCTCAATGGTTGATGATCGGTTTTCAGTACAATTTGCTCACCTTCAATATATCCGCGAAACTTTTGACAGGCCCAGACAATGGCCAGTGCTTCACGTTCAGTAGTTGAATAATTTCTTTCAGCTTGGCTTAATAGGCGACTAGCATATTCTATGGGGTGTTCATCTGTACCCTCCCCCTGGAGTAAAAGTGCTCCAATAGCATAAGCGCTTGCATCGGTTTTAATGGTATATGGCACACCATCCTGGGCTTGTTTCAATATTGGGGAAGTAGTTAGTAACTCCTTTAGTTTGTCAAATGCTTCTTGTTGCTTCTTGTCCCAAATCCATTTAGCATTTTTCTTTGTGAGATCTGTAAGAGGCTTTGCTATTATGGCATAGTTATCTATAAACCGTCTATACCATGAACACGTTTGTATAAAAGATATCAATTGTTTAACATTATTTGGTTCTTTGCGTTGATTTATTGCTAATGTTTTTTCTGGATCGACTTTTATTCCATTTGTAGTTAATATATGGCCTAAATATTTGACATAGGAACAACAAAAACGACATTTAGCACAATTAACTTTTAACTTATATTTATTAAGTTGTAACAACACAGAGTTAAGATCATCAATATGAGATTCAAAAGTTGTAGAACATATTATGAGATCATCTAAGTAAGCCAATAATTGAACGCCTCCTAGTGAACTTTTAAATCGGTCCATCAGCCGTTGAAATGTCGCTGGCGCATTTCGGAGTCCAAATGGCATTCTGTTAAAATTAAAAGTTCCAAAAGGGGTTGTAAAACATGTTTTATCTCGATCTTGTTCTTTTACCTTTATCTGATAATAACCGCTTTGTAAATCCAGAGTGGTCATGAATTTGGTACCTTTGGATGTGTGTAATAAGTCGTCAATTCGTGGTAGTGGATAACGATCTGGAATAGTTATAGCATTAATTTTTCTATAGTCAATGCACACACGAATCGTACCATCCTTTTTAGGTATCATAACAACTGGCGAAGCCCATGCAGATTCACTTTCTTCTATGATACCTTTCTCGAGCATCTTGTCAATTTCTGCCTTTAGTTCACGTGTGCGAGTATAGGACAGTCGATATGGTGGAGAAAATATTGGCTCGTGTTCACCTGTAGATATTTTGTGTTCTGCGTATGGTGTGGGTTCATCAATTTCTCCAAAAACGGATTCATGTAGTTGAAGAGCTTTGTCAAGTTGGCGTTTTTCGTCCATTAAAAGAGTATTTCCATCTGTTTCTTTGATGAATTTAAACTCAACACTCATGATATCAAATTTAGTTGACTTGGGCTTCCAGTCGACACCTCCAAAAAGTTTATCCTCTCTCTTGGTCAGTTCGATTGCTTCATTTGGAACAGAGCCTCGAAAGATTTTGTTGACCATGTCTGCTGCATATTTGTCATCGGGTCTCTTAGCAGAACGAGACCGTTTGTTTTCAATTGGCTGCAATGGTTGAATTGATGGTTTCTGCAACATCTGAACCATGTTTAGGCCAATTGGTAGTGGTTTACCAAATGCAAATTTCTCCTTCGGTTTATCTTCGAAAAACCAATAATTTTGTCCCATATTGATGACAATGCCCATTCTTTGCATAAAGTCAGAGCCAATTAACGTTCGGTTGCCTTTTGCATGAGGGAGGACCACGAAATGTATTAACTCCATTCTGTTGCCGATAACTATTGCGCATCTGGTACACAGGCATGACTGGGTTGAAACGCTACCATCTGCGAGTGTAATTTCGCAATCAATTTTACGATAAGAAAACTTTTTTTCATCCATCAATTTCTTTAGGTGCTCTCCCGCAACACTAGTACGTGCACCTGTGTCAAAATATGCTTGTCCAATCTTACCACATACGTTCACTTCTACTGTGGGCACATCTCGTCCTAGATTAACATTAATATGGTTAAAAACTGGACCTTGTGCTGTGTCCTTGCTGCAATTTGGACAATTGGCTCTGATGACGCCAGGCTTGTTGCAACCATAACAAGCAAGTTGTGCTTTTATGGGCTGTGCCTGCGCCTGTATATTTGGTTTTTTAAAACATTTTTCAAATGTGTGTCCCATTTTGCGACAATAGCTACAACGCGGACCACTTTTTGCGTTCACGACGTCTTTTGTTATACCTCCGTTTGCTCCTATGGCTCCGGTGCTTATAACTTTGCTTAAACTGTGTGCTCCTCCGGCTCCAGTATTAATTGGTTTGCGGCTCTCTTCTATAACGAGTTCGGCTTCACGCGCATCGGCCAATAGCTCTGTAAAGGATTTAATTTTATGGCGGAACACTCGCTCTCTTATCTGGGTATGGAGCGTGCCAAATACCAAATCCATCTGTTGCTCTTCATCTGGTATATTATCCAGTTGAGCAAAAAGAGCTCGTTTGCGTCTAATGAAATCGTCGGTAGCTTCATTCTTTTGTTGCTTTCCTTCATAAATTTGTGAATAAATGCGCCAAGCGGGTTTTGGGCTTGAAAAAGCGGAGCGCAGTTGTTGTACAATTTCTTCAAAAGATTTGCACTCGCTAGCCACACCACGCCACCACTCCGAAGCATCACCAAGAAGTAGCATTGGCATGCCAGTAATCACGTCTGCGTCGCTTATTTTTTCAACATTTTTATAGGTTGTCAATGCCGCAATAAACTCTTCTACCTTCGCTTGCCCACGCTCTCCATCAAAACGGGCTGAGCATTGCGTAAGGGAACCACTTCGTCCATTGCCATGTGGCAATCTTTCCAACAATTGTTTAAATTGTTCTGCTGACAACATTGTTGTTGGTAAATCTTTATTAATAATGCGCACGCTGCGTCGAGTAGATAGTGGGGGTATCGAAGCCACTATGTTGGGCGCCAATTTATAACGAATACTTTTGTATAAATATTTATTTATTTTTAAGATTAAACGTAAAAAAAACTTAAAATAAAAGAAAAAACAATAAGATATAATATTAGGGGGTTATCAAATATACTTGGGATGCCCACCAGGAGTGAACGCACCGGCCACCATCGCGGCTTAGTAGCGTCCCACACCTGGAAGTGCATCCCAGAAACTAGCAATTTATTCACTGCCGGCCATTGGTGTCCACACCAGCCACTATCGCGGCTACGTAGTGGACATCTACAATGGTCCGCAGTTTACCAAAATGCTTGCCATTGGTGTCCACACCAGCCACTATCGCGGCTACGTGGTGGACAACTACAATGGTCCGCAATATGTATCAAAATGCTTGCCATTGGTGTCCACACCAGCCACTATCGCGGCTAAGTAGTGGCCATCTACAATGGTCAGCAATATTTATTGGATGCCCGCCATCGGTGTCCACACCAGCCACTATCGCGGCTACGTGGTGGCCACCTTCTGGCGGGGCATCCTTTCAAAGGGCGCATTGTGGTGCAGGCTGTCCACCATCGCGCCCATTACCTGCGACCACGCGTCAGCTCTAGCCGGGGCACTATCCAACCAGCCTTGATGGTGGTGACAGCGCCGCGCCGGCGTCAGTGTTAGCCGGGGCACTATCTAACCAGCCTCGACCATCTATTGTGGGATGCTGGTGACAGCGCCGCGCCGGCGTCAGTCTTAGCCGGGGCACTGTCTAACCAGCCTCGACCATCTATTGTGGGATGCTAGTGACAGCGCCGCGCCGGCATATTGGTCTCAATTGAGTTTGCACTCAAGAGTCCAAAATTTGCCTATTAGTATGCACTTGGCATACTAGGCAGATGAACTTACCCCGTTGGCGTTCATCAGACGACTGACTTTATTCTGCATTTGGCTGCCCTTTTATACGATTTCCTTTTGCTAGCATTGTCGAATTGTAAACCAAATGATCGTTAATTAATCAGCTGATGGGCGCATTTACACTCAACGCCATCAGCTGATGATGTTATATGTTTACTTGCGCAGAGGGCGCTTTTTACAAGGTCGTTAATTTTAAAATATTCTTGCGCAGAGGGCGCTTTTACAAGATCGTTAAGTTTAAAATATTCTTGCGCAGATGGCGCTTTTCTTAAAGTTCGTTAAAATTAAATGTAAACTATTATCTAAAATGTTGTTGTTACAAACGATTTTTTTAGTAAAAATTCTTAATATAAAACGGTTAGTATTGAAGCTAATTTCTAAAATTGTCGAGTATGCTCGATTCCAAAAAACTTTGTATCCAATTTTTATATACCTTACTTTATTGTATTGGATTGGATGTTGTGATATTTTATTTATTTTTTTTTTTTTTTTGGAACATTATGGGCATAATCCACATTAAATTTAGATTTCAAAGATAACGTAACACATAAATATTTATGAAAAAACTACATTTTATGGGCTATTTTTGGAGGGGAGTTCCTCTCGAAATGGGGTTACAGGAGAATATTTTGTTTTTTTCAAAGGTGATCAAAAATATATATACATTTCACATAAACTGGGTCTTAAGGAGCGTAAAAAGTATGATTGATTTATAAAGTGGGCGTATGCAAGAGCTGTTTGGTATCACAAAAATATTTGAGAAGCGCTATTTGCTTTACCCGAGCAAGGCCGGGTACTTCGACTAGTTTACATTAAAACTATCTTTTTACACATCACTTAATGTGTATTTTACAGTGTATCTCTTAATTTTTAATTACTAAATAATTCCCAATATTGTGTAAATTTATACTACATTCGCTTTGGAATTTTAATAATTCAATACTTTTTTATATTTAACGATTAGTCACTGATTAAATTTTCAATAGAATACAACTAACTACATATGTATGTGTATGTACACAACACTCTATCAAAAAAAAATACAGAACTGGAATTTATATGCCATGTGCTGATGCTAAATTGCGTCGCGACTTTAAAAATTATTTATACATACTACATATGTACATGCATACAATAGATGAAAAACTATGTATTGTATATGATAAAAATAAATATAGTATAATCAACAAGTGTAGAAATGCTGCGACGTCGCATAATTTTGCTAAAATTGAATTTTATTCAATTTAGTATGCGATCTTGGGTGACTATGGCACATATACTCGTACATTGATGTTGTTGATGATTATCCATTTAAAATCATGCATTGAAAACCGAGACTACCTTAAATGTGCTTTTGATTGATATGCCACGTGAGTTTCTTCTTTACACATTATAGATATTTTGTGGTTTTTAAATAAACGATTGGAACACTGTTTTAAATATGAATATAAATTTTGTATATCAACTTTATACTTGATATAGCAAATATTGACAAGCATTTGAACTCATTTAGGTGCATCAAAAGTTTCAAATGAAACGTGCTTATTTCCGTCTTATCAGCTAACCCACGTGCCTTTTCATACGATCGCCACGCTTCAGACATGTTCCACTGAATTATATCAGTAAAATTCCTCTTAATTATTTATACACCATGTGCAGGTTCTTTTTTTATTATAAATATATATATATATTTTTTGCAATATATTACGTATTGATTGATAGTTTTTTTTTTTTTTTTGTTTTGTTATTTCCAATCGCAATTGGAATTCATTAATTCAAAAACTGTCGAGGGACGGATACATATTATAAGTGTATGCAATTTCGTTTTTTTGCGTGAAGGCTATTTTTCTAGACAAAACAATATTTATTTTTTTTTCTTAAAATGGATTTACACATAATTAAACAAGTTGTAAATATGTGAAAAATGCTTAATCGTCGGTGACAGCTCACCTAGTGAAAGACCACTTGAAGATGTGTCAGTCAGTTCTAATGGTGCAGTGTGTGCTAGTGACGATGAAACAAGTGACAGTTGTATAAAAGACGCTGACTTTATTGTACCCACTTTATCTGCTTTATCCAGGGTCAAACTGCCTAAATTGACCTCTTTTGCCCGGAAGTGTGACAAATTTGGAATTGGAGACAGAGCTGCAGCATCTCTAGCATCATCTCTTCTCCAAGATCTTTCACGGCCAGAGGATTTCTCTGACAAAAAAATGCCAACTACATCGAAAACTCCACTTATAATTGACAAAAGCAAAGTAAGAAGTGAAAGGACGAAAACGCAGCGTCAAGTCACTCAGCAAGCATCTCAAGGGTACAACTCTTGAAGCTTTTTTTTTTGACGGCCGCGACGACAATACGCTTACGATTCAAACTACGAGTGATGACCGGAAACACCAAAGAGTTGTTAAGGAAAATCATTTATCCCTCGTAAAACAACCCGGTGATTAATATTTTGGTCATGTGACATCAAAATCTCATGGGTCTGAGAACGAGTTTAAGTCCATTTGGACTTATCTTCAAGAAAGGACCAATGGTGATTTGTCAAAACTAAAACTCGTGGGATGCGATGGTGCTCCAACGAATACAGTTATACACAACGGTATTATACGCCGTATGGAAAAGGAACTTGGACGGCCTTTGCAGTGGGATGTTTGTCAATTGCACACTAACGATGAGCTTGCTCACAAAAAACCTGGGAAGATGCATCACGCGAGATGGATTACCACAGGTAGCCGCGTGCTTAGGCTGTACGTTTCTACGTTTGTCATAACAGTGTATGCTCCCTCCGTATCAAATTGAGGGCACTTTGAAAAACGCTTCTAAAATTCTGTGACATACAATGATTGCTTTACGTACTATCCCCTACACGATGAGAGGATAGAGGTACGGCAACAAGCAGCTCATCGAATTTTGAAAGCCCGCAAACGAAGCAACCCTACTATCGTCCGGAAATTCATCCCACCGACCTTGAATTTCTCTGCAAAGGATTATACAGAAATGATTGAATGGCCCGAGGAAGAAATATTCGAGCCACCGATAACCACCAACTTAACGGACATCGAACTACGACGAAGATCGGTTTGCTCCAATGCCTGATGTCCAATTGGCCAATGTTGCGTCGCATACGCAATCTGTCGAAAGGGTGTTCAAAGAAGTGACAGAGGCTTCGAGTAAAAAAATGTGGACCAACAGCGCGCGACGTATTTGTACGCGTTAGACTCGAAGATCGGAAACTTTTGCCCCAGCTTGAGAGTAAGAAAGACTTAACAATTTAAAACTCGTCCCACACGTGAGGGTGGTTGGTTGGGTGTGGGACGGGAGGGACTCGAGTTACAGCCACCGCCAAGAGATAAGTCCTAAGCCCTTACAATGTGTGAATCGTAAGGTGGCAAAGTGCTGGAAAAATTTTCCAAATTTCCAACTTTTCTTACATTTACCTAAAATTTTCGATTTTCATCGTCAATGTGCAGACGGAAGGCATCGTCGTACAGCAATCGGTTTGTGTACACACATTCTGGATATGTGAACACAGCTTTTAAACCTTATTAGCGTCCCAAATTCGAAAAAAAGTTTTTAACGACCCGCTCTAATGTATACTTTTGATCAGCATACTAAAACTGAGCAAAATATTTATGTAGATCTATTTTTAAGTTTTCGTATGAATCCCCGTCCTGCCCATTTATTTTGATGTACTTTTCCGAACCCGCTCATTCTGTCACATTTGCAGTCCAATCTGTTTGCATGCTTCTGTCTTTGTCCTTAAATTTTAGCATTCTTGATTTGTTTTTGACCATTTCACTAAATTTGCTTCAATGTCAGTGAATTTCGTCATTGTCTGCAAATGAAAAACGCCGGTCAACAACTTTTTGCATATTTAAGTATTTTTTTATGCTTATCATTGAATTCACAAAGTTCAAGTTCATTGTCGTTTATTGATTGAAATTTCTACCATTTCTCAGGATATGTATATATATCAAAGTTTATTGACTTTTGTCACATATGGCAACAGAGTTTTTAATTTTGTCTATTACATTAAATTTAAAAGCTATCTTTTGAATTTTTATTTTGTGGATTAAAATAAATTGGGATTCCTAGACATTTTTTTTTTGGATTATAGATTATTGATTGAATGAAATCGAAATTTTCACTTGCATTGTATAAATTTAAATATACTTCTGAACAATTTGTTTATATTGAAACATATGTATATATATTATCTTATCTATTCTATATTTATGCAAATTCCAATCAATTGTGATAACATTAAATGTTTTTCTTGCTACGATAATTTATGGGAAAAACAAAAATTATTTATAATAATATTTTACTCTCAATAATAAAAATCAATATTATGTTCAGCTTAAATGGGTGGGTAAACACATTAAAACTTGCTAAATTTATTCAAACAGAATTTTGAAAAAAAAAAATGTTTGTGAAATAAATAATTACTTTATACTTTTTGGAAGATTGCTAAAACTGATTATGTGCTCTTTTGTGGTGTTTTTTTTTATTTATTTTTTTATTATAATTATTATTTATTTTTTAATTATTATTTTGTGTGGTTTTTAGCATTGTTGATGTTTTCCAAATCTTATCTAAATATGTCAAACAAACAAACAAAAACAAATGAGTAAAACGTGTGCACAAAATGAACGATAGACGATAGAGCGTACCGAACCTAAACATGCTTAACACATTTAATCAACAAAATAATGAAAAACTAAACAATGTAATTTCGTCGTAGAATTAAATCTTATTTTAGAATACTAAAAACAAACCACATACCGATGTGATAAGTCGTATAAAAACAAATTAAATATGCAGATTGTGCTATAAGCTGAGCATACAAATGTATCGAAGACGACATATATACTAACAAAATTATAATTAGTTAATTTATTTATTTTTACTTTTGCACCTTTTGCGCACCCGGATTGAATCGATTTTATATGCATTTTTTATACCCGCCACATATAGTGTGAAGGGTATTTTCATTTTGTCAGAGAGTATTTGTATACATCTTTTCGTAGGAGACATCGTAGACCCTATAACGTATTTATATTCTTGATCAGCAGGACGAGACAAGTTTGATCTAGCCATAAGTATTTCTATGTACTCTTTTTCGTTGAAGCCCCATATTAAGCTGAAACTTGGAACTTTTTTTAAGTTTTTCTCGGCAAATTGTTTATTTATGAATGTAATCACTCGAAATCGAGTGAAAACACTTCTAATATCATCGAATGTCAAAAAAAGGTGCCACGCCCAGTTTTAGGTACAGCCCCAATACAAACTTACCGCTTTTTTCGAATTTTTGTATAAAAATATTAATTATTTATGAATGTAATCACTCGAAATTGGGTAAAAACACTTTTTATGTCATCCGATGTCAAAAAACAGGGGCCACGCCCATTTTTATATATAGCCCCATACAAACGTACCGCCCATTTTCGAATATTTGTATGAAAATAGGCATAATTTATGAATATTTTCACTCCAAAATGGATGAAAACACTTTTTATGTCATCCATTGAAAAAAAGGAGGCCCAGCCCATTTTAAGGTATAGCCCCTATACAAACTTACCGCCCATTTTGTTTATGAAAATAGTTAAAATATATTTGAGTTTATTCACACCAAATTGGGTAAAAACATATCTTATTTCATCCTATTTGCACACCACCTATATTCTAAGGATCGGCCCAACATAACATATAGCCCCCATATTAACTTACCTCACATTTTCTGATTTTTTTTTTATTTAATGTTTGTTTATCTGTCTTTAGCTTAAAACTCGATCGGACTATTGACTCCTCACATTCTCTAAACTTTGATTACCTTCGGACCACTGATCCACACATTCACTAAATTATACCATTCCAAGATTCGTGTGGCGGGTATTTGAGCTTTGGTTTCTCCGAAGTTAACGTTTTTCCTTGTTTTTTTTTTTTATAGAAATTTTAAATTCATCATTGCTGTATTTATTTTTTGTTTTGTATCAAAATGTTAAGACAACATTTTGTTTTGTTTTATTTTATTTAATTATTTATATATATTTCTGTTATTTAATTTTATTTTGATTTATCATTGCGCCGGTCGGGGTATGCATTATCTTAAATTTATTTAATTTCCTGTATATAAAAATAAAAATTAGCTAAAACAAAGAAGATGAAAATTT
Organism: Leucophenga varia; assembly: GCA_018903435.1. Lineage (NCBI taxonomy): Eukaryota > Metazoa > Arthropoda > Insecta > Diptera > Drosophilidae > Leucophenga > Leucophenga varia. The sequence continues at coordinate 97,123 of JAEIFJ010001785.1, forward strand.
AATTAAGCGGCAAAATAATACAAATATTTTCTATATTAAAATGCTTCTTTATAAATTTTCGATTTTTAGCGTTCGCGTACATTCAACTTTGCATATGAAAACGAAAAAAAAAACGTTTTCTGAAATGTTTCCTGTGTATTCTTTTGCGTTCAACAAAAAAATAAATAAAAACAAAGAAAAACAAAACAAAATAAAGAAGAATTCTACAACGTCATTTTCTGCTTAAAACAGCAAATTGTCGGCAACGTGGCGTATAAGTGTTTTCGACAAAACATTTTCCCGCAACGTTTTTCGCAAACACGCAGCGTGAAAATTTTAAATTAATTTGTTTTGTTTTTCTTTTTGTTTTTTTTATATTTTTTTCAATAATAATATGTATAATATTGTTTAAATATTTCATATATATAAATATAATTTCGAATCAATTAAATAAATTTTTAATCAAATTTCATTGACAAAAACTAATTATAGAACTTCCCAATTGCCCCACGTTGCTACTAACCCATTTTATTATGCTCGAACCCAACTTTTTTTTTTTTTTTATCGTATTGTGTAAATTTATTTTTAGCTTATTGCAAATGAACTGCAAACAAATGCGCATTTTTTATGCACTTTGTTCGATAAGTATGTTTCTTTGAGTCTGAGACGTTGTCAAAATTTGGCAGCGTGTTTCTTGAATTATTTTTGACACAAATTACTTTGATGTCACTGAATAAATATCTTTTGGCAGATTATTATTATGAATTTACCAAGTTCAAGTTCAAGACGATGACATGCATTAAAGTTCTTTGACTTTCGCTACATAAGACGATTTCGGTTTCTCACGATTTAAATTAATTTATGCAAGTTGGTTGTGCTCCTTTAAATAATATATTTTTGTATTATTTTTCTTTTGTTGGCACGCAAACCCCATAAAAAAAATACATCGACAATGGTTTTTGCTTGTAATTTATTTTTTTATTTTATGAAAAAGATTTTCCTCTTGTCCATGACGCATTCTCTTTGTCTTGCATTTGTCATTTTAAGCTTAAGTTGATCTACAAATATAGCCACTTGTATTGCTATAAATCTCTCAAATGTTTTAAAGGCAAGCAATAGTTTTTTTTTTCGAATATGTCAATGGTAGATCCTCTTTTTGGTAGATATTGTTTGTGAATTTTTGCAGATGGCTATGTACAAATATTATAAATCAAAGATAAATCTACACTAGCCGCGTAAAAGTAATAATTTCTCTTTATCGTAATTGGGTCAAAATGTTTTTGCTATATTTATTTATTTTTGACCTTATTTGTGGTGTTTCATAAATTAATACGTTGATTTATTGACTTATTTTGTTTTCACAATTAATTATTTATTTCCTAAAATGTTTAAAATTGTTGTACTTTTCTTAATACAGGTACATATATTATGATATTTAAGTAGTTAAGTGTTTGTCGGAAAGTTTGTAACGCATTGAAGTAGACGTCGTAGACCCCATAAAGTATATATATTCTTGATCAGCTCGGTGAGACGAATCGATCTAGCCATGTCCGTCTGTCTGTCTGTTTATTTCTACGCTTTTAAGGTGAAGATATGAAGATATTCAGCTGAAAACGGAAACTTAAGGTTTTCTCGGCAACGACACTTTGTATGTTAAAACCAAGCTGCCACGCCCATTTTTAGGTAGGTAGCCCCCATACAAATTAACATTTTTTTTTTAATTTTTATATGAAAATACTTATTATTTATGAATGTATTCACTTCAAATTGGGTGAAAACACTTCTCAAGTCATCTATTGTCAAAATCAAGGTGCCACACCCACTTCCGGATATAGCCCCCCATACAAACTTCCCACTTTTTTTTTTTTTTTTATGAAAGTAGTTAATAATTATGAATGTATTTACTACAAATTGGGTAAAACACTTCTTATGTCATCCAATGTCAAATCCAAGGTGCCACGCCCATTTCTAGGGAGAGCCCCCATACAAATATACCGCCTATTTTATGATTTTTTGTTTTTTTGAATATACTGACTCCAATCTGAGTAAAAATACTTCTACTGCCATCCTATGAATATAAGACCGATATGACATGGATCGAGTCACTATAACATTTAGACCCCATACAAACTAACTTTCCATTATTTAATTTTTTCAAGAAAATTATTTTTATATCTTTATTTAAGCCTAAAAATCTTACATATATGCTTTTAATTTAAGCTCCAAATTGAGTTTTCCCACTCAACCTCCTTGCGGAAATATAATCTACGTCACTGAAGATAATACATGAACTAACTAAAGTTTTGTGTGGCGGGTATTTGAGCTTTGGTTCTACCGAAGTTAACGTTTTTCCTTGTTTAAAATTGTTTTTGACTAATAATTGTTTTTATGTATTAAAATTTTCAAGTTTAAATTGTTAAGTTGATATTTTCATTTCTTTTATTTAACGAGAGCAATCCTTCCATTGTTTTAAATATTTCGTAAAGCACCAAAATGTGTAAGTTAATCAAAAATGGATTGTTACTATAGTATATTAATCAGATATTAATCAGAAAACGTTTATACGTTCTATGGGAATCTCGAATCCCAAAGTTTAAAAAATTAATCTACATATTTCAAATTCACAAATAGGACACATCCATTTCGAAATCTATATAGATTTCCTTTTATATTTCCAACTTGATTTATCAGGAAAATAAAAAAAAAAAAAAAAATAGTAAATCAAAGCAGATTAATCAATTTAAAATGCGTCTTTTGGACGTTTGTCTGTCGAAATGACACAAATACTTCAAATATGTATTTATTTTTATGGAGAAATCTCTAAAAAACGTGAAAAATCCTAGCAATTAATTTCGGACACTGACAAAGAGTATCTTCATTAGAAAAAAGCAAGGGTTAATTGGTTAGAATGATTATTCAGACACCATATGACTGTCATATAAATGTATCGTTTCATCTTCGTGGTATTCAAAAACTGGAAAAAAATAATGGACCACGTATAGCTATTATTTAAGAATCACTACGATCAAAATTAAACGTATTGCATGAAATACATTTCCTTTGCTAAGTTCAAAGTTGACTTGATTATTATGTGTAAATCTTTTTTCAAATTTGTAAAGTGCTAATGATTCGCCTTTTATTTTTAAAGAAAAATATGATTTATCTGCATTACATATTGTATAAATTTGATTTCAATAGCGTATAAAATATTCTATATTGTTTTCGATTTTATAAATGCTTCAATTTTCAAAATGTTTAATTTGCCATAAATGGCGTAGCAGCTCCCACGCAAACGATGCAATTATAAACAAGCAAGTTGCATATATGTGCAAGAAATCTTTAAGTAAATCATAAAACTACATTTTTTTTTTGTAGTTATATTTTTTTTTACTTTTGCAACGCTCTCTTTCACGTCAAGACCTCCGCTTGTAGTTTATAATTACAAAATTCTTTTCATTGGTTTTTTTTTTTTGCAATCTAATTTTAAATAAATCGTTCATTCATGTATTTCTGGTTCTTTTGATACGCCTGTACATGCACTCGCCTATTTATCTACATTTATTCAGTTAGCTATTACATGTTCATGTATATAGGTTTTGTATCTTGTATAATCTGAGCATGAAAAGATACACAAAGACTTTGATTAAAGCAAGAAATTGCGCAAGTTGGATATCAAAACGTAGTAGATTCGCTTAATGTTGGCCTTGGTGAGTGGAGTGTTTGTACACTTTTATAAAGTCATCTGGTTTCTTGATATTCTGTTCGGTTTTGCTATGGTTTCCTTTTGAAGCAGTTACGCTTGAAATGGTAAACCTAAGCGGAAATTACAAAATGTAACTAGCAAATTTTGTATTGAAAGTCATTGTTACAAAATAATAAAAAAAAAGTAAAATGAAAATAAGAGCTGAACAACTAAAAATATTTATAATCTACTTGCAATTTATGAAGTTTAACAAGGAAAAACGTTAACTTCGGTGGAACCGAAGTTGAAATACCCGTTACACAATACTGGAGGCTTTATGTTATATAAGCCCGATTCTAACCATGTCAATAGTGTTCACTTAGGCGGACATTGAAATTGATTTTACCAAATTTTAATTGGGTTCATTCAGAAAAAAAAAAAAATGTTTTCATACAAAAACTCGAAAATGAGCGGTAAGTTTGTATTGGGGCTATACCTAAAAATGGGCGTGTCACCTAGGATTTGACATTGGATGACATAAGAAGTGTTTTTACCCAAATTGAAGTGAATATATTCATAAAAAATACTTATTTTCATTAAAAATTTCGAAAATGGGCGGTAGATTTGTATGGGAGCTATACCTAAAATTGGGCGTGGCACCTTGGATTTCATAGTAAATGACATAAGAAGTGCTTTACCCAATTTAGAGCGAAAATATTCATTAATAATACCTATTTTTATACAAAAACTCGAAAATAGGCGGTAGATTTGTATGGGGGCTATACCTAAAAATGGCCGTGGCTCCTTGATTCTGACATACAAACACTGCCTAGGACCAAAAAAATCTAAAGTTTAAAATTTCATGTCAATATTCTTAATAACATTCTTAGTAAAACGCATCGCAACAGACGGACATGGCTAAATCGATTCGTCTTATCGAGCTGATCAATAATATATATATATACTTTATGGGGTCTCCGATGTCTCCTTTAATGCGTTACAAACTTTCAGACAAACTGAATATACCTATTTACACTATGTGTAACGGGTATAAAAAAAGATAATAGACACTCTTGATAATTTTAATATTTAAATGCAGCATTATCTGTTTAAATTTGATTTTGTTTGTTTCAGTAAAATTTATTATGGTTTACTTTTTGTATTGTATTATCGCCATCTCTTTGGACCTTTCTGCTCTCTATTTATATTGATCAGCAACTCAGCCAGTGCCATTCAGCCAGTGTCAATTACCAGTTAGAACCAGTAATGCGCTGATAAGCATATTTAAACTTGATCTCTTGCGATGTGATAAGAATGTTTTTTTTTTCTTTCTTTCTAAATTTAGCTTCTTTCGTTCTTCGTTCTCTTTGTTCATAGAAAATTTCTCTATTTTTGCAAATTTCTTAAAACAATATAAAAAATTGTGAAAGTTCAACTCTTTTGATATTAACCTTAACGAGTTTTAGCAATGAAAACATCTGACTCAGCAAACGAAAACAAAAATTCAATACCAGATTGAGAATCTCTATATGTACATACATATGTATTTATGGATAGTTACCCTTGCCTCGCACTTCTTCAAGTTAAAAATCAACATGGCATTGAGTTATTGTTGACTGAATGTGTACGCTGCCCCTTATCAGAGGCAAAATGATGGTAAGAGGTGCCGAGACGTATCGAAACGAAAGCCTGTTGAGGTACTTGACCGCAACAAAAGTTGTGAAATTTATACGAAAAATAATAATAATAAAAACAATAATAATAATAATGTGTTGGCGTTTATTTTTGTTTACTTGTTAATTTCAATTATATTTACCTGATGAAAAAAAAGTTAAGTAGATTAGACACTCAACCAGTCAGTCAGTCAGACGCTTAAGTAAATAAAGAAATGTTGTTTTGGCGTAATTACGTCGTACAATTAACTAAGAAAGGTAACTAGAGTTATACATAGTTTGTCTAGTACCTTATTTTTAAAAATATTTATATATTCTATTAAAAGCAAACTTTTCTTTTTTAATCTTTTATAGAATCTTGGATTGAACTGAGCACTACAGCAGCCATGGCTGGCGTTAAGAGCCCAGATAGAATCACACCGTTGCCCTTTACCAATGGCGAAGAATATTTACGCCTGTTGCGTGAAGCGCAACGTGAATCAAATCAATCGAGCCGCGTTGTTTCACTGGCCAGTTCCAGACGCGATACACCACGTGATAGTCCAAAATCTCCACCAAACAGTCCACAGTCGGAAGTGTGTGCAGAAGATGAGCTGAATAATGTTTATATTAATTACTGGAATAAGGTAAATTTATAATATTTAATCAAGATTAACATTTATATTAATTTCTATTTTTTTTTTAATATATTTAGCAGGCTAGCGAAGCTCAAAAAGGACAGTGACTGGTTCCTGGACTGGAATCGCAAAAGCTGATCAACAACCACCAAAGTACGTTTTTTTTTTATTTATTTTTTTTTTTTTAAATAAACTTAATAGCATGATTCTTTTTTTTTTTTCAGAAATTGGAACTTTGAGCAACCCGAAGGAGATGAGAAAAAGAAAGGCACCGGTTATTCTATACGCTTGAAGCGTGTTGGTGCAACTTCGCTTTTCTCCCGTGAAATACTCTACTCACTAATTTTATCAAATGTGCTATCCTTGCTGCTGGGCGCAGGTTTTGGGTATATATCATACATAATATTTTGAAATTTATTAAATTTTAAATAAATTAATTAAACAATATTTTTTTTTTTACTTAAAGCTTGTGGCTTAGCAAACGTGGCATCCTTTTGACTCGTGTCGTCATTGACTGAATGTTGTGAACAGAGCGTGATTTTCATCAACATCAATTCGTCGCTTCGATTTGATTTTTATGAACGTGATTTTTTTCTTCTCTTTTTTATTACTATATAATCATCACCGAAAAAAAAGATACATATGTATTTAATAATAATTAATTTTAGTGAGTACCACCAACACATCAGCATAAAACTTTCCACAACCAGCGAGAAACTGATGATCAAGGAATAGAAAGTTTTGCAAAAAAAAAAAAAAAAAAAAAAAAAAACACATTTTTCATATAAAAAAAATAAAAAAAAAAAACATTTTTCATATATAAAAAAAAAATAATTATAAGTTAATCAAACAAACGTATTACATACATTTCATTCAAACGGTTTACAATATTTAAATTGTATCGAAAAAAAAAAAAAAATAAAACAGAGGAAAAACTGTAACAAGCGCGGGCTCAGGATATTTGCACTTGTATGATTTTTTTTGTACCAATTTTTTATAACTACAATAAAAATTAAAAAAAAAATAAAAAAAAAAAAACGTATACATATATATAAATTAAAAACAAACGAAAGACAGACAGAAGTTAATATTTTTTTAATATATATTTTTGTTTATATATTGTCCAAATTGATTAGTCGAAAACTTTAAAAAATATTGTTTAAACTTTAATGAAGATATTCCTTTGCCTTTCTAGAATTTGTGCGTTTATTTTTTTTTTTTTTGTTACCGTTTTTTTTTTCTTTTTTGTACATTGAAGGTCGTCGTGATTGATGTAAGAATTCTGAAACGGGCAAATTGAGAAAGCCAACTATTTAATATTTTAAAACTATTTAATTATTGCGTATTTTAAAAAAATATGAATTTACACAAAACAAAAAAGAAACAAAAAAAAAAAAAGAAGTTATTTAACGTAAATATTTAAAAAATCTACTTTACAACATACATATACAAAATGATGAATATAAATCGTATAAAATAAAATATGTATAGATATTTTGATAAAAAAAAATATATAAAAATGTAATAAAAACGAATAAAAAATATTATTCATGTACATTTCTTTTATTGAACTTTCAGAGATGTATCAAAACAACACATTAACTTATGTTTTAATGTCTCTTCGATTAATTGCTGCCATGTTTTGGACTATATTTAATAGTGATCTTTTCTTCACTAAATAGGGGATTAAACAGAAACTAAGGTTTGGTTTATGTGTGGTTTATTTGTTATGTTTGATTAAGCTTCATAGAAGAGAATATGGACAGTTGATCTGTCACCAATTTTTAGAAAGATTTGAAAAATGGAAAATATTTTCTTCGTTGGAGTTAACAGCTACGACGAAATAAAATCAATTGGGGCCCAGTTAAAACGTTTGTGTTGATTATAACACCAGAAACTTTCTTGTACAGAAAACATCTTCTTTTAAATATTTACACCCTCGAACTTTATTCTTTTGAATTCCTGTTCGTGAGGAACATGCATATATGACTTTTAGAAACGTCTGTAGTTTTGAAATGCCTCACAAAAGATATTGCTTTGGAAATGGGAGCAACAATTCGTCTAGGAGATATATATCAATTGAAAACTTTAAACATGGAAACCCAGAGAACTTGCTTGAGTCTTATAGACCAGGTAAATAATTTTGTATTATTTTTTTAAGATATTAAGGTACTTTTTTGGAGTAACTTTTATTCAACATTATATCCAAATGATTTTTAAAAATTTTTTCCATAAAACTTGTCTAGCAAGGTAAATGAAAAACGATTTAAAAATTTTTCAAATTCTATCTTCATTTGGAATTACTTTTTTTTTTTTATATTTCGAAACGAATCGAAATGTAGAATAGACTAGTTAATAAAATTTATACCGGAATAGTTCTGATGACTAACTTTAAAACGTTAACTTCGATCAAACCGAAGCATAAATACCCGTCACACAAATCTTTACATAGTTTATGAGTGATCATTTCTGGCTAAGATCGAACTTCGAGATGGGATGGGTGGGTCAATGGTCGGAAACAAACTAAGTTTAGACATAATATTGATGTCAACATTCAAGCAAAATATAATTTAATAATAAAACAATTTTTTTTGAAAATATCAGAAAATGTTAGTTGTATTTCTATGGGGGCTATTTGTTGTAGTGACCCGACCCTTATTATATTAGTGGTGTATACATATAAGGTTGTCAAATATCTCACTTCCGCTTTTTTGTCTTTTGAATTTCGCGGCTATGTACAAAGTGCCACAGAGCTCGTATCAATACTATACATCATTTAAAAGGTCTTGACATAACCTACAAAACGACGCTACGCATGATTAGTTTGGATACTGCGTTCAAAAGTTATAGACGTGTAAACTTGGAGTTCACGAACGTCGAAATTCGCGCTATTTTGAAATTTTCCTTCGTTAAAGGTAAATCCGCTAGAGAAACGTTCCGTTACATCCAGACTTACAGCCAGAAAGGTATTGCTGTGTGTTTGGTGAGATTGGAAGGGAATCATCCATTATGAGCTGCTCACATATGGCCGGAAGCTTAAATCTACCGTCTACTGCGAACAACTGGACCGCTTGAAGAAGGCGATCGACCAGAAGTGTCTAGAATTGGCCAACAAAAACAGGAAGGTGTAGTGTTCCACCAGGACAACGCCAGGCCACACACATCTGTGGTGACTCGTCAGAAGCTACGGGAGCTCGGATGGGAGGTTTTATTGCATCCACTATAGCCCGGCTATAGCCTTTTCCTGTCCATGGCGAACGCCCTTGGTAGTGTAAAGTTTGCCTCAAAAGAGACTTGTGAAAAGTGGCTGTCCGAGTTCTCCGCAAATAAGGAGGGGGTTCTACAAGGGGGGTATTATGAAGTTGCCGTCTAGATGGAAACAGATTATCGAACAAAACGGCGTATATTTGAACTAAATCCGATCATTGAAAAAGAGAATAAAGAGCAAAAAAGCGGACAACCTTATATATACTTTGTGGTGTCTCCGATGCCTCCTTTTATGCGTTATAAACTTTTCGTCAAACTGATAATACCCTTCACACTATATAAGTTTGGAATAGCACCCTAAAATAAGAATTCAGTTCCAGTTAACACAAAATTCATAAAGTCGCAAGTCGAATTTTATTGGCTTTTTGAGCACGGCTTTATAGATGATGAGTGATTTTTTTTTTTTCTTGTGAGTTTGATATGTCCATGACGCATTGTAAATATTTGATCGATGGTTTAACATTAATAATGTATTTTTTAAATTAAATAATTTTTCCATTATGCAGCACGATTCAAATAAGAATTTTAAGTGTTGGAAAACGCAATCATAGTGCATACGCGATATGGTTACTTGCGAAGTGGTTACTTTTCACATTCAGCAGAAAACACGTCAATATTGTGCCGTATGCAATGTTGTGTTTATAGTTTTTTGTGTTTTTTTTTAACTAAATTTTTATTAGTTAATTTAAAGTAAAAAATATATATAATCATGAAGCTGTCCGAAGTACTACGCCGCCTGGACGCCTATCCTCGTACGCTTGAAGATTTTAGCGTGCGTACTTTAAGCGGTGCAGCAGGTATTTTCGTCTCCCATAGAAAACGGGGTGGAACCGCTTCGCCAAACAAATGTAAACATTGTCTATGTTTTTTTATATTTTAGTAACTATTATCAGCGCAAGTCTAATTGCACTGCTGATACTGTTGGAATTCATAGCCTATATAAATCCTACAATTACGGAAGAACTTTTTGTCGATACAACGCGTAATCACAAACTTCGCATAAATCTCGATATAACTGTACATAATTTGGCCTGCAATTGGGTTTCATTGGATGCAATGGATTCATCTGGTGACCAACATTTGCAAATGAATTTGAATCATGACATTTTTAAACATCGTTTAGACTTGGAGGGCAACGAGCTGAAAGAGACTGAGCCGATAAAAGAAATTGTTGCAGTGTCGCCGGCGGCAAATAAAAATGCAACGTGTGGCAGTTGTTACGGAGCGGAACTGAACAGTACACAGTAAGGCTTTCACCATGAAATGTATTTGCGAGACAATAAATTAAATCGTTATTTTTTTTACAGATGCTGTAATACGTGTGAGGAAGTGCTGGATGCATATCGTCAACGTAAATGGAATGTACAGTTGGATAAAATAGAACAGTGCAAAGATCAGTACAAACGTTCAGATACGGACGCATTCAAAGAAGGATGTCGTGTACAGGGCCATCTAGAAGTGAATAGAGTAAGTCTTTTATACTAACTTAATTACATTAACTGCATTCCGGCTTTTTGCATCCATTTATTTTTATGCTAGATGGGCGGCAGTTTTCATTTGGCTCCGGGAAAGAGTTTCTCAATTCGACAATTTCACATACACGATTTTCAATTTACAGACGTTAAACTAACACACACAATCAATCATCTGTCTTTCGGTGATAAGATTGAGTTTGCCAAAACGCATCCACTAGATGGACTGCATGTGCAGAGTGAAGGTGGTAAGTACAGATTTACATACATACATACATATAAACTCAAAGTTCCGTTTAAAATGGCGTAAATATCTATTGTTTAACTTAAAATATAAATTTTATTTTATACAAATCTCAATTAAAAACTAAAATTGTTAGAGCAGCAATTTTCCGTTCAACTCAATTAAAATATTTCGTTGAATTTGATATTGCTGTCGTATGTGTATTGCCGCTTCTGTTAAATGCTTTAGCAACGTATTCCGGTACCGATTGCCATAAATGTGCCAAATGTACCACCACCTTGTATCATAACCTTGCCAACATTGTTGATCAGTTCACGCCCGCGTAATCCGTATCTGTAAAATCAAAACCAAACTTGATTACGTGCTGTCCGTCCGTCACGCATTGCTATTCTTGTTCCTAATCGTTAGCGGTGAGGAGATTACATAATGCACGCGCGTATTGCGTACGCCGGCGTTGTAAACTTTACTCCGTCCAAACGAAATTAGGCGTAATACTCACCGAAGCGCAGAGAAACCTCCAAACAACGCACCACTTGCCATTCCCACGCAAAAGCCAATGGTGAATCCAGTCTTCATCTTTTCAAAGCATGTTGGACCACCGGCCTGTGATAGAGCTCCACTTGGTAGCGGCATTTTAATGATTATGTTTATGTGTGTGTGTGCGAACTAGTCTTTTAGTACCAAGTGTTAAACGTAAAATTTCAATATTGTCTGTTTTTATTATTCTTCTATATTTTTCGCGTGTGACGTGTTTGGAAGAAGTTTTATAATTTACTAAATTCCAATTCGACTTCTCCCTTTTACAATTTGTTTGACATATGTCTGCCTGATAGGGTTGTCACATAACATGCTAAAAAATGACAAAATCACGTTTCTTATTTTATTAAACTTTAACCCTCATTTTTTTTATTGTCTACTTTATTTAACCCTCATGATTTTAAAAAAAATTCTATAAAAAAAAAGCTGTTGCGATTAAATTTTTATAAAATTTTTTTTTTTATGCCTCTCATAATTTTTTTAATATTGTACACATAAACTTTACTACTTACTTTTTGTTTCTTATTTCTGCAGATATAAAAAGCGAGATGTACAATTACTACCTTAAAATTGTGCCCACTATTTATGTAAAGTCGGGCGATGAAGCTCCGATTAATACTAATCAGTTTTCTGTGACGCGACATAAAAAGGATCTAAGCGACCGAGAGCGTGGTATGCCTGGCATATTCTTTAACTATGAACTCTCGCCGCTCATGGTTAAATACGAAGAGAAATACACGTAAGTGTATTGTACGGAAGTACTTTATCGTTTACGTTTTTTCAATTTTTTGTCTCATTTTAGGCCAATAGGACACTTTGCCACCAATTGCTGCGCTATCATCGGTGGCGTTTTTACAGTGGCTGGAATCATTGCCGTATTTCTAAATAATTCCTGGGAGGTGATACAACGCAAACTAGAAGTGGGAAAACTTAGTTAACATGAGACTTGATATTATATATAAGAATCTCTGCTCTATGTGAGGCTTCCTTGACAATTGATCCATGCTTTTTTCTTATTACGCCCGTAATCTCATTCAATTTTATTTTACTAGTGACTTGATAATTCTTTACAATTTAGTAAAATTTTGCAATAAAAGTTTATATAAGTACAAAACGTTTTGTATTATAATCTAATGTTTGCCAACTGACAGGAAACCGGATGTGTTGGAGAAGTATTTGGCATTAGCCTCGGTCTGCGATTTCTCAGCTGCTTGAGGATTGACAATTTCTAGACCTTGTAGTGGCGTGAAAGCAACGCTGGATGCGGTACCAGATATTTGGCGCTTAACTGTTGTGCTACCTCCGTAGACTTGTTGCTTCTGTAGATTCTTTTGCAACGTTTTACTGATGCGCACCTTTGTCTTTTCATCTACTTGTGGCAAACGTATGCGTCCAGTGCCCGTTTTACCAATTGTTCCACGAGAGTAACCCAAATCTCCTTGATAAGCATCCTCTTCGATCTACGTGCAAGCATGAATTATAAAGTGTACAATAAACGATATATCAATAACTTACATCTCCAAAATTCATTCTGTTTGCCTGTTTCCGGAACTCTGTAAGCGCATAACGTTCCTTCATTTTTCGAACACGCTTGCCACCGCGCTTCTTCTTGCTGCCTTCAATTGGCTTTGGAAGTGGCTTGATAAACTTAACTGGCGGTGGCTCTTGTAATTTGTCGAGCTTCTTTTCAATGTCCTCTTTAAACTTGAGACCGAATTCGCCATGCACACTCTCGTGACAGGCATCAACACGTGCAGCCAGCACGGATTTGGCCGCAACTAAACGCGCAGCTTTTCGGCGCAGATCCTAATTGAAACATGTTAGTTTTTTGGTAAAAGCATACAAAAAATATTAAATTGCTTACCGGCGCCGTGTCCTGCACGATTTGAGAGTAGTAAACGTATCCAGTGTGTGGCAACATTTGTGTTTGAGAAAATCCGGAAAGTGTTTTCTTCTGTGAGCCCAACACTTGCACATTACAAGCGGGCATCTTTGAAAGCTTCGTCAGCCCTCCTGCTATGCCCAGTAACTTCGCAGCCGTAGAGGCACCCACAATCATTGAAAGATTGGGCGCAATAAAGGTCATGCGACTCTCTACATAATCGTAAATTTGCGATTTAAAATTATTCAACTCTATGGCCATCTCGCACGCTTCATCTATTGTCGACTTTTCTGAAGCTGTTAGCGGCGTACTAAATAAAAATAAAACGAAAATAAAATTTCAGTAATTTTTTAGAAACTGTTTTTTAAGTGTATGCTTACCCCTGTGTCGTGGATGCGGTGACCGAAACAATCATAATCGTTGCCTGTGTCAATATACTCTGTAGCTTTTCATTGTTTTTCACCTGTTCTAGGTCATTGCCCAGTTCCTTAACTGCCAATAAGTATTCCATTTCGCCAACAATCAATGAGTCCAGCTCCGGAAAACATTTTTGATACTTCTCTTTGGTGAATTTATGTATAATAGCTATTTAAATTATTTTACAATATCAACTGAAGTGTCTTAAACGAAATAGCTAACTTACATATCTCATTGTCCAAATCAACAGCAATGGCATTGGCATCCACAATGAGGCAATACTCGGGATCGGACTCAACGTTACCCAACATTTCGGTGGAACTGCGCTGTCGTGTCGCATAATGATCGATTTGTCTTAATATTTTTTGTAGACGTTCTGAGTCTCGTAGCTTGCACAATTCACGTATAGATTGTACCGCTACATCCACTTCCATGAGGTTGAGATTAGGTCTTAGTAGTTCTTCTATGCCGCCCTGTGGCTCCAGCTGCATGTCCATTTCATCTTCATCATTGTTCTCCTCATCATTATCATTATCAAGATCGGCTAATAGTTCATCGGCTAAAGACATATTGCAATATTTTCAATACTTTGCTTCAATTTTAATTTATTTTAATTGTAAACAAAACGTTTGGTCGTAGTAATTCTCTGTGGTGAAGTTAACACTATGGTGAAGATAAAAACTAAATGGTACACTTTTCAACACTCTTATTTTTCGTTGGCGCGTGTTAGTCTAGTCTCGTTCGCACTACACTACACGCACAGCTCCAGAAATGCAGACCTATTCGCTTATAAGTGCGAGTAGTCTCGTTTGCCATACTGTCTCGTTTGCGCTACTAGGCAAGCTTTCGTTTTCAGCAGAATGCGTGATTTTATTTCATTCTTAAAAGTACGTTTGAGAGTCGCACACGTTGCGTAGCAGAAGTGAAGTAGCAAATAAACGATTATATATATTTAGTGTAAAAAAAATAAGAACAAAAGGTAAGAGTAAATTTCATTGTAACTATTAAGTTCTGTTCACACATACAAAAATTTTGATCAATTTGTTTCGAGTTGCCTGTCTTTTTTTTTTTTTTTTTTTTTTGCTGAAACAATGCAATTTGTAACTATTTGTAATGCAATATGTTGTAAAAATTGAAAAAATTGATTTCAAATTATTTGCGTGTCTGATACAACTTTACAAATAATTTCAATTCGCTTTAAAATTACTTTGATTAAAACGAAATCAAAATGAAGTTCTGACTGACGCTAATAATTTAATTGAAATCCACGTGGTACACTGGAACGTTTTATTTGACTCTTGAACTCTTTATTATATAAAATCTTGGCTTTCTTTATTTTGCGGTTATAATTTTGATATTTATATATTTGCAATTTTAAAAATACATCGAAGTCGCTTTTTTAAATTATAAATTGGCTGAAAAATATAACCAGAAAGTGATGCACAATGACCAACACATTTTTTTTCCATCCAGAATATTCCGTGGAATATGACGCATCAACACGCTTACTCACTTCACGCATAGAATGAGTAATTAAAATATATACATATGCGTGTTCTTATTTAACTTTACAAAAAAGACAAATGAAGTGGCATTTTCTTTTTAAAAGAAGTTTTATATTATTTATGAAATACACATTAAATTCTGTTCATAATGCCTTCTCGTTAAATGAACAAATTACCGCGTTGCTATCTGGAAATTTTCCTTTGTGTATTTCTGTGTTTGTGTGTATACACGTACATGTGAATGTCAAGAAGACTAGTGTCATCTCTTTTGCACATCAGCAAACACGCTTGTACTTTGAGACCACATGTTATAAAAAAAGCGGGAATGTATTGTTTTATTAATGGGCTTCCAGAAATTTCCATTGATGCGACGCGACGCCATGTGCAAATCAAAGAGGGGAAAAAAAGCACCCCTATTTTTCAGAAACTGTCTTTAAACCAGTTCTAATATTTCGGATTTATTGAATAGTTTTTTTTTTTTTTTTTTTTTTTTTTTTTGTTTTTAAATCATTCTATTTCTGTCTTTGAAGCGCTGCATTTGAATTGAAAATTTGGCAATAATTTTTTTTTTTTTACCATAACAAAACTAAAACAAGGTTCAATGAAAAAAAATATACATATATATGTTTTTATTAACAACTAATTTGCATATTTACATTTATTGTTTCAGATGTCTAAAGCTCCTGCTGTTGGTATTGATTTGGGCACAACCTACTCTTGCGTGGGTGTGTTCCAACATGGCAAAGTTGAAATCATTGCCAACGATCAGGGTAATCGTACCACTCCATCATATGTTGCCTTCACCGAAACTGAGCGTTTAATTGGTGATGCCGCTAAAAATCAGGTCGCCATGAATCCAACAAACACCATTTTCGATGCCAAGCGTTTGATTGGTCGTAAATTCGAAGACTCCGCTGTACAGTCAGATATGAAGCACTGGCCTTTTGAGGTTGTCAGCGCCGATGGCAAGCCAAAGATCGAAGTTGTTTATAAGGATGAAAAGAAAACTTTCTTCCCTGAAGAAATCTCATCGATGGTTTTGACCAAAATGAAGGAGACCGCTGAGGCTTATCTAGGCAAGACTGTAACCAATGCCGTAGTCACTGTTCCTGCATACTTCAACGATTCACAGCGTCAAGCGACAAAGGACGCTGGTACTATCGCCGGTTTAAATGTTCTGCGTATTATCAACGAGCCAACTGCTGCCGCTATTGCCTACGGTTTGGACAAGAAGGCTGCTGGTGAACGCAACGTGCTTATCTTCGATTTGGGTGGTGGTACTTTTGATGTTTCCATTCTGTCCATCGATGACGGTATCTTTGAAGTCAAGTCCACAGCTGGTGATACTCACTTGGGTGGTGAAGATTTCGATAACCGTCTAGTAACCCACTTCGTACAAGAGTTCAAGCGCAAGCACAAGAAGGATTTGACCACCAACAAGCGTGCTCTGCGTCGTCTCCGTACTGCATGTGAACGTGCAAAACGTACTCTGTCCTCTTCGACTCAGGCCAGCATTGAAATTGATTCATTGTTCGAGGGTACCGATTTCTATACCAGCATCACTCGTGCTCGTTTCGAGGAATTGAACGCTGATCTTTTCCGCAACACCATGGAACCGGTAGAGAAGGCTATCCGTGATGCCAAATTGGACAAATCTGCCATTCACGATATTGTCTTGGTTGGTGGCTCCACTCGTATTCCAAAGGTACAACGTTTGTTGCAGGATCTGTTCAATGGCAAGGAGTTGAATAAGTCTATCAACCCTGATGAGGCTGTTGCCTATGGTGCTGCTGTCCAAGCTGCCATTTTGCACGGTGACAAGTCACAAGAAGTTCAGGATCTTTTGCTGCTCGATGTTACTCCACTTTCGTTGGGTATTGAGACCGCTGGCGGTGTTATGAGTGTGCTCATTAAGCGCAACACCACCATTCCCACTAAGCAGACACAGACATTCACAACTTACTCTGATAACCAGCCAGGTGTATTGATTCAGGTATATGAAGGTGAACGTGCTATGACCAAGGACAATAATCTTTTGGGTAAATTCGAGTTGTCTGGCATTCCACCAGCACCACGCGGTGTACCTCAAATCGAAGTTACTTTCGATATTGATGCCAACGGTATCTTAAACGTAACCGCTTTGGAACGCTCCACCAACAAGGAAAACAAAATTACCATCACCAACGACAAGGGACGTTTGTCTAAGGAAGATATTGAACGTATGGTCAACGATGCTGAGAAATACCGCAATGAAGATGAAAAACAAAAGGAAACCATTGCCGCAAAGAACTCATTGGAATCATACTGCTTCAACATGAAGGCTACTTTGGATGAGGAAAATCTTAAGACCAAGATTTCCGATACTGATCGTACTACCATTTTAGATAAGTGCAACGATACAATTAAATGGCTCGATGCTAATCAATTGGGTGAGAAAGAAGAATACGAACACCGTCAAAAGGAGCTAGAGGCTGTCTGCAACCCAATCATCACCAAACTTTACCAAGGTGCTGGTGGTGCTCCTGGTGGCATGCCCGGCGGTATGCCAGGAGGTATGCCCGGTGCTGGTGGTGCACCAGGTGCTGGAACTGGCGGTGCTGGTCCCACGATCGAGGAAGTCGACTAAACTACTGCAATGGAAAAGAGAACAAACTTTTTTTTTTTTTTTTTTTTTGTTTTGACAAGAATTTTATAATGTAATTTAGTAGTACATTGATGACAACTGCTCTTAATAAAAAAAATCAAAACTACAATTTTAATGAACATCTTCTGGTCCTAAATAATTTTTGCTTGTATTTGGATTATCGTAAAATAAAACTCTTGATTTATTAAAACGAAATATTGCTCTTTTATTCCTTTGTCTTACATGCTTAGATCAAACTACCACAAGTCGCCGCTTGGTTGAACTATAGGCGTATTTTTTTTAATAGACTTTGATGTTAGTTTTAGTATTTAGTTCTTTACCACATTGCAAAAAAAAAAAAAAATGTTTAGATGAGGTACGTTCAAACGTTTTCGTACTTCAAAAATATTGTTCGCCGGTTGACAAGATTTTTCAAGTGGCACCTAAGCAATTGTCTTCATTCAAAGAACTCAAAATTGACTTTTGATATGAACAAGAATCTTATTGTTATAATTTTAAAAAATACTTTAAGGAATCTTTTTTTAATATTATAGGTATTTACAGCACCCAGGGCGCTTGTTTGGCTGACAGTATTTCCTTAATTTTTTAAACACACCGCCCGACCCAGTAAAAATTATGTTATCGGGCTCAAAAAATTAGTTATGCGTCAGTAAAAAATAAGCAACAAATTATCTCGATTTTTTGAAATTTTTGCAAATTATAAAAAATTTTACAAATTATTGTTTTTGAAACTTTTCCAATATTGCAAATTTTTGAAATCTTTTAAATTATCGCGAATTTTTCCATTTTTTGAGATTTTTTCATTGACATATATGGATTTGCAAGGAATATTCCAAGTTCACGCAAGAAAACTGCTTATTTTGTTGCCAATTTGGGCTTATATCTTTGAAAATCTCCATCGCGTTTAGTGCTGAAATATCGATCATGATTTGAAAAGACAGCTGTCGGTCATCGGTTTGTTTTCCTTTTACAACTGTAGCGATACCTTCTTTTATTGTACCATGCTACATACCTGTAAACTCCAGCTTAAAAAACAGTCCCGATGTATGCACGCAAAAAATTAGGATCGATTTCTATGTAATAAACACAATATTCTTAAATTTTACAGTTGTTATCAAACATTTTATTTTGAGCATCAGTGAAGAACCGTTACTTTTCGATTGAATTTTACACTTCCGACCACTGTAGCTCGAAATGTGTTTCTGTCGAATTTTAGTATATTATTATTTTGGTATTTAATCATTTTCGAACAAAGACTACATTGCTGCACTACATTTCGCGCGCTGCTCCTGGCGTCTGAGATTCCACTCAGTTGGTTAAGATTTGAAAGAATGTCTAAAAAACTAAACATAAGTGGTGGTGGTGGCACGCCCACAAATACACTCTTCAAGTATTTTGCAAAATCACCAGCACCTGGAAAAAAAAAGATACCGAAAACTCCCAATAACAATAATGCAGACCAATCAATAATTAAATCAAAGGATACCGAGAAGGAGAATTTGGAAAATTTTAAAGAAACCTCGTCAACAAATGAACCAAGCAAGAACGCAAAATCACTAAAATCACAGCGTAAATTAGACGATGAGTTAAAGAATGTTGTCAAATCAGCCAAAGAAGAGAACTCGGATGAAGAGCAAATCGGCGGCCGCAAGCGCAAGCGAGCACGGATTGTAATAGAAGAATCTGAGGAAGAAGAAGATGACGCATTTTCTGATGACGGTGATGATGATTATCAGCCGAATGGCAAGGATGAACACGAAAATAGTGAAGAGAGTTCTAGCGGTGAAGACGAAGGAGCTGACGACAGCGACAACAATGACAGCGAAGATGAAATGGATGTTAGCACTGAAGGTGAACCAACTCCAAAGAAAAGATCAATAAATTCCAAGCTGAAAAAATTCAAAAGTAACAATAACGATGAACAACCACCAAAGAAAAAATCAAAAATCGAAGTTACAGTTGCCACTGGTGGCACATTTATTGAAAAATTGAAGCACATACAATCGCAGGCCGCAAATAGTAATGAAACGTCAGATGCGGGAAAGACCTTAAAATTTGAAGAGATTGTTACGACAACATCAACATTAGATGAGCCAACCATTTGGCCGCATCAGAAACTTGAATTTCTGCAACCGAGCAACATTAAAGATAAAAATGGACGTCGTCCTGACGATCCTGACTACGATAAGTCAACTTTATTGGTTCCAAAAAGTTTCCTAGATAAATTGTCGCCGGTAAGTTTGTTGCATAACTTGTTATTCTATAGAAACTTATTATTTACACCATTTTCCAGGGTGTGCGCCAATGGTGGGTGCTTAAATCGGACAACTTCGATTGTGTACTCTTCTTCAAGGTAGGTAAATTTTATGAGTTGTACCACATGGACGCCGACGTAGGTGTTAATGAGCTAGGCTTCACCTACATGCGTGGAGAGTTTGCTCATTCGGGCTTTCCGGAAATTTCCTATGACAAAATGGCATCGGTATTAGTTGATCGTGGCTATAAGGTAGCGCGTGTGGAACAAACCGAAACACCGGATATGATGGCCGAACGCTGTAGTAAACAAGGAAAGACTACAAAATTCGATAAAGTTGTGCGTCGAGAGATTTGTCAGGTGACAAATCGTGGAACACAGGTTTTTGGTTCACAGTGTTCGATTGGGCCGCACCACCAGCCTAACTATATGCTGTCAATTGTCGAGAAGGTAAATATCTGATATATCTTCTACATAACAAATATACTCAAAAGAAAAATTTTTTTCAGAATGAGGGCACTACAAGCAAGTACGGTATCTGTTATATAGACACCTCAATTGGAGATTTCTACATTGGTGAATTTGACGATGATAAGAATTGTTCGCGTTTACTCACATTACTCTCTCATCATATGCCGGTTTTGGTAAGCTTGCCCAACTTTTTTATTTTTATTGTTTTATTTAAATTACTTTACTACTTGCAGCTGCTTTTTGAAAAATCTTCCATGTCCGAGCGTACGCAGCAAATTATGCGTACTATGCTGGCTGGCATACTTAAGGAATCTTTTGCTCAATAACGGCCCAAATGCTTGCAGTGCAGAGCGTACGTTAAAGCATCTTGCCGAGAAATACTACGCCAAGTCGGGCCCTGAAGACAATTGGCCAATGGTTTTAAGAAGTATGCAATCGGAGGGTGATCATCTCGGACTAACGCCAGCAGACGACTACAAACTTGCGCTAAAAGCTCTTGGCGAATGCATATATTTTCTGCAAAAATGTCAGCTCGAAGAAAAGGTGCTGCCTATGGCTCGCTATAACTTGTATATACCACCGGATGTATTGAATGGTGATACACAAACTTCCGGAGCTGTTGTGACTAAACTCCAAACGCCACTGCGACGTTCTCACATGGTACTTGATGCTACAACGCTTTCCAATCTGCGAATTACTGGTGAAGAGCATTCATTGCAATCGACGCTTGATCAATGCTGCACTAAATTTGGAAAACGTTTGCTACATCATTGGTTGTGTGCACCTAGTTGTGATCTGATGGTTATAAAAGAGCGACAAGAAGCAATTAGTGATCTTTTGGAACATGCCGGCGAAATGCAGGAATTACGCGCATTAATGGCGCCACTACCAGATTTTGAACGTCATTTAGCACAAATACATTTGTTCGGTAGTAAGCACGTGGCGGAAAATCATCCCGATGGTCGTGCTATTCTTTTTGAGCAAAAGATTTATAATAAAAAGAAACTGCAAAATTTCATTGGCATATTGAAGGGTTTCGAGACGGTTATGGCCATTCCGTCAATGTTCAAAAAATGTAAATCCAACTTACTCAAGAGGCTGACACAGCTGCCTACTGAAGAGGGCATATTTCCGGATTTAAGCGAGCAATTAAAATTCTTTAAAGTAAGTTTTAATTCAACTTTTATTGTTTTCCTTTGCTTACATAGTTTGTCTTTTCAGAACGCTTTTGACCATGATGAAGCATCCAAAACAGGAGTCATTGCACCAAAAAAGGGTGTAGATGTTGATTACGATGAGATACAGGAAACGATTGCCAATATTAATGCTGAACTTAAAGCATATCTTATCGAACAAGAGAAACATTTTGGTTGTCGTATTGTTTACTTCGGCACAGATAAAAAGCGTTTTCAGTTGGAAGTGCCTGAAAGTAACGCTCGAAAAGCCAACAGTGATTATACTTTGGAAGGTCAGAAGAAGGGCAATAAACCATGTAGACGTTACACTACATCAAAGACAAAGTCGTTGCTTAAAGATATGATGAATGCTGAAGATGCACTGAATGCTGTGCTCAATGATTTAGCACGTCGTATTTTTGAAAAGTTTTCCAACTATTATGAAAAATGGAAGCAATGTATTGACTGCATTGCTAACTTGGATGTTGTTTGTTCGTTGGCTGAGTATGCACGTCATCAAAATGTCATATGTGTCCCGGAATTTTCGTCTGAGAAGCAGCCATTTATTGAAATTGTAGAAGGCTACCATCCATGCATATCACCTGACACATATATACCAAATGGTGTAGCACTTGGCACCGTTGATGTCGCTCCATTGTCTATATTGACAGGTCCCAATATGGGTGGTAAGAGTACTTTAATGCGGCAAGTTGGACTTTTAGTAGTTATGGCACAGATTGTAGGTTTTTTTTTTAGTATTTTGCATATACATATTATTTAATTCCATTTTTTTTAAAGGGCGCCCACGTACCGGCTGAGAATTGTCGTTTATCAATTGTCGATCGCATATTTACACGTTTGGGTGCACAAGATGACATATTAGCTGGGCACAGCACCTTCCTTGTTGAGCTCAATGAAACTTCGTTAATTCTGAAACATGCCACCGCAAACAGTTTAGTACTACTCGATGAGTTGGGTCGCGGCACAGCTACATATGACGGAACTGCTATTGCTGCGTCTGTTGTCAACTTTTTAGCTGAACTTAAGTGTCGCACTTTATTTTCTACGCATTATCATAATCTCATTGAATTTTTTCATCAGGATCCACGTATTACTCTGGGTCATATGGTAAGCTTCTTGTTGTATGTCATTTAATTCGTATCTTGTTTTGATATATTTCGTTCCGTTTTATTTTTCCAACAGGCATGCATGGTAGAAAATGAGGATAATGAGGATCCCACTCAGGAAACTGTTACATTCCTATATAAATACACAGCGGGTGCATGTCCAAAATCATATGGATTTAACGCTGCAAAACTAGCTGGCATGATACAACCAATTATAAAACGTGCATATAAGGTACTTGCAACTGTTTTTTTTTACAATTATTCATGCAAAATAATAATTTTTCATTTTAATTTTCATAGCTATCCAAAAAAGTTGAAGCAATCGCTTTACAGCGTAAAATCACCGCTAAAATTGTTACAGCTGCCGCTGGTGACGACATTGCAGAAAATTCTACAAAATCAGAAGTCATTAAGAATCTTTTGTTACAACTTAAAATGTGTCATGTTTGAAATAGTAACTAGTCGTAAGGATAAGTATTCGTCCATCTCAGCTAAAGCGTTCAAGAACATACACATTTTTGTTTTTTGTTAGAAGTATACGATCGTGCTCCCACAGCATAAAAATATTTACATTATTAATACATATTTACATGTTACATATTCTTTTTATAATTTACCTATATATTTTTTTTGTCCTCACTTGTTTGAAGTTGAATTAAAAGCAGGAACTTTTAAGCTACAGTATTAAAAAAAGTCGTTTTCTTAAGTTCATTTTTTTTTGTTGCCATTTTTAATAAAGCATACTATATAAATATAAACTTAATAAATACTGCCTGATTTTTTAATACTTATTAGAAACACATTCCAGCCTAATTATGAGTTGACAAAGGGTTTCACTATGGGAATGGTTCCAGCTAATTTTAAAACCAAGTGGAATGTTGTGGCAACAAAGCTAAATTCTCTTGGGCCTCCATTAAGAGATGGTGATGGTGCGATAAAAAAGTGCATAGATGCGATAAAAAAGTGCAATGATGCGATAAAAAAGTGCATAGGTGCGATCAAAAAGTGCACAGATGCGATAAAAAAGTGCATAGGTGCGATAAAAAAGTGTATAAGTGCGATAAAACAAGTGAATAGGTGCGATAAAAAAGCTCATAAAGCTGATCAATAATGGATAATATAAATACTTTATGGGGTCTAAGACGTCTCTTTTAGTGCGTTACAAACTTTCAGAATTGACGGCAAAGAAGATTTTGCGGTGTGTTTGTGGGATTGGAAGGGAATCTTTCATTATGAGCTGCTCCCATATGGCCGGACGCTTAATTCTACCATCTACTGCGAACAACTGGACCGCTTGAAGCAGTCGATCGACCAGAAGCGTCCAGAATTGGCCAACAGGAAGGGTGTAGTGTTCCACCAGGACAACGCCAGGCCACACACATCTTTGGTGACTCGTCAGAAGCTACGGGAGCTCGGATGGGAGGTTTTATCGCATCCACCACCGGACATAGTGCCAAGTGATTACCACCTGTTCCTGTCCATGGCGAACGCTCTTGGTGGTGTAAAGTTCGCCTCAAAAGAGGCTTGTGAAAAGTGGCTGTCCGAGATATTTGACAACCTTATACATGAGACAACTTTTCTTAGTATGAACCCACAGTTCCGAATTATTATGATACTTTTTTGTGTTCGTTTTGCTAGTCCGATTGATACTTACATAGCCAGGCTCCAAATTATTGTTTATGTTTCTCAAAACATCGAGTTTATCAAAAACCCATGGTTTTATAAAAACAACGAATTATTCCGGTCACTCCGAATTCAATTCCGTAAAACTACAAAATATACGAAAATGTTTTGTATTCATTATGCGAGTAAATTAAATGTTATTCGTCATTGTTTTATTTTTATCACAGTAAAAAAAAATGAAAATTTAAATTGATTCCATTGAATTCGATACAAGCAAAGTTTCTTCTTAATTTAAATTCACACAGACAAATTACAATTCACAACATAAAATTATTTACACAAATTAAATGCTAATAATATACATAATTTTTGAACAATAATAAACATTTATGATATACTTTTAAAAAGAAACAATTAAAAAATAGGAATATTTAAGATTGCATTTAAATTGCTGTATTTTTATATCTAACATATATATTCTTTAAGATAGCCTTAAAGCCTTTAAGCTGTTTGTGTTTTTTTTTTTTTTACGCTCCACAAAATTCTTAGATCCCTAAGAGAACATAATTAATAAATTTCAGACTGCTTGGATACGGTTAAAAATAACAAAATTTCGATTAGTTGTTAATTATTTTATTTTTATAATTTAAAAAATCCTTTAAAAAAATCTTTAATATACGATGTAACAGAATGAAATTGAAAAAAAATTTAAAATTAATAATGAATGTTGTCAGAACTAGTACAATTTTTTTCGGTTAGACTCGTCAACTTGATTACGTGAAAATCATATCGAGTTCGGGATTCCTATTTTCATATAAAAAATTAAATAATTCGAATTAGTTTGTATGGAGCCACTTTTATTATTCAAGCTTGATGGCTCTATCTTTTATAGTCTGTGAAATTGGCGAAAAGATGGACATGTAAGTATTGACATAACTTTCGGTTTTCATCAATAACACTGTGCTACAAAAATAAGACATTCCAAATTTTATAGTATATGAGTTAACTCATACGAGTTGAGTTTGCTCATTTGAGTTTTTCTCGATCATTGTTGAGCCGAACGAGCAGAAATAAACGACAAACGAGCATGGATGAGTCTCATCGAGAATAATATTTATATTTTATTGGTTCACCAATAAAATAATAATAATAATACTCATACTCCAGTTCCATAATTTATGTATAAAGAAACTTATTTAAAGATAAAAATGATACCATGGGACTTGAACGTGGGTTATTCAGAAACGCAAGCTTTTATACAAACTCACAGGCGAACATTATCATGGGAAATTATGAAGCAAAATTATTACCAAGAACACTGCGACAAATTTGAAATTTGGCTTTGAAAGCTACATCTACAGTATACAATTTCTAAAATTACGCACAATTACGATGTTTAATGAGATAATTTCAACAATAATTGACGAAGTTATTCTAGTTTTTATACTGTTTGAAAGGTCTTTTTTTTCTTTCTAAAAAAAAAAAAAAGAATATTTATGCAAAGAAACAATGTTTGTGAAATGTGTGTAACAGGTAGAAGGAGTCATGAAAGACCCTATAAAGTATATATATTCTTGATAAGCATTAAAAGACGAGTCGATTTAACTATGTCTGTCTGTCAGTCAGTCCGTCCATCCGTCCTGACGTCTGCGTAATAAAAACGATTATCTCGAAGACTATAAGAGTTAGGCCCACCATATTCGTAATATAATATAAATCGTTTTAATTTTTATACTTTAATAATTTTTTTTATTTTTAAATAAATTTAATACAAAAATATAAAAACCTTTACTCATCCCTGGTTAGAACAAGTAGACAAATAAACACCTGTTATGAGAGCGTAAAGCGCAATAGAGAAGAGTACCGAATTACACATCACTTGCAGACTATATTCACTCAAAACTTCTATTCCATTCGCACTCACTCATTTAAACTCGTAAACTTTCGCATGCGATGGTCTACTAAAGTCCGTGGACCATCGTAGACCATCGCATGCGAATGGTCCACGAATGGTCCACTCATTTGAGTTTTTTTTTTTTGACTCAACACTGATCATTGTTGACCCAAACGAAACCTCAAGTATAAAAACATATGCGAGCGTTAGCTTGAACGGTTAAGCCGAATGGGTTGCTTATTCGGCTATTGTTCGTGTATGTTGGTTTTGCGCTCAACGAAAGCCGTTCTCTGCTAGTGAGCTATAACTCAGTAAATTACGAGCCAATTTTTACCGAAAGGTCCTAGTTTTTTTCTTTCTAAAATATGTTTAAAATAAAAATCAGTTCGAAATTTACTAAAACTAGATTTTAAATAAAATATTATTGTCTATTTTTCTTTTATACTTTTTTTCCAACAAACTAATCGAACTTTTGTTAGTTAATTGGCCTATACCATAGTTTTATTGATAGAAATTTATTATTGCTTTAAATTTTGATTGCATGTTTCCAATTAAATATTTGATTACTGTTCTGCAAAGCGACGAAGAAGCCTAACTAACATGTTTTTATTTTTTTTAATAATTGGCTTTATAGAAAAAAAAAATATAAATAAAAAAAAAAATACTGAAACCGTTTAGCAATTTCTTCTATGGAAAAACTTAAAAGCTACATAATATATAGAAATAAATACAAAAAAATCATTGTGATACTTTAAGTACAAAACTTTTTGTCCTAATTTGCAATACGCTGATTACTATTTGGTTTTCCTATATAAAATACTTACAAAATATGCTTCATTTTATTTTTTGTATAATATGTTTTTTTTTTCGCGTCCTACGAAAGAGTCCTGGTCAATGTCTGTTTCTTGTTAGAGGTGGAGAATTATCGATAGTCGACGCTATCGAGTTTAGTTCTACAGTCTACGATAGTCCCATCCCGTATATGTTTTTTTGGGGACTATCATAGATTATCGATAGTTTAAAAACTATCGATAGCGTGGACTATCGATATTTCTCCACCTCTATTTCTTGTACGCTGTCGTCTATGTAATTTGGTTCAGTCCTGCCATAATAATATTTTACATTGTTTTTTTTTTTTTTTGGTTTACTTATGTCTTTTAGTTATCTAGTTTTAGTCTATGCTACAATGCGAACTTTCTGTTACACTGCGACACTACAACTCCAATTCTATCAGTTTATAATACTTTAAACTACAAGCGAGTATTCATTTAAATCTAAGAACTTAACACTTTTAGCCTATCCTAAAAATAAAAAAAAAAAAAAGAAAATAAAAATAAAACAAAATAAAAAAAACATCAAAAGCGTTTTAGAAATACACGTTAACCAACAACAACTACGACGACGACGACGACTATGCTATTCTAATTAGACTTGATGCGATCGGATCCGGCGGAGCTGATCGATCTATTGACGGCGATCTACTACTAAACATAAAAACTTTGTGCTTTGCTCAATCATCAGTTATAACATCTTTGCGTGCCTTGTAATTGCGCCATGATCCGTTAGTGCAAACACCCGTTCCACGCCACCATTCGTTTAGATCGGGATACCAGCGCGGTTTGCGTAAACCCTCTTCGCTGTGCAGTGAAGCGCAGACGCGACACCAGAAAAATGTATTTATAAATTCACCAGTACCCTTCCATTTAAAATAGGAGTTATACAGCTCTTCGTCCTTATCAAGTATGTTAAGATACTCAGCCAGTTCTTTGGGCGATGCAAATTCATCTACGTGTATGTAGGATCTATGTGGTGCGCTTACCTCGTAGTCCTCTGGGCGGGCGCCCATTACAATGGGCAATATATTGCGATTTAGGGCATTCACAAAGAATTTCTCAGTTATGTAGTCTTTGCAATTTGAATTTTCAAATGCGAGGTAAAATTTGTAATCCCGATCGAGTATCTCGAAACATTTGTCAGCGGTACTACGTGAACACTTGTAGTTGCCACATGCTCCATAGATGTCGACCTGAAGTAGTATTTTGAATTACATACATATGGGAATTTATATAAAAGGTTTTCTATTAATTTCTTTTTTACCTCAATGTGTTTCTGTAGCTCATGTGCGTATTTCAAGCGACCGTTTCGCGCGCCACAGTTCGATACAAACCAGGCAACCTTTTTCGTTTTGTTCGTTGCATAGTTATGATCCTGTTCAATTTGCCGTACTTTTGTATCGTAGTATTGCCATTTTTCATAAGGCGCCACTATATCGCTGTCGCGTCTGTAAATAATAAATTTCATTTTAGATTGTATGTTCCTACTACATCAATAGAAATTTATACAAATGGAGAATCTTTATTATAGAATCAAAATTATAGTTTTTTTTTTTTTTATTCCAGAACAGGATTTGGGTTTGTACAAATTTATGCAACTGGCAGAATGAGTCGCTGCAAAGAGTCAACTGATTTCGGAGAGTGTAATGAAATCGAATATTTCTTAAACAGTTTATGCGTTACAATATAATAGTATCTGCGTGATCGAAAGTGAGATAAGAAAAAAGGGGGGGGGGGGGGGGCCCGTGGGTCCTGTCGGTCCCGTTGAGTCTTTATTACCTTTAAGTAAGAAACTGAAAATATTTATAAATTACCAGCTGTACCCTGCCACACTTCGCTGTGGCATATTGTGGTTGCATGCATAAATAATTAATACACAAAGCGTAAGTTATACTATATCCATTTAATTTTGTAACACTTGTGGGTACTCAATGTTCTTTTTTTTTTCTCGGCATAAATGTAGAGGCTATCTGGTTTACCTACACGGGAACACGCAACATAAATTGTCCGTGTGAGAAGCAATTCGCACCTAAATCTAAGCCACATAATTCCAAAGATTGGCCCTGAGCTTTATTGATTGTTATTACGAATGCTAATCGAATTGGAAACTGCAATCTCTCAAATTGAAATTATGGGAATTTGAGGAATGAGGACATCTTCACCTTTGAATGGCCCCGTCAATATTGTTGCTTCCACTACATTGTTCATCAATTTCTTGACTGCGAGTCGAGTGCCGTTGCAGAGTTTCGGTTGATTGATGTTCCGCAACAGGATAATTGGCGCACCTATCTTCAATTTCAGTATGTATGGTGGCATCCCCGGCAGATCGAGTGAACTCAAACATTCCGTTGGGTAATTAACGGCTTTGCATAATAAACCTATACCAAAAATCCGGTCGGGAGAACGCGATGCCTAGTGCCATGTGGTTCACATGCGACTGCGGTTTCCCTTGGCAACGTGCGAGTGTTGAGCTGGCGGCCTGCAGGTTGCGAAGCAGTAGAGGCACGGGTAAACGCGAAAAAACTGGTATATTTGAAATGCAGTTATGTTTTCAACATAAAAAGTAGATAAAAATTGAGTCCGAACCTCAACACATGTTGTGTCAAAATTTGGGCGTAAATGGTTCAAATCTTTTCAAGTCTATAAGCCTCGTATATACGAACAGAGCATTTATATATATGTATATATAGATAACATTGCACTGTTTAGTTTTAAACTTTTTGATTATTAAATCAAACAAATATTTGGGTTTTTATAATTAAAAGCGGGACCCACGGGATTCCCGCCCCCAAGCCCATCTCTATGTAATATGTCAACATGGGACCTAAAAAACGAACTTAATATACAGTAGAAACTCAATTCTTGCACATTCTTGTTAGTTGCTCACCTCGATTCTTGTACACCACCCAAATTTTTCTAATTACGTTTTTTTTTTCTACAACTTTTACAATTTTGACCTCAATACTTGCACTTTTGTTTCACATACTTTTCTGCAGTGGAAATTGTTTGTAAATACTTTTTTTGACAATAAAGTTCGGGGAAGTCCCGGTAAAGTAAAAATAAAGTTCGGGGAAGTCCCGGCAAAGTAAAAATATTGTATGAAGTACGCAAAATTAATCGAATTAAGTCGGTGTGGAGTTGATTGTGATGTGATTCGCTTGCAAAATGCCAAAGCCTACCTTACTAAAAATTCAAGAAAAATCTGACATTTTGAAGGAACTAAGTGTCGGATGTTCTGTTAAAACATTAGCTAAAATATAAAATATATCTATAAAACTAGTTAATTCAATTTTTTGAGAATGAAGATTTGGTTCTTGGTACAACCTCGAAACTTGCAACAAGTTCGGTTTTCATTCTACTGTATTATAATTAATATGGATATACCATACCATCCAGCGTTGGTAAGCTTTATGGTATGCTTTTATAACTTATTGTTCAGAATAATGGTATAGGAAATAATCAGTCTAGACTAATCAGCTGATTGCTCATAGATTGACCTTCATTTTTAGACCTTCCATTAGAAAATGTTAGTATTCCCCAAAATGTCGAAATTCGGTTAATATAAATTCTTCCCGAAAATGTTGACAATTAATAATACCATTATATACCATTATCATCTTTTAATACTGGGTACAGACAGAACATATTGCAGTCGAGCCAACTTGACTGAAGCGTTATTTCTTGGTTAATCTACAAGTAATACATTATTGAATATTTTTGTTTTAACTTCAATATTTACACAGGTGAACTGTGAAACAGCTTAAAATAGTATATTACTTGGAGCAATACTATATTAAAAATAAATGTAAATATAATAAGAATTGACTTTTGAAGCTTTTTGTTTAAATATTTCATTCCATTCAAGATTATGTGCTATTAAAATACTCTTTTACACTTTTATACTCGTCTAGATCTTGCGAGATCCGGTTAAATCCAGTTCAAATTTTTACATTAATTGTAAGTTTGAACCATGCTGATTGGAAATCGTCTAATTTAAACTGCACATTTTTGTATTTACTATCTAAACCGTTCATAAGTTCCCAAGTGACCCCAAAATATCTCTACTTGTACGAACCTGTAGGTCGCTGTCCAGTTAATTCCATCAGGAACTTTGACATTCTGCGTATGATATGGACATTCAAGATAGTAAAGCATTGTTACTTGCTTTCGATTACTTGGTTTGCGTATGCCGACCGGTATGTAATGATCTTTGTAGAGTATCATATCCGCACTGGACGCCAGATTGCGATTGGCAGTCAGTTCGCAAGTGTCCACAGGACACTTTGCGCGTAGGAAGACATCACGTCCACGTTTTACATTCCACGGACCGAGACCATTGTAGAGTAAAATCGTTTTTAGCTTGCCACTCTCTCTCAATTGCTCATAGTTATGTGGCACGTACATAAGCTGATTAACTATACGATCGCTGCTGCCAAAGGGATCCTGATGCGCAAACAACTTTGGCGCATGACGTTTACGTTCTTTTCGTGTGTGATACTGACGTGCTGGTTTTGGATAGTATTCACCATTGCGAAAGAACCATGGCTTAGCGGTTGCACTTGTTGCTGCATCAGATTGTGCAGCACTCTGCTGCGCCGCACTTTGTTCTGCGGCAGCTTCATCTGTAGATACTTCCGATTGTTGTTGTTTTTGTGGTATTTTCGTAGTGCCCGTCTGAAACTGTAAATTATCTGCTGCATTCTCTTCATTTACATCAAGGTTATTCTCTTCGTTATCATCATCAGCATCATCCAATCCAGCATTCTCATTGTAAGAAGATTGCTGTAGTTGATGTTGTGTCTGCTGCTGCTGTTGTGTCGTACGCACGCCTGACGTCTTAGCCTTCCATATATCGTACTCTCTAAAAAAAAAATGGTTTTATTAAGGATGTAAATACTTTCTTATTAAATTTCGAAATATTTACTTCAGATTGAAACCGAATATCAACAACAATGCGCAGATCAGCGTGAAATAAAAATATTTCTTTAGCGAAATTTTTGGACGACGCATGATTTTTAATTGTTGCTCTTTTGTTGCGTTTTACCTCTGGCAGAGGAAGTCTTGAGGTTTCCGTAAATGAGCAATTAGCTGCCTTTGGCCTTCTTCAGAACGTTTTTCCATGCATTTTGCTGTAAATAAATGTTAAGCGAATACTTTGTTGCATATAATTTTGTGAGATGCAATAGCAATAATAAATGAACCGCCCCTCAATTGAGTGCGCGTATTAGTTCAAAATTACTCGTACATTTGGTTCGTTCGTATTTTAACAGAAATTCTCAAAGCTGTGCTGCTCAAAAGCTATCGTTTTTATTTTTTTGTAATCTGTAAACGTAGAGTTTATTCAATTGGTGCAAGAGACTTCTTGAAGTAAATATATATTTTTAAGTAAATATTAGCGTTAAAAGTTGAATCGTTATATCCATGACCGTATGTCGATATCATTCGTTACTCCCGTTCCCCATCGTATGATCTCGATCTCGAAGACTACAAAAGATAAAGACATAAATTTTCCAACTCATGCCTTATCAAAATCTTACTGTATTTCAGTTGAGGTTCTAATAAAGCTAAATGAATAAATTTATCAACTTGTTTAAAAGGTTTCTCAGCATGCAGAAATATGGTCAAACATTTAGTTGTTTGGCGGGTATTAATGATTCGGTTTAACCAAATGTAACATATTCCCTTGTATTTAATAACATTTTGCACTCGGCAGTTTACATTTGTGTTCACTAATTACCAATGTAATCGCTTTTGAGACTTGGCCATATATTTACGCTAGTGAATACAATTAGTTTTAAGCAGATAAGGGAAGAACAAAGTTATTGAGATACTTGCCAAGTAGCAGACAATCTTCCGTCAATAAAAAAAAAAAAAATACTAGAATCGATTGAAATATATTACTCTAGTTTACACGAAAATTGATCTGGTTTCTTATGGACCTATTTCTATCTATTTTAGACTGCAAATTCCAAGTTGAAGTGTTCTTATTTTTTGGAACAACAGATTTTTGACTCGATCCAAAAAAAATTGCAAAATCAAGGATAGCAGGACATCAATTTGTATACAGAAAGCATTTTTTTATAAGATGAATTCAGTTTTATTTTGTTTTGTATTGCTCTGATTTTATCAATCACCACTGTATGTGAGCGATCAGTATGGAACATTTTTTTCAATACGCCAAAAACATACAATACATTAAGGACATCGAACCCGATTTTTGTCAAATTTTAATTATAACTAGTGAGGAAAAGTTAGTGTCCCTGGACAATCACAAGGCTATCATATGCCGAGGAATTGCCCAAAGTAAGTCTTTGCGTGGCTGCTAAGGGAGGACATTTGCCCGACATCATCTTTCGTAAATAAAGTGTCGAGCAAATAAATAACAAGATTTCTCAAGATAATACGCTAGACTGGAAAAAAGTTTAACACTCAAGCTGCATTCTTGCCTTTATATCTGTTGAATCTTGTTCGGAACACCTTTCGAATCACTTAAAAACCTAAGACGGATTTTATATCATAAAATGAAAAATAGATTTTAAGTGGTTCTATTTTTTTTCAGAAAAATATATGTATAATTTCTTTAACATATGAAAAAATATATATATTTATATTGAGTGTTTCAATGCTTTCCAGACTACTTTAACATATCTACTCATAGTTTATATTGTTAAAGTTTTATTTTATTCTATCAAGTAAATAAATACTCATTTGACTGAAAAAAGCAAAACGGTTGGTTTTCTTTTTCTCGTTTTTTTTTCGGTCGTTTAACTTAAATCGGTGGAAGCATATCTCATACTCGTTAAGTGCGGCAACCAAAGTGTTTATTGGCTATGCTAAACATCGGAAATAATCTTGGTAAAATGGGAGTGTTTCATTGCTACGGCAAAGAAGAATATCGGCTACAAGTGGGAGCAAAACGAACTGCTGTTGAGGTACACATACATCGAGAGAATCAGAAAGAAGAAAAATGACTTGTCAAAACACAAAAAAAAAGACTATGAAGGCATTAGTTGAAAGAAGTTGAGATGATGTGCGATAGAAATGAGACTAGAAAATGATCAAAGGTTATAATCCTGTACGCTCTTTCTGCCAAGTTGAACATGGAAACATTGGGGCAGATGTTCAATACTGGTTATGAAGGAACCACTTCTTCACCCTACTTGATAGAGAAGGAATTCCGATGTGGAATGTCGCATTGCTACGGCAGAAAAGAACATTGCCTATTAGCGAACCCTGAAAGCGGTAGCAACACGAGCTGTTGTTGAGCGATATTGAGAAAAACGGAGAGAGGAAAAACAGCTTTTCAACGCAAAAAGAAAAATCTAGAAAGGCGCGAGCTGGAGGAAGTTGAGATGATGTGCGACAGATATGAGGTTCGAAAATTCTATCAAAGAATAAAGCGTTTGACCGAAGGTTATAAGTCCGGAGCATCGTTCTGTAAAGATACGTATGGAAACTAGTGACAGATGTATAGGAGACACTTATGTTATGGAGGAACCACTTCTCTACCCTACTTGGGGCCGAGGACGGTAACAATGCCGCCAACGGAGAGAATGAATTTCTGGCTCCCCCCGACCGATGATGGCACTTCTATGGACGATCTATACAAAGGCTAAAAAATAACAAAGCGGCAGGCGCAGACTAACTTCCCGCAGAGTTATTAAAGACCGGCGGCGAAGAGTTGATCAGATTTATGCATCAACTCTTGTGCAAAATATGGACTGGTGAATGCATGCCCAGCGATTGAAACGTAAGTGTGCCCTGTCCAATCCTTAAGAAAGGAGACCCCGCAATCTGCGCAAACTATCGCGGTATAAGTCTCATACAAATCACTTATAAAATCCTATTTGGCGTATTGTGTAATATGCTGAAACCGTACGTAGCAAGTAGAGTTGGACCATACCAGTGCTAATTTAGACCGAAGAAGTCAACCACCGACTCCATATTTACACTATGCCAAATCCTGGAGAAAACCAAAGAGAAGCAAATCGACACACATCACATATTTGTCGATTTCAAAGCCGTTTTCGACACTCCAATAAGATCAAAGTTCTTCAAAGCACTGACTGACGTCAATGTCAATAAAAAAATACTCCGACTCGTTTGATACCAAAAGACTTCTTCAATCTTCTGATGGAGTATATACTACTCAATTGCCCATACATCGATTTGGAGAGCAATAGTTTCTTATAACAAACTATGTTGCTCGCGTATGCCGATGACATCGACATAATCGGCCAAATATCCACGTTCAGTCAGCAGGGCTTTCAAATAGATTGAAGATAGTTTCAGCTCAATGGCACTAACGGTGAGCGAGACCAAGACGAAGTACTTGGTATCTACTCGCAGATCAACAGCACGCCCTAGAGAATCTGTAAATATGGGGCATTTCACCTTCGAGCTTGCAGACAATTTCGTTTACTTAGGATCAGAGGCAAAGAAAAACAATAACACCAGCTTGGATATTAGACGAAAAATTACTCTGGCTAACCTATGCCACTTTGGCCTCGGTAAGTAAATGCGAAGTAGAGTTTTATCCAAATCCATTAAAATCAAACTCTAAAAGATGTTGATTCTC
Organism: Leucophenga varia; assembly: GCA_018903435.1. Taxonomy (NCBI): domain Eukaryota; kingdom Metazoa; phylum Arthropoda; class Insecta; order Diptera; family Drosophilidae; genus Leucophenga; species Leucophenga varia. The sequence continues at coordinate 132,997 of JAEIFJ010001785.1, forward strand.
CCAGTCCTGATGTATGGTTCAGAATCATGGGTCATGACAGAGGTGGACAAATCAGCGTTGTAATCGTTTGAGAGGAAAATTCTTCATAAAATCTTTGAACCGACCTGTCAGCGTGGACAACGAGTACCGTATTCGCATGAACGACGATCTGTGCCTATATATCGACATCGATATAAACAGGCGCATTAAGTATAAACGATTGCACTGGGTTGGTCACGTTCTTCGAATGGATGCACGGGCTCTGGTCGAGATAAGTGCACGATAAAAATGAGAACGAAATCGGAGGGGTACGACAGCGCAGTCGGGACCAGATCTTAGAAGACGCCAGCAAGATTGGGATCCGAAATTGCTTTTGAGAAGCATTGGACCATCCCAGCTGGCTGAACATACTAAGTGATGCCCAGACTTATAACAATCTGTAATGGACATATGTATAAACAGTGTAAATTAATAGAGCTAAGTGCATTCTTTCATTAAAACTTAAAATGACTACTTTCACTTTAAAATATAATTCATATAACAATTCGTTGCAGGTCTCTCTGCCATTAAATGTATTCTGCTGAAATCCATGAAAATACAAGAAAAAAATACAATATTTTCCTATACATATACGAGTACTTATATTTTCATATACTCATATTTCTTTATAGAAAACTTGGTGCCTGCTTTCTAATCAGCATTTTATATTTACAGGGCGTATACGTAATAGCAACAATGTTTGTCTGATTGTTGCTTGGTTTGTTTGTTTGTTTGTTTTTTGTTCCTCTTCGTAGATAAGTGTGCCAAATGTTGGTGACTTGCCAATCAGAGCATTCATACTTCATGTAATCATTGCAAAATATCCCGAGGCTCGAGCTGAGCTGCATTCTTTTATGAATACCAACCAACATATCAAACTGTGAACGGACTTTTTAGGTACATTATGCATGGTCTTCTATACCACACTTCCCTTCCTTCCTTCCTTACAGCGAACACAACCCACTCTTAGCGTATTTAATCCCACCCGTCATTCACTCCTTTAACTAAAACGCTAAGTTTTAGCTGAATGCAACATCGTAAATAGTTCATAAATCCATACATATCCTTTTAAATATCTACACACATTCATCGGTTGGATGGTTGAACGGTCGTCGTCCGTCGGTCGGTCCGTCGGTCGCTCTGTCGGTTTATTCGGTCTGATGCAGCTGTACTATATTACTTTAGCCTGTGGTTACCACTAGTTTAAATTTTCTATGTTTGAGTATTGCTTCGAGGCACTTAAACGTGTAGTCTTCCCAGTCAATCGACAAACCACCCACTTCTTTGTCTACTTATTTCGCTTTACTGTGCGTCACATATAGAGTTTTTTTTTCGCCTTTCTTAACATACTATACAATATATGTACATATCTAAATATGTATTTATAAGTGTGCATGCATTTTATTTTATGTGCTTCTCTAGCGCCTTCAATGTATTCCTTATTCGTATAACTATCGCCCAACTGTATTTGTTTTTATACTTTAAAGCAACTAGAACTGCATAGAATACTTGAAATTATTGAACGCCATACAGTAGTGAAAAAAACAATAGAAAAAATTGTAAACTTTTGTATATCATGCTTAGCAATAAGACATAAGTTTGTTTTAAAGTAAGTAAAGTTAAAATGGGTTATAACCCAGCGGGAAAATTTTACTTTGATGACTTGGTCACTAATGACAGATTGGTGACATGTCTTCGGTATGTTTATGCAATTATTTCATAAAGTTGGATGGTCACAGTTTAGGAATAATACTAACCAATGCAAGACTTCTGGCAAGACTTGTCATCCAAGAAGACTTACCAGACTTATCATTCAAGACAACTGCGACATTTGTATGAAAATGTCGTGAACGACTTGTATGGGGCTGACGTCAATAAAATAACTTTCTACCTATTAGTTCTCACAAAATTTTTGTTTGAAGACGAGAGTTCCGTTTGTTGACAATTGGACAATGGTCGAACTCAAATTACAACTATACCAAGAAATCATGCAATAAACGTAAATACCTAATCTCAAGTTCATATTAACATATGCCCCCGGGCCCGAAAGTAATGCGTTTATTATGCGTCCTATCGTATAGTAACATTTTATTCAGTTTGAATGGATCATCAAAGTTTGTTGCTTTTTTTTAAGTACAAAAGTTAAAGTATTTTAAATATCAAATTTTGTTATTAACTTTTACCAAAAAAAGAGTCTGCCTTTCTCCAATATTCTACTTCAAATAGAAAACATAAAAAACTTTAGATCGAATCAATTCTTATATAAGGTGATCAAAAATCTCCCTTCCGCATTTTTGTCTTTTGAATTTCGCGGCTATGTACAAAGCGCTACAGAGCTCGTATCGGGCAATACTATACATTATTTGAAAGGTCTTGGCATAACCTACAAAAAAAGAGTAAAAAACCGGAAGGGAGATATTTGACAACCTTATACATGTGTTTGTTTGTATGCAAATATATTGTTGTCAAATATCTCTCTTCCGCTTTTTTGCTCCTTATTCAATGCTTTATAAAAGTGTTACCGTGATCGGATTTAGTTCAAATATGCGCCATTTTGTTCGATAATCTGTTTCCATCTAGACGCAACTTCATAATACCCCCTTGTAGAACCCCCCTCGAACGAAGGGAAACTTCAAAATAGCGCCATACGAGCTCTGAAGCGCTTTGTACATATTCAAAAGAAATTCAAAAGACAAAAAGGCGGAACGGAGATTTTTGACCACCTTATACTATCTCAACGTGGTTACTTCTCCAATTCTTATTAAAATAAATTTTTAATTTATTTCACTCCACTACCCATCATTGCATTTTTGAACGCTTTATGACGGGTCCACTGCGTTCCGATGCCCCGCTTCCATATTTACTCAAAGGTTTTAAAACTCAAAATGAGCGGTAAGTTTCAATGAAGGCTATATGTGTATGCTTTAGTAGTCCAATCCTAACCAAATTAAAAAATGGGGTATTTTTTACCATATATGAAAAATAGCTTCGAAAAAAATTTGTTTTCATATAAAAACGCGAAAATAAGGTAAGTTTGTATGAAAAAAAAAACGAAAATTTAAATTGTTAGGAAGTCTTATAGTAGAAGTTGTCTGTCCCGCTGTCTGCCGTATGAAACGGATTATATCAGAGACTATAAGAGATATAGTCGCCATATTTAAAAATACTAGCATGTACCCGCGGCCTTGGTCGCGTTTCTTTTTGCTTTTGCAAATGCGTTTCAAGTCTTTACGTCTATGCAATCCAAAGATATGACTTTTTTTTCAAAATTTTCTAAAATCCCGTCTAAGTGCTCACCTGTAATAAAAAAAAATTGGTCAATCTATATTGGGTCCACATATGGGTCCCAGGTCCAAATTTCGGAAATCCCTTGAACACGTTGAACGCCAAAAATGGTTTTTTAACCATCTTTCAAATGAAACCCGTTTCAAGTCTCTTCGTCTATTCATTCCAAAGATATGGTTTTTCCGGTTTCAAGGCCCCCATTAGACACCGGGTCTAAACTTTCCAAAATCCCGTATTGTTGCTCACCTGAATTCTAATAAAAACCCAAAAATAAATAAATTTTTGTTACGGTTTTTTGATCCAAATATTTGGCTTTTCCAGTTTCAAGGCCCCCATTAGGCCCCGGGTCAAAATTTTACAAAATAACATAGCCTATGTCACTCAAGAATAGCGTAGCTTGCCAACTGTGAAAGATTTTTTTAAATCGGTCCAGTAGTTTCGGAGCCTATTCATTTCAAACAAACAAACAAACATTTCCTCTTTACAATATTAGTATAGATAACTCTCCTGATCGATCAAGTGGCTACTTACAAACTATTTTTCTACAGACCACTTTAAGAGATAACCCTCCCTGCAAACCTAGCTCAAAATTTTGAGTTTCTAAATTTAATATAATTAATGCCTACGATAGTCCCAACAAAATATACTTATTTTGGTACTCCATTTTTTTGACTTTGTATATTGAAAATTTTTTGGTTTCTTTTAATAGAAGTTCAAGTGTTTTCATGCTAAGCACTACAAAATTACTCAATATGGTTCATATGGAACCACTGTAACATCTAGTCCTCAAATAATGATATGCCAAGATTTCGAATTATAATGAAAAGTTATTATTATCATAAATGAAACTAGAAGCACTTACCTAAAAAAAAGAATGGAACTGGAATATAAAATAACTTAAAGCACTTAGAAACTGAGTAATGGGTATCTCATAAACGAGCAAACTCGAATCGGAAAACAAAAACATTTTGAAATGATGTGGGAATGTCATTGGGATCAACCCAAAAAAATTTAAAAGATGTTTGTTGCGCAGAAATATCAAAAAGTCATATCATTTCAAAATGTATATATAGTATACTTTGGATGTGGCTTGATAAAAGAAATGTTTTCACCATATTTAAATCCAAAAGTTTCATAAATATTTTTTGTATAGCAAAATGAAAAAATTAGGGAGTAGGTTGAATGAGGGATATCCCCAAAAGTAGGTATTGCACTTTGTTTTTAACATATGTATGTGAAAACAAGAAAAGCGTTAGCTTCGGTAGAACCGAAGCTCAAATACCCACCACACAAAATTTGTATGATCATCAGTGACGTACATTTTTTTTCGCAAAAAGGTTGGGTGGGGACATCTCAAGTTGGGGCTCATATTAGAAGTATATATGTAAAATTTTACATAACATAACAACAAATTTCTTGAAAAAAATAAAAAAAGTAGAAGGTTGTGTAGGGTCTGTAAGTTATCCTTGTCCGTTTTGGTAGTACATTCAAAGGATGACAGTAGGAGTGATTTTACCCAGATTGGAGTGAATATCTTCATAAATAAGAACTATTTTCTTACAAAAATGGGCGGTATATTTGTATGGGGACTATACCTCTAAATGGGCGTGGCGTCTTAGTATTGATATTAGATGACATAGTGTGTTTTTAATCAATTCGTAGCAAATACATTCCTAAATAATAACTATTTTCATAAAAAAATCGAAAAAAAGTGGTAAGTTCGTATGGGGGCTATACCCGAAAATGGGCGTGGCACCTTGATTTTAACATTAGATGACTTGAGAAGTGTTTTCACCTTATTTGAAGTGAATTCATTCATAAATAAATACTATTTTTATATAAAAACTTTAAAAAAAGCTGTAAGTTTGTATCGGGGCTATATCTAAAAATGGGCGTGGCACCTTGGTTTTAACATACAAAGTAGCCCGAGAAAACCTTAAGTTTCAAATTTCAGCTCAATATCTTAATATTTTCACCGAAAAAAATGCGAAGAAATAAACAGACAGACAGACGGACATGGCTAGATCGACTCGTCTCGTCGAGCTGAATTATAATATATATACTTTATGTGGTCTCCGATGCCTCCTTTAATGCGTTACAAACTTTCCGACAAACTGAATATACCCTTCACACTATGTGTGGCGGGTATAAAAACACAATACCTAGAAAAGTTTAATTTTAAAATGTAAGCTCAATATCTTCAAAACTGTGCGAATATATCGCGCAGCACCAAACCGACTATTAGATTGAATTATCTCATCGAGCTGATCAAGAATATATATATGCACTCGATTAGGTCTACAATGGTTCCATTAATGATTTGAAGACTAATACGTGTGATGGGTTTAAAACTGTATTGTAACCATGTATTGTATAAATCTATGAACAAACAGACATCTCAATTTCTTTACAGAGTACCTATGTACACACAAAGTCTTGATAACGCTTCCTCAATTTGTGTTTATTGTACTCGTGTAGTTGTAGTATACTTGTAAGCCGCAACAGAAGAGCTTAGCTTTATCGGGGATGAGCGAGAAATTTTTGTATGTCAATAGCTGCTGTTCGTAATGACTGGAGGACCATCGGGTAACTGACAGTATGTTTTATTAATTATCACTGCGGCATGTAAAACGACGGCGAAGCCTTTCTATTCTTTATACGAGTTGTATTGTATGTAACATATAGTATACATTTTATGTAAGTATTTTTAACAATACTTGCGGCGCAAGTACTTATGCTACTTGACTCCTTGCCTTGTCGCTATACTTGCTACTCATGTTACGAGTAGCAACACGCTAAGAGATACACATGCTTCCCTCAAACTCATCATCACATAAGTTTTGATTTTTTTTTTCTGTCCATTAAGCTGCAATGTTTCACTATGCTGCACATGGCCAACAGTGTTTCAATAACGATGTCACTTGGCACGCTTCAGACACTCATTCAGTGACTCGATGCCTGCTGACACTTGGGTTCTTGTTAACAATTTTCAACTAAAAAGACCCATCGACCGATCAAACGACCTCTGGTTTCGTGTATCTACACAAAAGTTACATTGACAAAGGAAAACCTCGTTGGACTTTGATTAAACGAATATTAACACATAAATTAGACCATTGACGAAAATATTTATATGTCAAACGTGGAAGTATAATGACAGTTTTAACCCAAAATATAAATAAATGTATGTATATATGTATATGTTTTTATACCCTGTACCAAAAGGGTAAAAGGGTATATTAAGTTTGTGCGAATGTATGTAACAGACAGAGGGAGGCAAGATAGACCCTATATATATATGTATATATATTATTATAATGATATATATATATATTCTTGATCAGTAGCTTGTCTGTCTGTCCGTCCGTCTGTCCTGCTGTCTGCCATATGAGAGAGATTATCTCGGAGACTATAAAAGATAGGGCGACCATATTTAAAACTTAGACTCTCTTGAGCCGTCAAGCACGGTTTTTCTTAGACCCATTTTAAGGGTACACCCCATACAAATCTTCTCCAACATCTTGGGTTTTTGCACTAAAAACGGACTTTGTTTCTTATTTTAGAAAGTCTAAATTTAGTATAAATTATGTCTATGATAGTCCCAATAAAGTATCCCAACAAATAGGACCAACAAAATTTTAGGTATAGCCCCCATACAAATCTAACCCAAAATTTTGAGTTTTTGCATAAAAACGTCTCTGTTTCTTATTTTAAAAATTCTTAATTTGGTATAAATTTTATACCAAATTAATTTGGTATTCAAAGTCCCAATAAACTAGACCAATATGAGTAGATCAAAAAAATTTTAGGTATAACTCCCATACAAAGATATACCTGATTTTTTAAGTTTTTGTATGAAAATTAAATTCAATGAGGTATGGTAGTAATTTAGAACCGATCTTAAGGTTCATAAAGATTGGGTACAGAGTATCTTGCAGTCGAGCATACTCGACTTCAGCGTTCTATCTTGTTGTACATATGTATGTTTGTATCTTAATCAAGACTTATGTGTGTTCCGCAGGCTACGCACGCGATATCTCCAACTATCTATACTCACGCATTCTAGGGTTTAAGGCTTGCTCTATTTCATTAACATTTCATACATTTGATTAGCGGTAAATTAATCAATATTCCCCGCGTCGCGTATAAACAAATCAAAAAACTTGCATTCAAGGAGTCAGTTTTTAAATGCCAAGAAAAATAAGACGTTAATAAAATGGTAAGCGTTTTGTATGTATGAATGTGTGTACATATGAATGTATATGTATGTATAACATTTCAGAAGCTCACTTACACAATTCGCAACAAAGACGTACGAACAAACGAGCACTTAAAAAGGACTTTAGCCGTATTTATTTTTGATATATCTATAAATTTTCACATGATTGTTTAGTTTTAACTTTCACTTGAAATTTGCATTCTGCAAGTTTTTTTTTTTTTTTGGACAGAAATAACTTTGTGCAGTGGTTTTTCCGCTATTCGTCCTTTGACGTTTTCACGTAACGTTTCAACTGATTTTTATGCTCAAGCAAATTTTCCGTATACGCGTTAAATAGATATTACCTTTACTTGCCAGCTGGCGTATGTTTAAAAAGAGCGAAATGAAAAGAGCGTAATATGTGAGAGTCCTTTTGCTTATACATTGTTGTTGTTGTTGTTCTTATTGTTGCTAATGCTAAATACTTTTGAGACAGTACGGCGTCAAAAGTGCAACGGCGTCCTTGTACAAGAGTGGGAGAGAGAGAGAGAGTTTGAAAAGAAGATTGGGGGGATGAAATGAAACAATATGAAAAAAATACACTGAAATTTACATATTAGAAATGCCTGAATTAAAAAAAAAATAAATAAATAAATATAAAAAAATTTAGTCAATGTTTTTGTTAATTTTGTAAACAATTAGTGTACTTTCAATTTTTTATTATCTTTGTTTTATCAATGCACGGCATCGTGAGAAAAGCTCAACTCAAAATCAAAACGCGCAAGTCATGCGTCTATTGAGAGAATTTAAAACAGAAACGTGAGAGAGTTTGTGTAATATAAATTAAGAAAAAGGGGTGGTGAAAAATTGCCCTCTTGTCTTATCACCATTGTTGTTATTGCTCCTGTCGCTGCAGCAACGTTAACGCTTACGTAAACGCTAACGTCAACGTCGCCGTCAATGTAGACTTTTGGCAAACAAATTTTGATTCTTTGCTCATTTTGTTTCATTCAATTTTTTATTTAGTAAATAAATCTAGCCTTGATTCTTAAACGTTTCTCTCTCTCTCACTCTCACACTCTCTCAATTCCGTTAATATAACTGTTATTCAATTTGTTTTTTGTTTAAAATATAGCAGTGAATAAATAAAGTTTTAGTTCTTTTCTCACAGAATTTCGTTTGATTTTCAAATAATAAAAAAAAGAGAATTTATTTTGGACACAGAAAACACGTAAATTTTTTTTAATTTATAATTTTAAATATATTAGCGTGTAGCTAATCTAACCGTGTCTCTTTGTTTGCTTCCGTCCGGTTATATAGTCACTTAATACACTGATTCAACGAAATAAAAGAAATACAATATATTTCGAAACTAATCAGATTATTTGAGAAAGTGCATTTTTTGTATACCCTATACTCTTAAAGTAAAATGGTATATAAATTTGAACTAGCGTATGTAACTCTAGATCAAAATCTTGGAGCAATGGGAAGCTATGCTCCTCAAAGTAAAAAAATGTACTTTTGTGAGGAATATAACTTCCTATCTCCTCAAATTTTGATCTACAGCTATTCTCCTTAAACCTTCCAAGTGATCCGTTATCACTATATGAAAAAACGACATTAATCCTACCAACATTTTTATACCCGCCACACATAGCGTGACCCGTCCATTTTAAAGTGAACGCATTAAAGAAGCCATTTTAGATCCTATAAAATATATATATTCTTGATCACCTCGACGAATCGATCTAGCTATGTCCGTCTGTCTGTTCGTCCGTCTGTCCGTCTGTTTGTTTCTTCGCAGTTTATTCGGTAAGTTTAAAAGATATTAAGCTGAAACTCAGAACTTAAGCTTTTCTCTCCAACGACTTAAACAAGTATGAAAATGAAAGTGATTGGTTAGCCCCATACACTTACCGTTTTTCATCGATTTTTTGTATGAAAAAAGCTTTTATTCGTGAATGTATCTACTCCAAATTGGATAAAAATACTTCTACAATGTCAAAACTACGGTGCCACGCCTATTTTTAGGTATGGGCTCCATACGAACTTTCCGCGATTTTCTAATTTTTGTATAAAAAAATTTATTATTTATGAATATATTCACTTCAAATTGGGTAAAAACTCTTCTTATATCATCCAAAGTCGAAACCCCAGGTGCACTTACGCCCACCTTACGAGGTTTTGTACCCCAAAGTTATGCAAACTTATCACCTAAATTGGGTAAGAATTTTTTTGTCTTCCAATGTTAAACCTAAGATGGCACACCCATTTTTAGGTTTAGGCCCAATGTACTTTCACGACATTTTGAAATTTTTGGCTGAAAACGGAATTTATTTTTTATGTATTCACTTCCAATTGGGTTAAAAACCTAAGGTTCCTAAAGACCAGCTACTATGACATTTATGCCCCCAACAAACTCCGGACCCATTTTGAAATTTTTGTTTAAAAGAAAATATTTGGTAATTCCTTCGTTATAAATGTATTCACTTCTATATTGTGCTAGTTGGTTGTATCGGACTATGGACTCAAAGCTATTCCTTCTCCAAATTTGACCTAAGCCAATGATGATCATAAATAAACTAAACCAAGATATGTATTTGAGCTTCGGTTCTACCGAACTTAACGTTTTTCCTTGTTTCATCTAAAAGAGGTAGAAACTTTCGTTTTTCATAAAAAATGTCATTTCTAGATTTTAAATTACATCGTTTTGATCAACAGAATTGACCAATTTATTTAGGAGAATAGCTATAGTTCAAATCGCAAAAGCGATAGAAACTTACTTTTTTCTTTAGAACTGTAGACAAAAGATCAAAGAACATTTTTTTTGAAGAACTCAACTTTCTTTTAAACATGGGTGCCAACATTTGTGGTCAAACCAAATCAAACAATATTAAAGCAGTTTACACAATATTTTTTTAAATGGGCTTGTATAAACCATAAAAAGCCTGATGTGGTGCCTGGTCCGTAGCCGCGAGGCAAGCAAGTGGTCACAGCGAAAGTGGAGACTCAAGAAAGTCACCACACGTTCCCATCGTTAGCATAGAGAATAGTGGGAACATGGTAGGCCCTCCTATAAATTGAGATTAAACGGGAACTGCGACTCTAGGGGAGTCTATTGTACCCAAGTCTGGCAATAATAACTGGTTAGGTTAAAGGACAGAGAATCCTCTCCTCCTCTTTAATAAGCAGAAAAGTATCCCTAGTCGGGGCGACCCTGATTTGCTGGGTAGTAATGAAACAGCGATTAAACAGGGTGAATCTGAAGCGGGCCAAAGCTGGACATTCACATAGAATGTGTGTACTAGTTTTTCCTTCAGGCAGGACTCTGATTCTGGGGACAGACCAATTTTGTTAAGGTGATACTTCAATCTGTTATGACCGAAAAGGGTAGCCAGTTAACAACCTGAGGTCATGACGACTGAGATGTACAATATTTCTAGGGCAGATAGGGCGAGCCAATTGCTTAGCTTGCCGTAGGCCCGGGTATTGAACCCGGTATTGTCGAAGAGATTCTCCGGAGAACCTATCGATTATGTGTAAGGCTGAGGCCCAACTGAGCCCGCAGAAAGGCTCCGGGTCAATAAAGGGAGAGGAGGAGCCGGCTCTGGCGAGTTCGTCAGCGGCTTTGTTGCCGTCAATACCCCTGTGTCCAGGGACCCAGCAGATAGTGACTTTACGACCTTGAGAAAGGAGTTGAAGTGCGTCATAGCATTGAAGAACTAACTTGGATGAGAAGGTCCATGAAGTTAGTGCTTTGATAGCAGTTTGGCTATCGGAGAAGATTGTAATGCTAGCCCCCGCTAGGACTATGAGTCAAAAAGTGGCGGGCGCAGACTTCGATGGAAAAGATCTCAGATTGGAAGACGGTGGGCCAAGCACCCATTGCAACATATAATCTGTTATTTTGCAGATCTCGATGCGAGGAATGAGTTTAAGGATGTTTGAATGGCCAAAGTCAAGAAGTACATTGCTGTTAAGCGCTTGGATTCTAAGGGCTTCCAAAGCGGCTGATGACATCGTGAAGATGTGTAGAGGCGGTAGACCAATGATCGCCTCCATGGCAGCAGTGGGACAGAAACTCATCGCCCCAGTGACACAAAGACACCCCAGGCGCTGAAGACTATCACACTGCTTAACCGTGGTAATTTGCAGTAACTTTGACCACCAAATGAAGGAGGCATAATTGAAGATTGTATGAAGATTGAATCTTCATCAACATCAAAAGTTGTTTCAATATGCTAGAGCCGGGTTCATCCATTTTTCTGTTCGTCTGCTGTTCGCCGTATGAGATAACTTAAACAGCAAGAGCCACCAAATTTGGAATTTAAATTCAGTCCTGTAAGATACCCAACATTTCAATATTCATCCTAAATATATACGAGTTTGTATTTTTTTGAGACTAGCGTAAAAATTGGGACTCCAATTTTTTTTGAACCTTAGAAAATAATAGTCTTAGGTGAGATTGTTTCAAGCGTAAAAGGAATTGAAAAAATTTGAAAATTACGTCAGCTACGCCATTTAAAATCAAGGTAGTGTTTTTTTTTTAAAAAATCCATAGTTTCGAAACTGTTGGATAGATTTTAATAAAAATTACAGGCAATATAATAAATTTAAAACAGTTTACTTTTATATTAAAATGAACAAAAAATTCAAAATTTTAACAACAAAAAAATTTAAAAACATTTTTAAAATTAATTTCTATTCAATTTGGAATCATTTTTACGTTTTCTAACATACTTTTTAAAAGAAAATTATGGGACTTTAATAGTTTTCAAGATATTGCGACTTTAGTGAGAGCGCGTGCCGTTTAGTTTATGTAAGACGCTCGGATCGGAATGCTTGAGCATACATGCATGCATGCTTGTGAAAGAATCCTACTTGCAAATCCCTTTTTTGAAAGAGTCTTGTCCTTAATTCTTAATTTATATTATTTATTTACAGTTGTTATTAAAATTATAGACTACATTGGTCTCATCCATCATCAAGTAAATTATCACATCCTAAACTCTCAGTTTTTATGCCATAAAAGCATGTGTTGCTTTCTTGAGAGTTTTGAGAGTCACATTGGAGGTTTATGCAGCGTTAGAGTTATAAATCAATTGTATTACATTTTTTCAATATGGGTAGTGTATAATGATGTCGGCCTCGACTTATTTTTAGGTATGTTCAAATTATATACGCATTAGAAACAATTATATGCTTTAACACATAATTTTTCTATATTTCATACTGAACGAAACAAAATTTTTAATTTGTTTTTCTTAAAAAAAAAAATTAAGTGCGAAAAATCAGACTTTTGATCGATTATTGAGACTGGCAGAAATGCATGTGTTCATGGGCCCAATGTCGTCACAAATTTTTTTTAAGAACCGTTTCATAAAAACTTTTGGGGTTTTTTCCGTTATAATTAGAAAATCTCCAGAACGGTTAGCTTTATAAAGTTGAAAAGCACCTGAAATGAAAGGATTTTACTTTCACAACGATGTGCTCTTTTTGATAATCGATTGAGTGCTTTTTGTATAATATGCGCTGTAATACGAAACTTTTACTCCTGCTCTAAACTTTTCGTTAAGGGCTGGGGCCAAACGCCGAGGATTGTTCCTTAGCTCTACACAGCAGAAGTCCGCCCTATTTTGTGCTACGGTGCCTTGGTCTGGTGGCCTGCTCTGAGGAACCAGTACAATATAACCAAGCTAAGCAAAGTGCATGGGAGCTACAGGGGCAAAGCGAACTTTCCCCTCAAAAAGCTCTTAACGCACTGCTCAATCTTCTGCCCATCGAATATTACATTAGGGAAACGACAAATTCACTTCACCTGAGAGAATCAGTTCTCTGGTCACCCAACAAACTATGGCCACAGCGCTATACTGTCAAAGCTCCCTGCGGAGCTTGTAGGCTCGACAACCGACTTTCTGTCCGATAGCCCAGTTTTTAGTAAATCTTTGGACATTTGCCCTCTAGGCAGCGCTGGAAGGCTGGTCTGTTGGGATGCAATGCCGGTCTGTCAATCTACACCGATGGCTTAAAGATGGACTGCGGTGTGGGTTCTGGAGTATTCTCAGGGGAACTGGGTGCTGAGAAATCTTTTCGACTCCCGGTTGTTTGCCGTGTTTTCCAAGAGGAGGTTCATGCTATACTTGTAGCTTCTGAGCTCCTTGTGGAGCTGAACGTCCGATACAGATCGGTGTTGATCTTCTAGAACATCCAAGCTGCCATAAAGGCTTTAGGTTCTCACGTCACCAAGTCAAAGTTGATTAGGAACTGTAGGAAGCGGCTGAACGAAGATAGCCAACAAAACTCAATCATCCTCTCGAGGGTTCCGGGGCATAGCAATGTCCCCGGAAACGAGCACCCAGACTGCTGCCCTACTACTGCCCAGGGAGGGATCAGCTAGGTCTCCCAACCGGTCCAGGTAGAGACTCCAATGGGTGCAACAATCTATGCCATTAGTAACTACTTCGCCAATTTGGCCTCTAAAAGTGATCAAATCTGGACAGCTGCAGGAAAGCTAGAACGATTTGGCCTAGGTTAGTCGCAAAACGCTCAAACAAACTGTTAGAAAACTCGCGATAAGACCTCGCTAGACTAACTGATACCATAACGGGACACTGGCTCGTCGGGGAGCATGCAGCCACACTAGAAATTTCGTTCAACAGGCATTGCAGAAGTTGCAAGGACGCAACAGAAACGATGGAGCACTTTCTGTGCACCTGTCCCGCACTCAGATCACACAGAATGCGGTTACTTGGGAAATGACATTAAAACGGTTTGGAACTGTCCCATAGTCACTTCTATCTATCTATTATACAGATTTGTATATGTACATTAGGCTGGGTCAATTTCTGACCTTTTACCTTTGGGAAATTTTTTTAGTATATCCTAAAGATTATATTCCTGCTATAAGCTGGCTCACGTATTTTTGACTCTAACAAATAAACAAACCCCATAAGACCTAAAATATGTTTTTGCTTTGCCCTAAAATTTCCGAGATATTACCAATGTGAAGCAAGACATCAGTTAAATGTAAATACATACATATATGTATAGTATATACAATATGTTTCAGCATACTGAATACCGTGACTTGTGAAGCATAAAAAAATCAAATTTTCTGTTATTCCTTTCCCATCATAACGTTCCCGATTTTTCTGTAGATGTATACTATCGCACACAACATTCCTTAATTATAAATCTCATTCTTTTTCGGCGAATAAATTCTTTGATTTTTTACTTTAGCGAAGTTGCGTTACCAATTTTAATGAGTCTTGAGAGGATAATATCGTACTAGACCGATCGAAGCCATGTATTAAATATATTAAATTATTTTTATTTTTTTAGGAGCTTCATTAAATTATGAGTAAACTTATGCAATAGAACAGAGAAATGCATCTTATCGTATTCTTTCTTCTAAATGATAAATATTAAATAAAAATGTATAACTAAAATTTAATCCGGAAATGTTTAGCAAAATATATTTTGTAACTATTGTTTTTCGTATTATTCTTTTTTTTTTTTTTTTTTGTATAAAATATATTCTTTTACAACTTAAAATTATTGTACACATTTACCATTTTTTTAAATGGCGTGATTAACTCACGGCCTAAGATACGGATATCAGAAAATAGCGTCTAGCTATATTGTCATTCTCTAGGGCGAACTAAAGGTTTCATAGACATTGGCACCTAGCGTTTTGCATTTCTCTGCCACGACATAGAACGTGAGAAGCGAAGTGGGCAGATTATGTGGCCTACTTTCACAGTCATAGCCATGTGACGTAAGACCGCTGACAATGGGTATCAGTTTCGCGAGCGCTATCAGGACATTGTTAATATTGATCATAGTGTTGTTATTCTGTTGAGCAATCGACTCATTTGTACCTTCCGGTTCGGCTGCTGCAGCTGTTGCTTTGCTGTTATTGCTTGCCAAATCTTGCAGTGTGTCGCCCATGTTTTCGGCTATTGCATCAACAGCAAGCGAAAATCCACGCGAGACATTGTTTGCACACAGATTTGTTGCATCTTCGCTCTCCAATATGTCTAGTGTTTCGTTATACATCTGTTGCAGTATCGGTGATGTGTTATTAAACTCTGGCGTGTTTATCGGCAATAGATACTTTGACATTTTTAGCATTGGGATCTCCTTTGTCGTCGCCATTGATTGCCATTTGAAGTGACCAGAATATTTGTTCCATATCGGCAAGTGTTAACTGCTTGGATAGTCCCATTGGTTTGAGAACGGATACAACTTTGGAGCGTATTAAACGCACTAGATCGCCAATACCACCATCTGCGATGAAGTGTCGTATAAGTGATAAATACTGTTGTTTTAATTCGTCTGTGATTTGTTTTTCCTCTGTGGTAATATCTCTGTAAATGTAGCCACCAAGAAGATTCAACTGCACGCGTAGCGCTACCACTAGCATCGATGACGCATAGATAAAGGTGGTGAGGCGCGTAAAAGAAACGATCTTAATTTCCTCCCACAGTTCTAGTTTGTTTGATGGATTTTGACGCAATTCTTCAAGTAGTTCGTCCGTGCTGCACTCGCGTAAAACCGCCTGACACATCTCGCCTCCCATGCCAAGTATGACCTATTTTTGAAACCTTTAAACGTTAAAATATACAAAAAAAAAAAAATCACGCATTAATCATTAAACAAATCTGACCTGATTGCATGTTCGTTCCGTCGATTCAAAATGCTGCATACGTCGTGTACGCTCAAAAAATTCGCGCGCCTGTCGCTCCTGCATCTCCAGAAACTTTCGTTGTGCATATTTTACAGCAAATAGAGTGCCTCCTACTAGTACGCCTGTAACGATGAACTTACGTCGGTGACGTGATAAAAAATCCTGAAGACGGGAAAGCATAGCTAAAGCTCACGCAGTAAACGATTGAACAAGTGCTGGAATAATAATTATAGGCAGCCGTAAATTTATGTTCGCTTTATGCACCACAAATGAATGTCTCTGACGTCTGTTAGGGGTGTGGGAGCCGCACCAAGTGTGCTCTACTTTTAAATCACTATTTGGCTTGGGTGTTTGTTTCAGAGGACTTTCCTGTTAAAATATTAAACATTAAAAACTACATAATAACTTAAACGATTTCATTGCAGCGCAAAGTTCAAAAGCAATACTTCGGAAAGGTGCATTTGATTAGATTAGCTGACCAGCAGCTGAAGAGCTAAGGTCTCTTAAGCCTAGTGTACTTACGTTTATCTGAAAATTGTTCTTTTTGCGTTACTTAAAATTTTGTGGTGTGTTATACTCGTACGTGTTTGATGCCCTTTAAACATGTGTTGAATTATTTATTATGTGCTTTCTCGCATAAATATCGATTTGTTTAAAATTGTTTATTTATTACGAATATTAACTTTTTGTCCAGAATGTTGTTGTTGTATCTGATACCTGCTGTTTTTGTTTAGTGTGTATGGAATGTTGTCCTTTTGTTTGTTTTAAGTTTTTTCTCTATAAAATCTATTTAATTTTTGTTGTTTTATTAAATTAAGTTACTTATTCTAGGCACTCTTGACTAAAATACTATGATTTTTTTTTTTGAGTACGAAGTTCGCTTTGTTGCTTGCAGAGCGGCACTAAGAAAACAAAAACAATGAGACGTCAATCACCTGTTATCGGTCGACAATTAATGTTATTGGTTATCAATCAATGTTATCGGTCTTTGAAATCGCTGCATAAGAGCATCTCTATAAGCACGGTCGATGTTGTTGTTGTTGTCCAATAAAGATAATCAAAACAAACACAATAATAGTAAATATTCTATGCATATAGATAAATAAAATTAAAAAAAGAACGTAAGTTCTGTGCCAGTATTTAATTAGTTAGTAGGTCAAAATGCAACAATCAGAAACCATCGAGCAAATGGAAACGCTGGAGCCAACAGTAGAGCCAAAGAGATTAGTTATTGTTTCGGGTTTTGGGCCATTTATTGGCCATGAAGAGGTAAATGCAAGTTGGGAGGCTGTCAAATTACTGCCGAATATACTACGCTTGGAAAATGAAGAAATAATTTTGGAGAAGCTGGAGATTCCCGTGGAATATGAGAAAGTTGATGATGCTGTACAGCGAATATGGGATCGAAAGCCAATGGTAAGTATGATGTCATCTTTCTATAATTTATCTTATTATTATCATCTGTGTCCACAGCTAGTTATACATTGCGGCGTAAATGGTCATGCTGAAGCAGTATTTGTAGAGAAATTGGCGTACAACAACAAATTCAATCGACCGGACTATGCCGGTAAGATGCTACCAGAAGCCACTGCCACTTTGTGCGAGGAACGGAGTAAAAAGAATTCCAAAATAATATTTTGTGGCCTAAACGTTGATCGAATCGTTAAGACAGTAGCGGAACAATTCGACGACTCTGGTTCGTGTAAGGTTCGTGTCAGCAAAAATGTTGGAAATTATCTTTGCGGTTATATTTATCTCAAATCACTGGATAAAGACTGTAATCGTACACTCTTTCTACATGTTCCACCAGTTGATAATCCACTTAGTTCCGAGCAAACATCGGATATCATTTTGAAAATTGTCGAAGAGTGTGTAAAAGAGCTTAACGACTGCGAATGTGAGCCATCTGCTAAAAAGAAAAAATGAATAGAATAAAATCATTCTATTTATTTTTTGTTGCTCGTATCTGTTATCTTTTAAAAATATCTGTTTTTTAGTGATTTTTTTTCTAATATACATGTGTCTTTTTATAACTTGTCTTTAACGCAAATAAAAACAAAAACTAATCGTTAATATTTCCCAACATTTTATAAAAGGGCGGAACGCGCACCGCACAATGTCCTCCTTCGCATCCTTTTCTGTAGACCTTGGATTACCTGGTGGTGTTTTTATACCTGTCACACATAGTGTGCAGGGTACCATTCAAAATTACAGTTTTTTTAAATGTTTTCTATGAAAATACTTATTTTTTATAAATGTAGTCACTTCAAATTGGGTGAAAACACTTCTTAAGTCATCTAATGTCAAAATAAATGTACCACGCCCATTTCCAGGTTTAGCCCCCATATAAACTTACCACTTTTTATACCTGTTACACTAGTGTAAACAGGTATATTCAGTTTGTCGGAAAGTTTGTAACGCATTAAAGGAGGCATCGTAGACCCTATAAAGAATATATATTCTTGATCACCTCGACGAGACAAATCGATTTAGCCATGTCCGTCTGTCTGTGTGTTGCTGCGCGATTTATTCGCTCAGTTTTAAAGATTTTGGGCTGAAATTTTAAACTTAAGCTTTTCTAGGTCCTGTGTAGTTTAAAATCAATGTGCCACGCCCACTTTTAGGTATAGCTCCCATACAAAAGTACAAATTTTTTCAAGTTCTTATATGAAATAAATGTATTTATAAAGCGAATGGCTTCAAATATGGTTAAAATGTTTCTTATACCATGCCAAATCTTCAGTTTAAAATTGGTCCAAATCGGACCGCGAATTCATAAATTTTTAAGAATATATTTAATTTGTTTAGTATTTTTAAATAAAATTTAATACAAATGCTGCACACGAAGGTCTATCAACCTCAAATGATGTGTAACAGGTATATAAGCTTCGGTCCAATCGAAGTTAACTTTTTCTTGTTTTCGTTTTTTTTTTGTATGAAAGTATTTATTTAATATTAATATATTTACTACGAATTGATTAAAAACACTTCCTATGTCATCCAATATCAAAACCAAGATGCCACGCCCATTTCTAGTTATGGTCCCCATACAAAAACACCGCCCATTTTTGTTTTATTTTGTAAGAAAATAGCTCTAATTTATAAAAATATTTACTCAAAACTGGGTGAAATTACTCAAACTGTCTTCCTATGAATATATTACCGATATGATAACGATCGGGCCACTAAAAATGCAGACCCCATTCAAACTTACCTTCCATTTTTTTATTTTTCCAAGAAAATTATTGTTATATCTTCATTTAAACATAAAAATTTTACATATATGCTTTTAATTTTGGCCCCAACTTGAATTTTCCCCACACAACCCCTTTGCAAAATATAATCTACTTCACTGAAGATCATAAATGAAGTTAACGATTTTCCTTGTTTTTAGTAAAAAATAGAAATTTATTGTATTTAAGAAACGAAGCACTGCTCCGCAGAAAAGATTCCAATTAAAACTCTCCAAAGTTTCCTTGACCAGTCTTGCAATGAAAGGTGAGACCTGTACCTTTCCAATGTTATCAACGTTCAATAGATGGCGTTACATGTTCCGTGATTTAAACAAAAAGTCCCCTTATTTTTTGAACATACCGTGTATATAATACAATTATTTCGAAACAACTGCATTCGATCAGGACCAGGTACATTGAACCCTATTTAACCTATCTTAATACAAATAGTGGAAAGAGTACTAGGCGTGGCAAAGTTAAAGGAATATAATTGCGCTTGAAGCAAGAGGAAGCATTGTATCATTTTGTATCTAGAGGTTTATAGGGTCGCTAATTACGAATCTAAAGTAGTTTTTTTTTTAATTCAAGATGGCGGGTCCAATGTGGCAGTCGTATTATTTAAAAAATGGTTTGATTTCCGTGTGACTTGGTACCAAAGGGTTTTTATGCTTGCTGATTACGAATCTAAAGTCGGTTTTTTAAATGGTGGATCCAGTACGGCAGCGGAATTATTTAATAATAAGTTTGATTCCCGCAAGGCTTGAAATTTCTTCCAAAAACTTTATAACCGCATAACGGTCCTTTATATGTAACTTTTCATACTAGCATCCGTGACCTGTTATAATTTCTTTTGTGGACAACTTCTTGTTTTTCTTGCAACAATTGATAATATGGAGGATAGAATAACTTATTTGCTTTTTAGATAATCTCATACTGACGTATTTTTAGGCCAGCCTCAAAGAACATTGTCAAAGCTTGTTAAAAGACTATCTTTATATGTTTTTTTTGTTACTTAAAAATTTGTTCCTTTAAAATTTTTTGAAGCATCTCTATTTTCTTGTACTCTAAGGATTACTTGTGCAGCGTGGACAATGGCGAAAGCTCAATTTTTAATTTATTATTTATTGAATCTTGCGAGTGCGAAGGAAACTGAGAAATCTATTTTTTCTTTCGCTTTGGTACCCTTTTTTTCTTTAAATATGACTGACGTTGGTACAAAATATATTGAGAGAGAAAGGACGCTTAACAACCTTGTATAATTATATAAGGGCAAAGAGCAAAACTGATATTGCACAGATTCATAACGATCTTGATGCACTTAAAAATGTAGGTTCCAAACCCAAGATATATACAAATTTCAAGTTCGGAAGCACAGAATGAAGTATAAAGTTTCGTGATGAACGAGTCAACAAACTCGTTAGCCGAGCGCTCTACAAAGTTGATCGAACAGGGCACCACATTTAACATTTTTTAACGCTTTGAAAAAGTCTAAACCGTTTTAAATTTAAACGCAATAACCGTTTCAGATTATTACAAATCGTTTTCTCTGCTTTCTTGCTCTCTATTTATCGTATTTTCTGGTCAAACTTTAAACCACTTTCGGCCAAGTATTTCATTCATTTAGAATTAATCCATCAACGCGTGCAGTACACAAATTTTAGTTTATTTTTTTTCTGGGAACTAAAGTGCAGTAATAAATTATAATTTATTAAGTACAAATTAAAAAAGCAAACATGAAATTCTTTTTGTGCTCACTGCTCTTGGCAGCAATTATTGCGTTGCAAAGCGCCAACGCATCCGAAGAAATTAAGCTTGAAGACGGCGTTTTGGTGCTGACAGTTGACAATTTCAAGAAAGCTGTTGCCGATAACGAATTTTTGCTTGTTGAATTCTGTAAGTAGCATTTAAATTATTCTTATTTATAATGACGAGTTGTTGTTGGCTGTTATAAAGGCAACATTATATATGCAAAATATTTGGCATTACGTGGTCAAAAGCGACCGGCAGCGGTGAATTAGCAAAAACATAAAAAGTTATGCGTTGGCTGAAAACTGCTTGCGTGTCATAGCTTCTTAGCGCCATTATTCTATTTTGATGTTGTTTATCGACTACTTTGTCGTTTTTACATTTTCTAATCTTGTTTTTTTTTTTTTGTGTCTTGGCATTCGTATTAAATTGAAAATCTTTAATTTTTCTTTTGTCTCAATTTTCCTAATGTTCTTTAACATTTTATTCTTCGTGCATTTGTTCTTTGCACCAATACCAATACAAGTGTCAAAACGACGAATGCTCCCTCTTTGCTCTCGCTTGCACTTGTGCTCAGTTCGTCTGATTGCGGCGTCCGCAACAAAGTTAGCGCATTCTATCACTACTTCTCTCTCTCTATCTCTCTCTTGGTGTTTAGCTTTGGCTCATTCCTTTTGCAGCGCTAATTCATACAAACACACACAGGCACAAAAAGACGCCAACTCACGAACATATACGGAGGCATCCAGTTAAACAGCCACATTTCGTGTGACGTGTCAGTTTTTTTTTGTTTAAATATCATCCATACATTAATAAAAATATATGTGTATGTGTGTGTACGGATATGTATTTAACACGTACACATGTTTTTTTTGCTTTTATTATTTCCTTTATTTATCCATATTGTTTGCGCTGTAACACATGTTCTTTTCATTAAATTTTTTGTTTTAAATTAATATTTAAATTTAGCATAAAAGTTATTGTTTTCCCTGCTATTTCCCTGTTACAATTGAGCGTGCTGCTGTGTAAACAATAGCCGGCAAAAAAAAGTGCAGCTGTTTAAATATTTAAATAAGAATTGTCTGATAAACATATTGCATAAACAAAGATTTATTTTTAATGGCATAAAAAGCATTGCAGAATCAAAGATTTCCAATTTCTAAAATATATTTGCAAATACATTTATATTGTATGTGTAAGAACTCATTTGCTAGAGTGGCCATATGTAATTTATGTCTAAATACTTAAATAACTCTAAATAATAG
This sequence comes from Leucophenga varia, assembly GCA_018903435.1. Lineage (NCBI taxonomy): Eukaryota > Metazoa > Arthropoda > Insecta > Diptera > Drosophilidae > Leucophenga > Leucophenga varia. Next base: position 155,431 of record JAEIFJ010001785.1, read on the forward strand.
AGTGCCATTGATTTTAAACAAGAAAGTATTTGAATTATTGCGAAATCACATAAACATTTAATGGTCAATTTTTATTTTGCGAATAAATAGCATTAAATACAGCTAGACTGGCCATTTTCGAAATTTTAAAATTTTGTGATTTATTGTTTTCAAATAAATTTTTATAATCTTATCATTCTCAAACAGTTTGAGCATTACAATATAGGAGTTTCTGCATAATCGAATATGAGTCGTCAACAAGAACCATTAAAAATTATCTTAAATACTGTGGATGAACCACATGAACCAGTTTGGCTTTTCAACACAAGTTAGGCAAAGATTGCTCATCACGCAGAAACTAATATATTTGAGAATTATAGGATTATGAAAATTTATTTGAAAAGTACATAACAAAATTTTAAAATTTTGGCTGATTGATTAATTTTTAATAAGCGAAAACCCATAAACATTTAATGGTAAATTTTCATTTTACGAATAAATATTTAATAATAAATAAATAATAATTTTACATTTGCTCTCTGATATAAAGTTATCTTATTTCTTTATTTTTTTTTTTTTCGAATAGTACACATTTTCAAATTTACATAGACTTTTTTTTTTTTGGTTTCTCCACCAAAATTAAAAAAAAAAAACTTGTTGCTTTCATATTTGTTTTTAATAGAATACACACTGTGTGTGTATTTAAGTACTATATACTAGAGACTCCATGTAAAATATTTGAATGGTTCACTATATAGTCTACAATCGGAAAACAAATGATTTCTAAGATATAAATAATATAATGCTCATATAAAGATATTAGGCTCATTTTTGTTCTTAATTTTATTTTTATCATGTATAGCATATCTTGCTCATAATTTCATAAAAATATAACAATTATTTAGTGAGATATAGTTCTTCAATTTTATTTTCTTTTAATTTTTTTTTTTTTTTTTTTTTTTTTTTTTGTGTGTGTTAAGTCTAAGAAAAATATGGTCATCTTAATACATTATATTTTCCCATACGCTCCCACATTTTTTTTTTTTTTTTTTTTTTCTCGTATACATATTTACTTTATACAACAACACTATAAAGCGTCATGCTGTGTTAATCAGTGGAATAGAGTAAGTTGAAAAGAGAATAAGAAGAGAAATTCAATTGAATACAACAGCCAATCGTATTGCACAACGTAGCTGTCGAATTCATAGCAACATTCGTAACAGCATCACAACCGGCGATATTACTTATACTCTTTTATTATCATTATCCAACGTCTTTTTATTTTTTATTTGTTTTTATTGTTTTTCTTATACATTCTCTAATACAAAAACGAAACTCAAATTGTTTTAAAAATAAAGTTTTAAATGTCAAGGTTACGTGTCACATATTGTTAAATGTTGATAACAAATTTATTGCATAGAATTTCCATAGAATTCAACTCAATAAGCTGTTCCAATAAAAGAACAAATATCTTCACATTTCCATATTGTTTTCTTATGTATTTGTTATATCCCCCCTCTCTTGAAAAAATTCAACTTTTTCAACCTGTTGCATGAGACATTCTATTTATTTGAGAGCAATAGAAATATATTTTTGATAAGCTTGACTTAAAGAATTTGTCAACGTGCACATTTTTTTTTTTGTTCTTTTGGATCTAAATAAAAGTCTCAAAACGTTATCAGTTTTAATAAGTCTTTTTGCTGGATTCGTTGTATCTCAACATATCAGTTCTAATTTTAGTTTGTCTCTTATCTTTTTCGTTTGAGTTGGAAACAATAATCTTCAGTAAGTAAGTGCAGAGGGTCGGGGTCGTCTTTGGCATGCATTGAAATGCGTTAACTGATAAAAATTTAAAATCAAAGATTTATGATTTATATTTATAAAATTTAGAAAGTACAGCAACATCCGCTTTGAAATGATCAGAGCATGATGGTGATCATCATTTTTCTTACCATAAATATTTCTTTTGAAATCTATTTTTGCTAATTTTTTTTGCCCTAGAAAGAAAGTTTTTTTTTTTTTTTTTAATTTAAAACTCCGCGTGAAATGTGTTAGTGTCATAGAACTTGTAGCAACTTTTATCTTGAAACTAGGTTACTTCGTACTCTTTCTTTGCTTCTATTTTTTTTTTTTTTAGTTTTCTTTCATTGTTTTTCGTTTTGTAGCTTTGCTTTGTGCGCCATTCTTTTATTTTTTTTTCTTGATCTTAAGCTGGTTTCTTGGCGGCGTCGTCAGCTTTGGTGCGTTTCGCCGCAATTTTGTCGGGCGAATTGACTTACTGAGGTGTTGCCGGCTTTTAAAGTTCATTAAACTTTTGTTTCATAGACTGAATTTGTTGACGCGTTTTTATAGCAAAGCTAGGCGCGTGAGTAACGGTTCTGCAGCGTCAGACACATAAATGGCGGATGATTATATTACATCATTGTAAGATCTTAAAATAAATAAATAGGAGGAATTTTAAATTCAATAACTAAATGACCATTCAAACGTTTCAATTTATTTATTTGAAAGGTTTGAATGATGTTTTTTTTAATCTGGAAAAATTACTCAAATTTGTATTGAAGATCAGCTTAAATTAAAGATTTCATAATTTGTTGTACTGTTAGTGATCAGATCCCATTTTACCATATGAAAATCGACAATTCGCGTTGCGCTCTCTGATTGAGTTTAGTACGCCATTGGTGGTAGGGGCACTCTAGAATAGTTTTTTTTTTTTTTTTTTTTTTTTAATAATAAGTTTTAATTTATGTGATACTTCAAATTGATAAGATATTACAGAAATAAAAATTAAATGATTTTTGAAATGTGAAAAATATACGAAGAATCTATAATAGAATCTTATCGACTATGGAATTCACAAAAATCCATCGTTGGAATAATTTCTTTTGTACCACGTCGGTGTTTTATTTTATTAATATTTTTACGCTTATTTAAAATAGAACGGATTTTTTTTTATAGCTAGATTAGATTTTAAAGTCGTAATTTCTCTAAAATAAAATATTTAACTCATTAATTATGAAAATGTAAAAGAATTTGCGTAGCTATTTTTTTTTCTGTATCAATTTAGTCAGTTTGGGCGTTTCAAATCTAGCAGAAATAATCGTTTGGCATTTGCTTCCGCAGTTCAGCCAAACAACGATTGCAATTAAAAAAAAAGATATTTTCTAAATGAATGAATGAATGCTTATTCTATTTTGATATAATTTAGAAATTATGTAAATTAGAGCGAAATAATTAACATAAATTCTAAAAATGTATAAATGTTAATTTGTAAATCATTTCATGTTTTATTTTTAGATGCGCCATGGTGTGGTCACTGCAAGGCGCTGGCGCCTGAGTATGCTAAGGCTGCACAAAAGCTTGCTGAGAAGGATTCACCCATCAAGCTCGCCAAGCTCGATGCTACAACCGAAGGTGCTGTGGCTGAGGAATTCCAAGTGCGTGGTTACCCCACATTGAAGTTCTTCCGTAGTGGTACACCAATTGACTACACTGGTGGTCGTCAGTCAGATGATATTATTGCTTGGGTTACTAAGAAGACCGGTCCTCCAGCTAAGGAACTTAACACAGTTGAAGAGGCTGAAGCATTCTTGAAAGAAAATTCCGTATGTATTATACAATATCGGCGTGATCAATTTAAGTTTAGTTCTAGTTGCAGCAAAATCTTAAATAATTTTGTTTAATATGTTTTTGTAGATTGCACTTGTCGGTTTCTTCAAGAGCCAAGACTCAGATGAGGCTAAGGCCTTCACTAATACCGCCAGTACACTTGATTCATTTACCTTCGCTTTCACCAGCAACGATGATGTTATTGCCAAGTACGAAGCTAAGGACAACGGTATCCATCTCTTCAAGCCATTCGATGATAAGAAATCTGTGTTTGAGGGTGAATATAACGTAGAGAACATTAAGAAATTCGCTCAAGTACAATCGTTGCCATTGATTGTTGAATTTAACCATGAGTCTGCTGCAAAGATCTTCGGCGGTTCAATCAAATCGCATCTGTTGTTCTTCGTTTCAAAGGAAGCTGGTCATATTGAAAAGTATGTTGAACCATTGAAGGACATCGCCAAGAAGTTCCGCGATGAAGTTTTGTTCGTGACCATCTCTTCAGATGAAGAAGATCACACTCGCATCTTTGAATTCTTCGGCATGAACAAGGAAGAAGTACCAACCATTCGTCTGATTAAGCTCGAGGAAGATATGGCCAAGTATAAGCCCGAAAGTACCGAACTGACTGCCACCAATATTGAAGACTTCGTGCAGAAATTCTTGGATGGTAAACTGAAGCAACATCTGTTGACACAAGAACTTCCAGAAGACTGGGACAAGAACCCTGTTAAGGTGCTAGTATCGACCAACTTCGATAGCGTTGCTTTGGATAAGAGCAAATCAGTTCTTGTTGAATTCTATGCTCCATGGTGCGGACACTGCAAACAATTGGTGCCCATCTATGAACAGTTGGGTGAGAAATACAAGGATCACGCCGATATTGTTATTGCCAAGATGGACTCAACTGCCAACGAATTAGAGCACACCAAGATCTCATCCTTCCCCACAATCAAATACTTCCGCAAGGGTGACAACAAGGTCATCGATTTCAACCTAGACAGAACTTTGGAGGACTTTGTTAAATTCTTGGAAGCTGATGGCGAAGTTGCTGAATCGGTTAGTTTGCTAAATTTTTTTTACACTATTTTGCCTAAAAATAATTTTAATTTATGTTTTTTATAGGAGCCTGTTGTTGAGGAGAGCGATGAAGAGGAAAAGGAGGAGGAAGAGGGAGCACAAGAAGGATGAGTTGTAAATAAACAATAAAACAGTAGCAGTAACAATCCAGCTCTTCATTAGCTACATTCGTTGGCTTCTTAAAAAGCAGCGCAATGGTTGCAAAATCAACAACAAAAACAACAACGTACATTCTGTAGTTTTATTCTACTAGAAATGAATTTTCGCATTTCTATTTTTCTAGCAATTTATTTTTGTACTTCGAAGAACCCGTTCCCATGATTATTTTCTACTTAAAATTCGTACTGTACCGTGTCGATCGCATCAGATCCGGAAGATATGTAATAGTTTGCGAATCAGCAAATTGTAGTTGATCTACGATTCTAGCTTATGAGCTCGAGAAACTATTACTTATTGAAAGGATACGATTGCGATTCAAAGCAGACAGTTTTAAACAATTTTAATATGTAATTTTTTTATAACGATAAGATTTAAATTGTGTACATTCGATAAATTCATTCATTTTGAAAAGAACTGATTAAGAACTTAATAAAGTTGGTATCAACATTAGACAAAATGGATTATGATTGATAGAATTGTAATTATATTTTGGAGACGGGCCACAAATGATGCAGACGTTCTAATCATTAAAACCGATTTTGAAGAATCGAAACATGGAAACACTGCAGTAATAATAGGAGAATATTTAGATTTGCTTGTCACTTAATTGAACGGACCCTATCTCATCGAAGAGAAATTTTCTTGTAAAAATGAAGGAATATCCTGGTTTGACAAGCCATTTTGTTTTTAACGGAGAAAAAAAATTTGTAAGAACACTTGAAAAATCTTCCGTGATTTGGATCAACTTTGCTCAGCATTTGAAGAAGAAAGCTGTCCGGTTCAAAGTTTATTTGAGAATGATGTGCTAATTTTGTTGGCAATCTAAATTGCTCCAATATCTGAGGACAGTATCGATTATCTTCGTTATACACAATTTGTCAAATCAACTAAACTTAACTAGCCTGTGCAGTTATCAAATCTTCCACCGACAAGTGCAGTAGCTCACCAATATTTCAACTGGGTTTACTATACTATCAAGTTCAGACTTGGTTAGGGCATGATTTAGAGCCCCAGGAATGGGTTGGATAATGCATCATGGATTCCTGGAACCGAACGATTTGTTAAACACAATATTTTGCAACTCCAAGAATGGTTGTGGTTCGCGATGTGGATGCAGTAAATCGGGATTGCCGTGCTCTTTAGCTTGTTGCCAGTGTAATGTGCAAGCTTGTCTCAATACTTCACCCTATCAGAGTGATATCAATAAAGATGGTACATTTGACCCCGAAATCCTAGAAGACTTGGACACAAATGTCGTTAAAGATGAAAATGAAGAAGAATTTGAAATTCTACAACGACCAGACGACAATAATGAAGAAGAAGAACATGAAGTTCTTTGTATTTTTATTCAATTTTTTTTAATTTTAACCGTGAACAATATATAAAATCGGATTTTTTTATTAAAATAATTAGTATAAATCTGAATATAATTAAAATGTATTCAAATTATTTCTGTTAATAATTTTTTAATTGTCGTTGTGTTATTAAATGAAGATATACTTAATTTATGAAAAAAATGATTCTATTAAATGTTATATTTAATGAAAATAGGTAAATTATTTATATATTATATATTTTTATATAATTTACGGGCTTTCTACGGTGTTTTTTTGTACGAGTCTATAGATTGACCTTGAATGATACATGATAGTGAAAGATTGCGCGTTCTCCGCCCCGGTTTCAAGAACGGTTTGAGATATAAAAATATTTTTTAAAACAGAAGTTGTAGGAAATTTTATCCTCTACAATATTTATAATAAATACAAATAGCGTAAATTTTACAGAGAATGAGATATTTGCAAAAAATGCGTAAAAAATGCGTAAAAACCCGATTTTTCTTACCTTTGACCTTAATTATCTACAAGACGCGTACGCTTAAATAAAAGTTTCCAGCTGGTTATTTTAAATTCCGTGATTTTTGCCTTATTTTGACTAATTTTACTGGACTACTAGAAATTTTTATTTTTTACTGAGGTTTAATTTTAGGCAATATTCGGCTATAACGTTAACATAAAATGGGACTATGGTCTGTTGAATCCCAAAGATAAACTTTAAAGTGCTATTGTAAAGATTAAAAACATTATTGTAGTCCAGCATACTGGCCAACAGGTCCAAGAAATATCTAAAATCACATAAACTTTGCTATAACTCGAAATATACCAATATGTCTACCACAGCACACTTACGTTATTTCAAACAAACTGGCTTAAATATAATAAATACCATAAGATGACAAGATCCCCAAGACGGACAGATACAATATATAAAACATGTCTCGCCAACGATCACAAAGATACCATTGTGGAAGGCGCATAGAAGCTTAAAGTCACTCGCTGTAGCTTCTATGCCCCATAGAGACGCAAATGGAATATGGGTCTGTAGTGATGATCATCTGAAGAAGGTGTTTTATTCAAACCCGTCTTAAATGTCTATTCGCATGACCAACCTTTGTAGTAATATCTTATATGTAAAAGTTGGGTCGTATAGGACATGAAAAGAACTATTTTTGAGGAAACGTTGCAGACTTGGAGGTTAGGTTACAGTAAATAATCATCTCCCAAAAATTTTTTGTGCTAAAATATACTCCGTGAAAGGCTTCTAATCACTTGAAAACAGTTCAAGAGCTTTTCAAAAAAAAAAAAAAAACAAAAAAAGTAAAAACAAACTTTTGTTTTACTGCAAGTTTATTTTTTAATTCAAAAAAATCTACAAAGAAATGAAAAAAATGGAAAAAATGTTCACCTAATTTTACTGTTCAAGTAATTTTACTTCTTTTAATTATTTACGTCCGCCTCTCTTTCTAATTTGGTAACAAATTTAGTTGAGTATACATGTTATGGTTAATTTTTACAATTTCACCTTATAAATGTCAATTATTCTGCTTGTTGATTTTGAGCAAACAGCTGATAAAATTACGATTTAATTTTTTCTACAACTTCGTTATAAATTTTCAAAGTGTATATACATTTATTTAATTTAAAAATAAATATTTTTTAAAAACACCAAAGTAACCAAATCAAAGGTAAAAAAATATTAAGTTTGCTTACCATCTCTTTCCAAAATTTCTCGTACTCTTCTCTCCTATCGTGGTGAAATCAAATTTAATTTACCACGAGCTAAGTTGTCAAATTTATGTAACCAAAGATTTCCGGAGTACTTCACCTGATATAATTGCATCAATCCTTCTTGGTAGGAAAAAATTGAAAAAAAAAAATTCAAATTATAACAAAAAAAGAAATTCAGCTTTCTTTCATTTTTTTTCTGTACAAATAGTTTTTTTCTTGACCTGAACTTTACTATATCTTAAAACAATTTCAAGAAAATAAGAAAACATTTTATGGCTCTTTTTGCGGAGAATGCGTCATATTTAAATTAAAATGTAACGTTCATTTTTAAAAACAGAGCTATTTTATTTAAACACTGGAAAACACAGGGTACTCCAATTCATTATAAAGGCATTTCATGTGTTCGCGCTATTTTTTTTAAAAATATATATTAACACTTAAACACTCAAAAAATAAAACAGCTTCATTTCGATTGAGAGATTGCCTTTTTAATCTGGTATATCAACAGATTGCGCACTCCGAATAAATACCGAATACCAAAACCGAAGAGTTAGACTCGTTTTTATTCACTGACGAACCCATAGAGAATTTGTACAAAATCGAAAGTTGAGTCGATCCAGCTATGCCCGTCCAACTGCCGTACGAAACTGATTAACTCGGAGATTATGAGAAATAAAAGATAACAATCTTCAAATTTATATTCTATAGTACCCTCTAGCCGGTTTTAGTTTCAATATTTTTTTTTTGCGCCTCCATTTTATGGAGGAGAACCTTTTTAAGCCTACTCCAAATTTTTGTGCTTTCGTAAGGAAACTGTAGACTTAAGTTTAAAATTTGAGGTAAATATGCACCTTTAATACTTTCTGTGTAAAACGTAATGTAACAGTCGGACAGACAGACTGACACGGTTATCCTTAATGGGTATCCTCTTTAATGCGGTATGTGTAAAAGCATAAAAAAATTGGTGCTGGTGAAAATCACGATTCACTCATACTTGGAAGTATTTAAAACATTTTAAAACATTTGTCTCGAAGACTTTGCTTAATATTTTATATGGATGATGAGAAAGAGAGAAAGTTTGCTCAATTGAAATTAAATTTTTAGGGTATAGCCCCCATACAAACTTACCGTTTTTTTTTATACCCGCCACTGAAGGGTATTATCAGTTTGTCGGAAAGTTTGTTACGCATTAAAGGAGGCTTCGGAGACCCCATAAAGTATATATATTCTTGATCAGCTCGATGAGGCGAGTCGATCTAGCGATCCGTTGCTTCGTCTGTCTGTCCGCCTGTTTATTTCAACGCGATTTACTCGACGACTACTGGAGATACATAGCTGAAATTTGAAACTTAAGGGGTTATATACAGTTAGGTGGTCGAAAAAAATTCATTTTTCAAGAATTTTTTCAAAGCAAACTGTTTGGTTTATTGATTTGAAACTTGGCAGGTATATTATGACAACCTTAAACTATATTCACATATTTTTTATTGCCAAAAATAATTATCGGGAAAGTTGATATTGCCAATTTTGCAGAGGTCCGCAAAAAAAAAGGCCTCTTGCGGTGAGCACGATACCTCTGGACTGGATCATCTAAAATGCAAAAACCAAATAGATTTCATTAATATAATAAATAATCTAGTTATTAATCGAAGGAATTTAGCAAAAAAAAATTTATTGACAAAATGGCGGCTACTCAAAGCAAAAGGTCCGATTTTTGACCAAAACTTGGCTCTTTAATTGTTTAAAAAATAAGAAATTTTCATCGGATGGGGAAATCCTTCGATTAATTACTAAAAAATATAGTTAAGAAGCTTGTGTAAAAATTTCAGACAGATCGGTTCTGCCGTTTCTGAGAAATCTTGCTCATCGACTTTGAAAACAACGTTTCGAGAGAAACGCGTTTAAAGTTTTGAAAGCACTGCGAAATCTCTCGGCGCGCCTTCACTAATGTGTCAAAAACTTCGAAAATATTCGTCGGATCGACTTGAAATTTTGTGTGTGTGTATACTCAGATATATATACATATATTAAGAAAATGCAAAAAAAAAAAAAATCAATTTTTTGAAAATCCTAACTGTATATAACCCCTTAAGCTTTTCTCGGCAACGACCAGGTCAAGTTTGAATATGAAAGTGACACGCATTTTTAGGTATTGTCCCCATATAAACTTACCATTTTTTTCAATTTTTTCTATGTAAATATTTATTATTTATGCATATTTATACTCCAAATTGGGTAAAAACACTTCTAATGTCATCCAATGTCAAATCAAATTTGCCACGCCTATTTTTAGGTATATCCCACATACAAACTTACCGCTCATTTTCGAATTTTTGTATAATAATGGTTATTATATAGTAATGTATTACCTCCAAATTGCCTAAAAACACATCTAATATCATCCAATATCAAAAGCAAGGCGACATGCCCATTTTTAGTTTAAGTCCCCATACAAACTTTCTGCCCACTTTCGTATTTTTAAATGAAAATGGTTATTTTTTAGTAATGTTTCGACTTCAAATTGGGTAAAAACACTTTTAATATCATCCAATATCAAATCTTAGGTGCCACTCCCATTTTTTGGCATAGGCGCACACACGTGGTTTTAATTTTGTTGGAATAGCTGTTATTCATGAATGTATTCACCCAATTGGGTAAACTTTATATCTTCCATGTCAATACTAGGTGCCACGCCCATTTTTAGGTGTGGCCCATATGACTTTTGATTTGTAATTTTTTGTGTGAAAATAGTAATCATTTGTGAATGTATTCATATCTACATTGGGTACAAACACATTGGATAGGATCCAATGAGTCTACTATATTTAGGATCAGCCCACATACCATCCCCAACCCATTCTTTTTTTAGGAAATATTTAATAATTTTATCAAATCTGACATTGCCTGAATCTTGTCATGTCTCACTTGACAATCACATGGAGGAAGGTCTAAATTGCTAGAGTGTTAATTGAGCGGGTTATCTTCTTTATTAAACCATGATTAATACCATATTTTGTAATGCTTCATATTTTCTTCTTCTTTTTCTAAAGAATTCAACAAACTTATATTGAGTTTTTTTTTTACAATTAATTGAGTATATAAAATGTTTAATTTAGTTCTAATTAAACATATTTGCATCTTAATACTTTAAACTATTGCAAGTTCAGGCACCCCCTAATTTATTTAAATACAACTTCTATAAACAACTCAGACAAAGGATAACAAATTATACAAAAGGACGAAGATCAAAAAGAAATTAGTGTGACAAGTGAACGTTTTCCACCTGTGGCAAACGGCAAACTGCAACGGTTAACTGTAGATGTCGAAATGCAGTTATAAGCACCAAAATAAACATCGTCAAACAGAAAGTCAATCGAGGGTCTTGAACCCTTGCACAATTTTACCGAAAAAAAAAAAATAAAAAAAAATTAAAGTCAAATGCAGTTGCCCATTGAATGTGCTGCAAACTTTTTGGTACGCGTTAGCATAGAAAAGGTCATTGTCACAACAAACGACAAAGTTCAACAAACTGTTTGAAGAAAAGAAAACCAAAAAAAAACTTCTTTAGAACTTCAAAAGCAAATGTTTTCAAATATAAAGAAAACATAATAAATTTACAACTAAATAAACTAATGTGCCTGAAGGATCAAAGAACGAGCGAAAATGTAAAGCACAATAATAAATGCTCTGCTCCTTACTTCAGATAAGCTAAAACAAAACGGCACTAAACTTTTCTTTACTCTGCAATTCTCACCTCTCACCTTCTGCCTCAATAAAACGCTCTATTTGATCCTTCTTTCTACACTTCTCTCTTACACTCATATTCTGCTTTGTTTTTTTTTTTTGTTTTTTTTTTTGCAACCTGTGCGGCATGTGCCGCAAACGAGTCGACTCCAACCGATCTTATTCGATCTGATCGTTGAGCTGACAGACGACGCAAGCCGAAGCAACCGTAATGCAACGTAAATGCAAGACGCAAGTCCTTTTGCGGTATCCTTTGGGCTTGTATGCTCGTTTAGTTTGCTTTTGGCTCGTGTCATCTGTTGAATTATAAAATATGGCAAGGAATTAATTTTGCTTCTTCGCAATGGTTTCCCTGCGTTTCTCCCTCCTCTGTCTGCTCTCATTTCGAACGACGATCAGCATAAAAATATAGTAAAGCAAAAAAAAATGTTTCAATGAGATGCGAATCTGGCACAAATGTGTAGCAACGACAGCAGCTACCATCAGATGAGACCAGACCGAACAGGACGTGATAGCACAGTACCATTGTAAGGACACAAAAGTTTAAGTAAGACGAAACCTATTAAAATAAAATATCTCTCGCCGGAGAGACTTTTCGGTCCAGCAAAAATCATTTCCTTTTTTTTTTTTGTTTTTGTTTAAAGTGACCATATTTGCCAATGTTTTGTTTGTATTTTCCAACGCTTTTAATCCTTTAATATCTCCATGATGCAATAATACCAGTTGAAGTACTTTGATTACATAAATTTGATAAATTATCTTGAGGTGAATTATATACAATTTCACCACGACAGGAGAGAAGAGTATGAGAAATTTTTGAGAAGAGAAAATTTAAAATTTATATTTTCTTTACATTTGCTTCGGTTACTTTAGTGCTTTTTTAAAAATATAAATTCACCATAACATGCATACTCAACAAAATTTGTTAGCGAATTAGAAAGAGACAATGGCTGAATACTTCAACTGGTATAATTGCATAATGATTTATATTTATATGTTTAATGGCCCGAAGAGGGACATCTATCCAAGTTTGACCTTTGACAGCATATTTTTTTGCTCTGAAATGAAAGCATGGGAAAGGAACTGACCCAGCGATATTAAGTATCTTTAAAGGTGTAAAGAGGTTATTATTTGGGTCTTAACGGTCTAAAGGAGATCGTATAATATTTTATAGCAAACATTCGACAGCCATAAACATCTAGCGTCAGCCTTTTATTTTTCGCAGTTCATTGGTAGTTTAAACATTAGTGAAATTTAAAGTTAATCTTTTTTGGGTTTTTTGGTTGTTCTTTTGTTGAAGTTTGTGTAAAATATGGACACCAGCAACGGGAAAATATGTAATCCAGGTGGCAGAAAATCTGAATAAAGTTTATCACTTTGATACCGTAAAGCCTACCACGCACATTTCACACTCATATAGGCCTATCGAAATTGGGACTAAAATGATGGAAATCGTGGATGGTCTTACGAGACCCATTTAAATTTCAGGATACAAAAGGAAGCTAAATCATTGTGGAATGGCAATAAAATCGATCCATTTCTTGAAAGTTGATGAAAAGTGAATCGCAAACGCGAGCATCAAGCGAAAATGGCAGTAATCCGAAAACAGTGAAGCAGCGCAAGGTAGGATTGGTAGGACATCATTTTCTATGAGTTGATCACTGTTGCAAAGTTTTAAATACACCCTTGTTCTTCCAGCAGTTGAATCATCTGAAGGAAGCAATTGCCCAGTAGTGGCCAATGGAAGATAACCACAAACTTCGATTGCCGACTCGCCAAGTATTTAGAAGTTTCTTATGCTTCTAGTAAAGTCCTAAAAAAAAAAGGGACCAAGAGATTACAAGAGGATATAGAAATAATATATTTTATTTTTTACTCGTAGCGAGGGACAGAGCGGAGCAATCAAATTTCTCTAAAAAATATAAACTTTAAATTAAAGGAAAGTTCCAACGACCTTCAAGATTGCGATTCGAGTAAAAAGAATAAAAATTTGTTGTGTCCTTGATTTGAGGAATCGTGTTTCCCAGCAAAATTGATGCAAAGTCGAACCCCAGTGAAATTTGGAGGTCGTGCCGATAGCCGGAAAAAAGCGCTTAAATGACTTCTTGCGCAATTGGACAGCGATTTTAAAACTATTGTATGTAGTTTTTAATAAAAGAATATATATTCCGAATAAAAGAATTCTTTCATTAACTAAGTGATGGAACCACCTGTATTTTAACCCTAAACCTTTCAAGGATTGATATGGTATTAACCGAATGGTTAACAAAATACATATATAAAACGTCAGGGATCCACTTTCGAAATTAGTGTTTAACCATAACCAGAAAGAGCTTGACGTAGTGTCTTGACCGCGGTCGCAAGATAAGCAAGTGGTAAAAGCGAAGTTGAACACCTTCAAAAATCTACACACAGCACCAAAGCCGGAATGCAGACATGGCGGGCTTTCTGAGCAGGAAAAATGGATACTCCGACCTTCGATAGGTCTTTTGTACCCAGATCCAGTTGTGGTTATATCATGAGACTAAGAAAATTTTCTGCTGCTTTGACTGAGAGTGTTCTTCGTCGAAGAATGTTTCTGAAAAAATCGATCCTTTGGTCCTTAATAAAAAAGCATATTTTGGAGCTAAACTTAAATCTTTTTGGGCACCTTCTTGTAAACCTGTGCGTCCTTACTCATTTTCTTCTTGTTTTGTCTGTGTTTCTTTAAGACTTGCATACACACACTCACTCACAGACACACACACGTATATACATAAATACTTGTATCTTCTCAGCGGCTGCTGCTGCTGTTGCTGCTGCTGCACTTAGCGCACCTGTCGTTCATCCTCAATGTCCCAAAGTCGAAACGAACAAAAGGTGCGCTTAAATTCTTATAATGACTTTTGGCTTGCAGTCTGCTGTCTTACGATCGACGCTTCCTTTGCTTAGCTACAATTTGTATCTGTTTTTGTTGTTGTTGCTGTTCAATCTGTGATGATCCTGTCTGTAATCTCTGCACCGATGCTGTTGCTGTTGCGTTATTAACGAAACGAAATGAACGAAAAGACACCTTGTCTGTTTGTATCCTTTAGTAAAACATCGAGTTTCTTATTGGCAATCTTTATTTGAATTTCTTTTCATAGTTGCATTTCTAAGGTTTCTTTTTTGTTTATTTTTTTTTAGTTTTTTATTTACTTTCCTTTGTTTCAAATCCAAGTCATGTTTTGTTGTTGTTTCTGTTTAGATTTTGCCATTTTAATTGCTGCTTGCACCTTTTCTTCATTGATTTTTATTTGCTCTGCTCGACATTTAACCCTTATCTGTCTGTTTAGCAAAATGTTTTTATACCCTGTACCCAAAGGGTAAAAGGGTATATTAAGTTTGTGCGAATGTATGTAACAGACAGAAGGAGGCTAGACAGACCATATAAAGTATATTTATTCTTGATCAGCATTGGAAGGGGTGTCGAACTAGCTATGTCTGTCTGTCCCTCCGACCGTCTGTCCGTCGTGCTGTCTGCCGTATGAGAGAGTTTGTCTCGGAGATTATAAGAGATAGAGCTTCCATATTTGAAACTAAGACTCTCCTGGACCGTCAAGTGTGCAATTGCAAACGGTTTTTCTCTAAACCCATTTTAAGGGTACACCCTATACAAATCTACCCCAACATTTTGGGTTTTTGCATAAAAACACCATTGTTTCTTATTTTAGGAAGTCTAAATTTAGTATAAATTATGCTAATGATAGTCCCAATAAAATTTCCCAATATGGGTAGGACCACCAGAATTTTAGGTATAGTTCCCATACAAATGTACCCCAAAATGTTGTGGTTTTGCCCAAAAACGTCATTGTTTCTAATTTTAGGAAGTGTAAGTTTGGTATAAATTACGCCTATGATACCTCCCAATGAAAAAGACCAATATGGGTAGGCCCAACAAAATTTTAGGTATAGCCCTCATACAAAGATATACCCAATTTTTTAAGTTTTTCTATAAAAATCCAATTCAATGAGATATGGTAGTAAAAGAGAACCGATCTTAAGGTTCATAAATATTTGGTACAGGGTATCTTGCAGTCGAGCATACTCGACTTCAGCGTTCTTTATTGTTTTTTTTTTTCTGTTGTCGCTGCTTTTGCCAATTAAGCTGTTTCGAAATAGATTTCTTATACTAAGTTTGTTTCTGATTCTTTTTGCCATTTCTGTTTTCGTATTATTCTTCTTGTAAGACTTTCGACTTAAGCGCATTTTATTTGACTTGGATTTGTCATGGCGGTCATTGCAGTTGTCTTAGACGTTTCATCGTCTATGTATTTCAACATTTAAATCGAAACAGATTAAGATTTTCTGTCAACAACAATACCAATTACACATGCATATAGAAACTAAAACTTGAGAAAGTATAGATTAGACGAATGCAAATTACAGACAGAAGAATTCTAAATCGCTTAGTGTGTAACTTTTTTGGTTTCTGATTTATTGAAAAAAAAAAAAAAAAAACGCATTAATACGGAAGATTTATATTCTTTATATTATTTTTAATTCTTACTTTTTAACACTTTAATGTATAAATTCACAGTTTCAACTTAAACATATTTTAAAATGCATTTTAATCATTGGTTCCAATTTAATAAGTACTGGAGGCTTACCCGTATTAGTTAGAATTTTACGAATGTTGAACTAGTTCATCAGACAAATGAAGCACGAATACTCCTATCGACTCTAGTATCAACTATCGAACAATTATTTCAGAAAGAAAATCAGTAACGAGAAACGTATGGTACTCTCACATTCAAATTTTCTCTCGACAGTATAATTTTTTATAACTGTACACACCTATAAGTGTGTAACGCATCCTAGATCCTATAAAGTATATATATTCTTGATCAGCTCGACGAGACGAGTCGATCTAGCCATGTCCATCTGTCCGTCTGTATTTACATATGTGTTTCATTCGCTTAGTTTTAAAGATATTGAGCTAAAACTCGAAACTTAAGCCTTTCTTAGTACTAGGTATATCCCCCTTACAAGTTTACCGCATATTTTCAAATTTTTGGATATGAAAATACGTTCAATATTTATGAATGTATGCGACTCCAAATTGGGTAAAAACTCTTCTTATGTCCTCCAAAGTCGAAACCAAGGTGCCACGCCAATTTTTAGGTATAGCCCCCATTACAAACTAACGGCACCATTTTCCAATTTTTGTGAACTGTCGATGAAAATAAGTATTATTTATGAATGTATTCATTTCAAATTGTGGTAGAAGTTCCTATCTAATAACATCCTATGTATACACCACCGATATGGTACGGATCGAGGCCATTATTTAACGAATATAGCCCTAATTTATCAAACTCACCTCTGCATATACCCCACCCATCCCATCTCGAAGTTCTATCTTAGCCATCGGACGATCACACATAAACTCTTTAATAATTCGTTTGACGGGTATTTAAGCTTCCGTTCCACTGAAGATAACGTTTTTCCTTGTTTTTTTCTTCAAATATCTCCGAATCCTCCGATAACAAAAGAGGCTTTTGACAAGGACGGTGCGTTGTCATGTGACTTCTTCAATCTCCTCGTGGAATATGTACTACGACAATGCCCAAGAACGGTTCGGAAACGATTTTCAATAAAGAAAATATTCTGCACGCGTATGTGATAATATCGATATTAATCAAAATCTGTCAGCAGGGTCTTTCGAGTTGAAAAATATGTGTAACGTGCAAGGGTCAGCTAATAAGTACGAGGTAGTACTTGGTATCCACCCGCAGATCAATAACTAGACTTGGACAATCTGTGAGAAAAAAGAAGTTGAACTTCGATGTTGTATAAAAGATTTTCTATCGTAGCAGGGACAAGGAACATCAGTCAGCAAATTAAACGAAGAATAAATCTTGCTAATCGATGCGAAAACTAAAATTAAAAAGAAGCTGACAATGACCGTCCTGACTGACTGACGGAAGCACTGAGTACTGTAGGAAGCAGATAAATCGCGTACTGAGCATAGCAGAATCATCGAGACAAATTTTGAACCGGTTAGAGTGGATAATGGCTTTCCGTATTCGCATGAAATATGAGTTGTATGAAATGCGTAATGACATCGAAATAGCCAGAAGATTTAATTTTTGAGATTAGACTTCTTGCATTAGATTGGAAATCAAGACCAAACTTAATGTATCTAATAAGGTAACCATTTTATAATCAAGAGCCTTAGATCTTCTATCTATGTATCAAGAACCATTTGTTCTTAATTAATGAGCACAAGCTTACGCATTTCATTGACACTCGGATTTTAAAACACAAAAAATAATCATGCTTAAAAAAATCGTAAGTTTTAAATTTTAGTTCAATATCTTTGAACAGACCTAATGAATTGTGCAAAAACAAATCGAGCGATAATTATGTTTAGATCGACTGGTTTATTCGGGCTGATTTAGAATATATTAATTTTGAAGATGCATTAAAAATTTTAAAATAAATAATGGAAACATTGGAATTTGTATTGATCAGCATCGAAGTCCAAGTCGATCTAGCCATATTCGTCTGTACTTAATTAAGCCTTATTTCTTAGATTGTCATGATTTCTTAACAGATTACGTTTAACAAGAAATGGCACTATTTAATTATGTACACAATTATATGGTGCTCTTTCGTAGGCGGGTTTCAGGGTACTTTATAGTTTGTCTTATTCGTTTTTTTTATTTTTGATGTTAAATGTTGAAAGAAAAGTTAAAAAAAAAAATGATTTAAACACAATGCATTATAAAGGTCTAGAAAAAATATCCAGAGAAATGGTTTGATCCTATGTGTAAGTGGATTAGTGACGGAAATTTAAAATTTTATGGTTGGTTTGTATGGGGGTGTCCTTTAAAATGGGACTATAGAAAACCCATTTGTAAGTGACCACTTGACTTGGTATAGGAGAGTCTAAGTTTTGAATATGGTGGCACGTTCTCTTATAGTCTCCGAGATAATTCGTTTCATACGGTAGACAGCAGGCCGGACGGACAGATAGTCATAGATATATCGACTCTTCTTTCAATGCTGATCATAAGTAGGCTTTATCATGCCTGTTACATACATTTGCACAAATTTTAATTTTCAATACCCTTTTACTCTTCGGGTAGAGGATATAAACACTTTGCAACGAGTAAGACCTACTTCAAGTTCAACATTGTTGGTTTTTATACCCTGTACCCGAAGGATGGAAGGATTTATTTATGGGTTTCACACAAAATCTCTTTGGATTAGTTATAAATCGCTCACGTTTTTTCTAGAGATTGAAAAACAACCTAACGAAATTTTGATTAAGTTTGTGCAAACGTATGTAACAGGTCAAAGGACACATGGCGAGCCCAATTGATATATATTCTTAATCAGCATTGTCAGGAGAGTAAATCCAGCTATGTCCATCCATCTGTCTGTCTTATGAAACTAATTATCTGGGAGACTATAATAGATACATGCAAAAAACCTTCTTTGTTTCTAAATCTAGTAACATTAATTTTTACAAATTATGCCTATGATAGTTCCAACCAAATATCCTAATCTTGATAAGACCTACAAAAAATCGTTGGTTTTCCTCCTATACAAAATGTTTTTGCATTTTTGTATGGAAAACTTTTTATTTTAATAGAAACGCCAAATTTAGTCGGACCTATTTTTATGCTAAGCGCAACAGAAAACTCTGAATATCGCTTATATGGAACTACTATAACATAAAGGCTTCATTCAAAATTATCCAAAGATTTCGATTTTTTATAAAAACTTCAAAGTTATTAAGTTTTTGTATGAACTTTTTCTTGAAAAAAAAAAAAAAAAAAAATGGTACTAGAATAGGGCATAAGACACATAAATATTTAATAAAGGATATCTCGTAGTCAAGCATACTCGACTGCAGCGTTCTATTTTAATTTCAATAGTAAAATCTAGCCCAAATTAAGTCCTTTCCGTATTAATTTATTTAAAAATATATTTCTTACTAAATCTTTTAATAGCAGATGCCTCAGGATTCAAACTTTTCATTTTTTTGTCCTTTTTTAACTATCTAACAATATAAGCTATAAGAACAGGTGACTTCGGAGAGATACACAAATACCTTTATATACTTAAATAAGGGCGATGCACTTGCTTCTTCAAAATATAAGAATCAATATTAATAACTTATCAATTTTGACGGCTTAAGAATTGGAAAAATAATATCAGATCAAGAATATTACAAACAAATACAAAATCAAAGAGAAAATAAAGTCAAAGGCAAGGGGGATGAAGAGACGGTTGTTATTGTTATTGTTGTTATGTTTGAGCTGTTACTATTAAAATTGGGTCAACGCAATGCAACTGAATGCGTTTGTATCTGATGTATCTGATGATACACATGTGTGTGTATGTATCTGTTATATTTTTTTGATTGTACAAGATGCGACAGGTGCTGCTTGCGTAGCAGACAAAAAAGGCAGCAGAGGTAAACGTAGCGGTGCAGTGCGGTGCGCTGAAGGTGCTGTAAGTACAAAATATGCTTCTTGTAATACATCTTGAAGAGAAATAAAAGAAAAAAGATACTCACAATAAGGAAGCTGAAATAAACTAAAAATGCGTCAGCTTGTGCCTCATTCGCTTGATCCTTAAGCGCTACGACCTTCTGCGCCGCCTTCGTCAACTCCCTTGTGGTCATTCAATCGTCTTCATTGCAATTGTAGATTAGATTTGTAGCAGATTACCACAAAAATGCACTTGACTTTTGTGCAGGACTCAATTTTTTCGTTGTTGCTGTTGTTGTTTCTCTTTGTGCCTTTTTTTTTGTTTTTGTGGTTTTCGTCGAATCAGATTTTACGACTTCTGACGTGTGGCCAATAATTATTTGCCCTGCACAAGGATATCCTCTGCTTATTATGCGATTTTTTTTAGTTTTTTCAGTTTTTTTATTTTTATATTTTTTTAGCAGCAAGCTGCGCAACAAGATGCTGTAATTTTCTACTACATCTTGTCCGTCCGTCGCTCTGTCTATCAGTCAGTCTGCGTGCCCTCAAGTCCTTGTCTGTGTTGTGCGGCATCAGCGTTGAGTAGCATATGTTATGGACCAGGCCTAAATGTAAACCGGCTTTATTATTGAGCGCGCGTTTTGAGCCGCGTCTGCTGTCTCTGTGTGGCTCAATAATTTTTGTCTGCTGCCGTTGTTGAAACCAAAGAGACAGGGGAGACAGGTTCTCCAGGATTCAGTTTTTCTGCCTCGTTTTCTAGCAGCAGGTGCGGCGCATGCATTCAAAAACAAAATAAGGAATCACTACTACCACTTGCAGAGCAGTTAGCAAAGCAATCGAAAGGACATAAACATAAATGAGTAAAGTTGTAAAATAGTAGAACGCTCTTCTATCTGCCACTTCTGTTTTTTTTTTTTTTTAAGGTATCTGAACGAGGTTAGGCTAGTAACAATGCTTTCAAGTTGAATAAACAAATTGAAGTACGTTCTACAAATTCATATTTTTCTTAATTTAAGCCTTTTTAATTTTGAAAATTTTTGAACCATTTTTAAAAAACATTTTTGAAAATTTAAAAAAAGTGTTTTTTTTATTATTTGTAAATCATACTTCTTGACGGACGGACCTTAAAACTTTATATTTGTAAGGCATCGGCGTTGTTATTTCTAATTTTTCTATTTATTTTTAATTTACCGGTAAATAATAGCGTAGAAGACGTGAGGTTCAGAAAATTCATGAAAAATATTTTATATCCTATTCGGAGTAAGTACTTTAAACAAAATTTTAATTTTGTTTTACAAAAACAAAGAAAAATGGGTCTAAGGTTTATATGGAACAATACCTAAAAGAGGATTAAAAATTTAGCACAATATCTTCAAGGCTGACTGAATAAAAACTACACCGACGAGCAAAACTGTAACACGATTTCAATGTTCTAACTTCAACAGTCTGTATTTTCTATTCTTGAGAGTAAGAAGAGTCAATTGTTACAGTTTTGCACCGTTGTTTTTTTTAAACAAGTAGTTTTATTAAACATTTTTTAATAATGGGTCCAGAGTCCTTTTGATTTTTTAAGTTCATCTGTGCAATTTGGCATACTTTGGGTGTAGCGTCTTCCTTGGTCCCTTTCCACAGCTCCATCTCTCCACTTAGGTAGCTGCGATTTAGCATGCCTTCATACGTTTTCATGTCTGGAGATTGCGGTGGCCACTTCATGGACTGGAACCTTTGCTTTGAAATCTAATTTTTTACCAAATTGAACGTGTGCTTCGGGTATTGCTCCTTACGCATCAGCATTCAATACCATTTTTATCCATTTTTATGTACACACCCCCAAATCATAATTTAGCCTTCACCGTGTCATTAATAAAAATGTAAACAATGGCAAAATAATTTTTTTAATGGTAATATGGTCAATTAATATGGTAATATTAACCCTAAGAGTTCCAAATTTACGATAGGTTAAGATGGAGCCTTATCACGATTTTAGATTGGAATATTATTTTTGGGATTTATTTATTTAATTGTTAGACGCAACTTCATTAAATAAAGAAGTTTCTAAAACTAAACTTGAACACTATAAGTGAAAGAATACGCCTACGTACCAATGTTGGAGCATTTTTAGTTGGGTCGCCAGGTTAAAAGGCTGTGCTCAACTCTCATTCATGATTCAAGGTCTAAATGGTTGTTTTTTACTAAAAAATATAATTTATGAAAAATAAAATAAAAATTTCTTAAAGCTTAGCATTGAGAATAAATCTTTTTCTTTATAGACTGCACAGCGAGAATAAAGTAATTCATGGGAGGCATAATTTGTTGTGCACTGATTATCATACCCCAGCGGGAAAATTTTTTGTTGATGACTTGGTCACTAATGACTGATTGATGACATATCGTTGGTATATTTATCATTGGCGAATTTATAATACACAATATGTTTATGCAATTATTTCATAAAGTAGGATGGTCAAAGTTTGGTAAAATTATTATTTGGAGATTGACAAAAAATAACACTGGTGAAGCAAGCCTGCCTGTTACATAAAACTTTTGTATGCAATATGCGATATTTTGGTAGAAAAGCGATAGAAGACAAAAACACTCATGACAAACACTTAAGACGTCTTGCAAGACACGTCATGCATGAAGTCTGCAAGACTTGTCATCTAAGAAGTATTGCAAGACTTATCATCCAAGACAACTGTGACATTTGAACGAAAATGTCGTCAATGACTTGTATGGGATTACCTCGGTATGTCATCGAGATAAGAGACAAGTCATCAACGCAGCATTGATGCCGCGTTGATGAATTTCCCACTCAGAGGTGTAGTCCATATAAAGTTTTATATTCGGTTCAGAATAATAAAAGTTTTCATACAAAAACTTAGAATTTTGGGGCAGGCTTTAATGGGGGCTAGCACAAAAATTGGCCTAGATGGAAACAGAAACATCAAAATAGGTTTCAGAGTGGATACTCTCTTAACTTTTTTCTTTACAAAAACTGGAAAATTTAGGTAAGCTCGTATGGGTCCCATATATCGTATTGACCTAATCTTTCAAGTTTCAGTTTTATATCTTCAGAACTGAAAGAATAAATTGCGCAGCAACAAACATACCGACAGGCAAACGTACATAGCTAGATCGATTCCTATTGTCAAGGTTATTAAGAATATATTAATTTTCTGGAAAACTGTCATATCTCTAGGAACGTGATTTTTGAGTCAATGATGCGGAATTGTTTGTTATATCAAGTTTACAGAGATAACATGATAGGCTCTGGAGGATCAAAGCCAACCAGTACAGTTAAGGAAGGATTGTAGTTTAGAGGGACATAAGAGAGAGATCGATCAGCGATGTGTGCAGGACACACACGGAGGAAGTATTCTAACGTTTCTGAAGTATCCTCTTCTTTACAACTTCTGCATATGCTGTTGTAAGGGATACCTAATCTGGCCGCGGGTTCCCCAATGGGCTAGTCGCCTATGATGGAGGCGGTTAGTCTCGCAAGATCTTTGCGGGAGTTTAACAGTAGAGTTCTGGTACGTTTGGGGTCAATCGTGGACCAAATAAGCTCAGCTTTCCTGCAGCTATTCATATTTTGCTATTTATTATTGCCTAAAGAGGTAAAGTGATTCCTAATGAGGGCGACCCTAGCACTCATTGGGATCTGAACCGCAACTGGTTGTGATTCACCCGATGAGCCCCGTCTAGCCAGTGTGTCTGCTTGGTCGTTCCCGTAAATATCACTATGTCCAGGGACCCATGAAAGGCAAAGTTTGTGGTGGCGACCAACAAGATTTAATAGGTTTTTTCATTCCCTTAGTATCTTAGATTTGGTAAGTGGAAGTATCTTCTATAATTTTGGGGCGTGAGAAGAGAATTTATGCTTACTTCTTATTTTGAAATGTTTAAACGCACTTTCTCCAAAATCGCTTTTTGTAAATCGATAGTTTACAGCTTTTAGCCGATAGCTTTTATAATAAAAAATGTTAATATACTTCAGACAATTGTGTTGGTATATCTTAATCTAGTTTTAAGTTTTCTATAAGTATTATTTAGGGATCTGTGATAATAAGCAAATTTTATGTAAATTTTCTACTTGATTTTAGTTGAAGATAAATTAATCCTCCCTCGTGTAACTGCCAGTGCAGCAGTTCGTGCCACTTTCAGCTTCGTTGTGTTCTTCATCATTCTCGGCATTACAACAGTCACAGCCGCCGCTTACAGGTGCCTTTTTGTATAAGCGCATTGCGCGAATGTTGACGAGTCCTGTGCTACGCTACGCTACGAAATAAGCATAATCATCATCATCGTCATCATCATCATCGTTTACAACATCATCCTATACAACAAATGCAGCAGCATGAATTCCAATTCCTTTTCGTTTCGTTTCATTTATTTTTTTGTTAATTGTTTTATTTTCTCTTTTTTTTCTCGCTTACAGCGCAGGCGCGCGCCTTCAGTTCTAGATGAGTTTGATCGCCAGGTTGATTCCGGCGCAATTCACCTGCAACATTTTTAATTTTTTTTTTTTTTTTTTTTGAGTGTCCTGCGCCGTTGTCTTCGTAGTCTTCGTCCTGACCTAAGACATCTTTTTTCGATAGCGTAGTTTTGTGTTTTTTTTTATTTTTTTAATTTTTGTTTTCAAAATGTAGCAAGCCTTCGCTTTTCTTGTTGTTGCCGAGTGGTTCTTCTTATTATTATTTTTTTTTTTGTCTGTTACTCGAACTATTATTTTTATTAATAGCCAAAGTCAAAAAGTCACCTGCGCATACCACAGCACCTTTTCTTTGGGAGTTTTCATTATTGTTTCTTTTTCTTATTTTTTCTTATTTTTTTTTTTTTGATTGCTGGTTCATTGGCATTAGTAACCCCTCACTTACTCATTTCCACATAAGCCCTTATCCTGCGCCAGAAATAAAAAAAAACGGATACGCGCAAACGGATATGCCGCTATATTCTAACGTTTCATTTCCTTTGCTGTTTTAATCTGTTCAGCTCTTGACCGACCGCATCGTAACTTATTAGAGAGTTCTTTTGTATAATCCTCAAGTGGTATCTCCACTCAAGCTTCGTCATGCATCATATGGGCGCTCATGCAGATGTCGTTGCTCTTTTTTTTTTATATTTAGTTTTTGTTTTCTTTTTTTTTCACAATTTTTTTCGATTTCTCCCTTCTGAAGTTTTTGTTCAGTAAAAAAAAAAAAAAAAAAAAATAATAAAAGCAAATGAAATGTTAATTCAAATGACTTTTGGTAATACATGACAAATTATGTGGGCTCAGGTGTTAATGCAATATATTTTTCTGGTTCGTTTTTGTTTTTATTGTTTATCAGTGTATAAGAAATTAAGTTTGGAAGAGACTAGAAGAGTAAGTTTGATGCGGTTGTTATAGGTTAACAACCTACACTGATAGAAATACTGTAGATAATAGTGGTTATCTAGGAGAGCAGTAAAAAAAAAAACGTAAACGTTTTTGTAATATCATAAATGTTTATATAGAATAGAAGTATAATATTAAATGTTATTGAAATTTATTTTCAAAATCAAAGTTTGCAATAAAATTAAAAAATTTGCTAATACTTCGCCAAAGCCTAAATTCTTAAAGTGTGTACAAATGATCTGTTTAAAATCAAATAATGACAATTATTTATCTGCAATGTATGCTCAAAAGCAGATGAACCACATTTTTGATGGACAATTTTGAAGGCCAGATTCGCATTCAGCGATAAAAAATCTATACAAAAAGTACAAGTCCGATGCTTGATTTAAAAAAATGGACAGTAAAGTTTTTAAATTATCTACCGAATATAATAAATTGACAATGGGCATAGCCAGGATCAAATCTAGGGCGGCAGAAGGTTGTAGATTTTTTTATATTATTATAACAACAGAAAACGCTTAGGATTTTCTTCAAATATAGCATTCTTTTTTCTAAACATGTCACGGTTTTCATTTACAAATTTTTTATACACGAAAACCTTTTCTCTCCCATCGAGATCTTCACCCATGTGTTGACTCTACGAAGTCAAAATCGTCATACATTCATTAATTTTGGATAGAAGTTCGTTTGCTTCCTAAATGTTCTTCAAATATTTTTAGCACAAATTCTTTTTCCCCCACAAGTTATACCAAAACAAGAGAAATGAAACGAACCAAAAACAAGGAAAAACGTTATATTCAATGGAACCGAAGCTTAACTACCCGTCTCACGAATCTTTAAAGAGTTTATATGTGATCATCAGTGGCATAGAAAGAACTTTGAGATGGGATGGGTGGGGGTCGATGGTCTGATACAACTCCAGTTTTGTTACAATATTAGTATCAAATTTTAAGCTTAAAATACAAATATAACAATAATTTTCTTGAAAATATCAGACAATGAGAGGTAAGTTTGTATAGGGCTATACGTTATAAAGATCCGATCCATATCATATCGGTGGTGTGTACTTTTGATGATAATAGATGCATGGGCGTTAAATATGTATGGGGGCTATACCTCAGAGTGGACGTAGCATTCTGAATTTAACATTCAAACTACTTAGGACTGAGAATAGCTTAAGATTCGAGTTTCGCAACAGACAGACAGATCAAGAATAAATGTACTTTATGGGGTCTACAGTGTTTCCTTCAATGCGTTACAAACTTTTCGGCAAACTGAAACTATTTGTAACGGGTATAAAAATCAATACACTAACGACATTCACATTACACATCGGCTGGAAATTCTTTGAATTTTTATGAGCCACTTCATTGGGACACTTGATCATATAAAACGCAAAGCTGGAGTATTTTCATTTAAAACAAGAAAGATCGCTGAAGTCGAGTATGCTCGACTGCAAGATACCCTGTACCCAATCAATATGTACCTTAAGTTAGGTTCTATTTGACTACCATACATCATTGAATTGGATTTTCATAGAAAAACTTAAAAAATCGCGTATATCTTTGATTGGGTTTATACCTAAAATTTTGTTGGGCCTACCTATATTGGTCTATTTCATTGGGACTATCATAGACATAATTTATACTAAATTTAAATTTTCAAGAATAAAAAACAATGACGTTTTTTGTAAAAAACCAAAATTTTGGGATAAATTTTTATGGGGACTATACCTAAAATTTTGTTGGTCCTATCCATATTGGGATATTTTATTGGGACTATCATAGACATAATTTTTACTAAATTTAAATTTTCTAGAATAAAAAGCAATGACGTTTTTATGTAAAAACCCAATATATTGGGGTAAATTTGTATGGGGACTATACCTAAAATTTTGTTGGTCCTATCCATATTGGGATATTTTATTGGGACTATCATAGACATAATTTATTCTAAATTTGAACTTCCTAGAATAAAAAATGACGTTTTTATGCAATAACCCAAAATTTTGGGGTACATTTGTATGGGGGGTACCCCTTAAAATGGGTCTAGACAAAACCCGTTTGTA
Source organism: Leucophenga varia (assembly GCA_018903435.1). Lineage (NCBI taxonomy): Eukaryota > Metazoa > Arthropoda > Insecta > Diptera > Drosophilidae > Leucophenga > Leucophenga varia. Next base: position 182,977 of record JAEIFJ010001785.1, read on the forward strand.
AGTGCACACTTGACCGCCTAGGAGAGTCTAAGTTTCAATTTTGAAAGCTCTACCTCTTATAGTCTCCGAAATAATCGTTTTCATACGGTGACAGCATGACAGACGGACGGACGGGCAGACGGACAGACAAAGCTAGTTCGACTCCCCTTCCAATACTGATCAAGAATATATATACTTTATAGGGTCTGCCTTGCCTCCTTCTGTCTGTTACATACATTCGCACAAACTTAATATACCCTTTTACCCTTTGGGTACAGGGTATAAAAAGGTCGAGAATGAATACAGAATAGTTGTACCTTAATTATAGAACATCGCCAGTATTGATTTTTGTTGGCTGCAGGAGGATTTCTTCTACTCCTTTGCTTTTCAGCCAAACATGGCAAAGACACTTTTACTCCTAGATAAGCTGTGATTACATCCGTTTTATCTAGAAGTTGTTTGATCACTTGCAAAATACTCTCAAATGCTCATCAATAGCAATGAAATTTTACTGATTTTCTTTGTATAATGTTTGCTGTAGGTTCTATTTTGCTATTGCCGTTAGAGTGCCAATAAAAACTGGCCGTGCTACCGCAGATTACAACTAAAATGCCGATTTTCTTGTGGTAGAGTTTCCCTCTGTAGAGAACTTGTACAAGGCCTTAACAATTTCCGAAAAGCGTTCGGAAAATTTTGTGACTGTGGGCATTTTACAAAGTGAATTTGTTTGTAAAATGAAAAAACTTTATTTATTCTTGTAAATCAAAGGAATCCCCTCCCGATAAAATACACTTATGCCAACATTTTTCCCAATCCTCGAAACATGCCAAATAGTCCCTTTCCGGTATAGCCATCACCGCCTTCGGCGATCGGCGAGTGGTCTCTTAAGTTTTGGGAATAGCCAGAAGTCACACGGAGCCAAATCAGGCGAATACGGTGGTTGCGGAACGATATTTGTTGCATTTTTGGAAAAAATGTCACGAAGAATCGACGCTGTTTTTCAAGAAAACTCACCATTTTTGGTACCAATCGAGACTTGACACGTTTGAGGCCCAAAACATCTTTCAAAATGGTATTAATTGATCCTTTCGATACGCTAATTTCATCAGCAATGTCTGTCATAGTTAATCGACGGTGTTCAAGCACTAATTCTTTTACTTTTTGGATGTAAGCATCGTCCGTTGAGGTCGATGGTCGACCAGGGCGCTTTTTGTCTTCAACACGTTCTCAACCTTCTTTGAACAATTTATACCAACCATATGATGTTGATTTTGGTAGAGCTCGGTACCCGTAAGCTTTATTTAACATTTTTTTCATTTAATCCATTCAGAAAACAAAATTTGATGATACTACTGTGCTCAATTAAATCACACATTGTAAAAATCGAAAAATGCATTCTTGGTCGTTTGGTAATCACAAGCGTAAATACATATATAACTGATAATGACGTTGACATGAAATTTGGCCCAGATGTTATTAACAGTCCTGCCAACTCAAGAAGAAAAAAAGAACTAGCCCGAAATGTTAAGCCCGCGAAGTTTAAATTGAAAATTCTCCTTCATTTTTGATTAAGTCTTGCGTGATTTATTAATAGAATATTGCCTACTCGTTGTTAATTCACGGAAAAAGTTTACCATATCTTTTATGGTCCAAATAGTATTTCTTATTTCTGTAACTTCGTAAAGCAATGGATATATTGTGCCCGGGTAAAACTATTTTTTTAAATCCATCCAAAGCAATTTTCTGGTGTCAATCAAAAATGAGCTATTTCTTTCCATTTTTTCTAATTCAGCTGTTGCATCCGCTAATACGGCGTAAGCATTTTTAACTTCGGAAATTATTAGGTTTTTAATTATTAAATCACTTTGAATTTAAGATTATGTATTGTAGATACATATAAAGTGGTGTTTTTCTAAACGATTTTCCAGAATCACTTCGCATATTTATTATATATAACAAAACTCCTCTATTCTGTTCTTTTTCCCTAAGTGGCATGTCGTTGCGAACTACAAAATATTATTATTTTGGACATCAGCGGGTACGTCATCAGTAAAAGCCTTTGCTGCAGCGCTTCCAGTCAGGTGAAGCTTGTGGAAGCATGCTTCTTGCAGTTTTCATTTATATTTTTAAGTTTTACAAAATGACAGATAATTAATAGTACCAAAACTCCTCGTATACATCCAGGAACTGGAAATAGTGGCGCCATTACCTGATGCATAGAATAAAACAGTTTTATTCAGGTTTGTCGGTAAGTTTGTAACGCATATATTCTTGATCAGCTCGGCAAGGCGAATCGATTTAGCCATGCCCTCTTGTCTCTCTGCTCGGTGTTGTAGGATGTATTCGCTCAGTTTTAAAAATATAGGTCTCAAATTTTAAACTTGAGTCCTGTGTATATTGTATGTTAAAATTTGTGTACTACTTTCTTTAAATTTGGTACAAATGCATCTTATGTCAAGCCAATTCTTTAGTATAAAAATAATTGAGATTGTTCCGCAAAATTCTTAATTTGCTTGAACGATTTATTATTTGTTTTCTATTTTAAGTTTAAATTTAATATAAATGCTGATTATTCAGGCGCCAACACAATAATTTGGTCATTAAAATGCTGAGCCAAGTTTTTTTCAGTTTTAGTTTCAGTTTCTCCTTTTGGTACTAAATGTTGAACTTGTAGGGGTGGCAGCGTAAGTAATATTGAAACTGAGAAGAGGTCCATTTTTTAGTGCTTTCAACTAACTTGAGAGAAACCCTAATTTTTTGAAGTATTATGTTTAATAATTAGATAGTCCGAGTGTCTAGCATGGATTACATATAAACATGTGTACAAATAAGTAAGTGTGTCGAGTACAAAATCATTTTGATGGAAAATCCATAACATAAGAAATAAAACAGTGAAAGACCATTTCATTAATTATTTGATATAAATATTATAAAAAAAACTGGTTTTATATTCTACAAGTACAAAATGTATCGATCAGTTGCCGAAAAATGCATTCGACTGTCATAATATCACGTGCGCTTGTGATAATTCCGATAATGCTATTAAACGCTCACCGACAACTTTGTCGGTAAACAAAAAAAAAAAAAAAAAAAAAAAGGCGATACAAGCACTCAACACTCTACTCCACTTTACTCATCCATCCATCCATCCAACCAACCATCCAACCATTCATACAGTCAATCTATCGAATGCTACATATTGGACAGATCACCGTTCGACTTGTCACTTCATTGACTCGCACCGCAGAAGTCCTTGAACAGTATTTCAGTATTTCAGAATGCAACTGCGCAATTGAACTGAATACTTTCGATCACTTTTTGTTGCTTCATTTCGTTTCATTCGCTTAATTTCGGATCAATTTGTTGGATGCCAAACTCTCGACTCTCGACGTTTGTAAATAAAATCCTTTTATGATCGATTTATGCGACAAAATTGGCGCTTTTTTCATGCACTAAACACACTCACTGAGTTTAATGATTTTCAAGATTGCAAGATTTACGAAAGTTAAATGCATTTCTTGAACTTCCTTTTTCATTTTATTTATTTATTGTTTTTCGAAAGCTCCATGCACCTGATTTGCTGCAATCGCAATCGATTTGATTGCAGTTCCAGCTGTCCTGTCCGTCAGCTCTATCAGATCGCTTCATTCGTAATTATTGTTAGCCCAAAAGATACTTTTGTGTGATTTGTAAAGTAGTTGCTGCTGTCTGTCTTCAATGTTGCTCCAGAAATAATCTGTTGATTGTTTTTTTTTCTTCTGTTTTTCGCTTGCAATTGCAATTAGTTCGAAGTTCGAACTTTTATTGATTTTTTTCTCCACAGCAGCAGCATTTCATTTTGTTCGATTTGGCGCTTTTATTCGTGTAACGCGGCTTTTTACAAAGTGCATTTTTTAAATTTTCAAAAGGCTCCAGATCAAAAAGGCTCGCCGTACTAAATATTTTCGTTGTTTTTTTTTTTTTATTTACAAGAAGGCACTATTCTTAATACGACAATATTCAAAAGGGCCGCCCCGTGTTAAGATATTTGTAAATAGCTCAAAATTTTCCAATAAAATCAAGTTTGGAAATAATTTCTTAAATATTATTCGGGTTTTTGCTGCGTATTTGGATAATTTTCATAAAATGTTGTTAATTATTTGTCGAGGTCGCGAAAAAGTTTGTACTTGAACAAATTTTTTTGTATTTACGAAATTTAGTTTGTAGATCATCACAAATATTTTTACTTATTGTAAAAAAGATACTTTTTTTTTAATCAGTTTTCGGTTTGAGTTAAATCAGTATGAAATGTAGTCAGGAAAAACCTTTTTAAAACCGAATCATTAATATGAAATTTTAACTAACTTATAGTGCCAGGATTTGGTAACGTAATCCAGATAAAATAGACAATCTAGTCGGTTCTAAATTTCCACAAGTTTTGAAAAAGTAAAACGAGCCAATTTCAAAAAAAAAAAGGCGTTCTACTTAAGACTGAGTTCGAATCGATTTTGAATCTTTTGCATTTCGACTCGAAAATAATAATCTATCGATTTTTTACAATGAAAATCAAATGGCTGCACTGATAATAATGTTAAGGCAGGCATAAACTATCGATTTATGGGGTGCCTTCATTCATAATTCTTCTTTCGAATTGTTGATTTTTTTTATTTTCAAAATTGAGTTTCGGGTCAAAGACCCGATTCAATGAAAATTATTATGATAGTGTCCGTATAATCAGCATAACATATGTGTTAAATTTAAAGTTAAAATATTTGAAACAAGGAAAAACGTTAACTTCGGTAGAACCGAAGCTCAAATACCCACCACATCTTGGTTTAGTTTATTTATGATCATCAGAGGCTTAGGTAGAATTTGAAGAAGGGATGGCTTGTTCGATACATTCAAAGTTTAGACACAATAATGGAATAAAATTTCAACCGAAGAACAGAATAATAAATATTTCTTGAAAAAAAAGTAAAAAAATTGGTGGTGACTTTGTTTGGGGGCTATATGGTATAGTGGACTGATCCCTATAATATCAGTAGAGTTAAGAAAGGATGATATAAGATGTATTTTTACCCAATTAGAAGTGAATACATTCATAAATAATTACTTATTTTCACACAAAAATAACGAAATGGCCGGAAAGTTAATATGGGGCCTATACCTAAAAAGGGCGTAGCACCTCACTTTTGACAGTGAATGACATCTGATATGTTTTCACCCAATTTAAACTGAATACATTCATAAATAATTACTATTTTCATACAAAAATTAGAAAACCGCGTAAAGTTAGTATGGAGCCCATACCTAAAAATAGGCGTGGCACTTTAGTTTTGACATTGATGACATAAGAGGTATTTTTAACCAATTTGGAGTGAATACATTCATGAATAGAAGCTATTTTCATACAAAAAATACAAAAAAACTGTTATTTTGTATGGGGGCTATAACTAAAAATGTTTTAGTCGTTGGAGAGAAAAGCTTAAGTTCTGAATATTCAGCTTAATATCTTTTAAACTGACCGAATAAACTGCGGAGAATCAAACTGACGGACAGATGGACGGACAGACGGATGAACGGACAGACAGACGGACAAGGCTAGATCGATTCGTGTCGTCGAGCTGATCAAGAGTATATATACTTTATAGGGTCTTCGATGCCTCCTTTAATGCGTTTCAAACTTTCAGACAAACTGATTATACCATTCACACTATGTGTAGCGGGTATAAAAATATTAAAATGATCCGCAAAATTTTTAAATTGGTGATCTAATCTCAACCTTATGTATACTGAACATTTGGCTTGATATAAGAAGCAATTTGTTCCAAACTTTTCGAAAAAAATTGGTGTAGATTTGTATTTGGGCTATCCCTAAAATAGGCGTTATTTTAACAAATGATCTAGAAAAGTTTTAAATTTCTGCCTAATATCTTTAAAAACTAATCGAATAAGTCGAACAGTACAATATAGACGGACAGACGGATAAACATAGTTAGATCAATTTATATTTTCAAGCTGATATATAGTCCATATTATACAGTTTACGTTGCCCCATTTAATTTCCTCGTTTAATCGATATGTTTATCCATAATCTTAAAAAGACCGAACATCAAAATTTTTTTTGTTAATTTGTGAAGTATTTACCCGTACCTTAAAACGTATACGAGGTGTGTATGATAAACAATATCAATTTTTATGCTACTGTGCCCAAAAAATAAGATGACATTTGAGTTTTGAACTGTGCGCGACAAAGGAGTTGGCGAATTGGTTTCTTATTTAGATTGGTACGACTCTCTTTGACAATCCCTGCTAAATTTCATGTCAAAATATAAATTTGTGTTTCTCGTTTTTACGATGTTGAGCAAAGAATTTGCATTAAATTTCAATCAATTCGTTGACGATAGCTCAGAAAACCTTTAGTGATGAGGCTATGTCACAAAATAAGTGTTTAAAAAGTCGTATAGTGAGTTCGTAGTAAGCCGTGAACATGTTGAAGACGAAGAGCATTCTGGGCGACCATCAACCTCAACCGACAAAGCTCACGTAAAACAAGGAAAAACGTTAACTTCGGTGGAACCGAAGCTGAAATACCCGTTACATGGGCGTGTCGTCTTGGTTTTGACCCTGAATGACCAAAAAATGGTTTTACCCAATTGGGAGCGAGTACATTCATAAATAATTACTATTTAAAAAAAAAAAAATCGAAAAAAATCGATAAGTTTGTATGGGGGCTATACCTAAAAATGGGCGTGGCACTCTCATTTTCGAACTTAACCTAGTCGTTGCCGAGAAAAGTTTAAGTTTGAAATTTCAGCCCAATATCTTTATATCTTCATCGAAAAGATCGCATAGCAACAAACAGACGGACAGACGGACAGACAGACGGACATGGCTAGATCCTATCACAAAAAAAAAAGTTGGTGAGTGCGCACCATACTTGTGACTAATGTATTTTGGTCGGTGAATCCGAATCGGCCCATTTTCAAAGTTGGGATTTCTTTTTTCTAACCTCAAAAAGCATGTTCAAAATATACTAAAATAACATGTTTTTTGAGGTTAAATTGAAAAATGAGAGCTAACTTTTGAAAACGGACCCTTGGATCGGCATTCAGCGACCCAAAATACATAAGAATTGACTAGTCTGGTCTTTCGCACTTCAAACTTTTTTTTGTGTGCCGGTGTAATTTATGGGGTCTCCGATGCCTCCTTCAATGCGTTACAAACTTTTTGACAAACTGAATATACCCGTTTACACTATGTGTAACGGGTATAAAAAATTAAAGATTTGGTGTAGAAGAACCGTCGATTAACGATTAGACACCTTGCTGAGGATATTGGCATATCGAAAGGTTCTGCCAATACACAAATGAGTCCAATCTCGACTAGTTCCGGAAATCATTGAATTTTTTGCATTTTTTCGTAATTTATTCCTCAAAACTCGACTCATAACGTTTCACAATCATCGAGCCCGCCTCCGGGGTCCGGGGTCACCGTTTTGACACGTTAGAGCAGATTCAAGCCGACTTTTTCAACTGTATCGAGATAGGAAAATCCGTTGGCTTAATTGTATTACATCAGGAGGTGAGTACTTTTAAGGCAATGCAATATTTTTGCTTCGGTCCATCCCTTTATTGCCTTTTAGTGAGTAATGTTATTGATATACATATATATTGGCCAAAATCAAGACAATCACGTTTGTGCTAGAAAACGATGTCAAACAGAAAATCCCTTAATTGCCTAAAATTTGATCATATTACATGGAAAATACTCAAATATTTACAAACTAAAAAATTGATAATGTAATCTTAATAATTTCGGACGTTTCTATATCTCTTCGGATTCGAAAACCAACGTTTTTGATCCAAAAAATTAGCTATTTTTAAAGCAACCAATGTTTGACGCTTTGTAAGATTCAAACATCTTTTAAAATTGGTTGGGTTGATTAACGAACGAACGATCTCGGAAAACGAAAAGGATTGATTATAAACATTTTCAAATTATTTTTCTAGTCCAATTTTTTAGCATTCCACACTGAGGTGGATCGTCAAATTTTTCGACATTAATTCGGAATTTTATTGGTTATGGAAAAAAATATCTAATATATTTGGTGCCTATTAAAGATGACAACTTACGTCAAAAGTTTAATATTTGGCTGAGTGAATAAAGGTGAATTTATGTGTAAACTGCATTTAGCAATTGCTTCGTTTTCGTTAAACGAAATTAACTAACCTAAGGACCTATCTCTTATAGAATATGGCTGACAGCAGGATAAATCGCCTGAGATTGAAGCTAGATCTACTCAGCTTTCACTGTTGATAAAGAACATATATCTATGTGACGTGTATTCTTCTGCTTTTTACTAGTCACGGTTCGGTCCACAGTACTGCTGGGAATCCAGTATCTTTCTGATACATGTTTTAATTACTCACTTGTAGTTTAGCTTTATTCGGTCGGGAAGAGAAGACATCTTTGTTTGTTAAGCGTGCTATAAATTTTTAAGAGTACCATGGTTCAACTAACAAGTAACACTAAAATTGAAAATTTTGCAAAATATGGCGGCCATATTAGATCCGCCATTTTGAATTTTGGAATTCTAGGTTCGGATTCGAAAACCCTTATACCCATGGAATGTGTAAATTCAACATTGTAGAAAATGTATGCATTTGCAAGCGACTTCTTAGGTGGAAACGTATGCGTAGAAGGGTTAAGAAATCCAGGCTTCCGAAATCCCTATTTTCAGCTCTTAAAACATCATGTCTGCCAAAATAAAAAAACACGTGTCTAATGTTTTTTCGATTATCTTCAAAATTATCATAGTCCGATGTCGATCCTAGCGTAACAGTTGGGTAGTGTTATTTGTAAGTAATTGAATTTTTCGATATATACAATGCCAAAAATTTTGCGATCAAGTCCAAGTGTGCAGTGTTGGTAGAGCTCATTATATTACCTTCAGCTGGCATTGATAGAAAGAGCTGAAATTGCTAGATTTATTGGATGCTTTATGAATGGGCTCATACTCAGAACGTCAATTTTTTTGTGGTAAAAGCGTATTTCATAAACGTCATCATTGTAATATTGTAAGAATATTTCCCAAAAAACCATAGATCAATAATCAAATCTGACTCCCCGTAATATAAATTTAAAATTTTATAGAATATCAGAGAGATAATGTTCATAAAAATAATGCAATATAAATTTTTTTTTCATTTATTTTATTTTCCAAAATAATTTTTAGCTAAAAATTAGTTACAAACAAATATGGTATAAATTATAATAATGAAAAATTAAATTAAAATCTACAAAGTTTTTGTTTATTACGAGTATAAAATTGTTTAAATTAATATAAATTTAAATTAATATAAAACAAAAGTTTTTAAATAAAATATTTTTTTATGGTGTATAGACAAAATTTCGACAGCATTGGAATACATGTGCGGCGGGTGCTTTTTTAAATATAATTGTTATTCTTTGGTACAATTAGCTGTTTCTTTTCTTTCGTTCATTCTTTATTTTTTTTTAACGATTACGAGTTAAGGCCAATATTTTGTTGAACTCATTTAAAAAAAAAAATAATTTAGAATAATATTAAGAAGTAATAAAATAAAAAAGGATTATAAAGTAACAACTAATGCGATTCAATATAAATTTAATAAAATTGTTTAATGGCTTTTTTTTTTTTAAATATATAAAAACTTACAACTACAAAGTCTTTCATAAATATTTTATACACGATTTAACGGTTGGTTTGTTTGTTTGTTTGTTTTGCATTCTAGATACAAGCTAAAAATAAATTTAAATCTCAAACTTAAACTGAATTACAAATAATTTAAATAACAAATTCTAAAACTAAAAACTTAAATCAATTGTCTTCCACTTAAGCCTAAATTAATCATTGTCATTCCATTTTTATTAAAATTATTATTATAATTATTTATGCCTAAAATGAGAGAACTTTGGCTTAATAGCGACTTAGCATTTTCAGGCCAACTGGTTATGGTGGTTCTGTGTCTGGTGTCTGTGTGTGTCTCATCTTTTAACTTAAATTTTAACGTAAAATTTGGATTTTGAATTTTAAATCTCAGCAGCTGCTGCTGCTTACCTCCATCTTAACTAGCGGCGATAGCGTTTCCTCATGACGCGTTTCACGGTGTCGGCGCAGGTCAACTTTACGCTGAAAACTCTGATCGCAAAGTCCACAGCCGAAGGGTTTGTAGCCGGTATGCTTTCGCATGTGCGTGATAAGATTGGAACTTTGACTGAATGCTTTCAGGCAAACGGTGCATTTATGCGGTTTCTCGCCTGCAATGAAAAAATGAAATAAATAAATCGAATTGAATTCAACAATAAGAAATATAAATCAATAAACTATTAAATTAATTAAAATGAACAATTAAAAAATTACTTGCTGCGAAGCAATTAGTCTAATTGCAGCGTGCTTTTGTGATTTCAAGTATTTATGTAAATAATTTTATCTAAATCAAAAATACGAGTAAGAACTCGAAAATATTTGATTGAAAAAGATTATTAAATACGGCGAAGAGCAGGACAGACAGTTAGACGGACAGACAAACATGGCTATATTTACTCAGCTTTCAATGCTGATTAAAAGTATATATTTTTTCTACTCTACGAGAACAGCATTTTAAAACGAATAAATGTATCTGCACTTTTATTGCGACTATCAGCCATGTTCCCGTAATCGTAAAAATTTTGCGATTTACGATTTAATAAATTCGTACGATTTTCAATTTATTCGTGCTCTGGCAAACACAAAAGTTATGTTTCGTTTCCAAAACGTTTATGTGCATTGTGCAAGATATCGATTACAAATTACATAGTTATCGGTCTAACCAAATCGCAAATTGATTTTTGTTTGTCTAGATTTTGTGCTCTTTAAATTTGAACATGAGTAGAAAATATTGTTTTAAAATTTTAATTCAGAACCAATCATATAAAAAAGTACAAAGATGAAATTAAATAATGGAAATTTTTTTTTTGTAATATTATTATTTTTACTTTTCATTTCACTTATTTAAGCGTTGCCGATTTGAAATCGAGAATATTTTGCGATTTGAATTTGCCGGAGCTAGGGCTGTGTGATTGTTGGAAATAATCAATTGTTGATGATTAGAAAAAAATTATTGTTGTTGATTAATCATTATTATCCCAAAGTATTTTTTTGATATAAGTTTTTGATCTTTTTATATTTCATCGTGTTGGTTTAAAAGTACAAAATGAAATAATGTAATAAGTGAAGACTTTTTTTTTTTTTTTTTTTTTTTGCTTCTCACTTTGAAAAAGCTTTCTTATCAAGCTAATCAGTGCCGAGACTATTGTCCTGTATAAACTACTTGATTATTGATTAATCAATTATTAATTCTTAAACTAAGAGATCGTTTGATTATACAAAACAATCGATTGCTCCTTGATTAATCGATTATTCACACAGTCCAAATCGGAGCATCAAAATTTGCGATTTGAAAAGTAAATCGCAAAAGTTTTGAGATTGCGATTTCGGGAACATGGCTGAAATTCATTTCTTCGTATTATACCAAACTTTTTTTTAACTTACCGGTATGTATATAAGTATGTTTTTTCATATCCGATTTTTGATGAAAACGTTTGCCACAGTATTGGCAAGGATATGGACGCGTATCGCTATGTATAAGCAGATGTGTTGACAGTGTTGAGGAACGTTTAAACGCTTTACCGCATTGTTGGCACTAAAAAAAATTAAAAAAATATGCAAATTAATTAAAAATATTTAAAGAATAACATTTTAATTAAAATATAGAAAAACTTTAAAATAAGTCTAAATTATCAAATACTTTATAGGTCTATTAGAAATAGTCTATCTCAAAATATTGACAGAGCTAGTTATAAAGGCTGTCCCAGAATAAACACAAGTCCCAGAAGATTTGCAATAAAGTGCTGGCAACCCTAACAAAATAATATCGTGTTCTATCGTGTAACGCTTCATTTCTACTTGACCTAAACTTTTCAGCAGTCAAATTATTAATTTTCAGAGTTACCAGCACTTTACTGCAAATCTTGCATTAATTCTGGGACACCCTTTATATGGAGTCTCTTTAAAATATTAATAAAAATCGCACACGCGGTATAGTATTTCTTTTTTTTTTCAATGAATAGTTTAATAAAAGTATCTAACATTTGAACAGCTTTTCTATGATTTTTGTCAAAAATCCCACGAGAGCAAATAATAAATCACATAAAGACGCTGACAACAAATATTTAAACGTGCTAAATTTTGAGTCTTGACGAAGAATAATATCATATCTTATTCGTCATATAATAAAATAAATAAATGTGTGTGCGTAAATATTTAGACAGAAATTTCATTTTTTGATAATTCCAACAAATATGGCGTATTTTAGCTTATATTGCATTTCGAATATGCATTAAAAATATTATTTTATAAAATTTATATCTTTTACTTTGCTGCCGAAAAAAACAGCTTATTAAATATTTAAATGAAAAAATTAAGAATATATCACACCCAACTGAATGCTAAATCTTAATATTTTTTCTTTAATATTTTTAGGTACTTGCAGATACATAATTTTAAACGATTGTTTCATGCTATTTGTCTGTCACCTATTTAAATATACTACGTAGCCTGTGATGACTTCTTTTCGAAAAATAAATTTAATTGTAAATAAAATATTTTATTTTATTTTTTTTGTTTTTTGTTTTTTAATATTAATCAAACACAGCTGCTCAATCGTGCATATTTGAACTGAGACTTGTTGTTGTATTTATTAAGAATAACAACATCATCATCAATATCATTCTCTAGTTTCTGTATCTGAAACTGTTTGATTTGTATTGGATACATCTAAATATGACTTGAGTTGATTTCTTTAGCGTGAGATACTTTTATTTAAACAGTTGCAGTACGCTGCAACATCTTCATCGTAATCTATTTTTTAATGCAGTTGTTTGTCATGTCAATCTAATTGAAATAAAAAAAAAACTAGATTGATACATAACATCTCATTTGTTATTGAATGCATTAAAAATGGCTTCAGAACATATGTACACATCATGTATCTTGTAGATACAATTCAAGTTGACACAACTGCAGTAAACTCCAAAGCTTTTTTTTTACTCGTAGCATGTATTTGGGATTTTCTATTTACCTTTTGCAACTTGACTTCGCTTTTCTTTACTGTTTTTATTTTTTTTTTTTTTTTTTTTGAGATCTACTTCCATATTTATTTTGAGTTCTTCACTCAGCCACACTCAATAGTATTTTTCTTTTCTTTTTTTGTTTTTGTTATTTAGTAAATGTTTACTTTTTGCAAAACGTGCGCTCAATGCTAGATAATTAGTTGCAATTGTTTTCGCCTGAAGTATTTGTCACACTCTTAAATCTTACGATGTGGAATTACATATAGATTATATATAATATAGAAGTTGTAGTCTAAAACGGAAGTGGATTGCTTTCTTTGCGAATGCAAAATGCTCACAAAACAAAGCTCTTTTTGATTGGGATATTCCATAATTTAGGCGTTGACATGAGTTGTGAGTCATTACAAATGAGCGATCTTAGTGGGGGAATTCAGGTTCTAGAAAAAAATTTTTTGTCGATTTTTTTTATATCTTGCATATTTGAGAATATCGCTCTAAAAAGATTTTTTAAAATTCGAAATTCTTTAGAAAGATATAGCCATTTTTGTCGACCAATGTCTTTGCGAAAATGAGACGCAGAATTGTCCAAATTTTAAAACTGCTTACTTATATATTCGATTTCTATAAAAATTTCATTAAAAAAATCGATTTCTTACCAAAATTTGTTTTTTGGTTTTTTCAAAATCACGTTTTTTAGACCATTTTGAGTCACTTTTCTCCGGTTCTATTGAACCGATTTTAACAAAACTAAGCTGCAATCAACGCAAAATTGTCAAATTTCTTAAAACTGCATACTTATATTTTTCATTTAACTTTTTTTTGTATGCAGAAAAATAACTTCAAACTTTTTAAACGCGTTTATCTCGAAACCACGTTTTTTCGAACTGGCGGCCACGATGCCGCCCGTAATTCTGAACCGATTTTGATGAAACTAGTTGCAGTCGACGCAGAAATGTCACTATTCTCGTCCGAAACTCAATCATAATTTTAAAATTTTTTTGCATTTTTTTTTACTCAGAAAACCAAAAAAAAAAAAAAATGGCCAAAATAAAAATTTTCTGTTTAAATGGCCGCCATTTTGCCAAAAAAATCTCAAAATTTTGTTTGAGGTTCGGACGAAGAATTACATCTTTACTGTTTATAACCCCATTTTTACTTTTAATTTCCGACAACCCGGAGAGCCAGAATCATGGCCGCCAGCACCATACCTTTTTTTGGACCACGTATTTTAAAGGCCGAGCACTTATTGAATAGCCCTCGTAAAAAATATTTTTTTATTAACTTCAATTAATTTGTAATTGAATAAAAAAAACTTCAATCAAATATGTCTTTGCCTTTTTAAATACGATTTTTTTTAAAAATGGTTCAAAAACAGCTTCGCGAACCAGAATACCCCCTTAAAATGATTTTATTACAATATCATTCAAAATTCGCTCGACGAAATTTCGAGATGAACGAGATAATTTTTTTGTTTGTTTTTTTTTTAGAAAAGGTAATCGAGCATTTTTTTTTGCATTGATAGGATCGAACATCGTCCTATTTTTTTCCTTTATAAATTAACTACCTTAAAAAGAAGCTATGCTCAGCTTTAAAAGTAAGCCTTTTTGTCAACACAACTGTCATGCTGACCACCCATAACGTATACGTTTACATGAACAGATGTAATAATATTTAAAAAATAACTTAAAAGTTATTAAACAAAAAAAATGTGTATCGAATTTATTTTTTTTTAACAATTATTGCCGAATTTAACGATTAACAAAAAAATAAATGTTAAAAACTGCGCTTGCTCGTGTGCCATATGTTGCAAGGAGCAAAAAAAAAAAGGTAGAAACCTTTCAAGCATATCGAGTTACCCAAATAAATGAAAGACCATTCGGTGTGTTGTGTGTGAAAAAGAAATTTAGAAGAAAAAAAATTAAAAGAAGTTTGCCAACTTTTGTGTGAAAAGTGTTGAAGTTTTGTTGATATGAATATAAAGTGACACACGAAGCAAGCAGGGGCAACTTGCCACATGCATAAGACCTGACTGAGCTGACTGCTGACTGGCGTGTGCCTTGCGCATTGTCCTTTAACGTTCTTATTGGCTAATGTGCCAGAAAATAGTGCACAAAAGTGGTTGTTTTGCTTGTTTAAAAATTAAATAATTATTTAAAATAAGCAAACAGATTTTTTACAAACAGATTTTTTTACAAAAAAAAGAAAAAGGAAAACAATATTTTTTTATTGCAATAAAATTTTACTCGAAACTTTTCGATTTAATTGTTTTCTATATTTTTGTATCTTATCACCCCCGCGCTCTATTTGATTAACTAATTGCGTGATTTCGATCAGACTTAATTGAATTTCCATAAGCTAAACGAAAAGCACAAATTATTACCACCGTTTTTTTTTTTTGCTATTGTTATTTTTTTCCTTATTTTATTATGCGTGCTTGTAACACTTTTGGAAATTGAAATGGCTTTTGTCGATATACAAGTCGCAATTAGAATTGAAAGGATCTCAAAAAAATAAATAATAAAATATGAAGCAATTAACACAAACAAATTGACATAAAAGAAGTACACGCAATTATTGTATTCGATACTCTAGAAATATTCTAATTTTCACGACTTATGCAATTAATTAATAGATTTGTATGGAAGGAGCAGAAGGGTCAATGGGGCTTGATTTTCGTAGCGGCCTATATAAATCGAGAACTAAGCACGATATTAAGCAATTAGTTGAGTATATAAGAGATTTTTTTTACTATTTTAGGGCTGTGTGATTGTTGGAAATAATCGATTGTTGATGATTGTAAAAATAAATCGATTGTTGCTGATTAATCATGATAATCAAAAAATATTTTTGATATAATCTTTTTGATTTTATTATATTTCATTATCTTAATAAAACTCAAAAAGATGAAAAGTAAAGACCTTTTTTTTTTCTTCTCAGCTGGAAAAATCTTTCTTATCACGCTTGCTAATCAATGCCGAGACTTTCCTCTATCCTCGATCAACTACTTGATTATTGATTAAATAATCAGTTGATTAATCAATTATTGATTCTACAACTAATTGATCACTTGATTATACAAAATAATCGATTGTTCATTGATTAATCGATTAATCACACAGTCCTATACTATCTTTCTTGTTGATTTGTTTACTGAATGATGTAGTGTATAAAAATTTGTATGCTATTTAAAAAGAAATTTTCTCTTTTTAGTCTTTTTTTTTGACTTACCTGAAAATTTCTTGCGCTACGTTTTTCATCGCCTTCGTGATGCGATGCCGATGATGAAGCACGTCGAACATCTGTGCTGCAACTGCTGATGACGATCGATGATGAGGATGAATCAGGATGTTGATGCGGCTGTTGCGGTGACAGAGTGTACTGTTGTTGCTGCTGCTGCTGCAACTGTTGCTGTTCGTGTTGCTGATTACATAAAGCTTCGTATTCGTATTCGTTTTTATCAAATTTGTTTAAATCCTGTTGCAACAAATCCGTATGCTTCTGTCTTAGCAATTCAAGTTCGCGTTGTGTTTTTAAATGTTGCGTCAGCATTTCCAAATTGTTGCCTGTCAGACCCGCCATGAATGCATTACGATGCGCATACAGCTGTTGCTGTGCCGCTTCAAAATCTATATTACCGCCGCCGCATTGTACATTTGGTTCGCCACGTGACATTAGTGGCGTTAGTGGTGCTGCTGCGACTGCGTTAAGCGAGGATAATGGCGATAGTGCCACATCGTTTGAACGTTGCTGATGTTGCTGAAATACATTGCGTCGTTCGTATTTAAATTTTCGTACAATTGGATCCACAGCCATATCCATGTCCTCAACTTCATCATCATCATCCACCACATCTTTCTCCACACGCATTCCTAGCATTGTCAGTTTTGGTGATTTTTCACACATACTTGCGGGTGACCAGATAATCGATCCCTGAGAGCGACGTTTAGCTGCTGAAGGCGCATCGTCACCATTGTTGTGTTTAGCATTTGCAGCAATCTTTAGATTGACGGCACGTAACGGTGGTGGCGTCGTAGTCATCATCATATTGGCTACCATATTCACTGGCAACACTTTTGTTGTTGTTGTTGTCGAGGAGGTTAGCGCATCTTCACAGCTACTATCGGTCTCTGCTTCTGAGCTGGTACTAGTGCTGCTACACTTTGCAGGCGTTCGTTTCAATGAAAGATTCAGCGGCATATCCTCATTTTCTGCAATATGTAAGCTGGAAAGTTCTTCTTTTTCGGGTGTTAGCGCATAATCGCGACTGTTGTATACAACCGAAGCTGGTGATTTGGGTGTTGTGGGTGTCATTGGTGTACCCAGCGCAGATGCAGATGAAAGTAAGAACTGCGGCCATAATAGTGCGCTTGAGTAGAGTAATGGATTGTACAGGAAAGGCGGCAGATCTGAGATATTATCAAAAAAGAAAATAAAGTTTACTGAATGATAGTTCCGAAATCTTTTAAATTTCTACTTTCTAAATACACGTTTATATAAATTAAACTAATTTATTCCAACAAGATTTTAGTTTTTTATGCTGCATTTAAAATTGTAAATAATTGATAAATCTTCTCAAACTTGATGTAATAAAATTATCTAGCCTTGCAATATTCAGTTCGTTTGTGGGATATTCTCCAAAAAACAAGAATAGGTAGTCACAATTTTTAAAAGCTTCTAAAGCTGTTTTCTTGGAAGCTGGGATTGCTAAAGATTCAACTTTAGTCAATATTTTTTATAAAAATCTTTTTAAGCTTTTTTAAGCCAAATCTTTGATTTGTCTTTGTCGTTCGTTGGTTTTCACAGTTAAAGAAAATTTCTAGAATCAATTTCGTTGAATAGTATTTCCCTCTCGATGGATTCCAATCTTTAAATTTACATTAAATACCAATACATATTGCCGAAATGTATCTGATGGATTCACAAATAGAACTTACCTCTGCCATTAAGTTTTTTGCGCAGCAGCCGATGCAATTGCAGTGTTAAATGCCGAAGCGCGCTGTATCCAGTTTTTCGAATTTGTTAAATTCATATCTAAGGCGGGATTGTTAAAGGCAGCAGCCAATTGGCTTGGCTGTGAGCATGGTGAGGGTGGTGGCGATAGATGATTCATATTGAATACGTTTTGGTTCAATTTTAGGTAAAGTATTTTAATTTTTTTTTAACTTTTTAAATAGTTTTGGTTTTGCATATAAAAAGGCTTTCTATTTTATTTTCAAAATTCGTTGTTTTTTTTTTCTTTTTAAACACATAAAATGTAACACTTGATATATTGTTTTAAGATTGGTTTTCAAATCATAATTAATTTTTTTTTTTTAATATTTTTAAATGCACATCTTTTCTTTTTTGTTTTATTTTAAGGACACAAATTTGGTTTTAAATTCTGGCTCGATTGATCGTAATAAAAATTTGTGTGTGTTTTCGTTTTAAACTCGATTTAGGCTCAAAGAGACGCACGTCCGTATCGCTCGGTGCTTCGCACCTGACTGAATCTTTAGCCGATTGCTGCGTTCTAAATTCAGTTAAATGCGATGTGAAGTGGAAGTGGTAAACCTCGTTGAAACAGAATTTGGCTTGAATGCAGACACACACACACTCGCACACACATGTATACGAAATCGTAGTCGTACGAATGTTAAACGAAGGCGCACGACGAAACGAATCAAAACGGCTCAAACTGCTGCGCTTTAGACCTTTTTGTTGTTGTTATTGTTGCTGTATTAAATGCAGTTGCAACATTTGTTGTCGTAGTCTCTCTCACTCTCTCTCTTGCGCTTGCTCTCTGTGTGTTTGACTTTGCCGTCTGTCGTTTCTTGTACATACATTGTATATGTTTGTTTGTATTTAACTCTGGTTTTTCACCTTTAAGTGCGCAACATTTGTTGCCTTTTGCTCTTTTCTTTCTTTAATTTTTTTTTTTCTGATTGCTGCTGTTGCTGTTTGTAAGCGGTGGAGTGTCCTTTTTCTTATAGGCATATTGGTAGGGGTCAAGTCATACACGCACATACAACAAATACATACACTGATAGACAGTTAGCTATGCAGCGGTGCGCATGCCTATCAGTTTGATCATTATACACTTACATATGATTCCTTTTTATTGTTGTTGTTGTTGTTGTCGCTGCTGCTGTTACCTTTGTTGCCGTTGTTCATGTTTTTGTTGTTGTTGTTGTTGGTAGCACGCGTTCCCTACTAATTGGTATTCAGTTATATTGCATATTGTATGTAAGTTTGGCGGGCGTTTGTTTGTAGTTGATTTGTTGTAGTTGATTTGTTGTAGTTTTTGTTGTATTTTGCAGCTATATTTTGTTTTTGTCTTTTTTTTTTGTTTTATACTACTACGAGTAAGAAATTGTTGTTGCATTATCTTATTTTATAGCAATTAACTAAACTAATATTTATATATTTTACTGCTTCTGCTCATAAAATCAGCGTTTGTGTCGCGTTCCAAATCGTGGTAAATTTGTAGAACTTTTTATTGTGCGTCAAAAAGTTTAAACTTGGATTAAAATGACAACGGCTAATCAGTGTTGAGAAGCAAGTGTTTCATGCTGATGCAGAATCGGATGCGTAATATTTTGCAGAACATTGTTAAAAAAATGTTCTATTGGAATTGACTATAACTGACTAGCTCGTGGATCAGAGGTAATCTGGCTAGTCATATGTCAGTATACTACTGTGGGCATTTTAGAAAGTGAATTTGTTTGTAAAATGAAGAATCTTTATTTATTCTTCTAAATCAATTTCATCCCCTTCAAAGAAATCCCTTCCCGATAAAATACACTTATGCCAAAATTTTTTCCAATCCTCGAAACATACCAAACATTCCCTTTCCGGTATAGCCATCAGAGCCTTCTTCGATTCAGCTTATATCTCCTCAATCGACTCGAAACGCGTTCCCCGGAGTTGTCTCTTGAGTTTTGGGAATAGCCAGAAGTCACACGGAGCCAAATCAGGCGAGTACGGTGGTTGCGGAATGATATTGGTGTTGCATTTTTGGAGAAAAAGTCACGAAGAATCGACACTGTTTTCAAGAAAATTCACCATTTTTGGTACCAATCGAAACTTGACACGTTTGAGGCCCAAAACATCTTTTAAAATAGTATTAATTGATCCTTTCAATATGCCAATTTCATCAGCAATGTCTTTTATAGTTAATCGACGGTGTGCGAGCACTAATTCTTTTACTTTTTGGATGTGAGCATCGTCCGTTGAGGTCTATGGTCGACCAGGGCGCTTCTTTTTTTGGTAGAGCTCGGTCCCCTTTTAAGCCATTCCTTCAACAAATTTTTATTCCACTTATCTCTTAATTAAATCAGACATGGTAAAAATCGAAAAATGCACTCTTTGTCGGTCGTTTGTCGAACACAAGCGTAAATATATTACTGATAATGCCATTGACATATAATTTGTCCCAGATGCTAATAACAGTCCTGCCAACTCCAAAAAAGAACTAGCCCGAAACATTAAGCCCGCGAAGTTTAAATTGAAAATTTTCCTTACTTTTTGCCCACTTCCAAAACTATACCTATGGTTTTACTTTACTTCCAAACTTTTTATCCAATTCGCAAACATAAACAAGAAAAAGCGGTGAAGTCGAGTTTGCTTGACTCCAAGAAGCACTGTACCCAATTTTTATATACGTTTCTGTAATGTGTTGGATTTTTATACCAAAAGTAAAAAAAGTTGGTAAATTTGTATAGGAGCCTTACCCATGTTGCAATACTTCATTTGGACTTATATTTAAAATTTTGAGTTCAAAGATTACATAACATAGAAGTATTCATAAAAACACCAACAATTTCTGGGGTGGGTTTTATAGAGGGTACCCCTTAAAATGGGAAACAAAACAGTTTGTTAGTGATCACTTTAGGAGAGTCTAAGTTTCAAATATGGTGGCCTTATCTCTTATAGTCTCAGAGATATTCGTTTTCATAAGGCAGACAGCAGGACGGACGGACGGACAGATGACACAGCTAAATTGATAATGTTCACCTGATTCTTGGATGACTTTTTTCGTTCATATTGTGAATTTGTAAAGTTGTAGAAATACACTTTTATTGTCAGTTTTTGAAACACTATAACAAACTAATGTGATGTGCTAGAAACATGTTATATAGCACAAATGAAAGCCTGAGCATTGAACAATAAAGCACAGAATCGAAAACGAACTTAACTTTAATGTAGAATGAGAGGAAACGATTTTCGCAAGATATTTTTCACAATAGTAACTAAATAAATTTTTAAATACTTCACAGTACGTTCAAAAAGTTTATGAAAAAAAATTTCCAACTTAACAAATATTAAGGTATGAAATTGTTAAGAGTAATAATTTAAAATTAATGACCAGCAAATACGAAAAAAATGTTCTTTTAACTCTTTAAGGTAACTGTGCATATCTAAAAAACTACCTTCGATTCAATCATTTTCATTGCAAGTATTCGGCTAAAAAGTATATAATAACCATCAAAAACACGAGTCTGTTTTGATATTCGTGTGTCGAAAATTGCAATTATAGCTCTCTTTTAAACTAAATACAAACGTCCAATATTTCTCGTTTGTTTTATTTTTATACCCGCCACACATAGTGTGAAGGGTATATTCAGTTTGTCTGAAAGTTTGTAACGCATTGAAGGAAACGTCGTAGACCCATAAAGTATATATATTCTTGATCAGCTCGACGAGACGAATCGATCTAGCCATGTCCGTCTGTCTGTCTGTCCGTCTGTCTGTCCGTCTGTCCGTCTGTCCGTCTGTATATTTCTAAGCATCTTTTTCGTTGAAGATATAAAGATATTAAGCTGAAATTTGGAACTTAAGCTTTTCTCGGCAACGACTATTATGAGTTCGAGAATTAGAGTGCCACGCCCATTTTTAGGTATAGCCCCCATACAAACTTACCGTTTTTTCTGATTTTTTGTATAAAAATTGTAATTATTTGTGAATGTATTCACTCCAATTTGGCTAAAAACATTCTAATGTCATCCAATGTCAAATCAGATGTGCCACGCCCATTTTTGGTATAGCCCCATACAAACTTTCGGACCATTTTCGATTTTTTGTATGAAAATGGTTATAATTTATTCATGAATTTACTCCATATTGGGTAAAAACTCTTCCAATATCATGGTGCCACGCCCATTATAAGGTGTTTCTTCCATACTAACTTACCGCCCATTTCCAGATATTTTCGAGAAATATGTTGTTATACATATCTGTATTTTTAGCTCAAAATTTTAAATTAATATTGTGTGTAAACTTGGGTGACCACTGATGATTACTCATAAACTCTTTAAAGATTCGTGTGGCGCGTATTAAAGCTTCGGTTCTATCGAAGTTAACGTTTTTTCTTGTTTTTAGGTAGTAATGTCATTGATATTTGTATCGAGTGGCACTGGATTATAACACCTGTGTTAATACCCTTCGTGCTGCCCAGGCTTACTACAAGCTGTAACGGCCATACATATATGTAATGTCATTGATATATGTTGGCCATATCAAAAAGTAAGGAGAATTTTCAATTTAAACTTCGTGGGCTTAACATTTCGGGCTAGTTTTTTTTTCTTGAGTTAGCAGGACTGTTAATAACATCTGGGCCAAATTTCATGTCAATGTCATTATCAGTAATTTATTTACGCTTGTGTTTACCAAACGACCGACCAAGAGTGCGTTTTTCGATTCTTACAATGTCTGATTTGATTGAGCAGAGAAATGTCATCAAATTTTGTTTTCTGAATGGAATAAATGGAATAAAAATGTTGAAGAAGGCTTACGGGGACCGAGCTCGGTACCAAAAAAAAAAGCGCCCTGGTCGACCATCGACCTCAACGGACGATGCTCACATCCAAAAAGTAAAAGAATTAGTGCTCGCACACCGTCGATTAACTATAAGAGACATTCCTGATGAAATTGGCGTATCGAAAGGATCAATTGATATCATTTTGAAAGATGTTTTGGGCCTCAAACGTGTCAAGTCTCGATTGGTACCAAAAATGTTGAATTTTCTTGAAAAATTACGTCGATTCTTCGTGACTTTTTCTCCAAAATGCAACTAATTATCGTTCCGCAACCACCGTACTCGCCTGATTTGGCTCCGTGTGACTTCTGGCTATTCCCAAAACTCAAGAGACAACTCCGGGGAACGCGTTTCGAGTCGATTGAGGAGATAAAAGCTCAAGAGGCGGTTTTTTTGAGGATTGGAAAAAATTTTGGCATAAGTGTATTTTATCGGGAAGGGATACTTTGAAGGGAAAAATTGATTTACAAGAATAAATAAAGATTCTTCATTTTGCAAACAAATTCACCTTACCTTTTGTTCACAGTAGTACAAACTTTAGTTTGATTAACCAAAACAATTTTAAAAGATATGATAAACTTCAAAATGCCGAAAATATAGAAAAAAGGGGACTTCTACAATCTGTTAGTGTTCCATATTTTGTCGAAAAGGTTAAAAAACCGAAATTCACAAATTTTAATTTTTTTAAGGAAATATTTAGCTCCGGGTATTGAAAAATTTGGTGTTAAAGAATCATTATAAAAATATTTGCTTCCTTTCAAAAATTTTCTTTGACGTTAATCACGTTAATGACGTCAATATCAATAAATAAAACTTAAATGTCTTAAAACATTTGCTATAGAGTTTGTTAATCTGGTTTATGGTTTATTTACAATTATTATGATTTATTTACTTTGGAGATACAAAATAATGTAAAACATAAGTAGAATGTTTTAAAATTTCCAGAACTGTTTAACTACTTTGAATTTGGATACTCGCAACAGTCAAAAGAGTCAATACCTAAACTCTTAATTAATTTTTTTTCAGTTAATTTATCTATTCTGCAGCAATCGTAAAATCTTAACATCCAAAATTGATGTTTATACGCGACACCTGCGCATCTGTTTTTTATTTCTAGATAAATGCTACAAAACTAATATTATGTAAAATGTTTCCATTTTCTTTTCCATGTTGCTGTAATTTTGGCGCACTTTTGAACAAGTCGCGCGTCATCCTAGAGGACATGTGCAAGAAGAAAACTCCCTAGTTATTTGCAAGTACACACATGTCATTAAAGACACCAAACGGAGAAACGAAACAATGCCATCTTATCAAAATTCCAGAGCATGCTGCTTGACACGAGCCGGCTAGAAGTCAAGTCAAGTCAAGTTAAGTCGAGAGGCAGTCAACCGACTCGAGAGAAGGGAAATTATTGGGGGAAATCAAGCGAACGTACATAGTTGTACATTTAATAGATATGCACAATGAGGGCTGGCCGGCCTGGTTGCATTGATGGGTAGATGAATGACACGCTTCTGCTGTATGTATTTATGTATATTGTTGGCTGAAATTTTTTTTGTATATAGTTTTTAAAAGTGAAGATCTCCCTCGTTCTGCTCGATGGCACAAGAGGGTAGCAGCATAAGCAATCCGTCCCTAACTATCTCGCTTTGCGGTAAGCAACTCTAGCTTGACTGAAAAGCGGGAAAATCGTGCAATCCAGTAAGCGATAAAAGTGAGCATAAATTTTTGTAACGGATTCGCCGTATGCCATATTTAAGAAGAAGAACGAGCGCGCGCGCACGCTCAAAACACGCTTCCATCATTCAAATGTCGACAACGGCGACAGCGTTAACAGGTAAAAAGTACGTCATTCTGTCTGTCTGTCCGTCCGTCCGCCAATCTATATCTCTCTGTTTTGCTTAAAGGGAAACTTATTTCTGTAGGCGATGTAAAAACTGTTTTAATATTTGGCACCCTTATCTCATTTTGGTAAAATACCATTTCTCTTTTGGACAAATCTATTTCGTTTGACTGTGGTGAATTTCGCTCGCGTGCCATCGCATAAAAAAAAAATAGCTATGCATACGTTTTGTTGTTGCTTCTTTGCCTGCTTCTGATTGGCTGTGTTGATTGTGCCCGCCTCGCTTTGATAAACTTGTTTGCAGCTGTGTGAGTGTGTGTGTATTTTTGTTTGTTTGATTACGATTGAGGTGAATTTCGTATAGAATCTGATGTGCACGATTAATTTCACACTTTTTATTTATATTTTAATAATAATTAATATTTATATTTATTTATTCCTCAAAGGTTGAATTATTAGTTTAAAATTAATTTATTTTTTTTTATGAAAGCTATTTATTTCGATTCAAATGTAGTATGTCAGCGGTTCAGTTCCGTAATTCCGTTGAACCGAAACTCAAATACCCGCCACATTAAACTTGGAATAGCTTCATGCGATGGTGGAGTGGATAGTATTTCGTAAATGGTGTGGGTGATTATCAATGTTGGGATTTATATAAGAAGCGTGTAGTTAAAAATTTATGCTAAAATAAATTTTATGTTAAAATTAATTTTTAAGCTACAAGATTTATCCATTCCAAAGATACGGCTAACGGCCATATTCTAGTTGAAAAATGCTATAGAACCTATCTCAGAGTTTTCTAAAATTCCATCTTTTTTGATACCCTATAACCAAAGGGTAAAAGGGTTTATTAAGTTTGTCCGAGTGTATGTAACAGACTGAAGGAGGCTAGATAGACCCTATAAATATTCTCGATCCATTAAAAGGGAATCGAACTAGCTTTGTCTGTCTGTCCGTCCGTCTGTCTGAGACTAGAGAGAATAGAACTACTATATTTGAAACTTAGACTCTTCTAAGCCGTCAATGGTTTTTCTCTTGTTCCATTTTAAGTAGTACCACCATACTCGAACCAAAATTTTGGCTTTTTTGCATACCAACGTGGTTTTTTCTTATTCTAGGAAGTCTAAATTTATTGTAAAAATATGCCTATGAAAGTCCTTATGAAATATCCCAATATGGGTGGGACCAAAAACATGCATATAGTACTTTACCCAATTTTTTAAGTTTTTGTATGAACATCCAATACAATAAGGTATGGTACTATTATAGGACTTAACTTAAGGTACATAAAGATTGGGTGTAGGGTATCTTGCAGTCGAGCATAAGTAATAAACAATATCTAAGTGTGAAAATTTAAAAAAACAAAAAAAAAAAAGCGGTCTTAAAGTTTGTGTAAAATTAGTGAGTCAGACATTTAAGTGGATTGGGCTTTTAACGGGCAAAAGAAGTCTTCAAAATGATATAAACTTTTTTTACTTCTCAAAAATGATTAAAAATAATAAAAAAAAGTTAACTATTCAATGCAAATAATTCTTTAAATCGATAAAAAGACAATTATTTTGGTATTATTTACACAGTCAAAAATCGGATTAGACACCCACTCAAAAAATTCATGGCTAATGTATTTTGGGTTGCTGAATCTAAAGCGAGAATTCGTTGGTTCCCGTTTTCATTCTAACTTCAAAAACGGAATTTTTTTTTTAATTCTGGTCAAAAATTAAAAAAAAAAAAAAACACAGCCTTATTTTCAATTTCCAGTTTTGTGCAATGGACCAGGTAAGTTAAGGCAGTTTATATGCTGAAACCAAACTTCCACATCGTTAGTTATGGAGCAATTTGTTTCCAATACAACCCATATTTTCAGAATCAATCTAGTTTTGACCCTTTTAGAAATCTTTCGCTGATTTGTTTATTATATATACCCTTTTAGAAGACATAACTATTGACTTGTAGCCATACATTTATCTTTAATATGACCTTTTTTATTCAAGCGTCGACAAGGTCTGAGTCCCTATTTTTTTTTTCGGTAAGCGATTAAAAAAAAAATATCTTAAAAATATAATCGGCCTCTTTTGACTTTTTATGAATAAACGGTTTGATAAATGATATATAGATCATTTTTTAATTAAAAACAAATTGAGAGACTACATTCATAACAAAGTAGCGCTACATCAAAATTCGCTTATGATTCCAGGTTTTCTTGACCCTGAACTGCTATAATACACGATATTTCAATAACACAGGTTAACACGAAAAATGATTCAATGATTAAAAAACTTGTTTTTAGAAAAGTTTAATAATTTCGTTAATTATTGCAAGAGAAATTGTTCCTTATAGCAAAAAACAAAAAGAGTGGAATAGAGTTTACTTGGAAGGTCGGTTTTATATCTTTTGTTCGTGAAAACAGCTAACATAAAACCATATCCATAGTACTTGGTTACATTATTTTTGTCGTACGGTGTAATTTACAATTTGGAAATTAAATTTTTGCGATCGTGATTACAGAAGCAAGGAGGCGATAGAAGCTTACACCACGAACAATAGTTCTTTATAATAGAGAAAAGATCGGTATCAAAAAGACAAAAACGAGATATTCAGAACCTTGCAAGAAATGGAAAAATGAAAATTTCGAACAGTTGACAGCTTCTGAGTGCCCTGTTTATATCCGATACACATCGAAAGTGGATATAGAGTTTTGATCAGTTCAATGAGACGAGTTTCAATCTCTTTGTTACACGTTAAATTCGCTCAGTTTAAAACGAAATTACAGAAACTAGAGCTTTTATAAGCACACTACGACGGTAGAAAACTGAATAAAACCAGAGTGCAATTTCCATTTTTATAATTTTGATAAATGTTTTATTTAAAAGAGCGATTTTGTGTCAAAAACGGTAGCAACCCCATTCATGTTTAGAGTCAAGGGTTGAGTTTTTACATGAAAAATGGTTTATATATGAATCGATTTATTTCATATGTGATAAAAAACATTTCTTCTAGAAACCTTTATTCAGAAAACGACCCATGGTTAAGGTGATATCACTATAACCTCCACACAATTTTATATATATATATATATGTATATATATATACTGTATATACATATATATATATATAGCCGATTGTCGGCCTTGGCAGCACGCAAGGCTTGGCACCAGTGATTGTAATCCAGTGCCAAACGATACCAGTTCGGGATACAGATCCTGCGGATGTCATCTAGGACCTGGTCTTCCCAACGAAGCGGCGGACGTCCTCTCAGTCGCGCCCTCTCCGATTTGAATCTCGTTTTGCTTCCAAACTTTTCTTGCCGAAGCTTCTGAGTCCATCCGACACAGGTGACCAGCCCAGGACAGCCTTTTGTATTGGATGTTCCTGACTATGTTAATATCGGCATATAGCTCGTACAGCTAATCGTTCGTGCTTAAACGGATGTCACTTTCTACTCTAACTTTACCAAAGGTTCTCAGAAGTTTCTTCCTCTCAAATACGCCCAACGCCGACTTATCCGATTCAGTCATGACCCATGCTTTTGTACATCGGGACAGGCATTATCAGCATCTTGTAGAGTTTAAATTTTGTTTCTCTGGGCAGAATTCTAAAATAGCTATGGTTAGCAAGAGTGATTCTTCTTTTAATTTCCTGACTGTTTACCTCTGAGCCCAGGTAGTCGAAGTTTTTTACAGCCTCAAAGCTAAAGTTCTCTGTCCTCAAAGACCGTCTACGTCGTGTAGATTGTCTGCGGGTGGATAACAAGTATTTTGTCTTGCTCTCGTTCACCGTTAACCCTTCTGAGAAAGCCCCGATGACTGCACGATCATTTTTGCCGATTATGTCTACGTCGGCATATGCGAGCAGCATAGTTCCTTTGTAGAAAATATTACCTGTCAGGTCAAAGTTTGGGCATTGATTCAGTATGTATTCCATCAGGAGGTTGAAAAAGTCGCACGACAACGCATCGCCCTGTCTGAAGCCTCTCTTGATGTCAAAGGGGTCGGAGAGATATTTACCGACCCTGACAACGCTTTGAGTGCTTTGAAAAACTTTGATCTGATTGGCGTGTCAAAAGCGGCTTTGAAGTCGACAAATAGGTAGTGTGAGTCGATTTGTTTTTCTTTGGCCTTCTCCAGGATTTGGCGTAGTGTGAATATCGGGTCAATGGTCGACTTCTTCGACTTGAAATCACTCTAGTACTGTCCATTATACATCCTTCGTTTTTTTTGCCAGATAGGAATTTTAAAAGCGATTGGAAGGAGACTTATTCTGCGATAGTTTTCGTAGACTGCCGGGTCTCCTTTCTTAAAAACTGGGCTTAGGACACTCAGGTTTCAGTCATTAGGCAAACGCTCACCAGTCCATATTTTTCACAAGAGTTGATGCATACATCCAATCAAATCTTCGTGGCCGGTTTTAATAACTTGGGAATTGTGCGCCTGCCGCTTTGTTGTTTTTAAGCCTTTGTATAACTTTTAAGGCCTTCATAGTCTGGTTGCTCCCGGATACACATTCGGCGGGACCCTGAAATTCATCATCTCCGCTGGTATTTTCCACAAATTTGCCCCATCGAAAATATGTTAAACAAAAAAACGTTAACTTCAGTTAAATATCACACGAATCTTTGAATGTTTTGTTGATCATCTAAATAATTTATAATGTATATTTGAAAATAATACTTTTTATAATTTGTTAATATTAGTTTGTATGGGGACTTGGTAAATGGGCGTTTTTGTAAAGTGTTTTTATCCAAATTTGAGAATATTTTTTAAAATAGGTGTAGGGGCTTATAAAAATCTGTGGGTAATTCGTCTGCGCCTGCCGCTTTGTTGTTTTTAAGCTTTTGTATAACTGTTTAAGGCCTTACATAATAGTCTGGTGCCTTCAACTAGGATACCCATTCATAAAAAAAAAAAAAAAAAAAATAGGGGGAAAAAAAAAAAAAGGGGAAAAAAAAAAAAAAAAAAAAAAAAACGGTCGTGAGGCCCAGATATTCATCATCTCCACTGGCGGTATTGTTCTACCACACAAATTTACCCCTTCACTTTTGAAAATATGATCAAAATAGCTTTTTCAGTTACACCGAAGTAAAAGCTTTTCCTTGTTTTAAAAATGTTTTTTAACGATTATCTTCAGGTCGCTGAAATGGCCTGTTGTCAAGTTGGAAAATTACTATTTTCGACTGTTTTTTTCTTTTTGCTTTTAAAAATCAATGTTTTAAGGTAGCTAAAGCTGTTTACCTTACCTTTTGATATTTGAAACTCAAGGACCAACCTCATTCTTGCTGTTCAGCTGCTGCTCCGTTGACAGTCTTTAATTATTCGAATCCAAAATCAAAACTTATTTCATAGTTGAAATAAACAAATCTAGTCACATTAAGTTTTGTTCATAGTTTTCTTTGATTTATCACAAAATATCGCAGATTATAATTTATTCATAAGCCAAATGCGGCATTCATGTGTCGTATATTTGTCTCCCAGTGGGATATCTCACAGAGCAGAAGCATTCCAAACGACTGCAAATAGCAACGACAGAAATGATATTCATGCAAATTCCAAAACCCTCTTAACCCACAACAAATCAGACGAAAATCTGTAATAAATTTATTATTTAACCAAACTGCTACTGGTTATGAGCAAAACACGAGAGGACTGCAACGGACACGTTTTATATAAAAAAAAAATAACAAAACAAAAAGTTGCCAGCAAAAGTTTTGTAAGCAAAATGAATAAAACGATTGCGTTGCTTATTGTTAGCCAAAAAGAAATTCAAACCAAGTCCAGAACGATGGAGTGAGAGAGAACGAGAAAGAGAAAGAGAGAAGTCGCATTTCAAACGCTCATATCGTGAAGATTGTTGGCAATTATTAAAATGATAATTGCACAAATCTGGCTATCAATTGACGACCATCGAAGACCTTAGACCAAATGAACGACCGACCGAGCGAGCGACCAAGAAAACAGGAAAACGTAAAGCGTTTTTTAGTGCAATTTGGTTTTCATTGTGTTGGCTACGCTGTGATACTGTGCCTAGGTGAATCGGTCGGTCGGTTGCCACAAGTTGGCAACAAGGGCACAACAGACATCCCCGCACCACACTACTACGCCGCCCCTCAGTCATAGTCAACATAGTTGCTTATCAAGCCGCGGACACAAAACAAAACTAAGTTGAACTGACTGTGAGTTAGGCTAGGCGCGTGTATCTGTTTGTTAAGTGGAAACCGCTGCGCTGAGAGCCACAGTCAGTTTAGCAAGCTGCCAGGCAGGCAAGCAGGCGGCCTACTCAGAGACAGAGTCAGAGTCAGATCCACAATTGCAGTTCACTTTTCCCCAAACGTTGACAATTTGGTATTAATTTAAGACAACAGCCAGCTGAAAGCTACAAGTCTTCGAGTGCAACCGGCCGACCACTTGGGCTTCAGCGCGCACGATGAGCCATCGACAAAAACAATGAATCTGCGTATGGCCAAGCAGCCATGGGCTTTTTGGCTGAGCAAAAAGGCACCCGCTCTCTGGATCTGTGGCAGCTATGGCAGCAGCGGCTGCGCACAATTATAAACAAAAATTGATAAAATTATTGTTGCAAATGCGTTGGCGATTAGGCTTAACCCGGTGTCGTAGCGATGCTGGCTACCTAGCTGGCAACCTACTGTTTTGTGTGTGGCAGGAATAGAAGCAAACAGTAGCCGCTTGCAGTGCTTGCCCCATGTTGTGCTGGTGAAACGCATGATTGAAATCTGCGTCGTCGTCGTAGTATATACATTTCTAATATTAAGTTTGGCTGAACCCGTGAATGCGTGCTTTCGTAAGCTAGTTTATATACACTGTAACTTTTAGAAATATTATATTCTTGTCCTAAGATCCTAAACAAGGCTTTAATCATGTTAAAAGTTATGAGTATGACTTACTCAAACAGTCTGGCAATATAAATTGTGTCTAATAACAATAATTCACAATTAATTTAATTTTGGAAAAATTGTGCCAAACCATTTGAATAATCCAATAACTTCAAATTTTTTATAAAGCTAGCCGATACTCTCAAACATTTCCCTCTTTGAACTTTTGTATTATCAGTTTTAGAATAATTTTGGGTCTATCTCCACCGGTGTCGAGGGCCTATATTTGTAAATTGTTTTTATACCTGCATACATAGTGCAAACGGGTATATTTAGTTTGTCAGAAAGTTTGTAACGCACTAAAGGAGGCGTCTAGACTTCATAAAGTATATATATTCTTGATTATATATTCGATGAGACGGGTTGATTCTAGCCATGTCCGACGTCGTTTGTCCGTCTGTCTCTCCGTCTGTCTGTTGCGAGGTGATTAGTTCGATCAGTTTTAAAGATATTGAGCTGAAACTCGAAACTTAAGCTTTTCTCGTTCCTAGGGTGTTTGTATTTTAAAATTACAATGCCACGCCCACTCTAAAATGTTGCCCCCATTCAAATTTAACGCCGATTTTAATTTTTTTTAGAAAAATAGATATTATTTACGCAAGTATTCATTCCAAATTGGGTGAACACTTTTATGTCATCCACTGTTAAAACCAAGGCGCCAAGCCCATTTTTAGGTACAGCCCCCATTCAAATTTACTGCCCATTTTAGATATTTTGTATGAAAATAGGTATTTTTTATGAATGATCACAAATAAACTATTTAAAGATTCGTGTGACGGGAATTTAAGCTTGGTTATACTGAAGTTAACGTTTTTATGTTTTCATTTACGTTTAATGGGTGCTGATTCTTCCTATATAGTAGGTTTGACGGCAACACTTAATTTTCCAAATATTATTTGGCCTATATATTTCAACCAAAGGATAGTACTGATTTCGAATTCAGTGCCTTTAAGTCTGTTTGAGTGACTAATAAAATTGATACATATATCATAGTTGTAATATATACTTAGTCGTGAGCATCTAATTGTCGGGTCCTTGGTTGGGTCTACTGCACCGAGGTCTGGACCTTCATTTTTGAGGATCTGTCAGTGTACCCCTTGACATTATGTAGCTTCACTCCGTATGTCCTCTCAGACTTCCAGGAGTATTTCTCAGACTCTCTGATGTTGAAATATTTATTAAAGTTTTAGACATGTCATCTCTGGAGTCCAAATAAGGAGACGCATCTGGTAGAAACCGTTAGTGGATCTATCTCAGTTCATATAACTGCTGTGGAGTAAGATCTAGTATCACTTCTAGGACTGCAAAGAGACTTCAGAAATCTGCCATATGTTGTTTTTTGAAATTGTCCAAATTTATTACGAAAAATCGAGAAGTTTTGTTGCTACTCAAAATTGAGAAATTTCAAAAGACGGACAGACAGACGGTCAGACAAACGGACATGGCTATATCGATACGTCTCATCGAGCCTATCAAGAATTCGAAATCAGTGATTTACTTTTCAAATAAATTCGTATAATCTTATAATTGTCAAACGTTTAAGTATAGGAATATAGGAGTTTTTGCGTGATCAGTAGTCTTCCTTTACCGTGTCTTGAAAGGTCACACTCATTTGTGTGGTATATCCACAGTATTTATAAAGACCATTTTCCATTGCTCTTGTTGACGTCTCACACAGAAATTTCTGTATTGTTATGCTTTAAACTGTTTGGATTATGAGATTATAAAGATTTATTTGAAAATTAAATCCTAAATTTTAATGACTTCGAAAATGGGAGCCTGGCTGTTTATATACTTTATGTGGTCTCCGAGGCCTCCTTTAATGCGTTACAAACTTTCGGACAAAGTGCTAATACCCATTATGGTGGCGGGCTAAAAACACTTACAATAATTTTTCAAGAAAATTATTGTTATTTGCATATTTTATGAACCCCAATATTATGTCTTAAGTAAGGTTGTACCAGATCATTGACACCCATCTATCCCTCTCGAAATTATACCATACCTAACCAGTGGTGAACATATAAACTATTAAAAGTTTCGTGAGACAGGTATTTGAGCTTCGGTTAAACTAAATTTAACGTTTTTCTTGTTTTACTTGCATTTTATATATATCGCCATGCTATGAGTACCCTTTAATGGAGAAATTATACAAGAAGTAAAGTGCTAATATTTTTATCCCAACGATTAATAGTCTAAGACACATTTTCACCACGTCTTAAAGATCTAAAAGGCTCTTAACAGGTCACATGCAGACTTAGGAGGTCAATCACCTACATGTAATGGGTGTAGCAATGCTTCTCTGGAAGTGCATGATTACGGTGGTAGTATGGAGGAAACACCTATCCATATTCTATTAGAATGTGTACGCTACATCCCAGAAGCAGAATGTCAAACTTGCTAGGAATTTGGGCATACTCTTTGACCTTAGAGCAGGTTAGGAATTAACATATGAACCTATTGAAACATGATTAGATTCATTACAAAGAATAGGGCTAGATTCAGAAATTTAGCTAGTAATGGGGGTACAATATTGATCTTTGACCCGATAGCAGTACAAGTTTTACCCTATTGAAAGCGAATACATAATAATAATAATAATAATAATAATAATCAATAAAGATCTAATAAGTTAGATCCGACTGTACTTCTTAATTGTACACATATGTATTTGAGTGATCAATGAGACATTAGACCGTTTGATTTCCTGTCTGTGGAAACATCTTTGATTTTTAAAGACCAACTAACCGAAATACCCAGTTTTGTTCGCGGGTGGCACTGCCCAATTTTTCAATAAATTTTACGTTTCCCTGTCCCACTGGCATGTATTTGATGCAAACTTATTAAAAATTGTTGTACTGTTTGACCGAATAGTTATAATTCTCAACATATTAAAATATTGATATAAACATCAATCAAATGTATTATTAAAAATTATATGTCGGCAATGTTGGACATTGTTTAAGGGGTTATATACAGTTAGAATTTCAAAAAATTTTTTTTGCATTTTCTTATATATATATATATATCTGAGTATACACCCACAAATTTTCAAGTCGATCCGACGAATATTTTCGAAGCTATAGACACATTAGTGAAGGCGCGCCGAGAGATCTCGCAGTGCTTTCAAGTGCTTTCAAAACTTTAAAGGCG
The DNA here is from genome assembly GCA_018903435.1 of Leucophenga varia. Lineage (NCBI taxonomy): Eukaryota > Metazoa > Arthropoda > Insecta > Diptera > Drosophilidae > Leucophenga > Leucophenga varia. The sequence continues at coordinate 217,762 of JAEIFJ010001785.1, forward strand.
TTTTTCTCAAAACGGTGTTTTCAAAGTCGGTGAGCAAGATTTCTCAGAAACGGCTGAACCGATCGGTCTGAAATTTTACACAAGCTTCTTAACTATATTTTTTAGTAATCAATCGAAAGATTTCCCCATCCGATGAAAATTTCTTATTTTTTTAAACAATTAAAGACCCGAATTTTGGTCAAAAATCGAACCTTTTGCTTTGAGTAGCCGCCATTTGGTCAATAAATTTTTTTTTGCTAGTTCCTTCGATTAATCACTAGATTATTTATTATATTAATAAAATCTATTTGGTTTTTGCATTATAGATTATCCAGTCCAGAGATATCGTGCTCACCGCAAGAGGCCTTTTTTTTGCGGACCTCTGCAAAATTGGCAATATCAACGTTCCAGATAATTATTTTTGGCAATAAAAAATATGTGAATATAGTTTAGGGTTGTCATAATATACCTGCCAAGTTTTAAATCAATAAACCAAATAGTTTGCTTCGAAAAAATTCTTGAAAAATGCCTTTCTTTCGATCTCCTAACTGTATATAACCCCTTAATATATTAAGTAGTTAAATACTTACAATTCTAAAAATTTCCCATGCACAAATTTTTTTCAGTGCACCAAATTGTTGTGTATGACCCTCAAATACGTTTCACAGCAAACGAATCGCAATAATTTGCATTTCAAAAGAATTTATTTCAATTTTATTTGATATTAATTGCGTAAAAGTTTTAAGATTGAAAATTCGCAGAGCACAAGCTCAGCTCGCATATAAGATGCCATTGAAATGGAAAACAAAAAGCAGATTCAAAAGTATCTTTGCCATTGATTTTCTTATGCAGCGTATCTATCTAACAATAAGTGAAGTGGTTTAGGGGCTGATTTGAGTATGTTGTATGGCGGCGTGAGCTAGAGTCATGTCGCATGAATGTTGCAAGTCGATTGTTGTTGTGGTGGTAGGAGGGGTGAGTTGTGCATTTTAGAGTTTTGTTTGTTTGGCAACAAATGCACTTTGACTGTGTTGTTGTTGTTGTGGTATTTGCTTTGCTGCTCTTTGCTGTTGTTGTTGTTGTTATTGTTTTGTTTCTGTTCCTGTTGGCGGTGGGCCCCCTTAACATGCAACAATCAATTTGCTTACAAATAAGGCACCGGAATTGTTGTAAATGTTGTTAGCGTTGGCAGACAAATCTGGCATCTGGCACTGACGCTGCCGCTGAACAAAAGCTTAACTTGTAGCATTTTGCTTAATTTTTGCTACTGTTGTGTGTTGTTGTGTTGTGTTGGCAATTAATTGTAATACTTTAAAGTTTTAACCATTTAAGGCATTAAATGCATTTCAAATATGCTCTAATTTAGTTGAACATGCAATAAGATTTGTTACACCACAAAAAGGCTGAAGAGAAATAAATTAGAAAGAATGAAACAAGTTCCAATTTCACTTCCAGCTTCTATTTGGCTAACATCGCCTGAGTGCATGAGTGGGCATTCACAATGTATGTTTGTACAAAGGTTGTTCGCATGTCTATTTCATTCATGCAAACTGCTTCCTTTTTGCTATGAAGCCAAGAAAACGAGATAAGCCATTTATTAACTTTTCAAATTTTGTAAAACTGTCGCTAAATGATGCCACCGAAATAAAAAAAAAACACGCAAAACAATTCAAAAAAACCAAATGCTATAATCAGCGCAGTCAGATACATACATTCGCAGATGTATAGATACAAGATACAATGCGGAATAGAACTGAACCAAACAGAACAGAATAGAATAGATCTAAACAGTCAGCGACAATAGAACAATCACACAAAGCCGAAATAGGCTCGTAAAGTTTAAAAAAGACGAACCGATCTGATCCTCTATGTGATACAGAGTGGTCTGGAGAGAGAAAAAAACAAAAAAACAAGAGGAACTGTAGCCGTATTTTGATGTCGTTTAGTCGCGTTGAGCTGGACCTCCGCGACGCTTGACAACATCAAGCACAATTGAACTGCAATAAAACAATTTACCCAAAAAGTCAAACTAATCGCAGTGGCAGAGCCAAAGCCAGCCAGCGAACAGCGAAAGAGTTTCGAGTCCAGACTTGGAACAGTAGCAACTGCGAACATTTATCATTGAAATGTTGCGTCCAAATTACAGTTTCGAGGAGATTGTAATGCTGTGTGCTGCCAACGCGAATAAAACCAAACGCCACGGGAGCCAGGAGCAGTAGGAAATATACACATATATATATATTTGTGGAGTGTGTCGTTTTAACTTTACGTACGCAAATAAGCGCATGCGCGGCTCGGCTCGGCTCGTCGCAGAGCAGCCCTTTGCGGTGCCAAATCGAGCGCCAGCGAGCGTTAGCCAAGTACTACACACAAAATAGAGCAGCAAAATAAACAAAAAGTCAAAGCAAAAGCAACAGATTGAAGTTAACCTGCAATGCATTCTGGTATATCAAATAGAGTAACTCGATTTGAAGTTAGTTAAACGTTTTCTGATATGCAATATAGTATATGGTATATTCGAGAACTGTGATTAGTTGTTAACTTTTTGTAATGAAATACATACTAACATCTTCTCCGTCCGTTTTGACACTTGACCTCTGAGTCGCCCTTGTTTGTTGCAATTTTATTTACCGAATTACCTGAAGTGTTAGATTCAAAAATAAAAAAATACTGTAGATTTGTTTTCCAATTATTATATTTAGTACAGACAAATCTTGATTGCTCCAATACTTAGCAATTGTCTTTTATATCCGTTACACATAGTGTAAACGGGTATATTCAGTTTGTCCAAAAGTTTGCAAAGCATTAAAGTATATATACAGGGTGCGCCATCTCGAGCTTCGGTATAGAAACATTGAATAACTTTAGAAAAAAAAACAAAATATCATGGAAAATCTTATATGTTTATTTAGATTGGACCTTTACAATTTGTGCGAGCTGTATTAGTGCTGAGATTGATCAGCTTGATGAGACGAATCGAATCAGCCATGTCCGTCTGCCTGTCTGTGTGTTGCGATGCGTTTTACTCGGAATGTTTTAAAGATATTGACCTGAAATTTGAAACTTAAGCTTTTTGTGCTCCTAGTTAGTTTGTATATCAGAACCAAGATGCCACGTCCATTTTTGGATATAGCCCCCATATAAACTTACCACTTTTATTTATGAATGCTTTTACTACAACTTGGGGTAAAAACACTTCTTTTGTCATTCAATGTTAAATCCAAGGTGCCACGCCCATTTTTAGATATAGGCCCCATACAAACTTTCCGCCCATTTTCGATTTTTTGTATGAAATCATTTATTTTTTCTGAATGAATTCAATTAAAATTTGGTGAAATCAATTCCAATGTCCGCCTAAGTGAAAACTATCGATATGGTAAGGATCGCGATAATATAACATAAAGCCTCCATAAAAATTTGACCAAATTCATCGTGAAATTTAATCTAAGCACCTGGTGAACATTTAAAGTATTGTAGCGTATCAAGAGAAACCTTGTGTGTATACGAAAAATTCACTTGGAAAATGTGCCTAGTACTTGAAAATACGTTTTTAATTATATATAAAGTCGGTCAATATAGACATTTTTAATAACAAAAATTCCCAGAGAGCCAAAAATTAGTGGAGAGCTGGGGCTTACAATTACAAATAAAGTTTTAAAAAATCCCCATCGATCCTATGTGTGTTTTAAAAGTTATTCGCGGTCAAAGGTCATAATTTAAAAGTTTTTTGGTTTTTCTCGAAAAACCGTAAGTTTTATAATAAAAAAAAAACCTAAAACCAAGTTGTAGATCTTAAAATTCTCTACAAAAAATGGCCTTAATGATTTTTTTTCCTTAAAGTTACCATTCCTGAGATATCTCGGTTCTAAGAGTTACATTATACACGATGTGCACACATTTCAACGTCACCTGTGAGGTAGAGTATTCGGCGCGTTTTTTATATCGTTTCCCCTGTAGGCCTACTTCACTAACTGTCATGACAATTTTTGGATAACTTTAGAGAACAATACCCGACAAGTTCTAGATATTATCTTATTTCTTTAGATATTTTAATCAGATTTATACGCTTGAAAGTCTAATTCAACACTCAAGTTTTCTTCTATTTAATCTTTTTCCTCTTGCTGGATGTTCAAAAATTGTTCAAATGTGGCTGAATCATTGGTCTCTTCATTGAAATCACAGGAGTCTTCCTCTATTGTACTCAACTGGATATTTGAGCAAGACTGACCTTGGCAATTGTTACACACTGGAGAACACAGCAACCCGACTTTTTTACAGCCACATTTGGCACTACAACCATTTTGCAATTGCAAAAAATAGTGTTGAGGAGTTTTTCTGGAGCAGGTGGGTTCAAAATTTGAATCGGTTCCAGAGTATTATCTATTAATTTACAACTTCATGCTTCTGGGATCAGTTGAGTGCATAGCCATGTTTGAACTTGATAGTATACTCGATTTAAGTGTTTTAAGTACTAGCGATTGATACTGCAGCGATTAAAGTTTTCCAGGTGTATGATTTCCTACAATCCAAGAGTATTGTAACGGATTTTTGAGTTCTTAAATACTCAGTAAACTCATCACCTCTCGCGACACTATCCTCGATTAAAGTTGGTATTCCATGATCAACCACAACTGTTTTATCTTCAGTTAAAAGTTTATTGCAAATAAAGTAAAACTCAGACACGTTTTCGAGCTACAAAATAGCACAAATAACCTAAATACCCCAAATCGGATTAAAATTGTCATGACAGTTAGTGGAGTAGTCCTACAGACCTAAAAAAAAAAAAAACTGTCTTTTTGCACTAATATACAACAAACAGATCGAACAACTTGCGATCCACTTGTAGACAGCAAAAGGAGATCCCAACTTTGCAATCCACTTGGAATGCAGAGGGTGGCAATTTTCTACCACCTTTGGCAAGCCAATGTTAAAGTAGCCGTTAAAACGCATTGCAGGTGGGTTGTCGAGAGGCCGGTCACTGCCACGAGTAGGCAGCGAAGTGGTCGACCACGGTAGATGCTCCGCCGAACTATAAGGCTATACTTCATTTATTTTGTATATTCGTGAGTACAGCGCATTAAAAGTATAGCGGAACTGTAATTTGCGAACTCTGGTTTTTAGTTAGCCTCGCTGTTTGTATCGATACTCCTGCACACCGATTTTTATGCGAATGCAGTGTTTGTAAAAAGAAAGATTTTTTTTTTAAATAAATTTTTTTACTATGCTAAAAAGGGAGACAAAATTTGTACAAGATTTGCTTAGCGTATTACAATAATATATTTTTATACAAATTTAAACAATTTTGATCTCTACTGACCTAAACTAAGTACATAAATTTAATTGTATTCGGACAATAACATCAATTATCGACTATGGCCACTGTTTATAACCAGCTCAAACACGTTCTATGATTTTCCAAAGATTCTTTCTCACGAACACACCCAATTTTTTTTTTTCCTCAAGATGCATGCAGGAGAGTATTGTCTAATATATATATTCGATTTCAATACGATTATTTGGCCGATCAGCACTTTCTCCTCTCCTTCTTACGCCTTTATGTGGCAAGGCATAGACGAGTTTTTGCCAAAAATTCGGATCATCATATTTAATGTATGTGTTCAGTTGTAAATAAGATTTCAGCTCATGGTCAACTTTTTCGAAGATTGTAACTTTCTTTATACATAACAACAATTAATCGTCGTCTCTTCTCCTCCATTGCGGCTTGATACGCTAAACGAAATTCCATGCGACCCCAATCTGAACTCATAAAATTCGGCGATAATATAATTAGAACACGCTTGGAGGCATACACGGTTTTAGATATCTGATCAGGTATGCAGCCACCTGCTATCCAATTACGATCGTGATAACAAACTTTGAATGCGTATGGTCCTTCCTCCAGTTGCTTCAGCAAATCGGGTATAATTTCAGCATCTTTTGTCGAATATGAAAGAAAAACGTCGAATTTTTTATCTTTGTCTAAATCCTCCTCGGAAATGCAGCTTAGAGAGCAATTATGTTCGTACACCCACATCAAAATCGATTCTCTGAAGATGTAACAAAGGAGAATAATGAGTAAAATCATTACGGCACAGGATAATAATATTGTTGTAATTGAAGGTTCTTCACAAAACTCATTGAACTCGTATTCTATAAATCGTTTTTGAAATTTTTTATCACCGCATGATATATTGAATCGGTCTTCGACAATAATTGAAGAACTTGATTTAATAATGTTATATAATTTCTTTATGCTGCAATCACAACGCCAACGATTACCAGAAAGTCTTAGTTTTAAATTGCCACTTTTCGATTCAAAGAACTTCACAACTTCCTCTGAGAGTTGTGTTAGACTGTTGTTGCTTAGATCAATGTATTCAATATTTGGCGGTAGCTGAGCTATGTTTAATTCTTCAATTTTATTACCAGCAGCATAAAGTCTGCTGACATCACTAAAAGCATTTTCCAAAGATGCGTTTGGTAGGCTTTTTATTTTGTTATTTTCAATATTAAGAAAAACTTTTCCATTAATCGGATTAACAAATTCGTTAATACTTTCCAAGCTCTGATTCTTGCAATTAACTTCAAAGGTCCACCCATCTTTTGTTATCCAGCATGCGCATTGCTTTGGGCAATATTTTTCATTCAATTTTTGTCTGTCAACAAAATCACATTTTGGTCCATTTTTACATACAAAAATTGTATTATTGTTGTCATCTATTAAGTTCGGATTTGACAAATCGATTATTTTTATAGGCATTCGATTTATATCAAAGAGTTTAATAAAGACAAAGTGTCCTGGTCCTTCTAAATCAAATTGTTTTAAACTAATAAGTGGTAATAAGACACTGAAAATAAATAGTTTTTTTTATTAAATAATAAATATAATTTTTTGTTTTTTAATAAAAAAATAATTACCTGTTATCCAAGTGTAAAAATTTATTAAATGATAGATTCAGTATTCTTAGTTTTGTTGTTGTATTGAAAATCTTTGTTGGCAAATTTTCTAGATTGTTACCACTCAAATTGAGTTCGGTTAATTCGAGATTTTTTATGAATAATTCTTCATGTAATTTGCTTAAATTATTGTTATTTAATATTAAAGTTTTTAAATTAATGTTATCATGGAAAAATGAGGGTGGTATTTCGTATAAAAAAATATTATGACATATTCTTATATCGATCAGATTATTTAAGCCTTTTAACTGTTTCATTGGAAGAGTTTTAATACAATTAATTAAGGATACAATGGTTAATTGCCTCAAATTCTCAAAAGTGGTTAAATTGTGATTGTCTAAAAATTGCTCAAAATTATATTCAGAGGGAATAACTTCAAAAGTAAATTGCTTTAATTGTTTTAAATTTTCAAAATTAAGTTCGATCAAATCAAAAAGTTGAATTCTTTTGAAATTGTACTATTAGATTTTTAAGTTTTGATAAATATTTAAAAATGCTTCCTTTAATCGAACTATTCTCAGATAATCTTAAATGCATGGAAGCATAATTTTCGTATAACTGTAAATCACCATAAAAATCTTTTCGAATTTCTAATTCAAACTGCTCTTTTACTTTTACTTTGTTTACATCAAATTCACGAATTATAAAATCATTTTCATTGCGCCAAAATGTGATTGAATCTGCTGCGCTTATTCCAAATGTTGATAAAGTTTCACGGGTGTTCATTGAAGGTTTACATCCAAAAATGCCTAAAAACCTTAGCTTTCCAATGCCAGCATAATGTTGCCAATTTGAGAAATTAGAAAACAATGCATTTTTATGACACTTGATATCAACTACTCCAGTTTTAGTAACGTTTAATGTAATTCTCTTCATACGAAATTCATCCAAAAAATAAACGAATTTGTTATCAATATGGAGTTCGCAATGTATTTTATTTGAAATAAATTTATCGCAGTAATCCTCCGGAATCTTTCGAATATATAAATAGTTGTCGCGGTAGCCATATATTATTGTGATGTAAATAAAAAAATTCAAATAAATGAAATACTTTTCCATTTTTGCTTTTTAATTTTTTTTTGATTTATTTTGCAACTGAACCGTACTGAATTGTATGAATTGTTGGAGATTACTGAATAATTATTTAATAAATCATATTTTTTTTAAACACAAGAACACAGGGGCGTAGCCTAAATCAAATCTAGGGGAGTTTATTAACAAATATATATTTTTTATTAAAACAACAGTAAACGATTCGAATTTTCTTTAAATTTATTAACTATTTTGTTAGGAGGTCGAAAAAAGGCATTCTGCAAGATTTTTTCTAAGCAAACTATTTGGTTAATTGTTTTGAAACTTGGCAGGTATATTATGACAACCTTAAACTAAAGGGTGATTTTTTAAGAGCTTGAGAACTTTAAAAAAAAAAAACGCATAAAATTTGCAAAATCTCATCGGTTCTTTATTTGAAACGTTAGATTGGTCCATGACATTTACTTTTTGAAGATAATTTCATTTAAATGTTGACCGCGGCTGCGTCTTAGGTGGTCCATTCGGAAAGTCCAATTTTGGGCAACTTTTTCGAGCATTTCGGCCGGAATAGCCCGAATTTCTTCGGAAATGTTGTCTTCCAAAGCTGGAATAGTTGCTGGCTTATTTCTGTAGACTTTAGACTTGACGTAGCCCCACAAAAAATAGTCTAAAGGCGTCAAATCGCATGATCTTGGTGGCCAACTTACCGGTCCATTTCTTGAGATGAATTATTCTCCGAAGTTTTCCCTCAAAATGGCCATAGAATCGCGAGCTGTGTGGCATGTAGCGCCATCTTGTTGAAACCACATGTCAACCAAGGTCAGTTCTTCCATTTTTGGCAACAAAAAGTTTGTTAGCATCGAACGATAGCGATCGCCATTCACCGTAACGTTGCGTCCAACAGCATCTTTGAAAAAATACGGTCCAATGATTCCACCAGCGTACAAACCACACCAAACAGTGCATTTTTCGGGATGCATGGGCAGTTCTTGAACGGCTTCTGGTTGCTCTTCACTCCAAATGCGGCAATTTTGCTTATTTACGTAGCCATCCAACCAGAAATGAGCCTAATCGCTGAACAAAATTTGTCGATAAAAAAGCGGATTTCGAACATTTCGAACCGAACACTGATTTTGGTAATAAAATTCAATGATTTGCAAGCGTTGCTCGTTAGTAAGTCTATTCATGATGAAATGTCAAAGTATACTGAGCATCTTTCTCTTTGACACCTTGTCTGAATCCCGCGTGATCTGTCAAATACTAATGCATGAAAATCCTAACCTCAAAAAAATCACCTGTTATATTCACATATTTATTATTGCCAAAAATAATTATCGGGAACGTTGATATTGCCAATTTTAAAGAGGTCCGCAAAAAAAAGGCCTCTTGCGGTGAGTACGATATCTCTGGACTGGATCATCTAAAATGCAAAAACCAAATAGATTTCATTAATATAATAAATAATCTAGTGATTAATCGAAGGAATTAGCAAAAAAAAATTATTGACAAAATGGCGGCCACTCAAAGCAAAAGGTTCGATTTTTGACCAAAATTCGGGTCTTTAATTGTTTAAAAAAATAAGAAATTTTCATCGGATGGGGAAATCCTTCGATTAATTACTAAAAAATATAGTTAAGAAGCTTGTGTAAAAATTTCATCGGTTCTGTTCTGCCGTTCTGCCGTTTCTGAGAAATCTTGCTCACCGACTTTGAAAACACCGTTTCGAGAAAAACGTGTTTAAAGTTTAGCACTGCGAGATCTCTCGGCGCGCCTTCACTAATGTGTCTATAACTTCGAAAATATTCGTCGGATCGACTTGAAATTTTGTGTGTGTATACTCAGATATATATATGTTATATTAAAAAAATGCAAAAAAAAATCGATTTTTTGAAAATCCTAACTGTATATAACCGCTTAATTCACGGAAAAAGTTTACCATATCTTTTATGGTCAAAATAGTATTTCTTATAAACTTTATTTTAAAATGGCTTGAACGCCGCCTAAATAAAACATTTGTCTCACGGTGCGCATCAATTTGTTTTAAATCCTCTTCTCCGCTTCAAAAATTTAAATTAACTTTGATTCGGGGTTATTGATGATCATAAAAATGCAAAAACAAAAATAACTGCCGGAGGGGCTTCTTTTTTATTCACATTTTTGTGATAGACATAGTGAACACCACACCACACCAACCCTACACACATATATATAAATATAAAAATAAGTCCCAAGTTCTGTTGGTGATCGATGGACGCGAAAACTACTGGACGGATTTTCACGAAATTTTGCATGTATGTTCGTATTCACTCAAGGTTGTAAAATGTAATTTTGACCCTGGGCCTAATGGGGGCCTTGAAACCGGAAAAGCCATATCTTTGGTGTGAATACACATAGAGACTTGAAATTTGAACCGACATTTTTTGCACAATTCATATATAGCCACCAAAGAGAAGCAAAAAAAACGCGAGCAAAGCCGCGGGTACCTACTAGTACTACATAAATCTTTATGTAGCTGATAAAATAACAAAGAAGAAAAAGTTAACATGTTATTTCATTAAAATAAAGTTTTTATAGTTATGCGTTTAATGTTGATAAAATATTTTATACACATTTCCGGGAATGCTTTATCAAAATACAAATTTATATTTAAAAATATTTCGCACTTGTGCCTGGTAACGATAAAACAATTGTATAATATGAATAATTTTTATTGAAGTAACAGTTCGTTTTTCCATTTGAAAGAATTTATTATTGTATTAAGAACAATTCTTTTTTGTATCAAGATAAATCATAAATCAAAACAAGAAGTGTGGCAACTTTAATTCCCTTGGACAGAAACCAAGCTTTTGATTTTCGGTTTTGCAAGAATGGTATAAGGCTACTTTCCAGAGTACGAATGTAATCAACACTTTTCATTCGTGACGTTACCAATTGCAATGATAGGTAGCCAGAAGCAGAAAAGGCTTCACATACTTCTTTTGTCAAATTCATTCTGACATCATGCCACTAGCTTCGGAAACCATCCAAATTCCACTTTTTCTTGTCCAAAAAATCGATCTGGAAATGAAGTGCATAAAAAATCAAGACTTTGAAATATTCTTTATTTTTGGTTACTTCATTCCACATTGCATTCACATTATTTAATGCGAAAGTCTATCTGGCAGTCTTGTGACGTGGCATTAGCTTTAGGACTTTTTTTTCATATCGGAGTGTTTCCGAACGTTAAAGGGCCGGGACATTTGAAACGTTCTTATCCAAAGACTAGACCTACAAGAGGCTACCACCAGTTAGAATTATACGAACCGAATCAAGAAATTTCTACTTTTATTACAAATAAAGGGTTATTTTGATACAAACTTCAACTTTTCAGCATGAACTCGGCACCGCAGATTTTTGATGATGTTAAAGTTTTGTCAAAACTAAGGTAGAGCACAATGAGACATTGCGAGAAGTATTAAAAATATTCAAGGACAACGATGTGCTGCTGCTCAAAAGTGAATGTTTGTATAAAGCCAAAAAAATAACCCAGAAAAAATGAAATTGATCTTGGATTTTCGGCAAGTTTCGCAAGCAAACGTCTATCAGAAACTGAAAAAAATGAAAGTCGCTAATAGAGGTAATTTTTAAATCAACCTCAAATCCTCAAACAAGATGTAGCATAAAGCGGTGCAGCAGGTGTTAGATCGAATTCTAATAAAGGCGCACGTAATTGAAACTGCTCGACTATCGGCTATCGGGGTGTATTAAGTAACCTGCCTAGAATTCTTGATTTAAGGCTAATTCAGACACATCAATACCTATATACAAGAAAAATGTATTTGCGTGCTGACACTGTAGTAAATATAGAATAAAAACAAGATCGGTTCTATTTAACTACAGCACCTAATTGAATTGAATTTTCTTACAAAAAACTTAAAAAAATCGGGTATATCTTTGAATGGGGCTATACCTAACCATATTAGTTTATTTCATTGGAACTATCGTAGGCATAATTTATAAATATAAATTATAAATTTTGACTTCCTAGAATAAGAATCAATGACGTTTTTGTGCAAAAACTCAAAATGTTGGGGTAAATTTGTATGGGGGTATACCTAAAATTTGGTTGGTCCTACCTATATTGGGATATTTTACTGGGACTATCATAGATATAATTTATACTAAATTTGAACTTCCTAGAATAAAAAACAATGAAGTTTCTATGCCAAAACCCAAAAGTTTTGGGGTACCCTTTAAAATGGGTCTAGAGAAAAACCGTTTGCAAGTGAACACTTGACGGCTCAGGAGAGTCTAAATTTCAAATATGGTGGCTCTATCTCTTATAGTCACCGAGATAAACTCTCTCATACGACAGCAGGACGGACGGATGGACGGACAGACAGACGGACAGACAGACGGACAGACAGACATAGCTAGTTCGACTCTCCTTCAAATGCTGATAAAGAATATATATACTTTAAAGGATCTATCTTGCCTCCTTTTGTCTGTTACATACATTTGCACAAACTTAATATAGCCTTTTACCCTTTGGGTACAGGGTATAAAAAGCAAAAGAAAAAGGAAACCTTTTATCGATGCTAATCCAAATTAATTCGAATATATTGTACATAAACACATATTTTACAAATTAACACAAAATAAACAAAAACAAGGAAAACGTTAACTTCGAAGAAACCGAAGCTTCATTACCAGTCACACGATGGTTACTCTAACTTTTCTTAGATGAATATGTGAGTTCGGTTTATTTGGGTATATATATGCTACAATGATCCTACTTCAATCAAGTATCCTACTGTAATAATGAGTTGCTACAAGAAGTATTTTGACAATATTTGGCGCAAATCGCTTCATAAATGCCTAATAATGGGCATGGTATTATATGCCTATAGTGTCTAAACTTTGGTTGTATCGTATTATTGACTCAGAGTAAGAATACACCACCTGTTATAATTGCACCAAAAAGGAGAAGTGAGATGATAAAAAGTATAGCGGAACTGTAATTTGGGAACTCTGGCTTTTAGTTAGCCTCGCAGTTTGTATCAATACTCCAGCACACCAACTTATATGCGAATCTTTAAAAGCAGTAGTAAATGTTTATAATGTTTTTTTTTTTAAATACATTTTTTTACTATTTGTTTAGCGTATAACAAAAATATATTTTTATACAAATTTAAACTATTTAAATCTTAACTGACTTAAACGAAGTATATACAAAACAAGTAAAAACGTTAACTTCGGTGGAAACTTCGGGAAATACCCGTCACACGAATCTTTGAATAGTTTAGTGTATCATCAGTGGCTTATATACATTTATAAATATATATTCGAAAATAATTACTTTTTCATACATTTGGTGGAAAATAATCGAAAAGTTTGTGTGGGAACTATAGCTAAAAATAGGCGTGGCACCTTGGTTTTGTTATTGGATATCATTAATAGAAATGTTTTTACATAAATTTGAGTGAATAGTCTCATAAATAATACCTATTTTTATACAAAAATTCGAAAACGGGCCTTAAATTTGTATGGGGGCTATAGTTAAAAATGGGCGTGGCAGCTTGATTTGACATTGGATGACATTAGAAGTATTTTTACCCAACTTGGTGTGACTACATTCGTAAATAATAGCTATTCTCATATAAAATTCGAAAATGGGCGGTAAGTTTGTATGGGGGCTATAGCTAAAAATGGGCGTGGCAGATTGGATTTGACATTGGATGACCTAAGAAGTATTTTTACCCAACTTGGAGTGACTACATTCATAAATAATTGCTATTTTCATACAAAAAATCCGAAAAAACGGTAAATTTGTATGGGGGCTACACCTTAAAATGGGCGTGGCACTTTGATTTTAACACTTGAGCTGCTTAGGACTGAGAAAAGCTTAAGTTCCGAGTTTCAGGTCAATATCTTTAAAACTAAGCGAATGAACCGCATAAATACAGACTGACAGACGGACAGACAGACGGACAGACAGACGGACAGACAGACGGACAGACAGACGGACAGACAGACGGACAGACAGACAGACAGGCGGACATGGCTAGATCGACTCGTCTCTTCGTCCTGATCAAGAATATATATACTTTATTGGGTCTAAGAAGTCTCCTTTAATGCGTTACAAACTTTCTGACAAATGATAATACCCCTCCACACTGTGTGTGACGGGTATAAAAATGACAATAACATCAATTATCTATTATGACAATCATAAACAGCTCCAACACATTCAAAGATTTTCCAAAGAACATTTCTTATGAATTCACCCAATTTTGATTTTTTCCATGTTCTCAAGATACACGCTTCTGCATTATATATATCAGGATAGTAATGTCTAATATACATATTCGATTTCAATACGATTATTTGGCCGATCAGCACTTTCTCCTCTCCTTCTTACGCCTTTATGTGGCAAGGCATAGACGAGTTTTTGCCAAAAATTCGGATCATCATATTTAATGTATGTGTTTAGACGTAAATAAGATTTCAGCTCATGGTCAATTTTTTCGAAGATTGTAACTTTTTTTATACATAACAACAATTAATCGACGTCTTTTCTCCTCCATTGCGGCTTGGTACGCTAAATGAAATTCCATTCGCCCCCAATCTGAGTCCATAAAGTTCGGCGATAATATAATAAGAACACGCTTGGAGGCATACACAGTTTTAGCTATTTGATCAGGTATGCAGCCACCTGCTATCCAATTACGATCGTGATAACAAACTTTGAATGCGTATGGTCCTTGCTCCAGTTGCTTAAGCAAATCGGGTATAATTTCAGCATCTTTTGTCGAATATGAAAGAAAAACGTCGAATTTTTTATCTTTGTCTAAATCCTCCTCGGAAATGCAGCTTAGACAGCAATTATGTTCGTACACCCACATCAAAATCTATTCTCTGAAGATGTAACAAAGGAGAATAATGAGTAAAATCACTACGGCACAGGATAATAATATTGTTGTAATTAAAGGTTCTTCACAAAACTCATTGAACTCGTATTCTATAAAACGTTTTTGAAATTTTTTATCACCGCATGATATATTGAATCGGTCTTCGACAATAATTGAAGAACTTGATTTTATAATGTTATATAATTTCTTTATGCTGCAGTCACAACGCCAACGATTACCAGAAAGTCTTAGTTTTAAATTGCCACTTTTCGTTTCGAAGAAATCCACAACTTGCTTTGAGAGTTGTGTAAGACTGTTGTTGCTTAGATCAATGTATTCAATATTTGGCGGTAGCTGAGCTATGTTCAATTCTTCAATTTTATTACCAGCAGCATAAAGTCTGCTGACATCACTAAAAGCATTTCCCATAGATGCGTTTGGTAGGCTTTTTATTTTGTTATTTTCAATATTAAGAAAAACTTTTCCATTAATCGGATTAACAAATTCGTTAATACTTTCCAAGCTCTGATTCTTGCAATCAACTTCAAAGGTCCACCCATCTTTTGTTATCCAGCATGCGCATTGCTTTGGGCAATATTTTTCATTCAACTTTTGTCTGTCAGCAAAATCACATTTTGGTCCATTTTTACATACAAAAATTGTATTATTGTTGTCATCTATTAAGTTCGGATTTGACAAATCGATTATTTTTATAGGCATTCGATTTATATCAAAGAGTTTAATATAGACAAAGTGTCCTGGTCCTTCTAAATCAAAATGTTTTAAACTAATAAGTGGTAATAAGACACTGAAAATAAATAGTTTTTTTATTAAATAATAAATATAATTTTTATTTAATAAAAAATAATTACCTGTTTTCGAAGTGTAAAAAATTATTATTTGATAAATTCAGTATTCTTAGTTTTGTTGTTGTATTGAAAATCTTTGTTGGCAAATTTTCTAGATTGTTACCACTCAAATTGAGTTCGGTTAATTCGAGATTATTTATGAATAAATCTTCATGTAATTTCCTTAAATTATTGTTATTTAATATTAAAGTTTTTAAATTAATGTTATCATGGAAAAATGAGGCTGGTATTTCGTATAAAAAAATATTATGACATATTCTTATATCGATCAGATTATTTAAGCCTTTCAACAGTTTCATTGGAAGAGTTTTAATACAATTATTTAAGGTTAGATTTCTTAAATGCTTTAAATTTTCAAAAGTGGTTAAATTATGATTGTCTAAAAATTCTTCAAAATAGTTATTGGATCCACGATAAATAATTAATTCATTTAACTGTTCCAAATTTCCAATATTAAGTTCAATCAAATCAAAAGTTGCATTCTTTTCAAATGTAAATATCAATTTTTTAAGTTTTGATAAATATTTAGAAATGCTTCCTTTAATCGAACTATTCCAGATAAACGTAAATTCATTGAAGTATAATTTTTATAAGATTGTAGTTCGCCATTAAATTTTTTGTCGAACTTGTAAACCAAAACGCTCTGAGCCTTTTAATGAGTCTACATTATATTCACGTATTTGAAAGTCATTATTATAGCGCCAAATTGTGATAATATCTACTGCGATAATTCCAAATCTTGTTAAAGTTTCACGGGTGTTTATTGTGGTTGTTCTTTCATAAATGTTTAAATATCTAAATTTTCCAATGCCAGCATAATGTTGCCAATTGTAGAAATTAGTATGCAATGCATAATTATGGCCCATGATATAAAGTTCTTCAGTTTCACTATCAAATTCTAAAGAAATTCTCTTTATACGAAATTCATCCAAAAAATAAACGGTATTGTTTTGAATATAGCATTTAAAATGTGTTTTATTTGAAATAAATCTATCGCAGTAATCCTCCGGAATCTTTCGAATATAAAAATAGTTGTCGCGGTAGCCATATATTATTGTGGTGAAAATAAGCAAATTCAAATAAATGAAATTCTTTTTCATTTTTGATTTTTAATTTTTTTTTTGTTTTATTTTGCAACTGAACCGTACTGAATTGTATGAATTGTTGGAGATTACTGAATAATTATTTAATAAATCATAATTTTGTTTTAAATGCCAGAAAATGTAAACTTTTTTCTTTGTTACTTTATCAAATAAGCTGCATAAAAAAATAAAATTGTTCGTTATTATGGTATTTCTATATAATGAAATTCTTTATGTGTTAACACAAATAAACTAAGCAAATTGTGTTAATAAAAAAATTATTATTTATAAATAATAATAATGATTAATTTAAATTTATTGTTATGTTTTCACTGACATTTTCGTTTGCGTATGCGTTAGCATTAGCATTAGTCTGTTACTCCCCTGCTCTAAAGATAAATACTTTTCATACAAAAATGCTTGGTTAGTAATAAGTATGATAAGTTTTACATACTAACACACATATGTAGCATGTGTTGCCTTCGATAGGAACAGATTACCGCTAACGCGAACGCTAGTGGAAACATAATATAAATCTTTATGTAGCTGACTAAATACAAAAGAAGAAAAAGTTAAAATGTTATTTCATTAAAATAACCTTTTTATAGTTATGCGTTTAATGTTGATAAATTATTTTATATACATTTCCGGAAATGCTTTATCAAAATACAAATTTATAATTAAAAATATTTAGCACTTGTGCCTGGTAACGATAAAACAATTGTATAATATGAATAATTTTATTGTAAATTTAGTTGGTTTTTTCCATTTAAAAGAATTAATTATTGTATTAAGATAAATCACAATACAATACGAAACTCGAAATTCGAAACAAAACTCTAAAAAAATATGATTATGTATTTAATATACATAGTACATATATACAAGTTACGTTACAGCCGATTGTTGGCCTTGGCAGCACGTAAAGGCTTCGCACTAGCGCACAGTGGACGGTGCTGTATGGAAATGGTGGCCAAAATACTTCCCGTGGCAATATCCGTTTTCGAGAAAAGTCCAAAAATCCTGAAATTTTTACCTTTGACCGCGAATAACTTTTAAAGCACACATAGGATCGATGGGAATTTTTAAAACTTTATTTGTAATGGTAAACCCAAGCTTTACACCAATTTTTGGCTTTCCGGGAATTATTGTTATTTAACCAACATTTTTATGTCTAAATTGACCGGACTAAATTTTAATTAAAGAGTATTTAAGAATCGATTTTTAGACCTGATCTAGGTACTTGGAAGTCATATAATTGATGAAACTCCCTTCTAAAATCGCATGGCAGTAAATTTTTCTATACAAATTTGACTTTGGAGGTTAGACATGATGTTGCAATGCAGAGCATTAGAAAATAGAATTGTTCTAGACAACCTGGAGTCCAGAAGTCAACGGTTTCAATTCGGTTCAATAGAACATTGTTAAGCCTCCAGAGCATCGCAAATAGGTATTTTTGTCGATTTATGAAATACAATTTTTGTTCCGATTAGTCTAATAGAAACACGGGTGGGGCTATTCCGTACATAGAAATAGCGTTTTATGTTAGGGCCAACATATAGAAGGAGGTATGGCAGACCCAACAATGTGTATATGGTATTTACTCTTATTTAGCATCAAAAGTTAAGTGGGTAGAGCTATGTCCATCTGCCAGCTATTTCGTCCGTCTTTCTGTTTGCCGAATACTTAATACTTTTCTAGGTGCTGTGTACTTTCTATGTTAACATCAATGTGCCACGCCCACTTTTAGGTATTACTCCCATACAAAAAGTATAACATTTTGTCAAGTTCTTATAAGAAAAAATGTATTTATAGTATAAGGCGAATGGTTTCAAATATGGTACAAATGCTTTTTATAAAATGCCGAATCTTCAGTTTAAAATTGGTTCAAATCGGACCGAATTTCTAAATTTTTAAGAATATTTTTAATTTGTTTACTATTTTAAGATAAAATTTAATACAAATGCTACATACGCCTGACTGATACCGTCAGATTAGATTCAACTTTTTTGGATTTCTAGTTTCGAAAATTTTTTTTATTTCGATTCTTAACTTGAATCAAAAAAGATCACGAATAATTCAAGTTCAGTTTTACTCTGGTTTTTATCTCTGACAAAACAAAATATGCGAATACAGAAATCTTCAGTAAGCGCATCTTTCCGAATCACTGCTCCACAGCATTTTCATTGCTTTGGCTTATTCGTATCGTTTTCTCTCAAACAATGCATTTTTGGGAGAGATATAAACTAATCGTAAAGTCAATGTTGGTCTGCCTCATATGTAACTATTTTGCGTAGATACATTTTGTCTGATTTCGGATTTCCACACACGCACACATACGAGTATTTCAATTGTTGTTGTTCTTCGGTTCGGTTGTGTACGCTTCGCTTTGCTTTGCTTCGCATCAATTCGGTTTGTTTTATCGGAAGTTGTCGAAGCGGCAGACACTGATTTCTTTTTGTGCTTCAATTTTTGTTTGTTTTCGTATGTAAATCTGCTGTAGACGTTCTATAAGTTACAATTGTATCTACTAGTTTGTTAATTTGCATAGAGTCTTGTTTTGGCTTGTTTATTTCTTCTTCAGTGACGCTTTAAAGGTGAAATGTTGTTGTAATCTTACTTTAAGATGACAAAAGGCCTCATAATTGCATGATTTAGGATGCTATTCATGTCTCGTTGTTGGCGGCGCCAATGTCGCATCTTTTGTTGCGCGTCGTTGTACCCGTTTGCGTTTCATAACTTGAGATACTACTGCTGCTGTTTGCGCAGTTTAGGTGTAAATTGCAATGATGACCGGTAGTCGGTTATATGCTGTTGTAATTGTATTTGTTGTTTTTTTGTTGAAGTTGCGCGGGTGTCACGCATGTCACAGTAAATTTTCAAGCAATTCATAAATGTCAACGCATTTGTAAATTATATTCCCTCGAGATTTATGCGTTCGCTTCCGTTGGTTTTGGTGAGTAACTTAATAAAATGCTGCTATATCTACGTAACATATTTAATTGGAACTACCATTTTTAACAAATTTTTAAACTTATTTTTATTTCACAATTATAAAATTTTTTACAACCTTTTCACATCAGTGAATGCTTTTTATCATTTTACCGGAAGGTTTTTAACGAATTAAAAGAGACACCGTACACCCTACATAGTATATATGTGACCTAGACAGTCATTTAAATTTTTAATTCTCATAACTTGATGTGATCTTTCCAAGTTTCGGTGTCTTAAAGAAAACGAAAACAAGGAAAAACATTAACTTCGATAGAACCTAAGCTCAAATACCCGCGACACATAACTTTAATTAGTTCATGTATGATCATCAGTGACGTAGATTATATTCCGCAAAGGGGTTGGGTGGGAAAAATTCAAGTTGGGGCTCAAATTAAAAGCATATATCTAAAAGTTTTAGGTTTAAATGAAGATATAACAATAAATTCCTTGAAACAAAAATGGAAGGTAACTTTGTATGGGATCTGCATGTTATAGTGAACTGATATGATGACAGTTGAAGTGATTTTACCCAGATTGGAGTGGATATATTCATAAATAAGAGCCATTTTAATACAAAAACACAAAAACGGGCTGTATATTTTTATGGGGACTATACCTAGAAATGGGCGTGGCATCTTGGTTTAGGTATTGGAGGACATAAGAAGTGTTTTTTAACCAATTTGCAGTAAATACATCCATAAATAGTAAATACTTTCATACAAAAAAACGAATAAAGTGGTAAGTTTTTATGGGGGCTATACCCGGAAATGAGCGTGGCACCTTAATTTTGACATAAGATGACTTTAGAAGTGTTTTCACCCAATGTGAAGTAAATACATTCATAAATAATAAGTATTTCCATATAAAAATGTTAAAAAAGCTGTAAGTTTGTATAGGAGCTTTTCCTAAAAATGGGTGTGGCACCTTGCTTTTAACATACAAAGTAGTTGTTGCCGAGAAAATCTTAAGTTCCAAATTTCAGCTTAATATCTTCATATCTTTACAGACAGACAGACGGACATGGCTAAAACGATTCGTCTCGTCGAGCTGATCAATAATATATATAATCCATGGGGTCTCCGATGCCTCCTTTAATGCGTTACAAACTTTCCGACAAACTGTTAATACCCTTCACACTATGTGTGGCGTGTATAAAAATATCAGTAGAAAAGAAATGTGTAAAAATTGATCGGATTTACTTGAAACTCATTAAACGGCCTTAGTTTGGGATCGCTGGTCCCGCGAACTATTTTCTAAATTCTCCATGGTGTTTCCAATTGTGCGTCATGAATTTTAAAAAAGCAATTAGTGACCCCCAAAACTTCCCGAGTAACGAGTTTCAAGCAAATCTGATAAACTTGCAAAATCTTTCTAACGAATTCATTGGAATATTTAGAGTTAAAGGGAAAAAAAACATATCGGCTAACATTTATACCGCTAAAATGTAGGTCAGAACGTTATTTACATGTTTTTACTTTTTTTTATATGGCTAAAAATGAGTTTTCGAGAATATAAACACGGTTCATCAATTGATTTTTCAATTTAATAAGTTTTCGATAGAAAGAAAATGTGTAAAAAGTGTAAGGTCCACAACGTAACGTACGCAACGAAACGATATTTTTTGAAGCTTTGGTAGCCCATATTAGAATCCTCAAATACTCCACCTTTTTTATGTTATTGGACTCAATTTGGTTTATGCTACAAAATTCGTGGAAATGTAGAAAAATGTAATTTAATCTCAAAAATAATTTCTATTTTTCGTCCACAACGTAACAAGGCCTTGTACCTAATCACATCGATGTATACAACTTTTACCAATTATTGGAAAGTTTTTATATTTACCATAGTAATCTTCTAACCCTACATTTCAATGCATAGAACTGAAAAATATCTCATATGTGGCACAGTAGGGCCTTTAGGGTCCCAAGTTAAAATTTTTTTTCGAATTTGGGACGCTAATAGGGCTCAAAACGCTGGGTTTACATATCCAGAATTTTATGTACACAAACCGATTGCTGTACGACGATGCCTTCCGTCTGCACATTGTCTACAATTTCGATATTCAAAAAATTTTTTGCCTTGATTTTTTATATTTATAAATAAACATTGAATACGTTTTGGAAGATTTAAGCCATAAACCTAATCTGTCTATAATATTGATTTTTTATAATTTTTTTTTTATTTTATATTTGTGCAATGAACTGCAACTAGTTCAATTATGAAAGAAAATTTAGTTTTACCTCGAATCTTTAAATAAATATAAAAAGCGTCAGATGTTTGGCGAATAAGTCAATGGTAGGATCAAGTAGGAAAAAAAATAGTCGACAAAACCGGCAATGAAGCCAGCAGACAGACAGACAAACGCTGAGATGCAGAAGAAGAAACGCAAGGACAATGAAATGAACAACGACGACAGCAGGCACGCGCCCAGGTAAAACATTGAGCAACCAGAAAAAAAAAAAGATGAAAATAAGAAATCGAACCGGACAGTTGCCTCTGTGTAGCTTAAGTTGAAGGCAATATTCAAAAGGACAACTAAAGAAGAGAGAAGAAAAAAATATTTATAAAAGAAATCAAACTGCAACAGTTGTCGAACTGAGGTACGCGATCAAGTTTGCTACGATTATTAACAATAGTTCGAGAGGTGAATAACCAGATCCTGTTTTTTTTTTTTTTTTCTTTTTTATGTTTTTGTTGCAAGGCTGGAAGTTGAAAGCTGAAATATAGTCAAAAATATTTTGATGAGAGGAAACTGCTTTTCGATATCAAATAATAAAAATCTGATTGATCAAGTTTCAGTTCCTGTGCATTGCCGCCGGAACAAGGAAAACACGTACCAAGTAAAGAATTTGGATGTCTGAAACTCTGAGCACATTCTTTATCCTTAGATGACGGCGCTTAACTGTAATGTTAATGATTTTGTTCGCTTCATTTACTTTTTGGCTTACGATTTAAGGCAATTTAAAGCAAAGTTAGGCACTTCATTTCGATGAGCAATGGAAACAAAAAGGCGAACGCAATCTGCAACATATGTTGAGTTGAGTTGAGTATCTTCTGTACTGCATAAATGAGGCGGCTTGAATAGTGGCAACTGCACAACTGACGCAGGATACGCATTTCTGTATGCGATAAAGTAATAAGCAAGCAGCGAGAGAGAGAGAGAGAAAGAAAGAGAAAAACGAATAGCAATAAGACCAACGTTCTGGATAACGTGTAAGTAGCTGTTCCTGTCGATGGCACAACTGTTTCTTCTTGCTACTTCCTTACAAAAATTTAAAAAAAAAAGATAAAGAAAAACAAGAAAAAATTATATTAAACATTTTTTATATCTTTTAGGTTGACTCGTGCATACATATTTATATCCTTGCTGCAATAGCGATCAATCAAAATAAATAGCGTTTAAATTACCTTTGAAATTAAAGGCGAAGTAAGAACACAAATTAGAAGAGAAAACAGCTATGTACACTCACCAACTATTATAGAAACATTGATTTCTTTGAAATATATTTTTAATAGAAATCACAGAAACAGTAGAAAAAGTAAAAAAAACAGAACGATTCAGTCGTTTATGGTCGACTGCAAGATACACTATACCACACATATTTGAACCGTAAAGGAACGCTGTTTGCAGTAAATTTCAAATAAAATTTGTAAATTATGGATATTCTTATATATAAAATGGCTGGTCCCAAGAATGCTTTTAAGATCATTATTAATGTATAGTAAATGTTTTCACTCACATCTTCTTACAGCGTTTTAGAGAAGAAGTCCTGAAAGTTGTTCGATCTAGCAAATTGCAACTTTAATACTATCATGGGCATAGTTCGTACACATTTTCATAGTTCGTACATATTTCACATTAGGCAGCAAAGAAAAAATGTGTTAGCTTAAATAGAATAGAAATAAACTGATTTCAAGGTAGTACCTCTTGCCGGCTCTGGAGAATTGAAGTTATACGTTTGGTGGTTCTATCTTTTAAAATCTCCGAAGTAATACAACGGACGGACGGTCGTACAGATTACGTGTCTTCATTTAATGCTAATTAAAAATATATTTACAGCTTGTCTACCATGCTTCCTATTGCTGGTTATACAAATTTAAAAAGAATCGAAGCTTATTTAACCCTTTATTTCTGTATTAATATCAAAGGAAGCCTTTAAATTGATGAGTTAAAAGTTAACCTGAGCTATAAAAAAACGACTTTTATACCCTGTAACCAAAGGGTTAAATGGTATACTATATTAAGTTTGTGCGAATATATTTAACAGACAGAAGGAGGTTTGATAGACCCTATAAAGTATATATATATATTTATATATATATTCTTGATCAGCATTAAATAGGGGTCGAACTATCTGTCCGTCCGTCTGTCCGTCCGTCATGCTGTCTGCCGTATGAAAACGATTATCTCGGAGACTATAAGAGATAGAGCTACCATATTTGAAACTTACACTCTCCTAAGCCTAAGTCAAGTGTGCACTTGCAAACGTTTTTTCTCTAGCACCACTTTAGGGGGTACCCCAATACTACTGTCGGCATTTTACCAAGTAAATTTGTTTGTAAAATGAAAAATTTTTATTTATTCTTGTAAATCAATTTCATCCCCTTCAAAATATTCCCCTCCCGATAAAATACATTTATGCCAAGGTTTTTCCAGTCCTCGAAA
Source organism: Leucophenga varia (assembly GCA_018903435.1). Lineage (NCBI taxonomy): Eukaryota > Metazoa > Arthropoda > Insecta > Diptera > Drosophilidae > Leucophenga > Leucophenga varia. The sequence goes on from JAEIFJ010001785.1 coordinate 242,231, forward strand.
CATGTCAAATAGTCCCTTTCCGGTATAGCCATCAACGCCTTCTTTGATTCAGCTTTTACCTCTTCAATCGACTCAAAACGCGATCCCCAGAGTGGTCTCTTGAGTTTTGGGAATAGCCAGAAGTCACACGAAGCCAAATCAGGCGATTACGGTGGTTGCGGAACGATATTGGTTGCTTATTTCAAAATGCTATTAATTGATCCTTTTGATACGCCAATTTCATCAGCAATGTCTCTTATAGTTAATCGACGGTGTGCAAACACTAATTCTTTTATTTTTGTTGAGCATCGTCCGTTGAGGTCGATGGTCAACCAGGGCGCTCTTCGTCTTCAACATTTTTACTTTCTTTGAACAATTTATACCTATCATATGTTGTTGATTTTGGTAGAGCTCGGTCCCCGTAAGCCTTCTTCAACATTTTTATTCCATTTAATCCATTCAGAAAACAAAATTTGATGACACTTCTCTGCTCAATTAAATCATAAATTGTAAAAATCGAAATCTTGGTCGTTTGGTAATAACAAGCGTAAATATATTACTGATAATGGCATTGACATGAAATTTGGCCCAGATGTTATTAACAGTCCTGCCTCAAGAACTCAAGAAAAAAAGAACTAGAATTATAGTCCCAATGAAATATTTCAGTATGGGTAGGACCAAACTAAATTTTTGGTATGGCCTCATACAAATTCCAGTTTTTATATAAAATTGCAATACAATTAATCTTTTAATCTTTTTTTAATCTTTTCCTGTACGTATATGAGTGTGAACATCGCAAAAGTTGAAGAATAACTTTTACTTAAACTTGATAGAATCTTAAAACAGTACCTATATATTTTGTGGAGTCAATTACACTTTGGCCTTTTGCCGATAACAATTGTTAACTACTAAACCATACTTCCATTCTCAAATTCACAATTTATGGAAGAATTTATTGAAATGAACAAGCAAGAACGTTAGCTTCGGAAGTACCGAAGCTCAAATACCCGCCACACGAAACTTTATTCATTTTCTTGAAAAATAGAAGGTGAGTTTTATGGGACTATATGTTATAGTGACTCTATCCTTGTCATATCGGAAGCATATTCATAGGATAATAGTAGAAGTGATTTTACACAGATTGGAGTTTTTTTTTTTTTTAACTATTTTCATACAAAAATCTGAAAAATGGGGCTTAGTTTGCATGGGGGCCGTATAAAAAATGGGCGTGGTACCTTTCTTTTGAAATTGGATGTCATTAAAAGTGTTTTTATCCATATTTGTAGTAAAAACATTTACAAATAATAACAATTTTCACACAAAAAATCGAAAAAAATGGTAAGTTTGTATGGGGGCTATATCTAAAAGTGGGCGTGGCACCTTGGTTCTGACATACAAACTGCCTACGAACACAAAAAGCTTAAGTTTAAAGTTTCAGGTCAATATCTTTAAAACTTTCCGAGAAAACGCATTGCAACAGACGGACACACGGACGGATGGACAGACAGACGGACATGGCTAAATCGATTCGTCTCGTCGAGCTGATTAATAATATATATACTTTATGGGGTCTCCGATGCCTCCTTTAATGCGTTACAAACTTTCCGACAAACTGATAATACCCTTCAGACTATGTGTGGCGGGTATAAAAACGTATTTTTTTTTGTCCGGGTGACAGCTCTTTTTCTGGGGCAACTCTATTCAGTTCAGCCGTTATTGGCCGTTATGTATGGCCGTTACAGCTTATTATAAGCCCGGGCATCACTTACGGTATTAACCCAGCTGGTATGGTCCAACGCCAATCGATACCGATTCCGGATACCAATCTGTGTATCTGTGGTAAAAAGGAAAAACTGCTTAAGTCTGATTTTACCGTTTTGCAGGAGAGCACTCTCTAAGTTTAAAATAATTTGGAGTTGTACGCAAAAGTAAGATTAAGCAAAAATTACTTTGTCTATAACTTCCTGAAAAATGGTAAAAAAATTCAAATTTTGCATGGAAGTACTTTTCGTTACGGAGATCAGCGTAGTATTCTTAACTAAATTTTTGCTGAGGTTGACTTAAGCACCTTTTCCTTTTCACCACAGATATATATTCAAAGTAAAAAAAAACCTCTCTAATAAGTAATACAAGGCACAATGTATGTCCAGATTGTTTTTGAACAAAAATCTAACAAACTTATTTGAGTTCCGTGGAGTATAACTAGTTCTATGCACGCGTTTGCAAGCAACTAAAAACGGCAAGTTATATATTAAAGTGTCTAGTATATAATGATATTAATATTTTTTGCTCGAATTTGCTCTACTTTAAATATTTCACAGAGTTGAATGGTCACAAAAAAACGATCACATACAATTACATTAGATAGTTTTTATTACGATTTAATATGATCCCGAAACGCATTTCAAATATCATACTAATACATAATACATAGAGTGTAACATTTAGAACGAATTTTGGCAGACACCATAAAATATTTTATATATATAGATCAGCATTAAAAGCTGAGTCGATATAGTACGTAAAAACTTGCTAAAGGGAACATCATCCCACGTTGAATTGTGGTATAACTGTAAAGTAGGATGCTTTTAGGTCATTCTTAATAAAAATGTTTCCACACACCCCTCCTCCTTGCAGTTATTGCTTATCATGGGTGCCTGCAGGATTTTATTTTGACTTAGCACTCTTTTTTTTTTGTTTATTTTTCTTTGTATCAATTTGATTTTTTTGTTCGCTCGTTCGTTTGTTTTTCGATGCACCTGCTCTGACGCGGGTCTTTTGACCGCAATCGTCTATTAAAAACCTTTTCAAGCAAAAGCAACTCTTACAAAAAAAAAAAAACTGGCGTTATAAGGGAAGAAAGAGAGACAGAGACAGAATATGTTGTTAACTGTTTATGTTTTTGCTGCTGCTGCTGGTGCTGCTGTTGTTGTTGTTGTTGTGGTAGTCAGCAACAGGTTGCAGTTACATTTAAAAACGAAACAGTAAAATAAAAATGTATCTCGAAGATTTTTGCTGCATTTAAGTACGATTTTGTTTTTTTATTTTTTACGCAGTCTGAAGAAGCGTGCCACAACAGAAACCGCACGCTTACTAATCCGTTTTGTTTCTTTTTATAGAGCTACAGGATAGGTGCATAGGACAAGTTCTCGAACCCTCACTCACAAACATTTCTCGCTGAACCACAAAACTTATTCAACCACTTTCGTTTATTTTAATTTGCTTTACGTGCTTCGACAATCTCTGTCTCTCTGCTGGCCAACTTACATTAAGTTAAGCTGTACTGTGCTGTGCCGCGGTTGCAGACAGACAGACGGACAGACACAGCTACATTTGCACATGGCTGCGGTTCTGTATCGATCGGACGACGCATTTAATAACTGTTTTCGCGTGCTACCCTTTAAGTTGCGCACAACAATTCGTCCTTACAGCGGCGGTTTGCTACGTTCAGATACCAGTACCATGAGATACTCGTACATATAAAGTGATTGAGCAAATTCGAGTGCGGAACGTGAGTGTATTTATAGATGTATCTGTTCCACGTGCCAAAAGGTGCTGCAGTGAATTGTTGATGCGAACGCAAATCGCACCTTGCCACAAGTTTTACCACAATTTGCCACAAGCTAGTTTGCTGTTTTTTGTTGTTCTCCTTGCTGCAGCAGCAGCAGCATTTCAATGCTAATTAATTTTTTATTAATGAAAACCAAAAAAAAAAAAAAAAAAAAAAACAAGAAACACAGATACACAGATACAAAAATATTGCTTATAAAATCAAAGGTGCCTGCTTCACTAATGTTGAAATCTACTCTGATTGCGGCACATGTTTAAATATTTACGATAATTCCATACATTCCAGACTCTTTTGCTGCGATTTAAGTAGTTCAGCAGGTTAAAAGCGCATTGCGCTGCTGCTTTATGACAAATTTTAATTTCTTTAGGAAAATTTAACTTAGAGAGGCAAATCGATCGACTTGGCTGTCTGTCTGTCGGTGTTGCTGCTTGGTAGTATTTCTGGAGACGCCAATTTTGATTGGGAAACAAATCAGAGCAGTCCTTAGTTGCATATAGCTAATCGATTTTGGCAATACTTTATTCGTAGTTGTGTATACCGATTACACATAATTACCCCAAAATTCAAATATTTGTATTAAAAATTACCGCAAACTTTTAACTATTTTACAAAAACAGGCTAGGAACACCGAAAAGCAATAAAAAAACTTATTTTACAATTAATTATTTTTTTTATACCCCGCCACACATAGTGTGAAGGGTATATTCAGTTTGTCGAAAAGTTTGTAACGCATTGATGGAGACGTCGTAGACCCCATAAAGTATATATATTCTTAATCACCTCGATGAGACGAATCGATTTAGCCATGTCCGTCTGTCTGTCTGTCTGTTTACTTCTACACATTTTTTTTGATGAAGATATATATAGATATTACGCCGAAATTTTGAACTTAAGCTTTTCTCGGCAACGACTACTTTGTATGTTAAAACCACGCCCATTTTTAGGTGTAGCCCCATACAAACTTACCAAAAATTTTCGAATTTTTGTTTTAAAATAGGTATTATTTATGCATGTATTCACTCCAAATTGGGTAAAAACTCTTCTTATGTCATCCAAAGTCGAATCCAAGGTATAGCCCTAGGTATAGCCCCCATACAAATTTATCGCACATTTTCGAATTTTTGTATGAAAATAGGTACTATTAATGAATATATTCACTCAAAATTGAATAAAACACTTCTAATGAAATCCGATATAAAAAACAAAGTACCACGCCCAGGTTTAGGTGTAGCCCCCATACAAATTTACTGCCCATTTTCGAATTTTTTGAATAAAAATTGGTATTATTTATGAATTTATTTACCCCAAATTGTGTAAAACACTTCTTATATCATCCAATTTCAAAACCAAGATGCCACTCCCATTTTTATGTATAGCCCCCATACAAACTCACCGATTTTTTTTTGCACTTTTTGTATGAAAAATTAATTTTTTTCGTCTATATATTTATAAATATATACAAGCCAGTGATGATCACACATAAACTATTCAAAGATTCGTGTGGCGGGTATTTATGCTTCGGTTCCACCGAAGTAAACGTTTTTCCTTGTTGTGTTTTAATATGGGATATATAGGATATATCGTGTAGAGGAAGAAAATTTTCATAAAGTTAGCAATTCTCGATTTACAGACATATTTTAAAAAAATTCCTAAAATAAATGGATTTTTTAAGGATATCTTATTATAAGGTTGTCGAATATCTCCCTTCCGCTTTTTGCTCTTTATTCAATTGTTACAGTAATCGGATTTAGTTCAAATATGCGCCGTTTTGTTCGATCGCTTTCCATCTAGACGGCAACTTCAAAATACCCCCTCCTTATTTGCGAAGAACTCGGAGAGCCACTTTTCAGAAGCCTCTTTTGAGGCCAGCTTTACACCACCAAGGGCGTTCGCCATGGACAGGAACAGTTGGTAATCACTTGGCGCTATGTCCGAGCTATGGAGGATGCGATAAAACCTCCCATCCGAGCTCCCAAAGCTTCTGACGAGTCACCAAAGATGTGTGGCCTGGCGTTGTTTTGGTGGAACACTACACCCTTCCTGTTGGTTCTGGACGCTTCTGGTCGATCGCCTGCTTCAAACGGTCCAGTTTTTCGAAGTAGATGGTACATTTCAGCAGCATATCGCAGGCGTTTGATTCGGTCCAGAAGGTGTTTTTTGCGTCAAATCATGCGGCACCCAAACATCAAGTTTTTTTTTGTATCCAGCCTTCTGCAGATGGTATAAAATGGTTTGGTGACAAACTTCCATCTCCTGGACGATGTCACGAGATGTCACATGGAAAACTTCAAAATAGCGCGAATTTCGATGTTGGTGAACTCCATGTTTACACGTCTATAACTTTTGAACGCAGTATCTAACAGTAACTATTCATGCATAGCGTCGTTTTGTAGGTTATGTCAAGACCTTTCAAATGATGCATAGTTGCCCGATAGTGCTTTGTACATAGCCGCGAAATTCAAAAGACAAAAAGGAGAGATATTAGACAACGTTATACAATATTATTATTGTTATGAACTAATTACAACAGTGCTGCGTACAGTAATGCTGCTTGTAAATAAATAAGGGGAAATTACTACCATAAGCGACATTTGTCGACTTTCGGAATCATTTTACTGCCCAACGAGCAGTTGTAAACAACAGCAAAATAATCGCTATTGGTCACTGAACCGAGTACACGAAACTTATTCGTTGTAAATATGTCCATCAGTCAACACATTCCAGTAATCCTCTTCTTCATAAGCTGCACACAACGTTTGCGCAAATCCAAGAAAGAAAACCTGCTCCGGTGACAGATCTAGTCCTGGCATTTGTTCATCCTTTTGTATAAACGATTTCTCAAGCTTGTCAACTGTTTCATGTAACGTCGGCGGTACGCTCTGAAGCCTCAAGCTTACCAATACGCGAAATGATCGAGTAAAATGAGAAAACTCTTGCGTAATTCCTTAACAATTAGATCGACCTCAGAGCGAATTTCGTCATTGAAATATTTCTGAAATATTGCATAAAAATGTATTTATGGTGCCTCTCGCATATTGGATTTTAAATATTTTTTTTGCACTTACCAAAAAATAAAATTTATCCAATATAAAAGGCAGTGTTCTTTGTATATTTATCAGGCAGTAATCCTTCTGATAACGTGACGCTTTTAAGCGCGCATCCATCTGATATAGAAATTTCATAGCTAAATAATTGGCTACTGCTTCCTTATTTTTCTCGCATATTATATTCAATTTAATATAGTAAAACTGTAATGGGCAATAATTAACGGATGGTTCGAAGTATTTCCCAGGTCAGGCTATCCCAAAATAGTTCCTCCGTTGCGAAAATTTTAAACTTAATCGCATCCAAGTCGATTGACATTTGTCTTGAAATTCGCCAAAGCGATCAGCCAACGATAGCGCTTCGTTCCAGAAATCAAAAATTTCACTAATCACTTTTTAATCTGCTTATTGTCCGCAGCGTATGTGATAAGGTACTCGCGTTTTATTCGTTTGAATGTTATCGCTGTGCACAATACAGTCAAATCCAAGTTCTGGCAATTTAAAATACGGGAAAAATGGATAATACGGTAGTTCTTTTTCATAAACTAAGCCTCCGACACCATAGTTTGAAAGATGCGCACTCATTTTTTACCAATTAAAACTGTTGGCATTCCAACTAGCATCTACGGCGGGAAAACCACCAATTAACTTGATAACACGCAGATAATCGTCAGATGCTGACATAGGATAAAGATCGGCATTAAGACATGCCTGATAGAATTGCTGCGCTAGCTTTAGCTCAGAAACATAATCAAGTTCAATCAAATGTTCTATTGGTTCGATTAGTTTATACTGAATGTCCTTCACAGTACTACTAATACCCCATGAGTGACGGTCCGGTTTAACGTTTTTATTATTTCCACAGGCATACTCGTAGAAATCATCACAAGGATCTCCTGATTGGTTCATATACCTCTGCATTAACTTGCCATACTCTTTACGAAATTCGTGCTCAGCATCTGTAATTAGATTTCTCTTTGATTCCGTATGAGTTTCCAATTCCGGGTCTTTAGCTTCTACCACCGATGGTTTTGCAGAAGTCTCCGAGTAAATCGCGTTGAAATTAACAGACGGACTGACAGACAGCCGGACATGGCTAAATCGATTCGTCTCATCGAGCTGATCAATAATGTATGTATTTTATGGGGTCTCCGATGCCTCCTTTAATGCGTTACAAACTTTCCGACAAGCTGATAATACTCTTCACACTATGTGTGGCGGGTATAAAAATATTATGTTTTTGGTTTAATTTTTTTTTCGTTTCTAGCTTGAGGTGCCTATAGAAAATAATATCAAAAATACTCACTAGTCTTAATCTTATGCGCACAACTTTATTTTTAAACACTATATCCAAGACCCATTTTAAGGTGTAGTCCTAATATACCCCCACACCAATTTTTTCTAGTTTTTACTAGAAAACTTATGTGCTATGTAATATAGGATTTCTTAAATAAAATAACCCAACGTAGATAAGATCAAACGATGTTTTGGGGTATAGCCGCGTAAAAAATAACCAAAATTTTTGGACTTTGCATCCCCGGTTTATTAAATGTAAAACATTTTACACAATTTTTTATTTATTTAACATTTTTGTACATTATTAGGTATAAAGAATCCTTACTTTAGTTGATCAAAAGCTTGTCGCAACATTTGATTGCATAGTGCAGCGAAGGGATTGATTTCTACCAACTGAAATATGAACAAAAAAAAATAATAATAATAAGTAAATAAAATAATAAATAAATAATTAAAAGGAAAAAAAAAATAAATAGGAACATCCATTAAAATATCGCAACATGAAATTATTATTCCAGTAAAAAAACATTGCGGAAAGACTCAAGGCAGTATCTTTAATCGTTTTCATACTATCTACGTTGGAGATCCCAAAAATATCGATTTTTAAAATATATTAGAACCAAAGCTTCGGTAGTTTAAACAAAAATTTCATAGAATGAAATGCCATATTTTTGGTAATTTTGAAAATTAAAAAAAAAATTTTGTGAAGTTGTTGTTCACCCGTAAAGTGAATTCATTACTTTACGGGTGAAAAGTAATGAATTCATAAAAAGTATAACCAAATCCCAACAGGTCATGAAAGTTAGTGTGATAAGTTGACATGGAATCCTTCTATTAAGCAAAAAAAAAAAAATATATCATTTAACAAAACCAACCTGCTCTCTGGCAAATTTGCTACCCAATTGAGCTGCCGCTTCGAAATCAAGTCGTGCTTCATCCAATTTGTCGCGTTTTCTATTAAGAACGCCACGTTGGCACAGAGCGTGACATTTGGTCTTTGGTTGCTCACTTGAGAGTTCGAGAGCTTTGTCAAGATCAGCAAATGCGTCTGAAATTAAAAATAAAAATGTATTTTATGGAAAAATTAGCACAAAAAGTTGCAATATAAGATTTCAGAAATAGATCGAAAATAGGTAGTTTCAGAAGGTTATTTTATATTTAAATGTTTAAAACGAACATTTTATACCTTATATTCGTACGGTAACTTTTTAATCTTATTGGCGCTGCAATAACATAAAAAGAATGTAACAGTTGAGGAATCAATAAAGGTTGTAGAGCGCCATACAAACTTAGCCGATACGTACCTGTCCTATAGCAGCACTTGAAGCACTTCTAGATTTAACATCACTAGACATAGAAGTGAATCTAAGAATGAGAAGTACGCTCATCCGCATATTGATAGATGGAGACAGAACTGCATCTACCTTCTGCAAGAAACACCTGTCAACGTGGGCGGGAGGGTCTTAACTTTTGTCAATGCCTATGGATATTATAACCAAAACGTATAATATTGACAGAGAATTTACCATCAGATGGTCAAGCATGAAGACTTGGACATCTGAAAACGTATACGATTAAACCAGACACCATAAAGTGGTATACAGACGGATCACTCGCCGACGAAGGCACCGGTTATGGGTGTTCCTGGGCCCAAGCACTAGAAATATGAGAAACCGTTGCGCGCAGATCAATATTGGCAGGAACTATAATAACTGCGTTATAGCAATACTATCAGACAGCCAGGCAGCTCTTAGGGCAGTCTGATACGTAAAATCTAAACTAGTACTAGTGTCTGGGCGCACAAGCATTCCAGGTAACGCGCATGTAGCCGCCCTAGCCAGAAAATGGCCACAACTCCTCTAATAGGCCCAGAACCTTATTGTCCCATTGAACGCCACACACTTAATGAGACTATATTTAATGATAGAAAACCAGCCAGGGATGAACATTGGATTCTATGGCGGGGTATGCGACAGGGCCAAATTATTAGGGATCACTCTAGGTTACCAAAGCGTTGGTCAAGCTGGATAGAACTCAGCTAAGGATCATGATAGGGCTCCTAACAGATTACCGCAGACTTATAAATTACATGTAATAGGTAGCAAGCTCTCTTGAGTACAGATTCTGTGGTAGTATAGAGGAAACACCTATCCATATTCTATCAGGTTGTGAAGCTACAGCCAGAAACAGTGTTTGGGAGGCTACACACTCTCTTTAAGCATGTTTGAAAACCGAACCTATAAAAATGATTAGATTCATTCAAAGAACAGGGCTACAATCAGTAATTTAGCCAGTAAGGGTGTACAATATACCTTTCTAGGTAGCAGTACAATTACCCTCTAAAGCATAATAATTCTTTGAAATTTTTTTTTTTGGTCGTAATGGTACGCTATGTGGACCCAAGTATTCTTGATCAACTCGAAGAGACGAGTCGATCTTGTCGTGTCAGTCTGTTTCTATACTAATTCGGACACTTTTAAATAAATTCAGCTGAAATATGAGCAAAAAGTTATTATTTTAGAAGATGTCCGAAGCAGAAACAAGCCTTACCGAAATATGTAAAAAGGTCACGAATAAATTAAGTAAATTAATAATGTCAAAATAATGCAGCGCCATCTATCGTTTAGGAAAGATTTTATAAATACCCGAGAAAAGTCAACATGTTGGCGATGACGTGGTGCCTTCAAACGCTATTGCGCCATCTAACGACAGACAGCGCCGAACTGTTAATCCACTGTTGGTCCACTGTTAGTTAACCTGGTCCGGTAACATGGTCTGATTGATTAAACAGGACCATCGATTCGAACATCATCGAGGGCTCTTTCAAGGAATAATGACAAATATATAAAAAATACATAAAGTGTTTCTCTAATAAATTCTAATTTTTTTTAATCCTTTATCACAAATCTGTCCAAATCTCGTACTCAAATGTTTAATGATTCTATTAGATAATAGTGCACTGCGTCCATTAGAAGTAGAAGCATCCAAGAATCATTAGAATCTATGTCCCATTTGTGCATATACAAAACAAAAATTAAAAAGTTTTTTGTCTATTCTAAAAAACCAGAAGCATAGTGCATCACAAACGGGCATTGCACAGGCCCATGCCTTTTTGAAAAAGACGAAAATTTCTTGAAAAGAAAATCACTTTTCGATAAAAATATCTTGGACTTAAAGTTTAAAAAATAATATGCAAAAATGCTCATACAAAATTGTTATGAAAAGGCATTGCACATTGGGTCCAATGGCCTGATTTTTTTGAACATAAAAAGTCGAAAAATTGCATTAGAAGAACAACTTATAAGGTTTAAATTTTTAGAAATTTTTTATTATTGTTATGAAAACAGCCCTTTATTTAATATTTAATTATTTATTTCCCTTTATTTTTATTAATTAAAAATTTATGGATCTTTACAATTGCCATACGTTACGCAACGTGTTCTTTGTATGGGCGGATAGGGTAGGCGGGGCCCAAATTTTCCAAATTTTTCCCACGTTCTAAACTATTTATATTAGTGATATATATCAAGCTTCAGCTCGGTAACAGCATTTTTAGACCTTATGCAAAAAAACGGCCATTGAGCCCAATGTGCATTGGCAAAATATTACACTGTTCTACCTGCTACAGAGGTCTCAGTAGAAAGAGCATTTTCTGTTCTGAAATTGCCTTTAAATTGAGATCTCTCCGATTTGGTTTTAAATTAAATTCCAAGAAACATTAATAAAGATAATAATACTTTTAGCAATAATTTTATTTAAATTTTTATAGTTTTGTTTAGTTTAATTTTATGACGAGTCACTGAAATATAGGGTGTCCCAGAACTTACGCAAGATTTAAACTTGCCGCCATTTATGCAGTAAAGTTTTGACAACCTTAAAAATAAAATCGTAAACTATAAAACCCTAAACTATCAGCTGTCGATTCGATTTTATTTTAAGGTTGTCAAATGGCGGCAAATTTAAATCTTGCGTAAATTTTGGGAAAGAAAGAAGCAATAAGCTTACACTCATAAAAATGGTGAAGCTTTCTTGAAATATATTAAAAACGGACTATACCGAAATTGCCAAAATTTTCTCGGCATTCTCGGAAGCTATCGCCGGTTATACGGTTTAAAAAAATTTAATTGAATGAAATGATACACACCTAATACACACATTTCCCGAAAACTTTTTTTAAATAATTTATTTATTTGCTATTTGCACTTACCATCGTCATTTCCAGCTAAACGCAATACCTGCGCACGATTATTATAGATGGAGGCTCGCTTTGGAGCAACTTGTAAAGCCTGATCGAATTTTTTTAACGCTCCCCCAAGTCACCTTGCTCTGCAAGTTGTATAGCGACAATTTCCAATGATTTTGAGCGATTCACCTCTTCCGTTTCCTCTTCAATGTCAACGATTTCCTTTATTTGTTTCGGGATCAATTGCTGCATTTAAACTGGAAGTTAATTCCAACGGATTGAATATCGAATCGAGCACTTGTTGATCGTGTTTACTGAGACAGTTGCGTATATTAGTTTGCGGCATTTTATAAGCTTGATTTTTCTTTATATAAAAACGTGTTATCAGTGTGGAATATAATATTAAACTAGCTGGTATCTTGAAATGTTTTTCTGTATTTCTAGCACACATTTGAGCTGCGCGCTTAATGCAAATCAGGCAGTTGAACTTGTTTGAAAATGTAAATATTAAAATTAAAATTTGTAAACAACAAACTACACTGGAAGAAACTGCAAACGATAAAAAGTTAAATAATTAATTTATACTCTTTGGTTTTAGCGTTTACCTCTTGTTTAAATATTTTATTAGATATTCGGCCTAAAACCGGAACACGTCCAACAAAATTGATAGCTACTGGTAAACAGCCTCTTTATTTAATATAAAATGAAAACTAAATATAAATATTTTTTTTTAAAGTGAATATTATTCGAAATAAACATACCTGAACAAAGCATAAAATCCATAGGCTTGAATAAGCATTCCAATAATGGGAAAACCTAAAATGACTGTAATAATACCACCAAAAAATGCGCTTGAACCTTTAATTTTATGCCACTGAAAAAAGAAGCGCAGTGTCCTCATCAAACCAATCATGGAGACAAGTCCCGAAAGAAAAAGAATCTAGAATGCAAAACAATTTATATTTTTGTGAATATTTTGAGTAGATGCAATATTTACATTTCCTAAGGCCAGTAGCGCTTTGTCGCATAACAATAGAACGCCGAGAAAGAGAAATGTGATACCAGAGCCCGCTAAGCCAATGCCGATTTCTAAAAATTTGTAATTTAGTAAAATATATAATTTTCTTTTTATTTTTTTGCAAGTTTTTTATACTTTGTGTGTTTGATATGTTAAACATTTTTGGTATCAGTTCCCGACAAGATAGCAGCTGAAGAAAGTGCGGCGTTTCCGTTGTTATCGTATAAATAAAATTTGAAATTCAATGACAGATTTTTCAATCGACCTATTTTATTTTTATTGATTTAGTTTAAAAAATTTTGAAATACAAAAATAAAAAAAAACGATTGCTCTGAAAATATCACAGATACGATCTAAAATATTATATTATTATATATATTGCTTGAGAGGTCTAATTTTTTGTAGTTGACTGAGTTTCTAGATTTTTAACAATAAGTACAGATTTTTGGGAGTGTACCGCAAATTCCAAATAGGCAGTTTTTTTTACTCGTATGGCCTAAAACCCTAATATAAGACTTTGCAGCTATATAAACTTTTTTAATATTTTGGTTATAAAATTGAAAACCGAAAATTTGACTTTGATGCAATAGTGTGTGTGACGTGTTATAGTGGACCCCTATATTACGTCGTGAAGTGCTTAAAATTAACTTTACTTGGAGAAAAGTTGCCAATAATTAATAACATAGCCACACAAAAAAAAGTCATGTCATGTGCGGTGAACCAAAGGGGTCATTTTGTATGTATTTTGGGTCACTGAATCCGAATCATTTTAACCTTTAAAAACGAAATTTGTTTGGTACACACCCACTCAAAAAAATCCATGACTTGTGCGGTGCTTGTGCGGTGGACTAGGGTAGTCATTTCTAATGTATTTTGGATAGCTGAATAAAAATGTAAAGTCGGAATTTAAATGTTGATCGCGTTTTCATTATAACCTTAAATTGGAAACATTTTGTCCAAAATGAAAAAAAAAAAAAAATAAAAGAAAACTTTCAGTCCATCAATTTAAATATTAAAAAATTTAGTTAGCTGTGATGTATTATTTTCAATATCTGAATCCAAATCCTTGTCTAGAGATTTGAAAGTAGTTCAAATTTTTTTCTTTTTCAAGCAACATTTTCCCAAAAAGGTCAATTATTTGAGGTTATAATAAAAACCCAAACCAACTTTTGAATATCGACATCATATTTGAATTCAGCGACTCAAAATACATTAGAAATGACTACCATAGTCCACCGTACAAAACCGGAAGTTGAAAAAAAGTTAAGTTTTTTTTTATTATTTTTTACGAAAATTTACAAAAGTATGTCAGTTGTTTGAGGTTAGATGAAAACGTGATCCAACTTTTAAATTCAGATTCGGACTCACCACCCAAAATACATTAGATTACCTTGGTCCACCGCACAAGTCATAGATTTTTTTGAGTGGGTATATACCAAAAAAATCAGTTTTTTGCGGTTAGAATGAAATCGCGACGTAACTTTGTTATTCTGAATTCAGATTCGGATGTGTGTTATCATCTGTAGCTTCTAGAACCCTTAATGTTCAAAAAAAAAAAAAAAAGAGAAGCTTTAGGAAGGTAACAAAAATATAATTAAATAGTAATCTTTTTTTGGTAGTTTCCAAAAAAAGTATGCTTCTAAAAAGAGGAAACATTTTTTTCAAATTTTTTGTGTCATAGTGTTATCCCCCATACAAACATACAACATATAATCCAGTTCTTATTCGAGAAAAAGTTCTTTATAGAGCTAATGGCTTCAAATATAGTTTTATTTATGAATATATGCACTCCAAATTGGGTAAAAAAAAACACTTCTAATGTCAATTCAATGGAGCACTACAGATTTTAGGAGGTTGAGCAGCCATAGCTAGAGATTGGCTCGGTATTAAATTTTTTATCTAGATTCCGCCCATCCCGATATATAATATTGTTGTGCCAATTCCGATCATCCTGATTTTTTTATTCCCGACTTATTTCAACATTTTACAATTTTCGTATTTACAATTTTTTGTCACACAGCCTAAAAACAATGTCGGGTTCAAACCAACATACCGTCTCACGCGCCAATTTTGAATTTTTTTGCGATTCCACCCATCCCAGTTATACAGTTGTAACTGTATAACTGGGATACAGCTCTCATATTTGTTATATCAGTTTTTTTAGATTAAAATGTTAATATATGTATACATATATCATATATGCTCCCTATATGAACTAGTTATAATATCGTCTCTAAGCATGGGCTTATACGAATTCTTCAAAATCTTCAAAACAGTTTAATGAAATATAAGAAAGAATGATATTTGAGGAATCCAAAATGGATTACCTGACTTCCAAAAAATGTTAATTGTAAACTTGCGATTTTCAACCGTTGTGAACGTTACGTTATTTTCTATTTTTGTCAGAAGAAAAAAATTTATTATATTATTAAATATTTAAAAGATCTAAGAATAGGTAGCAAATAAACTGTAAATATAGTCTATCAGTTTAATTTTAAACCGTATGAAATCAAGCTAAATTCGAGTCAATTATTAGAGAAAAATCAAAATTTCACAGTTGCCCTTTAGTATATTAGTTATTTTGTTCTAGTTATATTTTTAAATATTTTTTTTTTTTTTTTTTTATTATTAGATCTTTTTTCGTTGCCAATTTGGAGACGTTGAAAATGTTGAAGAAAACTTCCGGGGACCGAGCTCTATCAAAATCAACAACATATGAATGGTATAAATTGTTCAAAGAAGTTAGAGAACGCTTTGAAGACGAAGAGCGCCCTGGTTGACCATCGACCTCAACGGACGATGTTGACATTCAAAAAGTAAAAGAATTAGTGCTTGCATATCGTCGATTAAATATAAGATACATTGCTGATAAAATTGGCGTATCGAAAGGATCAATTAATACCATTTAGAAAGATGATTTGGGCCTCAGTCATGATTGGTACCAAAAATGCTGAATTTTCTTTAATTTTCTGCACTGATTCTTCATGACTTTTTCGCCAAAAATGTAACCAATATCGTTCCGCAACTACCTTATTCACCTGATTTGGTTCCGTGTGACTTCTGGCTATTTCCAAAACTCAAATGAGCACTCCGAGGAAACAGTTTTGAGTCGATTGAGGAGATAAAAGCTGAATCGAAGAATCGTTGATGGCTATACCGGAAAGGGACTATTTGGCATGTTTCGAGGATTGGAAAAAATGTTGTCATAAGTGTATTTTATCGGAAGGGGATTACTTTGAAGGGGATGAAATTGATTTACAAGAATAAATAAAGTTTTTTCATTTTACAAACAAATTCACTTTGTAAAATGCCCACAGTAGTAAATAAGAACTATTTTCATACAAAAACTCAAAAAAGGGAGCTAGGTTTGTACGGGGGCTATAACTAATAATGGGCAGTGCACCTTGGTTCTGACATACAAACTGGCTAGGATCAAAAAAAAAAAAAAAACTTAAATTTCAAATTTCGGGTCAATACATTTAAAACTTTCCAAGAAAAACGAACTGCAACAGAAGGACAGACAGACAGACAGTCCGACAAACGGACTTGGCTAAATCAATTCGTCTCGTCGAGATCAATAATATATGGGGTCGCCGATGTCTCCTTAAATGCGTTACAAACTTTCCGACAAACTATGTGTGGCGGGTATAAAAGTTCAATTTTTGCAAATAATTAAACAAAAGAAATAAAATTTGATATACATATGTACCTGACCAGAGCAAGGCCGGGTTGTACAGCTAGTATATATAGTATATAGGGTAAAGGGATATACATTTAGTTTTTGTGAATGTATGTAACAGGCAGAAGGAGGCTAGATAGACCATATAAAGTATATATATTCTTGATCAGCATTAAAAGGGGAGTCGAAACTATTCTGTCCGTCCGTCATGCTGTTTGCCGTATGGATGCGATTACCTCGGAGACTATAAGAGATAGAGCTTCCATATTTGAGAGGTAGACTCCTAAGCCGGCAAGTTTGCACTTACAAACGGTATTTATTTAAACCCATTATAAGGAGCATCCCCATATATAAAATCGGGGAGAAACCTATAGAACATTGATCTGCCCCACCCTCTTCACGAAATAGTATATACACCGCTGATGCTCATACGTATTTACATACGATTTGAAGTTTCGTGCGACAGGCATGTGATCTTCGGTTCCACCGAAGTTAACGCTTTTCCTTGTCTCTATATATAAAAATAAGTCCCAAGTTTTGTTGCTGATCGATGGACGCGAAAACTACTGGACGGATTTTCACGAATTTGCATGTGTGTTCGTATTCACACAAGGATGGTTTAAAAATGTCTTCGTAAAAGCCAAAATGCATATTATCTCTGTCGCGTAGGAGCTTTGAGTTTTTTTAGTTTTTAAATAAAAATAATCTTTGTTGTTAATTTTTTTAAAAACAATTTATTATATATTTCCTTTGTTTTGCTTTGTTTTTTATATGTATATGTAAATACCAAAGGACAATATCATTTTTTAATGTTTTTTTTTTTTATTATATTTTTTTTGTTTGCATTAATTTAATTAATAATAATGTAATAATATTAAATCAGCATTTTTTATTTTTTATTTATTTATGTATTTTTTTTTTTATTTAATTTTTTCTTATTCATTCATTGCTATGCTAATGCGTTTTATATTATTTTTAGTTTTTGTTTTTATGATAAATACAATTAATATTAGTTTAATAAATGTTTTTTTTTTTTTTAAATGTTTAACTTTAATTTCATTCTTTTTTTTTATATATTTTTTTGTTTTATTTTTTAATTTTACAAATACTCAACTTTCTTATAATTTACACAACTGAAATCATACACTATGCACTAAGTATTTAGCTCGATTATTTTTGTCTTTCGAATGGTGTTCTTATATAACTTATTTATGTTTTGTTTTTTGTTTTTTTTTTTTTTTTGTAGGTATAAATGCTGTTCTAATAAAAACGCTAAATGTATCTCTATCAAAAATCGATCAACCTTTATTTCGCATAAGTAGCTAATATAAACTGATTTTAGATTTATTTTTTTATTATTTTTACAGCTGTTTCATTTTAGCAAAGCAAATATCTGTAACTATAGATATAGATATATATGTTTGTATGTATATAAATCTGTATACAATCAATTTATATAAGCAGATGCAATAATTCGGTTTGAATTCAGTGAATTTTCCATGATTTTGGGTGCTTTGTTTTTTAAAAATGTACAAAAAAAAAAGAAGAAAAATTGGTTTTTAGTTTCAGATTTTCTTTATTTTTGCATAGATTTATGTTTAGTTTATGAACTAGGTGGCACACATTTGTTTTTGTATTTTCTGTTATTTTTTTTATTTTTTTTTGTTTGTTTTCTTTTTAGGTTTTAATGATGAATTAGTAAAAAAGATAGCATGTGTATGTATTATGAAAAGCCTTTAATTAATAGCAATTTAAGTATTTATTTTTAGTAATAGCGAAATTTGAATTAATACTATTAAAATAAGATTTTTTATATTGTAACTGCGATTTAATAATTTTTAAAAAAATGTATCTCAACGGCGTCACTGTACAAATAATAGTTTCTATTTTGATAGCCGTTCGCTTATTAGTCAATGAATGATTAATTATAAACATATATGTATGTATGTATATATATTGTATATAACTTTTTACACGACCTGAACTATTATATTATATATTTTTATTTTCGCTTTATACAAGTATCTACAGCTGCTCATTTTAACTTATTTGTATATAAGTATCTATAGGTATGTTTGTAATTATTTGTAGTTTTCAAATGTGACTTTTTTTTTTATACAACTCAAATGCTATTAACTATTGCTATTTGCATTTGTTTATAATTAATTTATGATATTTATAAGCCATATGTAAATTGTTTTTTAAATATTTAATATCTTTCCATGTCTTTATGCGAATAAATGCCATTTACCCTTTTTTTTTTTTTAATATTATTATATATGATCTTTATATATATATATATTTTATATAGTTTTTATGTATATGTAACTGCTTTCTTTTGCATTTGTTTTAATTGTTTTTCTTCAAAATTGCTTTTAAGTGTATCTCTCAGTTTGATTTGTGTATTTACATAAATAAAATGTAGCGATTGCATTGAGTTTATGTTTATTGTTATATATGTTATGTATCTTTGTATGTATGAAGTCTTCTTATGTATATAATGTATTTTTTTTTTTAAATTAAACTTAGAGACCAATAATAAAGAAATGTTGCATAATATTTAACATATTTTTTGTTTTAAACTGACTTAAATTGCGCCAAATTCATTTAGTTCTACACACATATATAAATAACAATTTAAAAGTTTAAAACAAAAATATTAATTTTTTTAGCTTTAATTAACATATAAAAATTTCTATCTATGCCAAAATTTTTTTTTTTTTTTTTGAAATTTATTTTTTAAGCAAATCTCTGTTCTTTCAATCGATTTAGCAACATTCTACATTCAATATATTTATAGTTATATATTTTTTTTTTTAGAAATTTCTTCGTTCATATTTATCAAATTTAATTAATTATTACTTAGATTAACTAACAGAGCGTTTCTGATTTTTTTTTTAATATTTTAAGTATTTAGCTAGAATTATACATAAATAATTTTACAATATATGAATTAATCAACAAAAAATTTTTTTTTATCTAAAAAATTTTGTTTAATAAATTTTTTTTTTCACTATAAATTTAGTTTAGCTTTATTTTTAGTTTATAACAAATATAATTTTAATAATTGTTGACATTATTTATATTTTTTTTTTTATTTTTTAATTTAAATTTTTTTTCTTTAGAAAAAGTTAACTTATTTAAAAGCTACATCAAATTGTTTATATTGAGATTTATAATAAATTGCTTAAATACAGAAAATGGCGAAAAATATTTTTTTAGTTTTGCAGTACAAAAAAAAAAAAAATAAGTTTTAGTATATATATAAACATATATTTTTGTTTTAAAGTAAATAAACACATTTATCTGTGATAAGATTTGCTTAAAAATTTAAACTATCACACACACACACTCAAGTAATAACAAAATCAACAATAATTTTTTTTTTTTTGGTTTAAGTTCATTTTTGACCAACATTTTAAAATGATTTTCAAAATGGTTTTTTATGTTTTTCAATGTTTTATCCTGTTTATACGACTTGAATAGCTAAAATTTATTTGAAGCGTTTAATCAATTTTTAAATAAAATTAAAATTTATTTGTCAAAAAGTTTGTAACGCATAAAAGGAGACACCGTAGATCCCATAGGCAAGTCCTGGTCTGTCAGTCCGTCTGTCAGTAACCGTTTATTTGCTCAGTTTTAAAGTTATCGCGATGAAATTCAAAACTTAAGCTTTTTTCAGTCCTATTAAGATCAAGCCCCATACAAATTTTTTTTTAAATATTTTTTTTTATTAAAAATGGTTTATTTATATGAAGCGATTTGTGAAAAATACAGCACATGTTTATAGAAGGACCCATGGTTGAGGTTGAGTCCATTCTAGCATATAACCCTCATACAAATCTTCCGCCAGATTTTGAGTTTTTATAAGAAAAAAGTATTTATTTATGAAGCGATTTGTTTTAAAATCGTTAGAAACACTTTAATAACAACCCATGTAAGAAAAGGACCTATGCTTGAGGTGGGATCACTATAACATATAACCCTTATAGAAATAATCCTCTAGTATTTAAGTATTTGTATGAAAAAATTTTTATTTATGAAGCGATTTGTTTTTTGTTTTCGGAAATTCTGTAAAAAATAGTTAACATTTAATATTTATGAAGAGAAACATCGTTTATCCGGTTAAAAATATTTATTTTCCAGGTTTCCAGGTTTACATTTAATCTGCGAAAAAGTTTTATTTGCCCATGCAATATATTATACATGGGAAACTTCAGGGGATTCGGGCACCATTAAATATTATCCTATTAAAGAAAATAATACGGGTCTTTTTATTTTCAATATAGAAGAATCCAAGGGGTTGGGAGCATAAACATTTTTTGACCACACTAATGTACATATAAACAAATAAAGGGTCAATGTCCAGCTCTAGTTTAGACATTAATTTGAAGCTTAAAAAAGAAGCATATACGATTATGTATGTCAAATTTTAAGCTAAAAGTACGGACTTGAATATGGGGCTATGCCTAATAGCTCAATATCATTAAAACTGAGCATATAACGCTTATCGCAATATTAGGGTAGACACACAGACGGACTTTCATGTTTAAGTCGATTGTTCTGATCAGGAATATTAATTATATTTCTGGCATCTACGATTTTACAAACCTCTCGACTAAAACAAGACGATTGTACCCAATCTTTATTTACCTTAAGTTAAGTTGTATCTACCTCATTATATTGGACTTTCATACAAAAAACTTTGAAAATGGAAAAAATTTGAAAAATTTTGCTGGTCCTACCCATATTGGGATATTTTATTAGGACTATCATAGACATAATTAACCAAATTTAGATTTCCTAGAATAAGAAACAGAGACTTTTTTATGAAAAAACGCAACATTTTTTGGGTAGATTTGTATGGGGTGTACCCCTTAAAATGGGTCTTGAAAAAACCGTTTGCAGAGTGTACACTTGACGCCTAGGAGAGTCTAAGTTTCAAATGTGATAATCTCTTTCATACCGACAGACGGGCGGACGGACAGACAGCCAGTTCGACTCCCCTTCCAATGCTAATCACAAATATAAACACTTTATAGGGTCTATCTTGCCTTCTTCTACCTGTTACATACATTCGCACAAACTTAATATACCCTTTTACACTTTGGGTACAGGGTATAAAAGGTTATCTGTGAAGATTTTTATGGAAGGCATTATATAGACTATACTTTAAACATTAAAATCACATCGACGTCTTCGATTAGAGACAAAATTCGATTTTTTTTTATGAAAATTGTCAAACTTGTTATCTCAACGTGTGTATTAAGTTAAAATTGGGATATGATCGGACCATAACATATATCACCATCCGTTTTCGAGTTTTCGTTAAAGAAAATATTTTTATTTTTGATTATAGACAAATATAATCTTGAAACATATTTTGGATCATTGACCCTCATCCAATACCCAAAACGAAAAACTATTTACAACTCAGGTGTTTAAAACAGTTTTTCCATCAAATTAAGCATGGTATACATCTATGGTAACACCACCGTGAAATATATTCATATGTCCCAGATTGAACAATTATTAAGTATGCGCTCCATTCAAACATTTTAACATTTTTAAACTTTTTAGATGAAAAACTTTAAAAGACTATTTTGTGGGAACTATTCTATAATTAAGTATTTAAAAAGTTCTAAATTTTATCGAACCACAGTGACACCATAGCTCCACAAGGATACCGGCAAATAAAGTTGTTTATCTTTGTTTTAGGTAAGATTTCTACGAAGATTTTTTGAAATTTATCAAATGTTAATTTAGCTACCTAAGTCGCAAAGATAGGACATTTTTGGTATAAATAATAGTAATGATGTTTTTTTTTTGGTAATAATTTCTTTTGAAATGATTTGTTGAGATTTGTAAATATGCATAAAAATTTTAATTATTTAACAAATGCGATTGTAAATAAATAAGCTTTTCAGAATTGTATCTTTCGACTGTTCTGTTCGCAGATCTTTTGCATTTTTTTTTTTTTAAATTAATTTTTTTTTTTGTATTTATATTTTTGAATTTGTTCAAATTTAACTAGAGAGCATTAGAAAGAAATTTTTGTTTTGTTATTTTCTAAGTTCATTTATAAGTAGATTTAGAATAATAATTTACAGCGTTGCTTCAATTAGTTGCAATAACAAATTCTTTTTTTTTTTTTTTTGTTTAGTTTTTTTTTTTTATAAAATATTTTCATTTTTTTTTTTTTTGTTCAATTAAAGATAGATAATTTATATTGCGTGAAATCGCGCCCTGTCGGCTATTGTTGCTTTTGCATTTTGCTGTTGTTGTTGCGTTTGCTTAAGCGTTTTAGCTGTTTTAGTGTTTTTTGTCTCGTTTTAACGTACTTTACTTTTTTTTTTTGTATCTTAATGCCAATCAACCTCAATTTTTAAGCGTTATTTTGTGTTTTTTTTTTCTTTGAAAACTTTTTTTCTAAGCTTTTCTTTAACTTCTTCATTTTCTTTATTTTATTTTTATTTTTCATTCATCGTCATCGTCATCTGCGTTTCGCGTTTGTTAATTTAGTTGTTGTTGTTGTTGTTTTTTTAATGTAATTGTTGGTTTTGTCGTTTTATAATTCGTTTACCATTGGTGAGAATAGAGAAATATTTTTGCAAATAGTTTTTAAAATATGTTCAACGTGCAGTGTGCAGTAATAATTGTACAATTTTAATTATTTTTCGATATTTTTTTTTTTTCATTAACAATTTATATAATTGATTAATTTAGTAATTTAGTAATTTAATGCGTTCACTCGCTAGCTAGCTGCTTACTTTCATTGCGTTTGTTGTACGCTGTATCTTGTATCTTTGTATCTCAAAGTGCATTTATGTATCTTGCAGCATACAACAAAGCGTTTCGTGCTTATTTTCTGATTAAATGATAATTTTTTTTTTTGCATTTGATTAATTGTAATGTTAATTTATTTATTTTGTGTTGAATTTTAAAATTTTTTTTTTTTTATTTTTGGTTTTTTCATTTAGGTGGGTTTATGTAATTTGTTGTTGTAGCTGCTGTTTTTTTTGTTTGGTGTGTGTTTTTAATTTTTTTTTATATTTTTGCTTTTTACAATTTTGTTTTATTTAAATTCAATTATTATTCTTTTTTGTTTTTAGTTTAATTTAATATTTTTACAATTTATGCATAGTTTTTTTTTTTTTTGCAATTAACTAAGCAGAAACAAAAGCTGAAGTTTTTGTTTTCCTTTTTACAGTGTTTTTTTTTTTTTTTTTTTTTTTGTTCGATAAGTTTGCCTTATTTTTTAATATTTTTCGCTGATTTTCTTTTGCTATTGATTTACTTTTCTCATCGTTATTCTACTGTTTAAAGGATTATCTTTCCTACATGTTTTCGTTTCATTTTTAAGCTCATTTTTTGTTCTCATTTAATTTTTTTTTTAATATTTTTTTTGCACATATTTATGGTTTTTTTTTTTTTTTTTTTTTTGGATTAATTTTATTTTATTTTTTTTTTAAACTTTGCTCATGGTTCTGTACAATTTTATTTTTTGGGAGTGTGAAATTAAAATAAATCATATACACTAAAAGTTAGACTACGAATAAAATATTTCAATGCACACAATATTATTACAATAGACTACAAATAGACTAGTCACGGGGCTTGAGTTGGTACAACAATATCTGGAACTCTTAGCATTCTAAAGTTCCTTTGTTTTGTTGTTCTAAAGCGATTTTATTTGGTCTTTGGGAAACATTTATTTAGTGGGAGGCCTTTAAGGCGTGCATTAGGCTTGTAGAGTGGGTGTAAGTAAAAAGATACTCGTTTTTTTCTTTTATTTATTTTTTTTTGTTTTTGTTTTTTTTTTTTTGTTTTTTTTGTTTTTATTTTTTGCTTAGATTTTGGCAGTGTTTTGAATTATTGATATATATTTTTTTTCATAAATGTTCAAAGAAAATTTTGCATGTCGGAAAAAATTTTAGCAGATTTTTTTTTATTATAATCAACAAAAATTTTTTTATTATTTTTATTATAATAACTTTTTTCCTACTCGCATATTTCGATATTCTATCATATTAAAATCAAATTGAATCTTTTTTTTCAAATTTTAAAATTATCATCCTTTTTTTAGTGTTGGTAATGAGAACAGTTGCAGGAAATGCAAGGACCATACCTAGAGTACTCTACAACTGCCCAGCTTTAGCTAAAAAAATACTGAAATCCTTGGTTCAACCTGTATCGCATCACTGGAAGATGCCGCCAGAGTGATGCCTAGTCAGCTTTTATCTTTCACCAAACACACAAGAATACTTTCAGGAATACTGAACGATCTCCGACTAAGGATGCCCAATTGCTCTATGTGTGACCCGAACCATAATGGGGTTAGCCTACCTAACATAATCTTAGTGCTGGGAAGAGTTTTAAAACCCGATTCATGAACCAAAACCAGTGGTTAAACATTGGTTTGAACTAGAGAAGAGCGTTGAACTAAATATTTAATCTCTATTGTGCCCATCTCGTTGTATAATTATTTTGTCTCGATTCATCCCAGGTTATTATTTTAAATATTTCAAACAATTTTTTAAAATTATTTAAAAAAAAAATTATAAAAATTAAGAAAGTTTTATTGCGAAAATTTTAAGTCTAAGATTGTTCAAATCGGACTAAAAACGGTAAAGTTATTACGTATTTAGTAAAACCAAACAAATCCTTTACATAAATCTATGCTTTTAGTCGAATATGTGTATTGATTTTTTTTTGCTAAGAATTCTGCGTTATTAAATGAACCATCACGAAACTTCATATTTCAAAATTGTTGACGTGTCCATTTTTGTATTTAGAACCCCATACAACCCTACTTTTTTTTTTTTTTTTTTTTGTTTGCTTACTTCACTACATCACTACGTAGTATAAAACAAAGTCGATTTTTCCAAGGTTTATATTTTGGAAAATTTAGACCAGGGGCCTAATGGGCGCCTTGAAACTGGAATAGCCAAATATTTGGAACAAAAAGACGTTAAAAAATGTATTTATTTTTATGTTTTTCGCGAGCAAAGCCGCGGGTACTTGCTAGTTTTGTATAAAATACAGTTTTATTAATATATTTCAAGAAGACCAAAATGTACAATAAAAATCTGATATTTATATATAAGTTTTATTTTTGGTAATGTCGGGATTAGATCAATATCCCGCCCTAAACGCCAAAATAAAAAGTTTTCTTTCCGAATTCAATGAGGATATTCAATAAAAAAAATCTGCTAATATTTTTTATAGATTCCGAAAAAAGTAATAGTTTTTTTTTTTTTTTTTTGAGTATCTT
Organism: Leucophenga varia; assembly: GCA_018903435.1. Taxonomy (NCBI): domain Eukaryota; kingdom Metazoa; phylum Arthropoda; class Insecta; order Diptera; family Drosophilidae; genus Leucophenga; species Leucophenga varia. The sequence continues at coordinate 268,275 of JAEIFJ010001785.1, forward strand.
TAAACATTTAAAAGATAAGTGAAGAGACATAGACATAAGCATCGGGAATAAGAGGCAAGGGGTTCGGAATGAAAGCTTTTACAACAACGTACATAGCATAAAATTCGTGAGGAGGAAACTACTACATAGACTAATGTGTGTTTTCCGGTTCGTAATTCCGTTTTCATATTTTTCATTTTGCGGTACGGTGAAAGCTTTAAGCGCGAAGCATTCTCTTGTTGTTGTTGTTGTCACTTTCTCGGCTGCTGCTGCTGCTGCTTGCTTGTGGTCGTGTTGCTGTTGTTGTGTGTAAGTGAAATAGAGCAACTTTTTATTAAAGTATTTTTTCTTGCATTTTTTATTTGATTTTTGCTTTTAATATTTCCTGGTTGCTTGAATATTAATCTTTTATTTTTTTTTTTTTTTATTTTGCTGTAGCACAATTAAACTGTTCGCTGTTGAATTTTGTTGCAGACGAAAAAATTCCAAAACTATATTTTTTTTGCGTTGTTGTTTTACTTGTTTTTTTTTTTTTTTTGTCATAAACGTTGAATTTCGTAGATTTTACTGGTAAACGGAATTATAATGAGATTTATTGTTGCTGCTTGTGTAACGATGTTGTTGGTTGTGGTGTAGGTGTGGGTGTTGGTGATGTTGTTGTTGATGTTGATGGTGTGGATGTTGGTGTGTGTAATCGTGTTCGTGTTGGTATTCGTATTCACGTTCGCGTTGTTCACGTTGTTCGCGTAAATGTTGTTGTCTTTGTTGTTGTTCGCGATGTGATAGTTGTTGTTGTTGTTGGTGTTGACGTGTTGGTGTGTTGTGTTGCTGTTGTGTTTCACGTGTTGGTGTTTGATGTTGTTGTTGTTGATGTGTTTCTCGTGTTGGTGTCTGATGTTGCTGTTGTTGTTGATGTTGATGTGTTTCGCGTGTTGGTGTTTGATGTTGTTGTTGGTGTTGGTGTGTTTCGCGTGTTGGTGTTTGTCGTTGTTGTTGTTGTTGGTGTGATTCACGTGTTGGTGTTGCATCACGTGCGGTTTTTGATGTTGTTGTTATTGTTGTTGGTGTTGAGTGTTGTTGTGTTTGTGTTGTTGTTCTGTTTTTGTTGCTGTGTTGTTGTTGTTGTTGTTGTGGTTGACGATAGTGTTTTTGTTCGTTGTTGTTGTTGTTGTTGTTGCTGCTGCGACTCGCGCTGTTGATATTGTTCGCGTTGTGGTTGTTGTTGTTGTTCGCGTTGCGTCGGTTGCTGCTGCTGTTGTTGTTGGTGGTTGTATTCTTGTTGTTGATTATTGTAACGGTTGTTGATGTTGATGTATTTAATGTCTTGTGGCAGTGGCGGTGGATTTTTAGCTTTCGTTAGCGGTATTGGTGTTGGCATTGGTTTTGGCGTTTCCGTTAAATCGATACCCCATTCGTATAGGAACTCGAGTTTTTGTCGTTCCAATGGGTCACTAGCCGGCAGGGCAAGCAAATGTTAGGCTTCTAAGAATATTAACGCGGTTGGCTTCGGTTCCAAATTTGATTTTTTTGCTTCAACAACTAAAAATGTTATTTCAGCCTTTTCGCGATTTGCAAAGCATTCGGCTATCAGTCGAGCAACCTCCTGCAACATTCATAAAATAATAAGAAATACATTTGAATATGGATTTTTGTATACATTTAAAATTTTATATTTAAATTATTCGCACCTGATGATGTAGACCTTCAACTTTATTGCCGTCTACCTCCAGTATCAATTGCCCGACTTCTAGACCGCCCGCTTCAAATGCTGCACCATTTTCCTAAAATAATTATACAAAAATTAAAATCATTTATCATTTTGGTTAAACATTTACGAAGCGTGAAATTTAATAGTGGCCAATTAGCGAAGCCACAAGATTTCAAATCAGTTCAGAGATCTACCAACTCCGAAAATACACTGTCGCCATAGGTTTCTAACTTCGATTGATGTTATCTCCGACAGATCATATCATATTCCCGAATATTCTTCTTCTTAGTGCCGAACACTGATAGTGACAGAGCAGGCTTTCGACATTCTGAGAGATGCTTCTACTCCTACTAGCATGTGTGCCTATGAGACAATGTTCTGTAGCTACTGCCATCAGCGAAGAGATGTCTATTCATTTTGAGAAGGTCCTTAAACTTTTTGCTTATAAAAAAGTCATTTTTATTGAATAGTTTTGAATTTAAATTAATCCAGCAATGCTGACTCGGGTCCCTTGACAGGACCGAACAAAGGGAAAATCTTAGCTTGGCAGATAAGTGCGGACTTTTGCCCGATATCATATTCCGTAAATGACCAACCAAATTGTACAGGTCCAAATAACGAGCCGATCAAATACATAACCAATTTTTTTGTGTTTTTTACACACGAAATATAAATATAAAGGCTAGAAAAGACCAAAGTACACAAGATTACAGACACAAATGTGGAAACCCACACGTAGAGAATTCAACGGCAGAGGCACGTAATTTGGAGGCCCCACGGAAATGGCTCAAGGATCAAAATTTAAAAATTTTCACCTACGATGTTCGATCCCTTAACAGAGATGGTGCAAATAAACAAGTAATTGACGATGCTGACATTACCGCCGTTCAGGAAATACGAAATGGAATAGTGACGTCCCAGACATCTGTCAGACCATGTCCATCCATGACCATCAAATAGACCATGTGGTGATCGGGGCCAGACATGCATCGAGCTTGCTTAACTAAACAGAGGTCCCAACATCAACTCGAAACGTGGTGACAGATGTTCAGGAGTCGCTTATATTATGGAGGAGCCACTTCTTAGCCCTACTTGTGGGCGAGGACAGTGACAATGTCACCAGGTGAGAAGAAGAATTGAATCGATGATGGGCTCCTGTGGAGCCACCAGACATATGACTAGGTCGAAAATCAAGATCGAAAAATATTTTTTTTGCTGTTGACTGAAAACTCAAAATTGAACATAGATGTCAGTTAAGGTCCTACCAACTTAGGGAAAACAAAAATGGTTCCTAATGCCCGAAAAATGTAAAACGATTTGTCTTACTTTTTTTTGATCAGAGTAGTAGTAGTAGTAGAGTCAAAAGCGGACAAATTGGCGCTAGGAGCGTTCGGAGAGGAAAATTCTTTGAAAAATCTTTTGGACCTGCCAGAGTGAACAACGAGTACCGCCTTCGCATTAATGATGCAGCAGCTAAATAACAACATCGAAATAGTCAGGCGCATTAAGTCTTAACGATTACACTGGGCTGGTCTTGTGCTTCGAGTGGATGCACAAGCACTGGCGAAACAAGTGTACGAGCAAAACATAGACGAAATCGGAGAAATCGGATGACTGCCGCTGCGTTAGAAGAACCAAAACTTGGAAGAAATCCGCAAGATTGGAGTCCTCCATTAGTATGAAATAGCGTTAGACCATCTGAGCTGTGTCAATACCCTAAGTTGCTGTTTTAATGTGCCCATTCAAGTGAGTCTTAACGTAGTACAAACAAGGAAAAACGTTAACTTCGGTGGAACCGAAGCATAAATACCCACCACACGAATCTTTGAATAGTTTATGTGTGATCATCAGTGGCTTATATACATTTATAAATATATAGACGAAAATAATTAATTTTTCATACAAATGTTCAAAAATAATCGGTGAGTTTGTATGGGGGTTTTACACAAAAATGGGCGTGGCATCTTGCTTTTGGAATTGGATGATATAAGAAGTGTTTTTACCCAATTTGGAGTAAATAAATTCATAAATAATACCAATTTTGTGTTATTTCAGCGGTAAATTTGTGTGGGGCTACACCTAAAAATGGGCGTGGTACTTTGTTTTTGACATTGGATGTCATTAGAAGTGTTTTTATTCAATTTTGAGTGAATACATTCATAAATAGTACCTATTTTCATACAAAAATTCGAAAATTTTCCGTAAGTTTGAATTCTAAAAATGGGCGTGGCAACTTGGTTTTAACATACAAAGTAGTCGTTGCCGAGAAAAGCTTAAGTTCCAAATTTCGGCGTAATATCTATATATCTTCATCGAAAAAAATGCGTAGAAACAGACAGACAGACGGACAGACGGAAATGGCTAGATCGATTCGTCTCATCGAGCTGATCAAGAATATATATACTTTATGGGGTCTACAAGGTCTCCTTCAATGCGCTACAAACTTTCCGACAAACTGATAATACCCTTCACACTATGTGTGCCGGGTATAAAAATTAAAAAAATTGGGAAAAATTTGTATGGGGCTATACCTAAAATTTTTTTGATCCTACCCACATTGGGATATTTCATTGGAAGCATCGTTAGTATAATTTATACTAAACTTAGAGTTCCTAAAATAAAAAACAAATTTTGGGGTAAATTTTTATGGGAGCTACCCCCTTAAAATAGCACTAGAGAAAAACGCTTTGACGGCTCAGAAGAGTCTAAGTTTCAAATATGGTGACCCCATCTCTTATAGTCTCCGAGATAATCTCTCACAAACTTAATACACCCTTTTACCGTTTATGTACAGGGTGTATAAAGTTGTCATGGCCATATATATACAAACTTTATAAAAGGAACTATTCTCAATTCTTTATTATAATTCTAAATCATGTACCTATATTATGTTTATGCAAAAATGTAACAAAAAGCGACATGATAGACCCTATAAAGTAAATATATTTTTGATCAGCATTGAAAGCACAGTCGATATAGCTATGTTTGTCTGTCCTCCTGCAGTCTGCCGTATGAAAACGATTAACTCGGGGATTGTAAGAGATATAGCTACCATTTTTGAAACTTAGACTCTACTGAGCCGTCAAGTGGACACTTATTAACGTTTTTCCTCTGAACTGTTAATATATAAAGGACTATCCCAACAATGGATATGGCCCCTATACAAACTTACCCCAATTTTTTAAAGATAATATACATAAAAGTTGGGTATAGGGTTTCTTGTAATCGAGCATACTCGACTTCAGCGTTCTTTCTTGTTTATTATTGCATCATGCCCCTTTTTATTTAACTAAGCCACACTCGAATCTTCAAATTACGGTTTATTTGGTTTTTTTTTTGTGGTAATGTCATCGATATATTTCGAGAAATTTGAGGTCCAATGATTTTTGCAACGTCTCATTTTGTTGAACAAATATTTTTCGCTTGCGGAATAAATATTTTACAGCAGCAGAATGTTTTTGGTGATCAAAGAAGTTCACATTTAAGTGCTTACAAGTTGAACAAAGAGTTCAATATAGGCCGAGAAAGAGTCGAAGCAATAATAAGTAGATCAAGTGGATTTTTACAAAAAAAAAAAAAAAAAGAATAAATAAATAAATAAAACAATTATAATTATAACCCTTGAATTCTTTCACTTGGTATTCCTTTGAAACATGTTTACAAGCTTCATTGTTAGTACTTAGGATTTGATAGAAAAAAATTGAGTTTGTTTACTTGGATATATATTTATTCTATGGGGGGGGGGTTTTTTTTTTAGCACCACCTTCTATAGCAATACCTAAAATTGGTTTAGTTTTCTTAACAGTAATGTGTAAGTTGCCTCTATGATCAGGTACGACGTTTGGATTGTGTTCATGTGTTTGTTCAGTCGTTGAACCATTTTGCTCAGCTGACAGACGTTGCATGGACTGGAATATAAAAATTAAAACTGAGTATAAAAACTTGCATAAAATATAAATAAATTATTCACTCATTTAATTAAAACTGTTTTAAACTTCCTCGATTATATATTAAAAGATAAAATATTGAGTACTTATGGATCGTTTTTTATTTTATAAATAAATCTAAATATTTTTGTATTTTTGGTGTGGTTAAGTATATTCGTAAAGTAGCAAGCAATTCAAATTAGCAAAACAAATTTTTTAACAAAATTTCAAAGAAATTCTAGTAACGTTGGAAATAGTAAACGGTTTCATAAATTTATGTTTCATAGTTTCTAGGTGTATGGTATATAGACAATTAGGTTGTAAATTTGGTGAAAATATAATATTTAATATTTAATTAAAAAAAAAAATGCCAAGCTAATGCCAATTCATGAAATTTACATTAAGTAATTTTTTTTGCAGATGAGCGATCGAATTAGTTAGCTAAATTAAATTTTTTTTTTTTGTTCTGGTTGGCAGGTGTTTTTTTTAATGGATTCAATGAGTTGACTTGAAAAAAGATTTTGATTTTTCGATGAATGTGTTTATTAAAATATTTATTATTAAAAAAAATACATATATATTTTTTTTTGTGTTTCCGCTGAGTAAGTTTTATTTAAAAAAAAAAAAATTGCTTTTATTTTAAAACTGCATTCACTACTCAATATTCAATACTCATATTTTCGGCGCTTTAAATTAATATTTTTCATTTGTCTTGGTCCAATTTTGAAAAAAAAAACTCACCTGATGCCTTCGTACACCTTTATCGCCCAACAAAGTGCCGCCTTCTTCCTTCATATCGAAACTTCTTGAAAGTTTTGTGGCCAACTCCTAATATTTGTGTTATTTTTAAGTTTCGATAGTTTTTCATTTCAAAAATTTTTGTTTTTTTTTTTTGGTTTATAAATTTTTTTTTTAATTTTTTATTATCGGTTGCAGTTGTTGCGGTAGTTGTCAAGATTTATTTTGTACACATAAAAAAAAATATGTAAAGTAAATGAAATAGTAGAAAATTGCATAAGAAACTTGTGATTCTATATTAAAAAATGACTTTCCTTAAAAATAATATTTTTTTTTTTTCATTATTCTACATAAATCGGCTGGTGTATTTCTTTGTAAACATTTTTTAATAAATTTTTTTTTTTAATTTTTGTGTGAAATCTTTGACGAATTCTTTTCATTTTTTTTTAAATTTTAGTTTTTAATTTTAGCTGTGTCGCTTGCTTTTAGGCATAACAAATTTTGATTTAAGTGTTTAGTTTCACATTGCAACATTCAGATTATTTAATTGAATAAAAATACGAAAAAAAGAGACAAAGACAGAATGCATTGAGAGTAAGAGAGACAAAGATATGTAAAAACTAAAGCTTTTTTTTTCGTGCTCGAGTTTGGGTGAAATATTTTTTAAGATTTTTTTTTTTTTTGGTTCAGTTGAATTATTGATTTGAAGTGATTGAAAAATGAAAAACGTTTTTGTTACGGTTTAAATGTATTCAGTCTCCGATTGCAATTTCGAGGTATTCTGAAATTCCCAATTTTTCTTTCTTCGATATCGGTTTGAGTTTTGTTCCATATAAAATATTAAGAAAAAAACTCTAATTTATTTCAAAATAATTTCCAAACATAATGGAAATGAGTTAAAACTAAAAGTGTAATAAATGCTTTCTGCTTCCTCGTTTAAAACCGATTTGAAATCGAAAAAATTTTACAATTTACGGTTTAAAAAGTAAATTTCAAAATTTGTATAATTTCTGTATTGTTTGCCATCGCCTATGTTTGAAATATAACGAAAAAATATTGTTTTTAAACTGGATCAAACATCTACGAAAGGAAACATTTTGTAGAGTAGGTAACTAAAAAAATCACATACATATTTTCAAACTAAGTTAAAAGATTTATTATTTAAAATTACGAAATCTCTGACTTTTCATTTTTTTTAATCTTTGGAGATTTTCTGTGATATTTTGAATTCTTATTTAGTTGCTTTCTTTTTTAAGTACTCCACACACACACATGTGATATAATTGATGGTTTGAAAATTTTAATCTATTTACCATTTAGATCGCAATAGCTTTCATTGCCTTTCAGATAACACTTTTTAACATGATATAAATATTTTTTACAGGCTTAGCTTATCTTAAAAAGTGTCCTTCACTTTCGTTCAAGTTCAAAAACTTAAAAACCCTGTTTGCAGATGATATAGCAGAGATGATAGAATTCTCTAATTTAATTGAAGCTTAAACATTCTGTGACTAGAGCGTGTTCGAGGATGCCCGGAAACAAACATGGCCTTGGACTATTTTTTTATATCGATGGACACACAGAAGAACATATACAGATCTACAGATCACGTTGAGTTGATCAAGAATATTTTAACTGATAATGGTCTACGATGCCGCTTTTAAACCATGTCTAGAGAGTATACAAACGTTGCATAAAAAACTCGAATCTGAAGTCTGATCAACAATTTTACACTCTTCATGAAGTTTAATGTAAATATTAATTAGTAAAGGTATTTCTATTAATAAAAATTTAGAATCTGAGATAGTTCAAAAGAAAATTGGTTAAACCCGTAAAATTGTTTTAGAATAGTTTTTTCAAACAACACGTAAAAATGAGGATCATTGTGTATAACAACAACCAAAATAACACTTAATAAAGTATTTTTGAATCACTGTAAAACGGATATTATCAGTTCGCGGAGATCGACGTTTTTTTTAGGTTTATCTTGGCGCAAAAATAGTTATTTATTGGGTTGTTCAATAAGTAATGTCGTATCTGTGGTCGAATTTTGACGCTTTATTTATCCGATTTAAGTCAAATATGCACTGTTTGGTTCGCAAACTAATTGCCATTTAGAAGGCAACTTCATTATGCCTCCCTTATAAATCCCCCTCCCTATTTGCAAAAAACTCAGACAACCAGTTTTCGCATGCCTTTTTTGAGGCCAACGTTGTACCACCAAGAGCGTTTTGCATGGCCCGGATAAGATGGTAATCACTTGGTGCCAGGTCCAGACTATACGGTGAGTGCAATAGGACATCCTATCAGAGTTCCCGTAGCTTCTTGCGGGTCATCAAAGATGTGTGAGGCCGAGCGTTGTCCTCGTGGAACACTACACCCTTCCTGTTGTCCAATTCTGGCCGCTTCTGGTCAATCGACTGCTTCAAACGATCGAGTTGCTCGCAGTAGATGATCGAATTAAGCGTCTGGCCACAGTTGAGCAGCTCATAGTGGATGATTCGCTTCCAATTCCACCACACACACAGCAAATCGTTCCTTGGCCGACAATCTGGGCTTGGCAATGGTTTGGGTCGGCTCGCCTCGCTTCAACCACCACCGTTTTTCCTGGACGTTATCGTAAGTGATACACTTTTCATCTCCAGTCACCATCCGATTTAAAAATGGGTCGAGTTCGTTCCGTTTCATCAGCGTATCACAAACGTTTAAGCGATCCAAAAGATTTTTTTGCGTTAATTCGTGTGGCACCCAAATATATAGCTTTTATTGAAATCCCATCTTCTGCAAATGGTTCCAAATGGTTGTATGTTTTATACCCAGTTTCTGACCAATCGAACGAGTGCTAACATGCCGGTCCACTTGGATGATTTCGACTATTTTATCGGTTTCTACGAGGATTGGCCTACCAGTACGGGGTACATCTTTGACATCCACTACACCAGAACGAAATCGATTGAACCAACGCATCGGTGCCCATAAACTACAATTTTTTGGCCGCCTTCGTTGGATTTTTTACCTCTCAGGTAGTAAAAACGTAAAATATGGCAAATTTCTTGCTTGGTGGACTCCATCTTTGGCGCGCTATAACTTGAGACTGAAACATATGATCACAACACAGTCAAAAAACACTTTTAGCTCAGGGTGTCCTTTTTAAATCGCCGTACAGGATGACCCAATGCGATTAGTACAACCTAAGATATGTTAAAGAGTCGCCATCTATTCTATAATATACGACCAAAGATGTCTAAAAACCAGAGATCCCGAATTAAAGTTCCATACACTTTTTATGCGCTCTAGTCACGACTATGCTAAATAAGTGAAGCAAAACTTGCAACATAAAGACCAAAATGTGCATATCACTAGACGTCCTTGTCTACTCTAAACAAGATTTGACTAAAATAAATTTATAGTTTTTTATGTGGTGCAGCTATTTTTTTTTCGCACACTTCTACACGCGTGAATGCGAAAGAAAGAAATAGCTAAATGTGCACAAACACACACTCACGCATGTACGCTGTCATTACAAAAAATCACATAGCAGCGTTTCTTTGCAATGCAGCGCACGTCACTGCTACTGAGAAAACAGTATACAGAAACAATTTGTTTTACCCAGAAAGACTATTACGCAGCGCAGTTAGTGAAGACTATTTTTTTCGTTCAATCTTTTAGACAATTGCAAATTGTAAGAAAAAGACTACAGCCATAGTCAAATGTTATTACACAACCAAATTTTTTTTGCACATTCAACTTCCTTCCTTCTTCCTACTGTTGCTATTGATGTCAGACTATAATAAGATAACGGTATATCGAACCGAGATTCAAGCGAATGAAGTAATGAGTAGCGGCCGTCAAAAGTTATTACACACATTTTTATTCCGTCAAAAGTAATTACACAAAACTTAAACTTGAATATCTTGGTCTCTATTGAGATAGCAATGAAATCTTATAGTGTAGGTTGTAGGTCTCTTCGAGTAGAAGAAAACAGTATGCTTAGAATTTTCGGGGACCCTTAGGGTCTGGATTTAGGGTCAAAAAGCAAATGTTCCCTTTTTTTTCACTTAAAGAGCAATATCTCTGTAAATTACAAACCGATTTTAATTTTTTAACATGTTTTAAAAAATTTATTTTTTAAAACATGTTATATTTTATATTTTAATGTCATTGCCCTCAAAAGGGCAAAGTTTTTTTTTTTCTATACCGTTATCTTTCCAATAAGACATCGATCGATTCAGGATAGATCAAGGATTACAACAACATATCTTATTATAGTCTGACATCAATAGCAACAGTAGGAAGAATGAAGGAAGTTGAATGTGCAAAAAAAATTGGGTTGTGTAATAACATTTGACTATGGCTGTATTTAAAACAAGGAAAAATGTTAACTTCGGTGTAACCGAAGCTGAAATACCCGTTACACAACACTTTTAATAGTTTATATGTTAACCAGGTGCTTATATTAAATTTCAAGATGAATTTGGTCAAATTTGTTGGAGGCTTTATGTTGTATTAGCCCGATCCTTACCATATCGATAGTGTTCACTTAGGCAGACATTGGAATTGATTTTATCAAATTTTAATTGGATTCATTAAGAAAAAATAAATGTTTTCATACAAAAACTTGAAAACAGGAAGTTAGTTTATATGGGAGCTATTCCTAAAAATGGGCGTGGCACCTTGGATTTGACATTGGATGACATAAGAAGTGTTTTTACCCAAATTTGAGTGAATAGTTTCATAAATAATACCTAATTTTATATAAAAATTCGAAAATGAGCGGTTAGTTTGTATGGGGGCTATACCTGAAAATGGGCGTGGCCCTTGGCTTTGACATTGGATGACATAAAAAGGGTTTTCACCCGATTTGGAGAAAATATATTCATAAATAAAACGTATTTTCATACAAAAATTCGAAAAAAAGTGGTAAGTTTGTATGGTGGCTATACCTAAAAATGGGCGTGGCACCATGATTCTGACATACAAATAGCCTAGGAGCAAGAAAAGCTTAAGTTTCAAACTTCATGTCAATATCTTAAAGAATGTTCTTAAGAATAAAACGCATCTCATCGAACGTCTCATCGAATGATCAATAATATATGTACTTATGGGGTCTCCGATGCCTCCTTTAATGCGTTTCAAACATTCGGACAAACTGAATATACCCGTTTACACTATGTGTAACGGGTATAAAATCGACTACATTTGGAAACTCTGCTACTAACTTAAAAAAAAAAGAAATATTGGACGATTCCAAAAGGCTTAAACGAGCCACAAAAAGTTATTCGTTAATTATGAATTTGTTATTTTCGACTGTCGCTGGCGTCATGTTTTTAACACTTCTCTTTCTATAAGGATTAAGTTGGCAACAAATATACTAAACAGTCAGAGCGCGTGGCGGACTACATGAACTATGTATCTATATAAGTATTTATTCCTGAGCTATGTATTTTCAGCTGTATTAAGAATATCTACATTTGAGCAATGCCTACATACTATACGTATATATGACTGAAATTTATTTATTTGTTTTTATGAGTATAATTTTAAAGCGGCGTATATGTTAAACTAGTATTTCAATATTTATTTAACGAAGATCTATCATTATTTAATTGTTTATCTAAACCGATAATTCTATTTTTATTAAGATATTCGAAATACATAATGGATTAATGTAGATGTAAGTGCATAAATGTAGGAATGATAATGGTAGGGAAAATGGGAATGGAATTTCTGAAGTGGGTGGATTAATGTAGAATGTTTGCTTGTGGCATTTTGGAACTGCATTGTTCTAAACACAAAAATTAAGGCTTGCAAATAATACTTGGAACTAAAAGACATTTAGATATAAAATTTTGAATGGTTGAATACACAAAACTTGCTCATACGATACGATACGTTACGTTACGATACAAAACTATTCGAATATAGCAAAGCGCTAATTAAAAAACTTCAACTATTAAAGAAAACTACAAAATTTGACGAGTGAGTGTTTTTGGGCAGCATCTAGAAAAAAATATAAAAAAAGTAGAACAACAAAAATACTAAAAAAAAAAAAAAACTATATTATAAAAAAATTGGTATTAACTAAAAAATAAATAAATAATAATAATAATTAATTTAGTTTTACAAATTACAATACAAATTAATGAAAGAAAATAATTGATTTTGAGATGAATTTTTGCTTTCGTTGTTGTTTTTTATTGTATGTATATAAAGAGATATATATATAGAGAGTTCAATATATTGTATACAGTAGTTATGATAAAAAATCGGGGGTGACATCATGCGTAAATGTGCAAATGTATTTTTCAAGCTTTTAATTGTTTTGGTGTTTTTTTTTTTTTTTTTATTTATTTATTTTTATTAATTTTTTTTTTTTTAACTTTTAATTATGGCATTAGTCTTGTTGTGTGATTTTTTTTAGTTTAATTAGGAAAAAAAAAAAAGAATAATGATTTAGAAATACTTTTTAATAACTTTTAACTATTAAAAAAAAAAAAAAAATAAAAATTAAAACTAAAACTAATTAAATATTATTTATTTAGTACTTACATTGACAATTTACTATACAGTTAACAAGACTAATGAAACTAGTTAAACTAAGTTGATTTGCTTTTAAATTTTTATTTTTTTTTTTTTTTTTTTTTGTAAAATTAATTTAAAGTGCGCCACATAAATTTTGAAATTTAATAAAAAAAAAAAAATAAATTAAAAAGATCAAACAAGTTGCTAAGATAAGATAGAAAAGTACTAATTCAATGTTTTCGATGAGTGTGTGAGTGTGTTTGCGTTTACAGAGTTAGTCTGACTATCGAAAACGATAACAAAAACGATTACATAACAACTGCTAAAAACAAAAATAAAAAATTATAATAATTAAAAATAAAATGTCATATTACAATTGTGTCATTTTGAGTGCAAAAGTGCTACAATTAAAAAAATTTAAAAAAAAAAAAAACTCAAAATCTCTAAAAAAAAAAAATGGCGAAATTCTAATAATGTAATGCAATTCTATATGCAGTTTTACTTTATTTAATTTAATTTGATTTATTTTTTAAACTTTTTCTCTTTAAATTGTGTAATAAATTTATTTGTTTTTGTCATTCATTTATATTAATTTATTTTTAATTTTTTTGTGAATGTTGTTTTTTTGTTGTTGTTTTTCTTTAAGAGTTTTGTTGTTGTTGTTTTGGTTGTAACGAAAAATACAATTGCACTTACAAGAGGTCGTCCCCAATACCATGATTTGACACGTTGTGTTAAACCACCCAAATGTGAACGCAGTCCATCTAAGTAGCCTCCCTGAAATGCACACAATGAACAAACAAGAACAAGAACAAACGAAAAACAAAAAATATTTTGTCGCAAAAATTTTGACAGGAAACGTTTAACCAAAATGCGGAAGTTAACGGCAGATTCCGGAATGTTTGTGAAAGGATTAGGAAGAAATGAGAGTAATTTATATATAAATATTTATATATACGAGTATATAGAGAGAGAGAAAGAGAAAAAGAAACAGTACATGAAAAAAGAAAATTTAATGCGATAAATTAATACAAAAAAAAATTATTTAATTAAAAACTTTTTTTTTTTTTTTTTTATTACAGAAAATTATAAAAGATTTCCGTAATAGAACCGGAGAAAAAGTTCTAAAGTAAGTGATAGCTAGAGAGAATTAGCTAGCTAACTAGTTGTAGTTATATAGAGAAAGTGTTTATTATGAAAACTATATAAGAATGTATTATGTATATGGTATATAACCTATATATTTACTACTATTATTTAATAAACTAAATATATATTTCGGTATACTTATATTTTACATCTTTAAGATACATTTACTATATTACATCATATATCGTTGTATTTATGACCATAGTTGTTTACTACATATTCAAGATTTGGAGTGTTTTTTGGCGTAAAAAAGTTTTAGGTTTTATATTGTATTACTAAATATCGTATATCATTTACTTAAGGTTGTTTTACAAAATTTATATGATTCAAATCTATTCCTAAATGTATCTAAATTTAATGAAATGTATCTGCTAAATTGTAATAGCTTTTTTAAATTACAATAAATACACTATGCTGCCTCACTCAACTACATACTTGGAAGTATTTAAAAGTAAAACGTTCTATTTTAACTAATTTATTCAACATTTGAATACGTAGTTTTGAGTCCAAGTTTTTATGTCTTTTGTCTTTTTATAAAAATCTTGCGCTGCAAGTTTTAGAGAAGCTTTTTATCAGAACTTATCTCATTATGATCTATTATTTATTTACAGCTCAACTAACTTCAAACCCTCCCTGTTTCGATATGTTTAATCATTCTTTTGTTTAGGTTTATTTATGTATCATGTAAGAACACAGCATAGAAAAGCGCTTAGAAATAGTTTTGAAAATATTTTAATTAAATTCTTTGCTCACCTGCTCCTGTGTATTTTTTGTTAATATGTATTTTTGCATGAAAATAAAAAGAATATTTAATATTTATTTAATTATAATTATTATTAATATTAATGTTGTAGATATTTTTTTTTTTAGATACATATAGCAAAATAATAGATTCGTTCACTTAAATATAAAAGTTAAAATAAATATTTAGGGACCAAAAATCATAAAATTTTGATTATATAAATTTACTTAATTAAATAAACACATTCGAAAAGAAAAACAAGGCGAAACTTTAACGTCGGAGCAGAAGCTCAAATACCCTTCGCACGAAACTTTGAATTGTTTAAACATGATCATCGGTGGCATAGATAGAATTTCGAAAGGGTGGAGGCGGGTTTTTCTTGGTTGTTACGAAAAAGTTATACTGGGGTTTATGTGAGCATCATAAAGTCCAAATATTAAACAAAAATAAATAAAAATTGAAAAAAAATATAAAAAGGAACGGTGATTTTCTAAGGGGGTTATATCCTATAGTCTCCTGATCCTCATAAAATATAAAGCGCTGACTGAATACATTCATTAACATAAATTAAAAAAAAAATACGAAAATTGTTTGTATGATTGTTATAGGTTTTAGTGGTCCGATCTTAACCAAATTAAAACTAATAACATGGGTTTATAAAAACACGAAACTGGGCGGTATGTTAGTGTGGGAGTTATGACAAAAAATCACGTTAAACTTTACTTTCAATATGTCAACAGCGAACTTGAGGTTAATATCTTTAAAACTAAGTGACTACAAGGAGTGTAACTAAAGACAGACGGACATGGCCAGTTCGTTTATTCTAGCTGATCCAGAATATATATTTTTTTTGGGGTTTTTTTTTTTTCTTTTTTTCCCTTTTTTTTTTTTTTATGAATATAGTTCTAAATTATGAATGTTTTCACTGTAAAGTGGTATGTACGAGGGTTGTTATTAATATTATATTATAGGGAACTGGCAACACTAATGTTAAAAGATATAAGTTGGCAAAACCATAATAAAGTTAGATATTTTTTTGAATAAACGTACTCACAACGTATTCCAAATCAATCAGAACAAAAAATGGAAGTTTTAAGAGATGGTTTTCGTTGGAATATTTTTCAAAACTTTCGACATGGATGTCCTCAACAAGAATTTGAACTCAGTTCTTTGTATGGCGATGAAGCACCATCAAAAACCACAGTTTGTCGCTGATATACTGAATTCAAAAGTCGTCGTAGTTCGTTCGCTAACGAATTCGGGAAACTCGTTCAAAGTCGGTTGTCGTGCCACAAAACATGAAGATGTGCGTGAACTGATAAAGCAAGACCGACATTTGACATTTCGTGAGATAGAGATATCCTGCACATTAGTTCCATTTCAATACATTCGACTTTTCATGAACGATTTGTTGTAAAAAAAATGGTCTTTCGTGGGATACCCCAAAAATTTTCATCGCTCAAAAAAAAAAAAAATGCTCGCGTCGATTGATGTAAGAAAATGCTTAAAAAAGTTCGACTGTGGTGCTTCGAAAGAAGTTCATAAAATAGTGACAGGGGGTGAATCATGGATATATGTATGTATGTGATCCGGAAACATAACAGCAATAGATTGTATAAGTAATCCAAGACGAGCCAAATCCAATAAAAGTTGTTCGCGCACGAAGCAATGCGAATCAAATGGTTTCCTGTTTTTTCAGGCGAATGGGTCATGTGGCCAGTGTTCCGCTTGAGCAACTTATGACGGTCAATTATGAGTGGTACTCGATCATTTGCTTGCCGGAAGTCTTCGGAGAAATTCGCAAAACCAACTGGCGAAGACGAATCGTTCTCCATCATGACAATGCGAGCTCTTACACGTCTCGTCAAACAGGTGAATTCTTGATAAGTTAAAACAACGATTTGATGACTTATCCGCCGTACAGTCCTGATTTGGCACCCAATGACTTCTTTTTTTCCCTCACATTACGAAAAAAATGCTTGCGTGGTCAACGATTTACGAGCAACGAAGAAGCAGTTGAAACGCTCAAAGACCATGTTTTGGAGGTGTCTCTAAAGGAATGGAACAACTGCCATGATAAATGGTTTGAACGAATGCAAATGTCCCATTTCATTAAAAAATTTTGATATTGTTTGCTATTCCCTATATAAAATTAGCAACACTCTTAAAACCACCTTTAATGTCATCCTACGTATTTATTATCGATATGATACTGATCTGGCACCTATAACATAGAACTTCCATTTGAACTTACCTCCTATTTTTGTTATTTTTCTATGAAAATTATTGTTATATTATAAAATGAACCCCAATATTGTGTCAACACTTTAGTTATTTCGGCATTGATGATCATACATAAACTATATAAAGTTTTGCGGGACGGGTATTTGAACTTCGGTCCTACCGAAGTTAATATTTTTCTTATTTTATTTAAAGGAATTGCGTTAAAATTTGAGACTTAAGTTTTTTTTCTTAAAAAATGTTTTATATATCAAAATTTGTGTATCACGCTCCATACGAAAAGAAAATATTTATTTACTATTTACTTTAAATTGTCTTCTTATATGAACCCATTAGTTGATGTATGTATTATATATATTTAGGTAGTAAAAGTCTGAATAAGTTCAGCCCATTATAACTTACAGCCTCCATACAAAATCGCAAACCAATTTCAAGTCTTTGTCAAGAAAATGTTTTTACACCTGTCACACACACCATACACAGTGGCATCCTATGAATATATTATCTTTATGACAAGAATCGGGCCACTATAACATACAGGCTCCATACAAACTCACGCTACATTTTTTCCAGAAAATTACTTCTATAAATTTTGTTCAGCTTATTCTCCCGTTTTTTTTTTCTGGTTGACATTTATTTTATTACTTGTAACAATTTAAATTTAAAGGCAATAAATTTTTGAAAACATAAAAAAAGCTACAGGATATTTCGTTGCATGCTCCATACGGTTATGACCTTAAAATAAAACTATTACTATGATTTTTTGTTTTGTTTAAATGTAATTATGAAATTTATCGATTTGTAACTGAAAAAAAAAAAACAAACATATTCTAGAGAATTGTTTGAAACCCTTCTCTGATGACCTATTTTTAAATTCAACATCGACGTTTACGGTTATACGTCATAACTTTGACCATAAACTCTGGCACAAGAAAAAACAAAAAAAAAAAAAGAAAGTACCAAAAACAAAATAAAGCCAGAAATTGTTTACGTCATGCAATTGCTCACTCAAGATGACTAAAACACAAAACTAACAAAACCTAAACCCTATAAAGCTTAGCGCAATGCAATTGGCTACACGGTGCTGTATCGCGACAACAAAGTAAAATGTATCTTAATAAACAAACGAGAGGCATAAAAGAACACAGCCAAACAAAACCAAAGAAACTCAAAACTAAAAACAAAACAAAAACACAACAAGTAACACACTGAAAGCAATGTCAGATACAAACTGCAATAGATACAAGATACATATGTGTACTCGTATATATAAATATGTAGTGTATTTATCTTTTATATTGCATGTGACGGTTGCTTTAGCTAGTTTAGACCAGACACAGTCTTTCAGCTGCAGTTACAAGATACAATCTGTGCTATTGCTTTGTTTCTCAAGCATTCGCATTGCGTAAAATCAAATGAAATGCATTACAAGAGTTATGCATTTTCTTTATGGTGTTGTGTTGCTACTCTTGTTTTTTTTGTTTTTTTGTTTTTTGTTTTTAGCAGTTATTATCGATT
Organism: Leucophenga varia; assembly: GCA_018903435.1. Lineage (NCBI taxonomy): Eukaryota > Metazoa > Arthropoda > Insecta > Diptera > Drosophilidae > Leucophenga > Leucophenga varia. The sequence goes on from JAEIFJ010001785.1 coordinate 286,798, forward strand.
TTGATTATATAAAAATGATTTATATATTGTACGCATTTATCAAATATAAATTTTTATTTTATTTATTATTATCTCATTTTGCCCATTGACAACTATAAATTTCTTAATTTGCTTAGTTGATTTTTTCTGTAATATCGATTACGCACGTTTTCTGTTATACCCTACAAAAGGTGTGCACATCTGTTGCGTTTTGATGCTATATTTAATATAATTACAATAAATTGTGAAGAGATACGAGAGCATCAAACGATAAATATAACTTTTATAAGTCTAAATATTTACAGTAGTATTACATTTTACGCTACATTTCCACTACTGTTGTGTTTGCGTTTAACATTCGATCAACGATTGCTCAAATAATTGAACCGAAATCAAGTATCGAAACCAACGTCTACTATAGACACATACTCTAATAAATATGCATTTTATTACCCAAATCGCGTCTGTGGCAGGCGTTGTTATCGATAAGTTTATTTCTCTTATAAGTTCGATTATTTGAGAAATCGTGAATCGGTTATTTTAAAAGTTAACTCGAATACAACCATAATGAAAGCATGAGCAAATCTCTATGTTTCAACTATGGTTCCATTTTTTTAGAACTTTTTTTATTTATTTCATTAAATCGAGAATGGATAACTTTGTAAAGATGAACTACACATCGATTGAACGACATTTTCTTCCAGTACACGATGATATGCTTTTATGAATATTAAATGGTAAAAACGTTGAAATACGTACAATTTACATCGATTTTTCAGCTCTCGAAATCAAGAATAAATAGCTTTACAGAACGCTTGTTATCATTTTTGATATTTATAAAAATGGTCTCTTTGTGTAGAAAAGTCATAAAGACCTAAAAGAAATGGATTATTAATGATATCCCAAAAACGGTTAATGACCATTTTTGGGTTCTACGCCAAAAAACTCATGAAAAAGGTCCATGGGAAATCCGCTCTTTTCAAATTTACACTAGAAAATTGTATATTTTTTAAGAAATTTCAGCAGCAAATTTTCAAGTGTAAATGCGAAAGGTTTACGTTCCTGTTATATAAATCATTTAAAGTTTGAATATATATTGAGTTTTGGTAAAAAAAAACCCGAAATAGATTGTAAGATTGTATGGAAGTTATTCCTATTAGTGGGTATGGCATCTTGAAATGTGTAACTACTACAAACAAGTAGACAGACGGATATTGCTAAATCGATTCCTCTAATAAACTTAATTAGGAATATATTCTTCAATGACTTATTTAATAAAAACTGGTTAAATTATTTTACACTAAGAATTAAATTATGCCGGATTGCTTAGAAAAATAGGTGCTCAAATAAACTGCCGTTTCAAATTTCAGGTAAATAAAATTGGAACCGAATAATCTCTGAGAAGCTAAACTTATGAAACTTTTAATTCGGATTATATATTCTTTTATACATATACGCCTTTGCATTTAGGAAGGGTTAAAACAGTTCGTTTTCAAATTAAACTCGCTCAAAGTAATTTATGCTCTTTATACAATTTTTTCTGTTGTTGTTGCTGTTGTTTTTAATGTTTATTACTTTTGTGTGTTTTGTGGCTAGAGTTTTTTTGCTGCAGCTGCAGTTGGCAAAGTCTGAGAGTAAAACTTGGCTCAATCTCAGACAGAACGAACACACAGAGACAAAGAGATAATTGAAAGAAAACAAGACGCAGACTCAGACAGCATTGAATCAAACAGACAAGGATCATACGAGCAATTGTATACGTCAGAGAGCAAAGATTTAATATTTGACGAAGTAAGACGAAGTAACATAAGAGTTACTAGCGGCAAAGAAAAATAAAGCTCAGCAGTAGAAAAAACAAAGAGAAAATTTATATTTCGTAGAAACAAAGTTTTTATACTCTTTGCGTGTGAATTTTAGCAGTAGCGAATCATCAAAAATGTTTTGATTTCTCCTGGACCGATTTCCATGTATTTTGGGAAGTAGATCCCAAAAATAGGCACCAAAAATTAACAAGAATCAATTATTACTGAACGAAATTTGAGTGAAGATTCGAGGCTTACGAAAAATGAGACATTTCAAACAAAACAAAAGTTTTGAATGTTATTGGATCAGATTGATAAAACGGAAGTCCCTAGGTTTTTGTAATAAAATGATCTTAATTGAAGAATTTTAAAAATAAATAAATGAAAAAAAAAAAAAAAATAATAAAAAATGTAATTTTTTCATGTCTCCGCGCCTGTTACACAAAATAATCTCAAATGTAGAGGAAAGAAATACCATTTAAACGATATAGAAGGCATTTCAAAGCTATCAATTCTCAAGATTTCTGGTAACAACTGGAAAAAATCCAAAAAAAACGTTTTTTTTTTGAGAATATCGTAAGATCTTAATTGAAAATAGGCCCATGAAAACCTATATTCTGAGGTAAGGTATATATATATATATATATATATATTCTAGATCTGCCTTGAAAGAGGAGTTGAACTAGCTATGTCCGTCTGTCCGTTCGTCTGCCGTATGAAAACGATTATCTCGGAGACTATAAGAAACAGACCTGTCAAATTTAAAAATTCGACTCTTCTAAAACAGTCAGGTGTTCACTTGCAAACGGTTTTTCTCTAGACCCAGGGGTACCCCATCGAAGCAAATGTAACCGAATATTTTGGATTTTTGCAAGAAAACGACTTGGTTTCTTATACTAGGAAGTCTATATTTACTACAAATTGTGTCTATGACAGTCCCAATGAAATATCTAATATGCGTAAGAACAAAAAATTTTTAGGTATAGCCCCTATACAAATTTTTCCATTTTTCAAGTTATTTTAAGAAAATTCAATACAAAAAGGTAGGGTACTAAGATACGGCTTAATTTAAGGTATAAAAAGATTGGATTCATGGTATTTTGCAGTCGAGCATACTTGACTACAGCGATTTTCTTGTTTTTTTTTTTTTTGTAAACTAGTGTTATAATTAAGTATTTGAAGTGTATTTGCTCTATCATCAGTACTATGAAAAATCAGTCTTTGAAATCAAAACCAATTCTACGTTATAAAAACAGAATTATAGCTTATTTCCACAAAGCAATGACTACTATATGTATAAGCTAACTTTTCATACAAAAATTCTTGGAAATTAATAAAAATAAGTAATACTGTATAAGATTGTAGAAGTCCTTGCTTTTGATAGCAACAGGCTAACGCTAACGAAAACGCAAAAGCCAGTTTAGCCAGAAATAGACTATTACATGCTGAAAAACTAGACTCACCCGTGGTCAAAATAGTTATAAAAAAAATCAAGCAAAATTCTTTCAAACCAATTTTAGGGAAAAAACTTGTTTAAAACATCAGTCTCGTATGTTTTCAAGGACGTTTGCTCATTATAAGAACAAAATGTTTTTCGTCTGAGAACAAATTCTTCTGATACAAAGAACCAATGCTACACGTATAAGCAAATAGGAGTTGTACTTGTTTCTATAACGGATTAGAATACATAGTACCAAGGAAATGTATTTGTATCAAGAACGATTGGCCTTGTACTAAATCTAACGTGGAACACGTTTCTCACTTCTTTGCGCTTCCATTTTACACTTTAAGTTTTTTGAAATTTCAGTTTAGCACAATTATTCTTCATAAAAGCAATTCCCATGTTCTTAAATCAAGTACAATCGTGCTTAATTTGCAAACGGCATTTGTCTCTCTGTGCTTACACTTTTCAAAAAGTTTTATCAATAAAAACAAAGAAATTAGTATAGGAAAAATATCTTTAAGAATTTCTTTACAAACTTTTGGTCTACATTAATATACCGCACGTATTTAAGCCAGTTATGAAGAGTATATGAAAATTGAAAACAACAAATAAAACTTCACTTAAGAGCAAAAGAAGTAAAAATTAGCAGCAGCAACAGCAGCAGCAGTGATACAAAGCAAAACATAAGTAAAAAATCTCTCTTTCATTGTCAATATTTGAACGTTTTGCTTTTTGGCTGCCAACAGTAAATAAACTCGGTCTCGGATGGGGTGCGGAGCGGGCAGCTTTTGACTCTTTTGGCGTGCAACGCACAAAGCGGCATCGTTGGTCGTTGTTGGTCTTCACTTTAGTCGTTCGGTGTTGATTACAGCGTGAGGTAGTGCGGTGGGCCACAGCAACGGCAACGGCTAACGTTCAACTTAAAAAAAATAAAAATAAAAATAAATAAATAAAATCTCTGCTAAATCAAAACAAAAACCAAAGCCAAACTCGAGATACTTCAGTGGTAAATTGTGCCAAAACGTTTTGTAAATCGTTGCGGTTCAACTGAACACAAAAAAATAAAAATTTAAAAAAATTCAACGAACAAAAAAAAAAAATATCTTTAAAGTAATTACCAAAATTAATTTAAGCTAAATTGTATCTTTGTATTTTTATTTGCGATGCGTGTGTATCTTTGTGTTTTTATAGTACGACTATTTCGGCATTTACGGTTGTTAAGAAATTACTTCAATCTAAATTTGTTTAATGTTAAATAGTATTTTTGTTTATTTTTTTGTCAAAGTACTCTTTGATTCGGTTACTTTGGTTTGAAGTCGCGCTCTGTTTATCACAAATTGACGCATTTTTTACGCCAGCCAAACAGCAGCAGAAGTTTGCGATACAATTGCGATTAGCTTGAGATATTAAATGTATCTGCTGCAATTTAAGCTTCTATTGCTTCTTCTTTAGCTGCCGTCGACCGCGTTTATAATGAGTATTAAAATGATCATGACGATGATGATCATGATGGTAATGGTGTTGACGTTGAAATGGCTATTGACGGCGTATCTTAGCGTTTTTAGTTGGTGCTGAAGTTGATGAGTTTTAGTTTGTTATATCACAATCCATTGGATTACATGCATCGCACATGATGATGATGGTCGTCTGTAGCTTTGAGCCTTTTTTTTTTTTTGCACGCTGCTTTTGTTTCATCATTATCGCATAATAATCGACTGCTGCTGCTGTTGCTGCTGTCGCAAACACTTCCAACTAACATTAGCAATGAAGCAAAGTATCTATCATCAACATCAACATTAAGTTTATTTTTTATTATTATTTTTTGTTTTTAATTTTTTTTTTTTTTTGTTTTTTTTTGATGCTTTTTGCTGCTTGAGTGCTTTTGCCCCTTATAAAAGTTTCCGCCTCTTCACTGCACGTATGCTTGACACGATATATTTTGTTGCTTTTTTTGTGTTTGCATTTAATTAACTTCTATCTGAATTTGTATCTGTATCTGCGCGCGTATGATTTTGAAACTATTTTTGTAAGACTTTTTTGTTCATTTTAATTCTTCTTCAGTCAGTGTGTCCGTCCGTCTGTACGTCCATTCATCAGTACATGTACATACATTTATATCTGCACTACGTGCTAATTTATTTTGTTAATTTAATTTTTCTTCGTGTTTTGTCCATTTATATTTTTTTCATGTTTTTTGTTTTGCTTTTGCTTTATCTTTTGGCTTTTTTTTTTTATTGTATTTTTGTATACATTTTTTAATTGCTCCACTTTTTTTACTTTAAAGTGAACTTTGCATTTGTAATTAATTTGCAGAACTCGTTTTCGAATTCTTTTTGTGAACGTAAAGAAAGCAAAACTGCTTTTATTTTAGTACTAAACGCGTAGCGCGGTAATATAAATGAAACATTTAAAAAAAAAAATCCAAGTTGCATACCTAAAATATAGAAAATATCTGTGTATGAGTTTGGATGACTACTTAGGATCGAAAGAAAAACGATTTTTCCATACAAGTAGTGGACATTGTTCTGATGAAGAATATTTTAACTTACCAAAAAAAGAAATGTGGAAATACCTATTTTTCCAACACTAAAATTTTTTTGGTTTTTTAAAGAATTTAAAAATGAGTGAAGCACATAGCCAAAAATTAATATCAGCGCTCAGATTTACTTAGACCCTTGTTAGACAGCAAATAAACTCGAACATTGCGAGAATTTCATGCCATATTATATTGCTTATGCTGTCTGCAATTGTCAAACTTTAGATGAAATTTTAAATGTTTTTTTGTACAGATGATTCGTGGAGACAGAGAAGCAAGTCACAAAGTGATGAGACAATTTTTAATGTCGTAAATTTTGTCGTTTTCGCACGAGATGTCGCAAAAAACTCATAAATCTTGCATAAAAATCTTGAATCGTCTAACAAAGGTCTAACTGAAATAGTCTGCACAGAACCCAGAATACAGGCGTAATGTTTTATGTACATAGATAGTTCTTCGCAGTAGTGTTAAATGTGAATCAAAGATTCGATCCAATGATCAGCTTTTTTCAATCAGCTTTTGTATTAATTTTAAAGTAGATATATTGAAAGAATTAAAAATATTCCAAATGCTATATGAGATATAGAAAATCTGAAGTTTAAATTGAGCAACTAGACAGACGGACATAACCAGTTCCACACGTCTCGTCGAAATAATAAAAACTTTCCAACAAACTGGTTAAAACTTGCATATACATTTTTAAAAAATGTGTTATAATTTTATTAATGATGATCAATTATATATATTCTCTATGGGGTCTTTGGATTTTTATAATTTGAGTTTTTATGGCACCTTAATTTATTTATTTTTTGGCAAATAAAACTCAGGTAATATTCAAAAGAACTTCATAAAATTTCCCATTTTAAGTGTTTTTACTGAAGATTTTTTTTTGCAATTTTGGCTGAAGGAATGTCAAAATGAAATCCTCTTAATATACCTATTCATTCTTCGTTTGCAATGTACAATATAACGTGAACAACAAATATAAGGATAAATAAAATAGTAAAAATGTTTCTATGTCCGCTATGTTCCCAAACGCTTTTCATTTAAAAGGCCACAAGACAAGTCTGATTTAAGGCCACTAAAGCAATGCATTAAACACATTCGGTCCTTTCATGAAATCTATTTTTGACTTTTCCCTTTTTGAATATTTTCATAGAAGCCAAAGCATAATTTAATCAAACCCTAAAAAAATGTACAAAAATGCCACCAAAAAAGAGCCGCCATTGCAAAAAATACAGCAGATGTTGAACGGAAAAGAGCAGCCGTAACGCCAATACAACGTAGTAGTACAAGCAGAGTGTCCGAATTTGAGGTCAAAATTAAAAAGTTGGTTCTTATTTCGATCTTCGATTATCAAGTTTAAAACAAAGCGGAACGATTTGATAAACAATCGTCATATGAAGTACACCATATTTGATTTACAATTTTGATTTTGATAAATCTAGTAATCCATTTTATTTTCAGTATCAAATTCAAGCAAAGCGCTTTTCTGTAATTGTCTAAGTTTACCAAACTTTATTTTTGTTAAGGTTACAAAGTCTCGTCTGCTGGGAAAATAATTTAAAAAATTTGCGATATTTATTAGAATTCAAAAAGTTTAAATTTTTCATAATTTGTTTTAAGTTTCAATCTCAAAAATTCAACGAAAAGATGCTTATTTCAACTAAGATTTTTTTTATCAAACAATAATTATCAGATACATTTATGTATATGCTTAGAAAAAAAATAATACTAAAAAATATATAAATAAATAAAAATAACATAATTATTTTAGAAGTTTCTCAAACAATTCATTTTTTTTTTATTTTAAATGGCAATGCACACCAACAGCGAACAATGTTGTGAATAACAAAACAAAAATTAACATTTCATGAATGTAAAAAAATCTTTTATTAGAGGTCAACTGCTGCTTTAAGATACACTTTTGTCTTTGCATGTTTTCATAAAAAAAAAAAAAAAACCTAAAAATAAAACTTTCCCCAGAATGTTTTTATACCCTGTAACCAAAGGGTAAAAGAGTATATTAAGTTTGTGCAAATGTATGTAACAGACAGAAGGAGGCTATAGATAGACCCTATAAAGTATATATATTCTTTATCAGCATTGGAAGGGGAATCGAACTAGCTACACATATGTCTGCCTGTCCGTCTGTCTGTCCTGCTGTCTGGCGTATGAGTGAGATTATCTCGGAGACTATAAGAGATAGAGCCACCATATTTGAAACTTAAGACTCTCCAGAGCCGTCAAGTGTTCACTTGCAAACGGTTTTCTCTAGATCCATTTTAAGAGGTATCCCCCCAAAATGTTGGGTTTTTGCATAAAAACGACATTGTTTCTTATTCTATGAAGTCTAAATTTAATACAAATTATGCCTAGGATAGTCCCAATGAAATAGACAAATATGGGTAGGTCCAACAAAATTTTAGGTTTAGCCCACATACAAAGATATACCCGAGATGAGGTATGGTAGTAAAATAAAATAAAGATTGGATACAAGGTATCTTGTAGTCGAGCATACTCGACTTCAGCGTTCTTTCTTGTTTTTATACCCGCCACACATAGTGTGAAGGGTATATTCAGTTTGTCGGAAAGTTTTTAACGCATTGAAGGAGACGTCGTAGACTACATAAATTCTTGATCAGTTCGATGAGACGAATCGATTTAGCCATGTCCGTCTGTCTGTCCGTCTGTCTGTCCGTCTGTCTGTCTGTCTGTTTATTTCTACGCATTTTTTTCGATGAAGATATATAGATATTACGCCGAAATTTGTAACTTAAGCTTTTCTCGGCAACGACTACTTTGTATGTTAAAACCAAGTTGCAACGCCCATTTTTAGATGTAGCCCCCATACAAACTTACCAAAAAATTTAGATTTTTTTTATGAATGTATTCACTCCAAATTGGGTAAAAACTCTTCTTATGTCATCCAAAGTCGAAACCAAGGTGTCACGCCGTTCTAATGACATCCAATGTAAAAAACAAAGTACCACGCCCATTTTTAGGTGTAGCCCCCACACAAATTTACCGGCCATTTTCTAATTTTTTGAATAAAAATTGGTATTATTTATGAATTTATTTTCTCCAAATTGGGTAAAAACACTTCTTACATCATGCAATTCCAAAACCAAGATGCCACGCCTATTTTTATGTATAGCCCCAAAGAAACTCACCGATTGTTTTTGATCTTTTGTATAAAAAAATTATTTATTTTTGTCTATATATTTTTAAATTTATATAAGCCACTGATGATCACACATAAACTATTCAAAGATTCGTGTGACGGGTATTTATGCTTTGGTTCCACCGAAGTTAACGTTTTTCCTTGTTTTTTATTTATTTTGAAGTTTCAGTTTGCAACTTGCAAGCAACGGAAAACATAATTTCGACATCTTACGCAATTATGAGGGAATTATAATTTATTATTTTTTTTTCCTGTCATTTAATAGAAATATAATCTCAGCATACCTATTTACAATAACCGCAACTAATCTGCTTAAGAGAACGAAGCAAAAAAAATTAATAAAATCAATCAAAAAGTGACTTTGCAAACTTTGAAAAGGTTTCATATTGAAACTGTATCTGAATGCCATTGACCTCAATGAATGATTTTTAAAAAACAAATACAAATATAATATGTATTAACTTGTACATACAAACAAACAAACATTATTTTTTTAATAAATTATATTTATGTATTTTTATTTCAGATACATATGAGTAGGCTTATGTGTGGTATTAGATACGCAAATGGTACTTTAAAGTCACATAATAAAATTTGTCAAGCAAATCGCTGACAGTCAGATAAATAAATAGACAGATTGACTGACTGACTGAAGAATTGAATGATAGATTGTTGGAACATTGTAGATTGAAAGATTGACAGTTGAATGACAAACAACCATGAAATCGCATTATTTTGTCAAATGCTGAATTGAGTAACGTACTTTTTCACTGCATGGATGCATCTTAAAGCTTTTTAGGTCAGATCCGTTTGATTTTTCATTTAGAATGCTTTCTATTTTCACTGGCTCAACCAATAAAAATTTATTTTTCTTAACGAACATCTAATTTTTATTTATGCCGATGTTGCTGCTAATTGCGCAAACGATTACAATTTGTATTTGTATGTGTAGAAATAGTTGATATTCTTCTGCTCCTCTCTCTCTCTCTCTCTCAGAGTTTTGAACTTGTAGCTGCTGTTGGCAACGCTTGAATGCGGGCGCGCATGCGCGTCAATTGTTTGAACAGACCAGGCCAGGCCAGGCCAGACAAGACCAGACTTGACTTAAAATCGAGTCGCAAGTCGCAACCGGCAACGCATCAAAATGATTTATTTATTTACATTAAAAAGCAAACACCACAGAGAGTATTAACAGCAAGTACAGCATTTACTTTCCATTCATCCAACCATCCATCCAACCTTATTTAGTACGTTTCTCTAATGACCCACTTTAGAAATGAGCGTTGTCGTTATCGTCGTCGTCGATATAAGACATAGCAGACTATACATACGTGCTATATACTATAGTATTTTATATATATGTATGTATAGTATATAGTATTTAGAGATGTTTGTCAGTGTTGTGGCTGTAAATTTGAAAAGTGAGCGTATGCCGGACCAGCTGCCAGCTGCTTGATCCCAATCTGCTGCTGTTTTGCCGATGGTTGTGTTGGGGTTAAGCGACAAAACGTTTTTTAAACTGTGCTTTTTTTTTTATAGCAAAAGCAAATGGAAAAAAATGAGTAAAACCTTAAAAAGCTACGAAAAAAGTACCATTATAAACGGGTCTGGCTAAATTGTGTCAGTTGCTAGTTTACGAGTAGCACTAGTTACACCACAAGCAGCGATGGTTGGCTATATTTTTTATGGGAATGTGTACAACAACAGAAACGGGTATGGTGTACTTAGTATCGACGATAAATGATTGTCAGCTGTCGCCATATTAATGAATCTCATTGGGAATTCAGTTTAAAGTGAAGCACATACGTATGCACAGATTCGGTTATGCAAAAATTGATCTTAAGTATTTCAATGATTTATAAAAAAAAAAAACAATTTACAATAACAATTACGCCGATCATAAAGGCAAATCGTCACGGGAGATCGATATTGAACTTAACTGATGCATTTGAGCCGCTAACTAAACGAGAGAAGGCAAAAAAGGGGGGTTGCAAAAAAAAAACTTTTTGGTGTTTGGTTGCGAAAATGGTAAAACCTAACTTTAAAAGTCCAATAAGAAGTCCTCTCTTACCTATTTGATTTTTATTAACTTAGTCCTAAGATGCTTCCATTTATCATCAAAAAATTCATATACTATTCAGATAATGTCAAAAATGTGAAGTTAGTGATGGACATAATTATGCATGTATAATACATAAGAAACTTTTATTACACATAGTGTGAAGAAGGTATTATCAGATTGTTGAAAAGTTGATCTGCTTGATGGGATAAATCGATGTCTGTTTATCTGTCAATCTGTTGGCTGCGCCCTAGGCTGTTTTTATGTCACAATCATGGTGCACCATCCACTTTTAGGAATAGGCTTATAAAAACCTATCGTCCATTTTCGATTTTTATATGAAAAAAGTTTTTTTGAGATGGCTGTTATCAGTTTGTTGTAAAGTTTGTAATGTGTTAAAGAAGACATGGCAGATCCTATAATGTATCAGCATGACAAGTCGATCTAGCCAATTTCGTCTGCCTGTCCGTCTGTCTGTATTTCTGCGTTTCATTCGTTCAGTTTTAAAGATATTGACCTGAAGTTCAAAACATAAACTTTGCTCAACCCTGCGCAACTAATGTGTTGAAACCAAGGTGCCACGCCCATTTTTAAGTATAGCTCCGATATAAACTTACGAATTTTTGTATGAATTTTTTATGAAATTGGCAAAAATAAATGTAACGTAAACATATGATTTTATAAAGATTGTTATATCTGACCTTTGCTGGCCTATTATAAGTGATCAAATCTGAACACCTTCAGGAAAGCTAGAAAGATTTGGCCTAAGCTAGACGCAAAACGCTCAAACATCTCGCTAGACTAACAGCTACCATCGGGAAGCATGCGGCCAGACTACGAATCCCGTTCAACAGGTGTTGCAGAAGTTGCAAGAAAGAGAACGCAACTGAAACGCTAGAGCACTTTCTGTGCAGCTGTCCCGCACAGAATGCGGTTACTTGCGAAATAGCAGTTCAACTCGCTAGGTGAACTGTCAAATATGTTACCTGCCGGTACTAGCTCTGGGAGTAAGGCCGCTTCTACGAGAGTAGGTGACATCAAAACGGCGCTTTATGTGCTACTTGTTTGGGACTGTCCCATAGTCACTTCTATCTATCTCTGACCTTAGCTTAACATTTTACTCTATTATAGTGTCTAAGCTTTGATCGTATCGGACTATTGACTCCTACGCATCCCTTCTCAAAACTTAACCCTAGTCACTGATGATCATAAATAAACTAAACCAAGATTCGTGTGATGGGTTTTTTGAGCTTCGGTACTATCGAAGTTAACGTATTTCGTTATAATTAGCGTTTTTAATCCAAATCGGGTAAAAAAATTTCTAGCATAAATTTGAAAGAAATAGGCCAATCTAGCATATAATCCCCATATGTACCTATCTGTATTTTATATTTGTAATTTTTAAATATATGTGTATGAACCCCAATTTAGAGTCAAAACATAGAATAAATTGGACCATTGAACCCCAACAATCTTCTTCGCAAAATACACTGCTCGTCATAAAGTTGACTTTCAAGCTTCATATTTCCTGAACCAATTATGCGATTGAGTTCGTTAAGTTAAACTAAAGAAACATGCGTAGTTTTCTTATAAATTGCCAAATTGGCCAATAAAAGGCTTCTAGATCTTTAGATCAAAATCTTAACAAGATAGACGTTGTCAAAACCTTATTATTTTTTATAAAAGATATTAAAATAAGCTTTCAAAAAGTATGCGTTTGGAAGAGTTATCTTCATTTAATTGTATTAGGAGTTGCTATTCAAATGAACAAAAAAAAAAAAAACAATGAATGAAACTTAAAAGTCAATTTTTATGTAGGGCGCTGTTCAAATGACGAGCAGTGTACAACCAACGCCACTGGTATACATTTGCTATTTACAGATTCAGTTCTAGAGAGGTGAAAAAAAAATTAATAAAATATTAATACACACTTCCGATATTTGTATGCACATGTACCCTCTAAATTATATATGTATAGCTCCTTTATTATATAATAACTGGCAACACACCACGACTTCGCTAAAATTTATTTAATATTTCGAGAAGAGTTATTTTTATATTTTTTTTTTGTGAAAATCGCTTGTATTTAAGTGAAACTTATTTCATTTAAAAATAAATCGATTTACATTTGCAAAAAGCCAAAATACAGAAATACCTTCGCATTGAACTTGCGCCACTCAAGCAATACAAAATTTAATTTATAGCGTCTAAATTCACAGCCAAACTGTCTGATGACTACGTTCGTACACTAAAAAAACACTAATGAAACAGGAAAACTGGAAAATTATTTACTATGTAAGCAGAGCAGAGCAGAGCAATTTTTCCGCAGTCTAATTGCAAGTCGAAGCTAATTCGTGCAGCGCTCAGTGCAAAGCAGTCAAAGTCAATTCTATACGGCGCAGCGCACTTACGGAAATTATTGCAATTTTCTTGTCTTGTCCGTGCAGTGAACAAGAGCTGTTGGCGGCATGAACGGTTGAACGGACACGCAGACAGACAGACAGACGGATTTGAGGAATAGACACTGGCAGGCACATACATTCAATAAATTTTTCGATTTTTAACTTTTGAGATAATTTTTATCTTTTGTAGGAAAAAAAAATGAAAGTATTAGAAAATTTAAGCAGAAGTATAGGTAATCTACATAAATAATAGTAATCTACATACCCAAAGGGTAAAAGGGTATACTAAGTTTGTGCGAACGTTTGTAACAGACAGAAAGAGGCTAGATAGACCCTATAAAGTACATATATATTCTTGATCAGCATTGGAAGGGAAGTCGAACTAACTATGTCTTTGAAACATAGACTCTACTGGGCCGTCATGTGTGCACTTGCAAACGGTTTTTTTTTAGCCCCATTTTAAGGGGGTACCCCCATACAAATCTACCCCAAAATTGTTGGTTTTTGCATAAAAACGTCATTGTTTCTCAATGTAGGAAGTCTTAATTTGGTATAAACTATGTCTATGATAGTCCTAATAATATATCTAAATATGGGTGGGACCAACTAAATTTTAGGTATAGCCCCCATACAAATGTACCCAAAAATTTTTGGGTTTTTACATAAAAACGTCATTGTTTTTTATTCTAGGAAGTCTAAGTTTAGTATACATAGTGCCTAGGATGGTCCCAATGAAATAGATCAATATGGTTAGGTCCAACAAAATTTTAGGTATAGCCCTCAAACAAAGATATACCCGATTTTTTAAGTTTTTGTATGAAAATTCGATTCAATGAGGTACGGTAGTAAAATAGAACCGATCTTAAGGTTCATAAAGATTGGTTACAGGGTATCTTGCAGTCGAGCATAGTCGACTTCAGCGTTCTTTCTTGTTTTTATTACAGTTGGGTATTCTAGACATTATAATTGCATATTTACTTATGAACACTCCACAATGTATCTATTTGAACATCGCAAAACGAATATGGTTTTCATTGAACTGTCCATGATTATTATGTCTAAGATCTTTTCATTGCCTTCTGAAGTGGTATAAAAAAAAAACAAAAAAATATATATTTTATGTTTATTTAATATGGATTAAAAAATTTTCTCGGCTTGTTGCTTTTCGAAAATGCACAATAGACTCGTACAAGAAAATTGACTTTCACTTTTTATGATTGCTTTTATTCACTGTTAAATTGTTATACTATATAAAAAAAGTTGTTGTTCGATTTTCCTTAACAATGCGTTCAACGCCACTTTTGCTTTTCTTTTTCTTTCTTTCTGGTTTTTCTTACTTTTCTTGTTATGTGTGCGGCTTGTGGCTTTATTTGAATTTGATTTGTGTACATTTTTGTATTTTCTGTTGATCGCGTATCTTGTTCGTAAAACATTGTTTCATTTTTTTTTTTTTTTTCATTTTTGGCTTATATAATTGCTTATTTAACCGCAAAAAAAATAGAAAAAAGTGAATAAATAATTTTAATAAAAAATTCACCCACACGTTATACTTAGAGCATAAGATTTACACTCTAATATATCGATTTGTAATAGAGGAATATTTTTCTTTTATTTATTTACTACAGGTAAACACACATTTCATTCGTGGTTCATAGAAGCAGCAGGGCTAAAACGCACAATGGACACATATTTGACTGAGATTAAACAGCTACGCATACCACGCCCAAAATTTGAGCCACACAGCCACGCTTCAGCAAGTTGTAGCGGTGGCGCCGGACATCATCACCATCATCAGTGGCGACATTTTGTACGTCCGTTTACGCCTCCACGTGATTATAATCTACCCGGCCCAAATGAGGCGGTCAGTGTCAATGTTAGTGCAGCAGCACGTCAGCGTACATTTCAAACTGCTGCCGCTGTTTCAACGGAGGAGCTTCGAACATCATAGAATATCGGTTATTATCCATCCATACGTTTAAATAAATGGGAAAGGAACCACAATCTACTGTCTATTCACTAACTACACAGTACGGAATGCGGAATCGTGTGTGTAGTGTTATTAGCCTTAGTGTGTTCAGTTCTTTTTACAATAGATTATGTATTTGTATTGCTATGTACCTTTGTATTTCTTGACAGAGTTCAATAAAATCTCTATAGTTTTAGTATAATCGCTTTTCTATTTACTTTTTATATTGGATATAACTGAAATGTTTGGCTTAAAAGTATTTTCCTTTAAAGTATTGCTGTATTTGGAATGTTATTCTTAAATCATTTCATTTAAAGATTCAAAAAAAACTATTTTTTGAATAGATTTAAACTTATAGAAATATGAACAGTTCGAGGTAAATATTTTTGTATTTTCTCGAATAAATTATATATTTATGATTGATAAGTGAAAATGATTGTTCCATTTTAAAGAATTCCAGGATGTAGTGACTTCTGTCATAAAAAATTGCTTTCGGGCAAATATAACTGATTTTTTAAAGGGGAACTACTTGTAAGTTGCTGCACTTTTTTTTTGAGCCGAAAAATCAGAGTTGAGAGAGAAAAATATGTCTAGTAGTGTTTCAACTCCAAAGGATTCATTAAGAAAAAGTTCTAGCTCATTTTCAAAAATATTCAAAAAAGACGATTTTCAGCATTTGTCAGGCAGGTTGCCGTATCAAGACTAAGTTCTAACATTGTAAAAAATCTCTATGAAAATCGACAAATTCGTTGAAATTACTTAAATTTTTTTTGAGATGAAAGATTGAAAAATCACAGTTCACCAGAAAGAATTATTAACAACTTACAAATTTGCTACCCTTTATTGGGTTATCAAAAAAAGCTGTATTAATTCCCAATTTTAGTCTAGTCGCAATGAAATTCTTTAAAAATTACACAACAATGCAAATTTTCATTTTTCGGATGCGAATAAATGGGACATAGTGTTTCCGAACTGAATTAAAAAATTCAAAATGGCGGATTCAATATGGCTGACGAAAATGTTAAAAATTGATCTGATTTACTGGAAACTTGATACTCGGGGGTTTTTGATGACGCCATTGATCCGCCATTTTGAATTTTTGAAATCTGACTGCAGTTTTGTAATCAGCGACATTGAATACCCATAGGAACACTGCTTCTTCTAGTATATCTTAACTTCGGTGTAGATTAGTTACTATGTTAATTTTTTCCAACCCCCTAAACATAAGTGCACCCCCTACTCTAGGGGTGCATGCGAACAATTTGGGATAGGGCTTATTTCAAAGAGCAAAGTTCAACAGAGAACGTCGGCCGATGCGTTGGCAGGACCAGATCGGTATCCCGAACTGGTCAGTCGTCAGGCACTGGATTACAACCGCTGGTGCCAAACCTTGCCAAGGCCTACAATCGGCTGTAGCGCATTCAATATATATGTATAAGTTAACGCAACCGGTCAAGAGTAAACGAACTTCGAAGAGAAACGAACTTCTGCCAGATCAGCATAATGCAATTGTCCGTCCAATTGCAAACTGTGACGGAAATGTATTGTCAGCGATTAACAAAAATAACATTCCGCAGACGAAATGTAATATCTTGCACGGGTTGCAAGATCAGCACTTTTGGCTGCGGCCGCGACGATAGATAAGTTTATTTGTAAAACTGAATTTGGTTTTAAGTTTTAGTTTTAATTCTGATCTCGTTTGGCAAGCGCGACGCTGCCATAAATAAAAGAATAAATAATAACAAAAGTAATTTTCTTTAATTGGCGCCCAACGAGTGAAAACTCGCAACCTACGGCAACGATAAAAGTATTGTTAACGTATAAAACAGCAAACGAAAAACCAACGTTTGCTAGAAATAAACTATTTTTCTAAAAAATTGTGAACTAAAAAAAAAGAAAAAAAAAGCAGCCAACATTTAACATTTTTGTAAATAACAAAAAATTGGCCATTCTTTACAAGAAGTATTGTGAACGCAAAAAAAAATACAGTAAACGAAAATCAACGTTCCTGCCAACTACTAAAAACCAAGTGAAGAATCAACCAAGAATCAATCAAAGACGACACCACTACGATAAAATTAATTTGCTATACTATATTTACTATAGATACTACACCATAAAATAAAATGTAAGTAGATTGCCTGTAATATTTGTATTAAATAAACAATTTTTACAATAAAAAAAAAAAAGAAAAGTGAGATTTACTGAAAATATTAAAATAGAATGAATTAAATTCCGTTAAATTGTCAGATGAGCATTGAAGACAGTGATATAGAAGTTCTATTGCAGAATTTTGAGAAAATCGAATCAAATAGAAAAGAGTCAAACGATTCAAGGAAATAGAAGGTTGGTGGTCAAAAATGGCTTTAAATCAAGAACAATTAAAAGCAGTGGTGGAGGCCGCAGTCGGCGCGGCATTGACCCGTCAGAGGGAACAATTTAGTAATGAGATTAGGGCATTGACGCAGCGAATCGATACTGTTGTTATTGGCGCCCCGCAGATAGATACCTATGAGGAGGTGACAATTAGAGCAGGTGTTCCGTGCGAGGAGTCTCTAGATATAGTGAAATCTCTCCCCGAATTTAATGGAAAAAGGGAAGCTTACGTATCTTGGAGGCAGGCGGCTCACACTGCCTATAAACTTTTTGAAAATTATAATGGTAGTTCAAAACACTACCAAGCTGTGGCAATCATTCGAAATAAAATTACGGGATCGGCAGACGCTGACCTTGCAGCGTATAACACAGTCTTAAATTTTTGGGCTATTATAGATCGATTGGATTTTACGTATAAAGAGAAACGCCCGGCTTACCTTATTGAACAGGAATTGTCCACTTTAAGACAGGGTAACATGACCTTGTTAGAATATTACGACCAGATAGAGAGAAAGTTGACCACATTGTTAAATCAGGCAAAAATGACCTGTCATGGTGATGCGCTTCAATACGCAAACCAAAAGTATAGAGAAAGTGCTTTGAGGGTGTTTATTTCTGGTACAAAAAAATCTTTAAGTGACATATTGTTTGCGGCTCGTCCAACTGACTTGCCGTCGGCACTGGCCCTGGCACAAGAAGTGCAGGCGAACCAAGAGAGGTACCAATTTGCAGCAAGTTTCGCGAGAAGCTCGGAAGAGAAGATCCAGAAACAGCAAATTAGAGATAAAGATAATTCAGGCAAAACCAGGGGATGGGAAATAACCAAAAAACCCACACTATGTAAAAAACAGGGGTTTAGTAATAAATCACATCGGGCTGTTGATCCAGTGCAGCCGATGGAGGTTGACCCTTCCTTGCGTTCGCAGTTTCGATCCAGTGGATCATTTGCGAATAATCAGGTGCCACCACAGAACGGTGAAACTCGGGATCAGGTTCAAACTCAGACAAATAAAAGATTTAATAATGGATCCGATAGATTCACGGGACCAAAATTTCAAAGAATAAACTGTATCAACCAAGACGGCTCCGACCCGTCTACCTCAGTTCCGGAATGCAGTAATTATGAGAGGTTGGCGGAGCATGAAGTGGCTTTGACAGACGGACAGTTCAACGAGTCGGACGAAATTCATTTTTTAGACAAGAGTCCCTGCTACCGTTCATAGAAAGGGTGATAGCGGGGGAAAACTATAAAATTGTTAATAGATACAGGGGCATCCAAGAACTATATAAAACCCCTAAAGGAACTAAAACACATGGTTCCAGTCGAAAAGATTTTTTCGGTCAAGTCTATTCACGGGTTTGACCAAGTAACACATAAGTGTTTTATAAATTTGTTTGAGATAAACAGTACGTTTTTATTCTTCCCTCGCTTTCGACATTCGATGGTATAATTGGCCTTGACCTGCTAACGCGGACGGGTGCAACACTGAATTTTGTCGAGGGTTGGATACATTTTAATGCGGGATCAGAACCGATAAAGTTTTTAAAATGTGCAAATGTGAATTTCACTCGGGTCGAGGATATTCAAGTACCACCTACAGTGGACGGTATTTTCCAAAAGAAAATGAGGGGGATTGCTTGGAGTCTTTGCAGACCCTAGCGAGGCCCTTCCGTATAATACGAATGTTGTTGCCACTATTCGCACCGAAAGTGACAGCCCAATTTATTCTAAAATGTACCCGTATCCTATGGGTGTTGCGGACTTCGTGAACAAGGAGATCCGTGATTTGTTAGAAAATGGCATAATAAGACCTTCGCGGTCTCCATACAACAATCCTATATGGGTTGTCGATAAGAAAGGGAGGGACGAGTGCGGTAATATTAAGAAACGTCTCGTTGTGGACTTCCGAAAGTTAAATGAAAAAACTATTGATGACAAATACCCAATTCCCGATGTCTCTGTAATATTGTCAAATTTGGGGAGGGCTAGATATTTCACAACGCTCGATCTAAAGTCGGGCTTCCATCAAATCAATCTGTCGGAACTAGACAGAGAAAAAACCGCCTTTTCAGTGGGCAATGGGAAGTACGAGTTTTGCAGGCTTCCTTTTGGCTTGAAGAATGCACCAAGCATATTTCAGAGGGCTATCGATGATGTACTCCGAGAACAGATAGGAAAGTCGTGCTACGTTTATGTGGATGACGTCATTATTTTTTCAGAGAATGAGCAAGACCATGTTGAACACGTGACATGGGTGCTCAAAAAAGTTACTCGAGGCAAATATGAGAGTGTCCCGTGAGAAATCGCATTTTTTTAGGGATAGTGTCGAGTACTTGGGCTTTGTTGTTTCCCGTGGTGGAATAAGAACCAGTTCTGATAAGGTGGATGCAATTCGTAATTATACTCAGCCAAAAACATTGTTCAATGTAAGGTCATTCTTGGGATTGGCCAGCTACTACAGATGCTTTGTTAGGGACTTTGCGTCCATAGCGAGACCTTTGACTGACATTTTGAGGGGTGAAAATGGAAAGGTGAGCGCCGCTCAGTCGAAAAAATTGCGGTAAGCTTGAATGAAAAGCAGGTTCAGGCCTTTGAAAGATTAAAACAACTTTTGGTCTCTGAGGATGTTATGTTGCTTTATCCGGATTTTAAAAAGCCGTTCGATTTGACAACGGATGCTTCTGCTCTGGGGTTGGGGGCTGTTTTGTCCCAAGAAGGAAGGCCCATAACCATGATATCCAGAACTTTAAAGGACAGAGAATTGAACTTTGCCACGAACGAAAGGGAGTTGTTAGCCATAGTGTGGGCTCTAAGAGCTTGAGGAACTACCTGTATGGCGTTAAAAAACTAAATATATTCACAGATCACCAACCACTTGCGTTTTCGGTGTCAGACAGAAACCCAAATGCTAAGATTAAGCGTTGGAAGGCCTTTATTGACGAGCATAACGCTCAAATTTTTTATAAGCCCGGAAAAAGAAAATTATGTTGCGGACGCCCTGTCGCGCCAGGACATTCACGCTTTAGAGGAAGATTCACGTTCAGATCTCGCTACAATACATAGTGAGATATCCTTGACCCACACAATTGAGACGACTGACAAGCCGATCAATTGTTTCAAAAACCAAATCATCCTTGAGGAAGCACCTTTCGCTTTGAGAAGAAATTTTGTAATTTTTAAAGAAAAAACCCGTTCTATAGTTCAATTTGCTGATAAAAATCTTCTTCTCGATGAGCTCAAAATGGTTATAAACCCAAACGTGGTAAATGCAATTCATTGCGAGCTGCCAATACTGGCATCAATTCAACATGACTTAGTGAAAATGTTTCCCACTACGAAGTTTTGGCACTGTAAAAACATGGTGTCAGACATATTCGATTCAAACGAACAGCGGGAAATTGTTGTTATCGAACACAATCGTGCCCACAGAGCCGCACAGGAGAATATAAAGCAAATACTCACAGATTATTATTTTCCTAAAATGCAAAAATTAGCGAATGAAGTTGTAGCAAACTGTAAAATTTGCACAAAGGGCAAGTATGATAGACATCCCCGAAAACAACAATTAGGTACGACGCCGATACCCCAGTATGCTGGCGAGATGCTGCATATTGATATTTTTCCACAGACGGGAAACACTTCCTTACATGTGTTGATAAGTTTTCGAAACTCGCCATTGTTCAGTACATTCCGTCTAGAACAATTCTGGATATAAAGGCTCCCATCATTCAGTTGCTGAGTTTTTTTCCAAAGATCAGAACAATATATTGCGATAACGAGCCCTCATTAAATTCGGGTACCATAAGATCGCTGCTGGATAAATTTGGCGTCGGTGTAGAAAACTCTGCACCGCTACATAGCCTTTCGAATGGTCAGGTTGAACGCTTTCATAGCACTCTCGCAGAAATTGCGAGATGCTCGAAAATACAGAATAAGATCGAAAGTACGATTGACCTTATACTGTTAGCCACAGTGGAGTACAACCGAACGATACACTCGGTGACTAACAGAAGACCTGTGGACGTAATACACGCTACACCCCCCAGAGATCTTAAACGATATTACTGAGAGGATTTCAAATGCTCAGCAGGTGCTGCTGGATCGTAATAATCCCCATAGACAGAACAGGGTGTTTAATGTGGGTGACCTGGTTTTGGTAAAAACTAATAGGAGACTGGGTAATAAGCTGACACCCTTATATGTCGAGGATAGAGTAGAGGCAGACCTGGGGACCACGGTTCTCATTTAAGGGAGGGTGGTCCATAAGGACAATCTAAAGTGATCTGAATTGATCGCGTTTTGCATACCAATACTAAAAATTTTATTTTTCTTTGTTTGCTAGGCTTACGGTAATATTATTCTTTGCAACCGTCACTGCAAAACTGACGGACTATTCTCATGTGGACTATATCCCGATCATAGACGGCAATGTTGTGGTTTGGGATGACTTCGGCTACTTACGGCATACGTCAAATTTGTCAGCATACCGGAAGATGGTATCGGAAACCACAAACCTGGTAAAAGATAATTTCCCACAGTCACACATGAGAAGAATTTTAGATTTAGACACAAATCATTTAAATATTCTATTAGATACAATAACAATCCATCATAGACAGTCAAGAAGCTTAAACATTTTGGGCACAGCCTTGAAAGTAGTTGCAGGGACGCCGGATTTTGATGACTTTGAACAAGTCAGGTTCGGACAAAAGCAGCTTATTGATGGGCACTGTGACGGAAATTTATTGTCAGCGATTAACAAAAATAACATTCCGCAGACGAAATGTAATATCTTGCACGGGTTGCAAGATCAGCACTTTTGGCTGCGGCCGCGACGATAGATAAGTTTATTTGTAAAACTGAATTTGGTTTTAAGTTTTAGTTTTAATTCTGATCTCGTTTGGCAAGCGCGACGCTGCCATAAATAAAAAGAATAAATAATAACAAAAGTAACTTCTTTAATTTATATATATATATTTGTTTTAGTCGTCCGATCCGTATCATATCGGTGGTGTTTACTTAGAATTATATAAGATCTCTTTTTACCCAATTTGGAGTAAATAATTAAAATTTTCAAAAAAAATTAAAAAGTAATCGATATATTTGTATGGGAGGTACGTCTAAAAATGAGCGAGCCACCTTGGTTTTTATAATGGATGACAATAGAAGTGTTTTACTTGTATAAGGACTATACCTCAGAGTGGGCGTGACACTCTGAATTTAACATACATACTGCCTAGGATGGAGAAAAGCTTAAGATTTAAGTTTCAACCCTATATCTCAACAGTCAAACACACAAACAGACGGACATTGATCGATTTATCTCGTTGTGCTGATCAAGAGTATATATACTTTATAGGGACTAGGCAAACTCCTTTAATAGGTTTTTTATGACAAAATGATAATGCACTCCACACTCTGTGTTACGGGTTAAAAAATGAAATATTTGTGTATGTATTTGTATTTGTATAGTAATAGTATTTGTATTTATTTCAAAAGTGTTAGTAGAAATAATGTCTGTTGAAATGAATAGTTTACAAATGGCTCAATACTGGCTTACTCTGATATCACAAGAAGTTTAAACAAAATTAAAACAAAAATTTAAATATTGGGCTAATGCATTAGTCTTGGCCGTTTGCTAATAGATGGCGCCAGCAGTTATACGCTGATCGAAAATGTTAGATCAAAAATGTTGAATCGTGAGCGTCGACATCTGACAACTCCTCATGATTGCATTTGTGAATATAAGAAGAAACTTTCTGTACAAGCATGCCGAATAGTAATAGGACACCATTACTAAAGGAACTTATTACGACATGTTTCAACGCTTTGAAAATGGTGATTTTGATGCGAAAGACTATATTAAACGCAACCATAACTTTTAGGTTAATTGGGAGTTGACCAAGCAACCATTTAAAAGTTTTTTAAATGATCTAAAAGCATGGTAATTGGCCGAACGAATTGAAGCCGAGAGATGTGATTTTTTTATCTGTGCACAGCTCTTTGAACGGCAGAAATGGAAAGATGTTTTACATCGAATAGTGACTCACGATGAAAAGTGGATCCATTGCGACAACCCCAAACAAACAAAGCGTACGTTAAGTCAGGCCAACAAACACTATCGCTGGCAAAGCGAAGTATTCATGAATCCAAGTTCATGCTCTTTAGTTGTGGGGACCAGCGTGGTGTGATCTAATAGTACCTCGAATGTGTAGTGCTAGCCCACCCACCGTGAAAATGCAGTAGTAGTGAAAACGTAACATACCACTGAACTCAAAAAAATTCTTAATAATGACAAAAAATACTCGATTACGAAACTCGATGTAAATTCAATCTAAACTTTCAATTATTTTAATAGACTTGATCGATCACTCTTCGCTTACTCACCGCATCTTGTTCGTATTCCGGTAATTGGGTTTCGCTGCCTCTTCGCGACCTATGGTCATCACAGCCGTATTCCTATATGCCGAAAATAACGTAACGTAAACCAAGAGAGAAAAGAAAAAAACAAAAGAAAGAAAGAAAGCAAACTGATGTAATCCGTTTAAAATTTCGAAAAATTTAATATAACCAATTTTCTATAGCTCTAGAATTTATTACGCATTTTTTGTTTAAGTATTTGTGTACAACAATAAGAAGCCAATTAGGAATAAATGAAAAAATAAATTTCAAATTTTTACACATTTGACACAGACAAAACACACATTTAGAAAAAAAAAATAAAAACGAAAAAAGGTCTAAATAATGACATACGTAATTACAGTATTCAAAAAAAAACGTCATACGCACACACTCACACAATCATATATGTACTCGATTTAATTAGAGTGTGACAAAAAGAGACAGATATATATAGATATAGAAAGAGACAGTAAAATATAAATGACACTATAAATAAATAGTTAAATTATTTTAATGTTATTTTGTACCTAAACAGAACCTAAATTAGCACACTATGTATCTGTATCTTTACGTTTCGAATGTCAATTTTTTTTTTTTTTTTTTTAGTTGCTAGAAAAGTTTTATAAATAAAATTATTTGATGTGCAAAAGAGCTTACGAGTTGGGCGATTCGAAAAAAAGTGCCTTGAATTTAATTAAAAATGTTCATGATTTTAGAAAATGAGAAATGAAAGAGATAGCATTTTTGTGTTTAACAGTTTTTATTATGAAAGATGAAGATAATTTTATTTCTTTGAAAGTGGAAGAACATTTTTTGAAAAGTTCTAACGATTGTGAGAGAGAGAGAGAGATAGGGTAATGGAGCGGAGCATCAGATAGCAAGAAGGAGATAAAGAGAGAGAGAGAGACAAAGTGAAATAGCTTTTTATTGTGCGCAGTGGATACTTAATTAGGAGAACGCTAAATTATTTATTTTTTTTATTTCTATATTTACGATAGAAAGAGAGAGAGAGAGAGAGAGTATGTGGAAAGAGAGATTTGCTTTTCACCTGATGCTGATTGTCTAAAATTCTGTTGGCCTCATTAGGGGCATGATGAAGTTTACTCTGATTCGTTGTACCAGTTGCTGTTGTTGCTGTTGATCTTGAAGTTCCTTTTGGTCCCATATGGTTATTTCGTCCAGCGAAGCCTCCTGCTCCTCCAACACCACCCAAATGACGTAAAGATGAATGATGTGGATGCGGATAATGTGGATGTGATGGCGTTGAATGATGATAATGTTGTTGTTGTTGTAGCTGTTGTGATCGATGCAGTATTGGTCCCGCCGACATTGGGCGATAGGGCAATTGTTGTGCAGGTCTAAGACACATCATCGATTCATCATCGAAACACAAAACAATTTTTTGTTTTTTTTTTTTTTTTTTTTTTGATTTAATTTAGAAACAACCGTTAAAAAAGAATAGTATTTATGGCAGATGATAAATTAGAATTTAGAAAAGTAAATATAAACAAAAAAAATAATAAACCGAAAGAAACTAAAAATCTTCAAATTGAAATTTTAAGCGGCAGTACCGATTTTTATATCCGACACTGTCATGCCCAGCCCCGAGTCCGACGAAGGACTACGTCCGGTTGCAGCGCTTATTTCCAAATCGACATCGGTTACCTGCAGATATGTGAGTAGTACATAGCGCTCAGATAGTTTTGGATAATTTATATTCGAATAAATCTACTAATTTGATATTCTTTTTTTATGATTGTTACAGAAAAGTTAGTTTTATTTGTTGAATTTGATAGTAGATAGTTTGCATCATAGAACTAATTGTAAGAAGAACAATTTGTAATAAATGATTGATTGATTGATTTATTGATTGCTGTGCAAAGACGTGATATTCGAGTTATTTGAGAAGATTATTCGTTTTGCTATATTTTTTTATCGGTGTTAGAAGTATTGTATTAAACAGATGTGCACTTAATCGGCTTTACAGTTTGTTTTTGTGATTTGTCAGCTAAAAGTGATTTGTGCAAGTGTAAAAATATTGGAAAAAATATTTCAATAAAAGAAAAAAAGTTTTATCATGATTTTGGCTTTGCTTTTTTATTTTGTATAACAAAGAATTTGGTATAATTTCGGAAATAATGCACGCAAACAGGCAGATCGAATCAGATTTATCAAAGAATATTGTAATATCATATATTTCCGGCATCTTGTTTTTTTTTTTCAAGACAGTTCTATCATTAATGGAAGCTTTTAGTTAGGACTCACAGATAACGCAACTAACAACTGAATTTATTGCACTGTTGAAAAAAAAAATGGGTTTACGCTTCTGAAAGATAAAGCCATCAGTCCCTAGAGACGTTAAGAGGCACCGTATATAAACTTATATATAGACTTATATACAGATCATCGACGTATGTGATAATCCAAAAAATAATATTTTAATACAAAAAGTTGAAATTCCGGAATAAGTTTTTTTTATATGGAGGTTCGATGTGATCCAATGTCGTACAAACCATGATGAAATTGGGAACGTAATATAAAAAAAAACAGTTTTTTTCTCAGAAATCTTCGAATAACAAAAAAGACCCATATTTCAATATTCAACATATGTTAAAGTTGCATCTTTTACGCGTATTTTGCGCCTTTGGTCAAAATGATCGGATAAGTAGAACCGAAGATATAGCCACTTTTTTGAGAGCATGTATATTCTTTATGAGGTTACAAACTTTCCGACAAACTGAATATACCTGTTTCACACTATGTGTGACAGGTATAAAAAAAAAAAACTCATTTATATTTCATTGTTAATGTCTTTCGCGTTTCTTCAACTCATTTGTTGGCTGCTCACATCTAAAGAGAATAGTGCTAAAAAATGTATTTAATTTATTTTTAAAAAGTTGAAGGAATGAGCCACACTTGTTTCCCTAATATTAAGGGTATTCTGAATGGTCTTGCAACTCTAGTAAAAGTAGTAAAATGCAAAACAAAAGTTGTACAACCAACAACAAAAATGTAGATCCATTTTGCACTACCCATGGCCCTGACTAAAAAATTTTATTGCATCGGTGTAATGCTAGGGCTGCAAAATAAATACGACAGTATAGAAAGTGGCATATCGAATTTCAGCAAATTTCATGTAATTAGGTTGGCAGCACGGCAGTCGGTCAGCTGACTTCTACTTCTGAATGTAAGAAAAACAGTAGTGTCAAAAAGTTCACATACCCTCAATAAATTCTATTTTGCGAATAGTTTCTTTTGTTTATAATTTATTAATGTTTTCTTTAACCTTTTTCGTGGCATTTTTCACATAAATGTTGAACTTTATTTTAAAACAAATAAAGCAAAGCCACGAACAGCTGATTGCAGAAAGTTGCACAGCGTTGCACACTTACTTTCACAAGGGGCATTCACTTTGCATTCGAGTGCAAAGTTAATTTTTAATTTTTATACCCGCCACACCTAGTGTGAAGGGTATTATCAGTTTGTCGGAAAGTTTTTAACGCATTAAAGGAGGCATTGGAAACCCCATAAAGTATATATATTATTGATCAGCTCGACGAGACGAATCGATTTAGCCATGTCCGTCTGTCTGTTGCAATGCGTTTTTCTCGGAAAGCTTTCAAGATATTGACCTGAAATTTTAAACTTAAGTTTTGTGTGCTCCTAGGCAGTTTGTATGTCAGAACCAAGGTGCCACGTCCATTTTTGGATATAGCTCCCATACAAACTTAACACTTTTTTCGATTTTTTTGTTTGAAAATAGTTTTTATTTATGAAGGTATTTACTACAATGCACTATGGGCCAGACAGTAGGCAAAAGTGGCCAAAATTCGACTTTAGAATTTTAAATTTTCATGTTAATAGTTCAAATATATATTATTTAAGGTAGCTTTCAGTAAAATATTATAGCATTTACTTGACTATTAAGGCTACAATTTAATGTTGATTACAAAAATTGTGTTTCAAATTTGTCAGATCGGTGTAAGCTAAAGTTCTAATATTCTTTAATAAAATAACACATATTTTATTTCTATCTTTTGTTTCAATTCAACAAGGTGTAGAGCAATAGTAAATAGTAAAGAAAGGATTGAAATTAGTGTTGCTTTAAAAAAAAATCATATTTTATTGAGTCAAACGTCAAATTCTGTGATATATACTCGCTGTCGTTCGTTTGTACTCCTATGTACCACCTCATAAATCAATAACAAAACATGGAATATCTTCTCTATTAAATGTACTTTAAGGTAAACTTGCACATTTTTGCACATTTTCAATAATTTATTTATTACGTAATTTAATACAATTAATGCCAAATAAATCTTTGTCTATTACACGGTGCGATAAAAAAAAATTTTAAAAAATTTATTGGATGGGACTAAGTGTAGGTAGTAGGTACAGTAAAATATACTTTTTTGGCATACTAGAATTTTTTCTTGCCCATCGAGATTTTGAAATAACGGTAAAAAAAAACTGATTTTTTCGAGGTTCATAGTATTAAACAACTAAATGGATTAAACTATACATCTTACATCGCATTTCAATACGTCTATGAATAGAGAAAAAATCATCTTTCCAATGGTATACTATACGTTATAACATTTCCTATCCTATCTTTTGTGTATTTTAAAGGCAAACTCAATTTTTGATTTTTTTTCCATAATTTTCGACTTTGACGATGATTGCTTGCACTATTTTTTGAAAACTACATATACAGTTATAAGTTTTGAAAATTACGTTTAATTACGAGTAAAACGAAAGTTTAATGGGACAAATCCGACATAAATTGACGAAGTTATTCAAGTTTTTCTAAAAAACAAATTTTTCAAACAAAACAAAATACCGTTATTTCAAAATCTCCGCCATTTTGGATCCGCCATTTTGAATTTTATAAATCTAATGTCAGATTCGTAATCAGCGACCTAAAATATCTTCTAGAAATAAGTTTCAAGCAAATGAAATAAATTTTGTGAAAATTTGTCCGCCATTTTGGATCCGCCATTTTGAATTTTAAAAATCTAATGCCAGATTCGTAATCAGCGACCGAAAAAAACATAAATATACGCAGTTTTGATGGAAACAAATAATTCCTTCTAATTTTCGCCACTTTTGCCTACTGCCTGGCCCATAGTGCAATGTAGGCCAAAAACACTTCTAATGGCATCCATAATCAAAAGAAAGGTGTCACGCCTATTTTTTGTTATGGACCTCATAAAAAATTAGCGCCCATTTTTCAGATTTTGTATGAAAATAGTTTTTATTTATGGATATATTCACTCCAATCTGGGTTAAATCACTTCTACTGTTATCCTGTGAATATGCTACCGATATGACAAGGATCGGGCCACTATACCATACAGATCCCATACAAAATCACCATCTATTTTTTTTATTTTTTCAAGAAAATGATTAAACTTTCGTGTGGCGGTTATTTGAGCTTCGGTGCTACCGAAGTTAACGTTTTTGCTTGTTTAATTATAATTTTCATTTTTTACTATCAAACAATAACAATTAGTATTATTAGTTAAATTTCTTAAAGTATCGAAGCTTGAGTTTTTATGCATAAGCTTTTGGAAGGATATCAAATATACATATGGAATAGAGCGAATAAAGATACACACAATTACTAAATCGATCTAGCTATCTAAATCTGTCATTCCGTCCAGCTTTGGATGCTCATAAAAAACTGGTCTTTAAACTTATGGATTTTTTTTTAAAGGAATTCAAGTGTATTACAAAATATATATAGAGCCATCTCCATACAAGTTTTTTGTCTGTACATTCCTTTCATTGTTATCAAACAAACTTACCTATTTCTAACAATTCCAAAAACTTGATGAGGAGACTTACTTTGAAATAAATATTTTGGTATGCTACCAATGCCAAAATGTTACATATGTAAAATATATGTTGCTCTTTGGACACTCCTTTCCATTTTTCTACTTATTTCAACACTAGGAAGATAGATCGGACTCTCAAAAAAAATATAATACAATATTTATAAATAAATAAAAAAAAAGTAAATAAATATCCAAAATGTGCACAGTATCTTTTTGACAAAGTTTTTCCTAAGTTCTTTCACATTTACTACGGCTCTGAGGACTCGACTAATTTGTTTACATCTTTATGGCAGATCTTCTTAAGTTATTATAATTTTTATAAATTATTACATTTTTTTTATCTTTTCATTTAAAAGCAAAACACCCTATTTTTTCAATTTTTTATCAAGTAGAAAAATTTTTAATATTTCCAATCTGACCTCAGAAAAATTGTTTCATAAAAAAACGATTTATAATCGGTAGGAAATTCTAATATCTGCTTAAAAATATTGTACAATCTTATCCAAATTTAAAGAAAGGCGTGCAATTTGTTGCTTATCACTGAGTTTGCAATAATTTTTTTTTTTATATTTTTAATTAATAATTAAAAAAATATTATGCAACTACTTAAAACAGCAGTGTTCATAAAAAAATTGACATTCGATGTTGTCTCAAACAGCAACGAAAAACTAATTCAAATTTTACGCAATAAAAAAAAAGAAAGAAAACTAAACAATTTGCAAAAAACAAATTACAACAATTTACGATAAGAATAGTTTTTATTTAAGATTTTATTATATTTTTTTATTGTTATTAATTGAAATTGATGACTAGAACAAAAAATTGGCAAACGCATGCAATTAGTGTATTATTAGATTAGTTCTATAAATTCAATAGTTTTAAGAGTTACAAAGAAGATAGACCTAAACATTATTTTTTTTCTTAATAAGTTTTTATTTTGGCTAAATACTTTATCTTTTGTTGGTGTTGTAGTATTCCTCTAAAGTTAAAGATGTTTATAAGTATTCGAGAGTGTTTTGTGTGTTGTTTTTTTTCTGATTTTTAAACTAACAAAGTTAATAATAGGTATACTCCCTTAAACTTATAAATGGCTCGTACTTTATTTACGAGGCAAGACTTTTATGAGTTTAGGGAATACCCGCAATAATAAATATTAAAGTATGACAAGAACATTCAAATACATACAACGACAACAACAATAACTAATTAAGTACAAACTTAAGATCTATGAAACACTTCTCGACATTTTGTGTATTGTAATTCTATACATTTTTGCTGTTCATGCTCTTTTTTAGTATTTTATTAAATATTTTATTATTTTGGATATTAGTAATTTAAGTAGCCTTTTTTTTTTAGTATATGCGAGTGTTTTTAGTATTTTTATTAAATATTTTTGACTAAAGGTATATAGTGTCTGTGTCGTAGAATAAATCTTCTAAAAAAGCTTACCGGCAAATCACGTCCGGAATCTCCCTTTACGCTGTAAAAAGTATAAA
The DNA here is from genome assembly GCA_018903435.1 of Leucophenga varia. Taxonomy (NCBI): domain Eukaryota; kingdom Metazoa; phylum Arthropoda; class Insecta; order Diptera; family Drosophilidae; genus Leucophenga; species Leucophenga varia. The sequence goes on from JAEIFJ010001785.1 coordinate 318,282, forward strand.
ATAATATAATTATTATCTTTCGAGTTACTGTTTTACTCTGTAAACGAGTGGTAAAAGTTTATACTAAATCCATTGTGTAACAAGCAGATAGATAGAAGTGTCTATGAGACAAGACATTTTCCCACACAATGTGCCATTTTGATGTCAATAAAAAGTCGTATATAGGACCTGCAGCAACAAGCTGATAGAGTCTACTCAAACCGGACTAGCTCAGTTCAGAAAAGAGCAAAGGACAAATATTGAATAGCTCACTCAGCGATTGGAACTGCCACTGTCCAAGAAACCGCATTCTTTGTGACCTAATATTGGGCCTAATGAAATGCATGAATTCGGTTCATCTCGTCTGAAACACACATAGGCAAGTATACCCACACAATCATATCAATTAAGTTTGTTGCTAAAGTCTTTCGAATTTTGACGTTGACTATTTTGAATAAATAATATTTCGATGGTAAGTATAAGAGCATTTAATTATTTTGTCCATTTTTTTTTTTTGCAATTTTTAATCCCTTCCAAACAATATGTTACCTCAAGGTTCTCAAAATAAACGTTTCCCAGCAATACTGAAAATCAGCCTCAAACTAACCAGCATACTAACTTTTAATTTAATTTTTGGCTGATCATCACTTCTTATATAAATATGTTTACTTTCATTCATGTGTGCCTAAGTAAGAACTGAGTCCTTTAAGTATTAAAAGTATTGTAAGTATCCTAGATATGATTGTACTTTGAAGTTTAATGTAAAAAAAAAAGAGTTTATGTGTGATCATCAGTGGCTTAGGTAGAACTTCGAGATGGGATCAATGATCTGATACAACTCTAAGCAAAACATACAGATATATCAATAATTTTCTTGAAAATATCACAAAATAGGAGATGAGTTTGTTTGGGGCTATATGTTATAGAGGTCCGATCCGTACCATATCGGTGGTGTGTACATAGGATGATATTAGATGTGTTTTTACCCAATTCAAAGTGAATACAATCCACCTCAATATGCATATTAAGTTTCTACCAGACCAAAGAGTCCTGCTACTGGAATTGTTATTTAAAATTATGCTCGTATGGCAGTGAGTACAATTAATTTTGGTCTTAAATACGAACATTGCAGACCAGTGTCATTTCATAACCCGCCACCAGAACAGTCTATACCAGTAGCATTTGAATTCCACCATCGCTCCAAAATGTTTTTTCTCTCTCTCTCTCTCTCTCTCTTTTAATATTTGTATTGTATTCGGTTATCAAATTCTAAACATGGAGTGTCGTGTGCCACTCAGTTTATCGCCATGTCGGACAAGTATGACCTCAGCTATATAATATCAACTTTGTTTTTAGAACTACTCTCACATTTCATGAGCATCCGACGCTTGTGCACGCGTCCCACAAGTTTTACTAATTGTTCTCGTTTCGTTGGGCTCAGAAAAGACGATCTTTCTTTACGCTATTTTGACAGAAAAATCTTCAGATATTTAAAAGTATCTATGGACTATTGTCTTTAAAATCGTTTATCAAAAAAGTAATATTTTCTACTATTTCCATACGTGGCACACAAGACCCTAGCTCTATAGTTTTTTTTTTAGATCTATAAACTATTAAAACTGTTTTGAAAGATTCAAAGATTTTAAATTTTTTTTCAACCTTTTTTACAAAGTAAATTTTTTAAATTTTTATTTAACTTACCCTATGCCTTTCACCAGTATAAGGATCACGTTCTCTACGATATACGAGCTCATCGTATCTCGTTCTATCCTCAGGATATACCAGCTCTCGCATTTCCGTCACTAACGTGTGCTGCAAATGCAAAATGAGTTATTAATTATTCAAAGTAGACTTTTAGGCGGCGACAAATAAATGTGTACTCACTTTTTCATACGTATCTAGCATCTCTAATAAGACGGCAACAAAGGCATCTATGGTCATTGCTTTCGCACTATACTCGGCAATATAATACGAAAGACTTGCAAAATGATGTCGCGGCAGCAGTGAACGTGCCTTCTCTTCAACCATGGTCGCAATCTGACCTTTTCGGCGTGCTCTGAAAAATTTTTTTGTTATTAAATTTAGAACGGCGAATATATGAATATATTCAATGTGAATTACCTTGTCCCCGTAGGACTGTATGCGTCCCATGGTTCCATTTCGATTGATGTGCAGGAGTGTGGCACTTTTCCAACATCACGTATCACCAGTGACATGCGCTTGTGATACTTTAACTGACTGACCGCCTCGTCATGCGTCACATCGAGAAACGACTGACCGTTCACTTCGAGTATTTCGTCGCCGATCATAAGACCGGAACGATCTGCAACACTATCTTTATCGACGCCGGTGACGAAAATGCCGAGACCGTACTCGACGCCGCCACGTATCATGAGACCCAACGATTGACCGGGCTCAATGAGCAGTTCAACGCGTCGTATTCTACATTTTGATTGAACATGAAAGAAAATAGACACAATAAGTATTTCCCCTTTCATATATATTGTGTAAAGCAATTGCAAAGTTTCTTACCTATCTCTACGCTCGTTATGCCGTCCACCGTATTCCATGGGCGGCGATGCGGGACGACCATGTCGGTCCATCCAGGAACATGTCTGCCGAAATGGCAGCGAGCCGCTTCCCGTCGCACCCGGTGGCATTGCCGTTGTTTGCGCAGTCTGTGGCAAGAGTGGCGCCATTGAGGCATACATTGGATCACGTGAAGGTGGCCCAAAACCGTGCAGCGGTGCCGTTGAGTTCAGTGTTGGCGGCGATCGCACCGTCATACTTATTTGACGTGACGATTTCAATATCTGCACACATCTCTGCGTTAAGAAAAAATGTGGCAATAGAAGAGACAAAAAAGAGAAGGAGCAGGAGCACAGATAACGGAAATAAGAAAAAAGTAAGAAGAAATAGGCATAAAATAAATAAGAATATGACAAATCATAAATCAAGGAGACAAAATTCAAGCAAGACAACAAAATATGAAACAAAAATTGAAAAAAAAAAAAAAATGTGTGGAAAAAAAGTGTCTAAAAAAAGGTCTTGAAAAATGATATCAGATTGTGCTGTTTGTGCTGTTTTGTGTTGTTTGTTTTTATTGTTTTTTCTTCTTTTAATATTGTTAGGAGTGCATGTAATATTTTATATTCTTTGTTCGGTGTTAAAGAAACAGAAAATTGTGAAGAAGCTTTAAAAATTGCAAATGTTGTGGAAGTACTTCCTAATTTCAAACAAATTACATTCAAAATGGTAACAAATCTAAGAGACCCGCAAACGTTGCTCTATGTGGTTCAAAAGAACCAATATGTTTGGTAATTTTCTCGGAAATGTTTTAAACAAACGCTGTACTATAGCTTAGTCCGATTGGGTATCATCAAATCTAGCTTGAAGAATTTATTTTAGCAGTTGAAATTTTAGGGTTAATATCAACTTTTTGCTATGTTGTCATTTAAAAAAGAAAATCTTTAAATTAGCCCAGTTTCTTATTAAAAAAATAAATAAAAAATGTATGTGTAAGTCACATCTTGTCTCTCAGAGGAAATATGATTTTTGAGTTTGGCGAAACAAAATGTTAAAAAATATTATAACTAATAAATGTTCCCAACTGATTTTAAGAACTTTTCACTCCTACTTAACCATAACCATGACCATAGAGAGCTTGACGTAGTGTTTGGACCGCGGTCGTAAGACAAGCAAGTGGTCAAGGCGAAGTTGAGAGCGCATGACGCCTTCAAATGTATACCCACGTCCCGAAGGCCGGAGTGCAGACATGGCGGGCTTCCTGATAAGGAAAAAGGGTACTGCGACCTATGCATGTCTTTTGTACCCAAATTCAGTTATGGCTAGATTATGAGACTAAGGACATTCTCAGCTGCTTTGATAAGCCTGAGAATGATCTTTGTCGAATAATGTGTGATATGCTCAGGGATTATGACGCAGTGATCAAGCTGCATGAACTAGTTTCGTCACCCTCCAAACAGAGCCGGCATTCCGTTTCGGAGGACAGACCCATTTTATTTAGGTGAAATCTCAGGACTTTGTGACCCGTAAGGTACCATGTGAGTAACCTTAGATCAGCACGACTGAGATAAATATTGGATTTACTAAAACTTGGCAGAGTGAGTTGTTTAGCCTGCCGAAGGCCAGGATAGTGCAGCCATAGACGAGAGATCAAGTCTCTGAAATGATTCTCAATGGAGAGTGTTGCAGAGGCTCAACTGAGCCCAAGAAAAGGTTCAGGGGCGATCATAGGGATTGACGAACCTATCGTGGCTAGTTCGTCTGCAACTTTATTTCCTTTTGTGTATCGCTCTTCGTGAACAGTGAAACTGTTCAAATATCAGTATTAAGTGCTTTTATCACTCTTCGCGAATCGTTCATATTCATTTGAGCACCGTTTCAATTTTTACAATAAAAGCAGTGTTTTATTTTTCAATGAATCAAAACAAAGTCGGTTTATTGTGTTGGTGTAGCGAAACAGTTCATTTAACAGTGATTTTGTGGATCACTCTTCACAAACATTGAAACTGTTCAGTAATCGCTGTTTGTTCTTTCGCGAACTGCGATTTTATCACTGTTTGCAGTCACTTCAATTTTGAAGTTGAAGCTGCTAATTACACTTAAACAAATTAATTTTGTATTTAGATTTGGTTCGGTGGGATGACTGAGTTCGGATAACAACACAAAAGCAACACACGAGGTTTGCTGAACTTAAGGTCGAACATTAAAACTCCTTTTTTAGTTTCAATAGAAAAAAACAACAACAATGAAATGTGGAACAGGTCGCACAGTCAACAATGTTTCGATCTCTACCCACATTAAGCTTTTTGTAAAATAGTTTGGTCACCTTCTGAGTCCATATCTTTGACTGTTTCGTGAAGAATTATTCATTCCGTTAAAACAAAAAGTAAACTCTTTCCCCAAAATAATCAGAAAAGTTTTTATTTTAAATTATATGTACACAAAAACTGGTTGAAAAAATTAAAATAATCTTTAAACGGACAATTGGTTTTAGTTAACAAATTTGATAGAATACTGTATTATAAGGAAGAGGGACCAATTCTTTATAATACAGTATTCTATTGTAAAAAGATTCAATATTCTAAATTTTGGGCTAGGAAGATCGATGTTTTTGAGAACATCCCAAAATTTCCACTTGCTGTTGTACCTAATGTTAAAAGTACTGCTACGTCCTGGCTCCAGATGAGGTGGATACTGTAGTGCTGAGTCACCTCATTACAGTTTTAGATTTGTTGATATTCTAATAAAATACATTTATTTAAAAATGGAAGAAAACCATTTTATAAACTGGGCGTGTTAAACATAACCCCATTTTTGTTTCATCCAATCCAAAATTGACTTGTAATTCCCTCAGTATCCATGGTCCCTCAAGATTATTTTAAGAAACCCTTTATAATTTGTCGATCTGATACATAATTTCTAAAATTTGTTATATGAACAACACGAAATTATTTTGGCAAAACTTTGAAATAAATAATTAAGTACAAAAATAGAAAAACCAAATTGTTCGAAAAAAAGTACAGAAAACTAAAGGAAAATAAATAACATTTACATTCATTCGACTAATCTATTGCCAATTTTTTCTCAGTGTATGTATTAGTGTTTAAAATTGTGTTTGATTATGTTTTGTATTTAAGTGCATTAAAAAGTTTTATTAATTTCCAATAATTACATAAGACAATAATAAATTACACAAGCCATATTCATTTTTTTTTTACAAGTCTCAGCTATTGACTATAAAAATATTCACTTTACTTAGAGGCATCTAGATGGAATAAATTTAATTGATTTATAATCAGTTCAACGCTTTTACATATTAACAAAACCGTGGGAGTTTATCCAGACGATTCAAGAATGTTAAATTGGTATCGGTATGGCAACGCTGACAATATTTTTCAATAGCTAGAACCCGAATATTAGTAGTGCTGTCTCTCAAAGGCCTACCAAAAACAATAAAACTATTTTTCGTGATGCACTAAGCAGTCACGAAAAAAATAAAAACATGTCAGGTACATAAAATATAATTTACAATGACAAAACTAACCGCAAAAGGCCAAATGCAAAACGATAAATAAAAATTGTATGCATTTTTATCGCGTTTCACATACAAAAAGTGTCATTTCTCTATTCAAGACATAATTGGATTTTAAATAAAAGAAATCGATTTATTAAAACTTGATACTATGGTAATTTAGGAATATTGAAAGTTAAGCCGAAAATAAAAATATTTGAAAGATAACTATTTATGTAACTTATTTAAGTACCAAAGTATTTATGAGTTGGTAAATTGGACTACAACTTTTTTAAAATATTTCATATGATGTTGTCACATTTTTCTTTAGACTTATTTTGAATGTACAAATAAGTTTTAGAGGAACAACACAATTTTTAGACAACGCTGTTATTTGTTGTTTTCGTTTTGCTGAGCTTCGATTGCTGTGTGAAGCAGCGTTTGAAAATGCTACACAGTGTTGCCGAATTAGCTACTTTGTAGCTAGGTCAGACTACTTTTTAAGGCCGAATGCTAGAAACATTTTAAAACAGCTACTAGCTACAAATCTAGATATTTTCAAAAATTGGTTGCATATTTGTTAGTTTCGACACTTTTTTTGAGAGAAATTTTCCAACACCATTTAGCAAAGTGTATTGCATCGATATCTTTATCGATAACGATTACTCAAAAAAGTTAATATCTTTTTGCAAGCGTCAGGAAAGCGTAACTCTTAAAGTTAAAAATTCCGAAAGAAATATACAATCAAAAATGACGAGACGCATGGCTTACAAAGCCAGAATTCAAAGACTGGGTGAGAAAAATGACCACAGATTCCACTGAAGTGTTCTGTTTTTTATTGCAAGTGCACGATAAAGGCCAAACTGTGTCATTTGCAAAAACATGCAAAAACAGCAAAACATGTATCGAATGGTAAAAGTTTTGGACAGAAAAACAAAATTTCCTTCGAGGTGGAACCAGTGCCCAAAACCATTGAGCAGGGGGTTGCGTTGTGCCTTTTTGTTGCCGAGCACACTGCAACTTCACAAGTTGATGGTGAATTTAATTAAAACTAAATTAAGAAATAGAATGAGCTGCACGGTGCTAAGCTCTATTTTGGCTATAAGGTAAGAAACAACTATTTTAAATTTTGATATACAAATTAATTTGAGATTTGACTTATAGATATGGATTACACCGACATGGAAAATGTTGTTTCGACAATGACGTTCCAGCAAAGTACCTTAGAAAGGCTAATTACAAAAGCGATAGCGTTGAAAATGATGAGTTGGTGGTCATTAATGAAATAATAACATTATTGAATTAAAAAAGTTGAATTTTCATTAAAAAACTGTTTTCATTTTAGCTACTTTTTTCAGCTATTTTTGAAGAAAGTAAGCTACTTTTAGCTACTTTTAGCCCTCGTTTTAGCTACTTTTGCTGAAAAAGTTTCGGCAACACTGACGCTACATAGAGTTTTTGGTTTTGCTCTCGCTACCGCTACAATTCTGTGATCGTTTTTTTTCGTCGCTGGTTCGTAAAACACCGTTATTTTAGGCTCATCGCCTGCTACAATACGTTTTAGTAAAAAAAACACGATCACAGAATTGTAGAAAAAACGAAACACACGAGAGCCGTAATAAATAAAAAATTTCATTTGCTCTGCTCTGCTCCCGCTCTCAGTTTTCAGCTACAGCTACGGCTAAGCAGCAGATTTGCCAATTTAGCTGATTTTCAGCTAGTTTTAGCCGATTTTAAAGAGCACAAGCTGATTATTTTTCGATTTAGCTGATAGCAGAATTTTTAGCTGAATTGTTTTATGTTTAGCATATTTTTTTATTTTTAGATTTTTTATTTCTATTCGTCTTAATAGCCCGTTGACAAATCAGAGGCAACAATGTTCTTGAGCACTGATGTTAACGTAGCTCTAGTTTTCTCTTTTGCACGCATGAATTACATATCCGATTAGCTGTTTTGTTGGCATAGTGTACAAATTGACAACACATTTTTTGAACACTAAACGTTATTAATACAAAAGTGATTTTTAAATTTTGTGTGTAATATACCAACAGAATATAAGCAGAATTTTCGTGATGCGTTGTTTTCAAATGCCAGATTTTAAATATTGGATTGGCAAAGATTTGACCGATACAGCAACGGCGTATTGCAAGTGCACCTTTTCGTCTAAATTGTGCATATTAAAAGCGCACGCCACCGCCAAGAAGCATAAAGCTGCAACAAGCTGCTTTTTTTTATTGTCTTTGCCTTGTTCAAACGCCGAAGTTGAACGAGTGTTCAGTTAAATGATCATTGTAAAATCCAAACTTCGGAATAGGTTGCACTCAGACTCACTAAATTCAATTTTGTGTATAAGGTTGCACTCGCTTTAATTTAATATTCTAAATTTTTATCCTACTTTTCATTATTGTTTAATATCTAGAAACAGAACCATCGGAATGACAAATGTTGTAATAATTACAAATTACCTCAAAAATATTTAAGAATGATCGGAACTAACAAGACTTATAATAATGTCGATGATGAAATTGATTTAGATGATATTGTAGCACTTCTATAGAATAGTTAAATGAAGTAAAAGTACTTTAATAAAATTAAGCTTAATTTTAGCTTATTTTGTTAAGAAATTTAGCTTATTTTGGCTGATTTTTTTTCTTGATTTAGCTGATTTTTTCGGATCAGAGTTGGCAACACTGCTAAGCAGAGCACATCATTTCATTTTTTTGCTATTGCTACAGTTAATGACGCGAAAAACTACAAGCAGAGCAAAGTAAATCCTTTTTCATTTTTCGGCTATGGCTAGCATTATATTTATAACTCTTGCTGCTACAGAGTAGTAATTGCGAACGCTGGGATTATACGCTGAGGATTAAACTCCATCAATAAAAATGTATGTTTTAATAGTCTTTATTGGCCCAAGATCCATGCTATATACAAAAGGAGCATGCTGAAACCTTAGGAATAACTCAGTAGATAATTTCAAACTTTAAAGCAAACATGTCAAAAACAGCCTCTTATGGTCAAGTTCTATAGAAACGGGAACAGGTATGATGAAAATTGGAGTAAAAAGTACAAATATTTTTACTAATGCCAAAAAACGTATTTAAATAACTTTTGACACAACTGAACAACATTTTATGGGAAAAATTGTATCAGATCCTCTTCAATGTTTTCAATGACTACATACTAGAGATAAGGAATGGGCTGGGCTTTTGTCGTAGCCCATTTATTTTTCGTGTTCGTGCGGTTTCGTATTTAAACACAAGAGACAGAACAAGAAAAATAAACAACATTTTCCATTTTTTTTTATTTGTATACTTATTATATGACTTCTCGGCCAATTAGACAGCGATTTTAAAACGATATATTTATATAGTATATGTACACATATGTATATAAACTCAAGAGAGACTTGATATGGAATGCATTTGAAAGGTAGTTTAAAAAATACTTTTGACGTATTCAAGCAATTTCTAAAGTTTGGACCTAGGGCTCAGTAAATTATTGATTTGGGGCTTAATGGTTCCTTTAAACCTCTAAAGACATATCTTTGATATGAGAATGCCTAGAAACTTGATATTGGGCGCATTTAAAAGATGGTTACGTGTTTGAAAGATCTCCGATAATCTAGAGACTTAAAAGATAAAAAAGTTGTTTTCTTCGAAAAAAATGTAGCTGAAAGATTAAACTACATTTTTATTTTATCTAGATTTTTAGTAAGTTATGTATTAAATTAAAATTTTTTCCATTGAATACAGTAAAACAGTCTAAAGGATCGATTACGATTTTCTTTGCATAAAATTGTATTTATTTGAGTCAAAAAAGAATTAAAATGCGTAGCAGGTTTTTTTCGGCATCCACGGCAGATGTGACAAAGTTTAACTAAAAACAAGAAAAAACGTTAACTTCGATAGAACCGAAGCTTAAATACCCGTCACACGAATCTTTAAAGAGTTTATGTGAGATTATAAGTGGCTTAGATAAAACTGCGAGATGGAATGGGTGGAGTAATAAGAGGTAAGTTTGTACAGGGCTATACGTTATAATGGTCCGATCAGTACCATATCGGTGGTGTGTACATAGGATGGCATTAGATGAGAATTAACCCAATTTGAAATGAATACATGCATAAATAATACTATTTTCTAACAAAAATTCGAAAATAGGCGGTAAATTTGTATGGGGGGTATATCTTAAAATGGGCGTGGCACCTTGGTTTCGTGTTTTTACAAAATTTGAAGTGAATACCTGCATAAATAATACCTATTTTCATACACAAATTTGAAAATGGGCGGGTTTATATGGGGGCTATAACTTAAAATGGGAGTGGCATCTTGGTCTTGACACTGGATGATAAAAGAAATGTTTTTACCCAATTGGCAGCGAATACATTCATAAATAATTAGTGTTTCAATACAAAAAATCGAAAAGAACGGTAAGTTTGTATGGGGGCTTTACCTATAAATGGAAGTGGCACTTTCATTCTCGAACTTAACATAGTCGTTGCCGAGAAAAGCTTAAGTTGTGTTTGGCGGGTATAAAAACGTTGTCTTGAAAAAGGAAAGGGGATTTTGAATCAAACTAGAAGTATGTAATGACAAATGGAAATTCCATTTCTACTTTCGTGCATTTTGCACCGCAGTTTCCAGCATATCGGGGGTTATAAGCGGTATTTCGTAGCGAATACCAAATATGATCGCTCAACTCGATTTTGTAGCTCATATGTAGGATAGATACGAGATAACTTGTAGTTATGCTTTCACGACTGAAGTTTTCTTTCTTTCTTGTCTTTTTTTGTTTTTTTTTCTTTTAAGTCAAACAAACAACAACAATGTAATTGACACTGAGCTGTACCCGAAACTATTATCAAGTCTATTATCGTGTAAAATAGGCAAAAGAAAATCACATTAAAAATCAATAAACTGCACAATAAAATTACTTTTTCGATAAAGTTCTGCCGTAAAAAATTTATGACAATATTAAGGCTGACATTGTCTTCGTGCACCCGGCAACCCGGCAACACAGCTGGCTGTGTGATAGGCAACTGCTGTGTATTTATTTGCCATTAGTTTGCGTTTTGGAGGCTTATTGGGTTGGATGTTTGCTGTTTCATAATATTGTAGGTACTATATGTATATGTATGTACATAGTAGTATGTTCGTAAAAATGTGTTTAAATCGATTATAATCAATAGCTTGCCTTGGGTTGGCTTGTGTTTGTTCTAATTTTTGTCTTTCGCTTATAATAAAATACGAATACAAATACAAATAGAATAGAAGACTACCTACATACAAACATAGAAAGTTTTACTTAGTATATAGCTAAAATGTATCTGTAATTAATCATAGAAAACTCACTTTTAATGCTTCCTCGTGATTGATTGACGTAAACGGCGTGCCGTTCACTTCTAGGATTGTATCACCTGGACGCAAGCCAGCGCGCTCCGCCACTGAGTTCTCTTCGATGCGTGAGATGTATACGCCTAAGCCTAAAAATAGAAAGCATCAATATTAATTAAACAACTTATTACATAAATCAGTTAAGACATTTAAGTGATATTATAGTCCAATATACTGGTAACCCTTTTATATTGTTTATAACAAGGCGCTTTGCCATCAGCTTCCCAGATACTGAGATATTCGAGGGAAAAAAAGTCAATGCTTTTGAAAATAAAAGACTGTAGCATAATTTTTTTTTTTCGAATTACTTAAATGACTACTGTTAATATTTCAGTGATAACCCAACAATCGAAAAAATAGAGAAATGAAAATGAAAATTTTAGGTGTAAAAAAATCCAAAAGTTCCAAAAGAAAAAAGGGAAGACCTCAATAAAAACGAATTTTAAATACCGTCATACATAATTTGCCGTAGATATTTCCACGCAAGGGAGGTTAGTATGGGGTCAAAGACCCGCAATGAAATCAACCAAAATTATACTGAAGTCTTGAAGTGTTTGGACCAAATTTTAAGCGAATACGAAAATTGGATAATATGGTGGGCTATCCCTTACAAAGCATACAGTTTAAGTTTAAAATTTCAGCTCATTATCTTCAAAACTGAGCGAATAAATAGTACGGAAATAATTCAATTACTTCGTATAGTCAAGCTGATCAAGATTAATTATGGTGATATGGTGGGTTTTAAAAATTGGTTCTTTTTAAATCTATGAAAAGCTTTCATTATGTTCGTCTACTTGGGCTCTCAAAAAAAATAAGAACAATAACACCGATGCAACTTTGGTCTCGGTTAGCAAATAAGAAGTGGAGTTTTATTCAGAACAACGAAAATCAAACTCTACAAGACGCTGATTATCCCAGTCCTGATGTATGGCGCAGAAACATGGGTCATGTCAGAGGTTGACAAATCAGCGTTATGAACATTTGAGAGAAAAATTCTTCCAACCTACCAGAGTGGACAACGAATTAATACCCTAAATGATGCCCAGGCTTGTAATAAGCTGTAACGGCCACACAAATATATCTTTTAATGTAATTTTTAAAATTGTGATCAATAGTTAATTTATTTACGAAAAGTGGAAGCCCTTACCGATCAAGTTCGGATAAAAAAAATATATGTTATGATAAAATCACTTAAATGTGTTCTTCACTCTTAAGTTTTTAATAGAAGGTGCTTGGGCTCGAACTTTTTATGAATTTTATCAGGGCCACAGCATTTTTGAGTGTTTGCTCCTAATCATGAACCGAACCATTTATTCTGAAAGAAAATGGTTTTGCACCAAAACCTGAACCATATAAGCGGCAAAAATGGTTCGGTTCAAATGGTTTCGCCGTTTCTTCAAAAGAACTTTATTTTAAATATTGTGACATTATAAAACCTTGCTGAGTGAAGATTTTGCTTGTAATTATGACAAATTATGAATATTGCCGTGATTTCTTACAGTCATATAATTCGTTTTTCCAAATAAATAATATTTCTGAAGTGGCATCAGGCTCGAAGGGAAATAATATTATTGATCAAAATAAATGTAGTTCTGATCTCAACTAGGATTTTCGAAATAAAAATTATTAATATTTGACATTGCAAAATTGATTTTTGAACTACAAGAGGATGAAAAAAAAATTAAAAGGACTTAAAAATGGCTTTTCAAAGCCCCTTCGTTTATTTCGATGTACTTTTCTAACTTTGCCTCAAATCCTTTGGAATGGTTGTTTTGCTACGATGACAGAATTTCATTGGGTCGCATGTTCGTGTATTTAATGTGCGCGCCTATTTAACTTACAACAACAACTTATTTATAATTTATAAAGCACGTGTGCGTGCACACACAAACACACACACACTCATGCAAACACAAACAAATGCTTTATCTTTGTGTTCAAGAGTGAGAGAGAGAGAAAGTGTGCTGTATTTGTTTTTTTTCGCCTTAAATAGATTTTTATCGATTTTAAAGCCACATCGTAGTAGTCAAAGCCATTTGTTTGACTTGTAAACTAAAAATAAAATGTGTTCATTCTCAACGTATAGAATGTATCTGACGTATTGTAACAACGAACAACAAAAAAGTCAATAAACGCGCTGTAAGCCGTACACAACACTAATAATATGTGTAGTAATTTATCCAATACTATCACATTTCAACCCAAACCAACACCCACAGCGAAAAATCTTTGCCATTCCAATTGAATTCAGTTTCATTGAAGTTACTTCGATTCAATTCACTTCACTCCACTTCATTTAAGGTAAATCACGAATATAAATAGTAGGTACGGAGTGCTCTTCTTGTTGATATTGTTTTTGCGGTTCAAAATAGGTGCGAATTGCTTTTAGAAATGTCAACCAAACAATCGACTTTTACGTCAAACAAAGCTCTACGCCCCGCCGTTACCTCGTTTCGTTAGACCATTCATACAATTGTTTTATATGTTTACCTGATATTTTCAATTGACAATTGGCATGCACTCTCACTGACCCAGCTTTATTTCTGAACATTTTTTCCTTTTTTTTTTTCACTGAGGAAGTAAATGAAGTCAATTCAAATGCATTGAATTGAATATTAAACAGAGAATAACGAAAAAAATATTCAATTATTCAATTCAATGGATGTATTTTTGTAAAACAAATTACTTTACTATTTATTAAATAAACATTTTAACAATGCTAAGAAAAAGGTTTTATTGCAAAACTGTCAGCAGCAATAATACTGCAAAATTTACAAATGTATTTAAGAGATTGCTGCTGTCAAGGCTAAAGTCCCATATAACACTTGAAGTGACCTATAAAGGATGTAAAAAAATGAAAGGTGACACACAAATCTAATTCAGGCGCATCACACAAATCTCTACCAACCGAACTTGTGACTAAAATCAGTGAACCATCACCACCAATTGAGCATAAAATTGAAAATATTTCTAGCGATGAAAGTGGTGTTGATTTCTATCATAAACGAATGCGTTTATCAGAAAGTGATTCTGATTAAAAATTAATTTTTATACCCTGTACCCAAAGGGTAAAAGGGTATATTAAGTTTGTGCGAATGTATGTAACAGACAGAAGGAGCCAAGATAGACCATATAAAGTATATATATTCTTGATCAGCATTCAAAGGGTAGTCGAACTAGCTATGTCTGTCTGTACATCCGTCCGTCCGTCCGTCTAGACCCATTTTAAGGGTTACCCCCATACAAATTTACCCCAAAAGTTTGGGTTTTTGCATATTAACGTCATTGTTCTTTATTCTAGGAAGTTCAAAATTAGTATAAATTATGAGTAGGATAGTCCCAATGAAAAAGACCAATATGGGTAGGTCCATACAAAGATATATCCGATTTTTTAAGTCTTTGTGTGAAAATTCAATTCAATAAGGTATGGTATGGTATGATAGTAAAATAGAACCGATCTTAAGGTTCATAAAGATTGGGTACAGGGTATCTTGCAGTCGAGCATACTCGACTTCAGCGTTCTTTCTTGTTAATGATCTGTTTTTAAGTTTAAGGATTTGTTTTGTTAAAATTAATATGAATTTTAATTATATGTACTTTATTCATCTTCTTTTAGCTGATACTTAATATGTGAAGCCCATCCCCTCGTTTTATGTGGATACTCTATCTTTTTCAGAATTAGGTGTACATTACTTATACAAAAACAATTGAACAAAAAAGAATGTCAACTTGTGCAAAATTGATTTTTATATTTTTCGAAAATTAATTTTTATAAATAAAATTCCTATGCTCTGTTTACACTAAAGAGTTTTTGTGTAGAGAATAGTATGTAAAGTGTAAAAAAATGTGCCGATTGTGTTTAGAAATCCGGACTACTTTACGGAAATATTGTTCTACGTATAGCACTAAAAAAATAAATTTTCGTAATACATTACCTGAATGCATATACTATAGAGCATAGAGTTTTCTATAGATAGTATAGTGCGAATTATTTTATTGTTTTATTTGCAAAGTATCGCTAACCTTCGAATTGGTGAAACAATTGTTTTAAGATTGGAAATCAATCATTTAATAATTTGCACAAATTTCGAAATATATAACAATTTCAATAATTTTCTATGATTTCAAAATTTGGAAAATTTTCGATAATATGAAAAATTTTAAAAAAGAAAACCATTATTTATTTTTAATAGGTATTGCTAAAATATTAGGGCATGTTAGCATAAAAAAATGTATACGTGATGGGAAACTTATAATAAATTTAACAATCGATAGTCAAAGATAGTTTGTTTAAGGCATCGGCAGACAAACATGAGTCAAATCACTGTGAAATATAGGTCTTTTAGCAATAATTGTATGCAAAGATTCTAAATAGTTTTAAAACAACTATTGCTTATGGAACATTGTGTCAAAAATTGTAAACTAATTTTAGTATCGATATTGTTATCGATAATTTTCCCGCACTAACAGTTTTATATGTAAGTGTGTATGTTTAATAATGCACTTAGCAGAGTTGTCAAAGTTCTTTGACACGCAGTTTTGTAGAGATACTTAAAACAACCAACGGGAGATTTACTAGAGATTTATGTGGCACTCTAGATTTAGATATATTAGTGATTCAATGTTATTCGATGTCAGTTAAAAAAGACTTAAAAGCATTTCCTAACAAGAAAGAACATTGAAGTTGAGTATGCTCGACTGCAAGATACACCGTACCCAATCTTTATGAATCTTAAGATCGGTTCTATTTTACTACCATACCATACCTCATTTTCATACAAAAACTTAAAAAATTGAGTATATCTTATATGAGGGCTATACCTAAAATTTTGTTGGACCTACCTAGCTACTGGTCTATTTCATTGGGACTATCCAAGGCATATTTTTATACTAAATATGAACTTCATAGAATAAAAAACAATGACGTTTTTATGCAAAAACCCAAAATTTTGGGCTACATTTATATAGGGGCTATACCTAAAATTTTGTTGGTCCCACCCATATTGGGATATTTCATTGGGACTATCATAGACATAATTTATACTAAATTTTAATTTCCTAGAATAAAAAACAATGACGTTTATATGCAAAAACCCAAAATTTTAATACATTTGTATGGGAGGTACCCCTTAAAATGGGTCTAGAGAAAAGCCGTGAACACTTGACGGCTCAGGAGAGTCTAAATTTCAAACATGGTGTCTCTATCTCTTAAAGTCTCCGAGATAATCTCTCATACGGCAGACAGCAGGGCAGACGGATGGACGGACGGACAGACAGACATAGCTAGTTCGACTCCCCTTCCAATGCTGATCAAGAATATATATACTTTATATGGTCTATCTTGGCTCCTTCTGTCTGTTACATACATTCGCACAAACTTAATATACCCTTTTACCCTTTACGAACAGGGTATAAAAATGGAGAGTTTTAGTAAACCCCTTAAAAAAGCACAATCTATATTTTTCAGAAGACTAAAAGCTTGTTTCTCACCTCGGACCTGCTTCAACTAAACAAAATTGACATCTCTTGGGAGTCAAAACTTAAATATTTAGGAGTTATTTTTGATAATTTCAATGCTATTATAAAATACAATTATCATTTATTGATTGTACTAAATAAGTAGGAAAGACACTTACCTGAGTCTTTTCCTCCTTTGACGCAGATGCCGAATCCATGATCGACTTGTTGATCACGTGACATGTTAACGGTACGCGTTGTTAATTCATGTATATTGGGTATACTTCTATCTCGATCGCGATAGATCTGAAAACAATATTAAAAATGATTATGGATCGATATGGTAAATACTCGTAAATTGGTAATTGTTTTGACTCACTTGATGCGTTGTCGAAGGCGGACTACTGGCTGGACTGCGTCGTCCCATGCGATCTGCGCGCGTCGCACCATTGCTGCTATAATGATAGCTGCTCGTAGGAACTGAAGACGATTGTGTGGCACCAAACATACGCAATACCTGCTCCGGTGAAATGGGTCTTTTCTTGTTACCGTTCGCCAGAGCATGACGTGTGCCACCTGCCGTTGATGTGGGCAGTGTACCAGCAGTGCCGGCAGCCATGTGACTAGATGGTGAAGAGGATAAATACGCGGAACCGCGCCCTGGTAATGAACCACCTTTTGTCGGTACGCCCGCTGAATTGTAATAGTAGTGAGGTGAATGCGGGCGTTCGATGATTGTGTATGAAGTGCCAGGAGGGGAGTAATAAAGACCCGAGCGACCGCCTCCCGTGCGCAATGAACTTGTGCTGTTAGCAACGCGCGAACTGTAGGGGGCCACCGACGCCAGTTACTCCAACGCTACCCGGCGGTGGGCTAATCATGCCAAAGGAGATATCCTCAGCTTCGTAGCTGCTCGTTGGTGCTGCACTGCGTAAATGATGAGCGGCAGAAAGTCCCGCTGAGCCGCCTGTTGGCACGCTCGACGATGATTGTGTGGCCCCACCGGCCCCTGTGGCATGGTAATAGCCGCGTGAGCTCCAACGCGGAGGTCCAAGATCGCATAATTCTGCATAGTCGTTGCCAGCTGCGCTCATTGTCAGGGGGTCGCCGTCGTATGGTAAACCACCACCCCCAAGGCGCATTACACTGTTGGGCTGTATGGGAATAAATGAATAAAAAAGAAAAAAAAATTGAAATAGAAAAATAAAAGTTTGTTTGCACATTTGTTATAAGCCGCACAGGTGATACTGACGGCGACTGGCTTCGCTGACTGACTTTACAAAGCGCTTTTTTAGTTAGCAACTCATTCGATTCAAATTCACACTTAATTCCAGCTCAACCGTTTTTGCATTCATCCTTTCATCCTTTCATTTAGTCACATGCATGCATCTATCAATTCCATTTCATTCCATTTAAGCAAAGCTTAATCTCTAGAGTCATATGTTTGCATTTTCCTTTTTCATTTTTTCATTTTTCCAAAGAACAAACTTTTTCATGCGCTCACTGCTCACTGGCTTTTGTCTGTACGAATTTTGTTTTTTGTTTCGGCATCAATGAGCGAACTTATGCTTCGCTTCATTATTTATGTGCCAACTTTGCCAAACAATGAATGCCAACAAACAACACGCGACTCTCGCAAAGTCGCGTTACAAAGGAGACGAACGGGCAGGCAAACAAAAAAAAAACAAACAAACTGAAGCAAGTAAGTGAGGACACTCACTGCTTCCTTCGTTTTCTTACAGCCAATAATGTCCTTTTTTGATTTACGATACACATTTACATTTGTTGGGTTTTTACTACAAATTGGCAAGCAGGCGACACCATTAGAAAAAAATATTGTAAGTACTCGCAACTCGCAATATTTCAATGTATATTTTATAAATATCAATAAGAAAATCAACATTTTATAACCCGCACCATTCTCATTCATTCAAATTTACAAACATTCAATTTTGACAACTGCTAAACAATTCTCTACACAGTAAAAAAAATATATGCGTATTTATTATTAGTCTTAAATTGATTATAATACTTCTTCTCTGGCTATATTATATGACGTTTATACGCATACAGCGGTCGTCACTACTACTGAGAAAACAGTATACAGAAACAATTTTTTTCCACCCAAGTTCACTATTTCACACACTCTTTTAGTCAATTGCTAATTGAAAGGGAACTCTGGATACTAAACAACAGTAAAAGTGTTGAGCCATAACAGCCATTTTAACCAGAAACCCTTTTGATTATAATAAAAGAAAGCGAATTTTGCAATGTTTTTAGCATAAAAAAATTATCATCCATTAAACCAGGCATCTCAACTGAGTTCACAACCTCTTATTTGACTATAAACGTAAGCGTAATTCCATTTCAATGAAGGACGATGTTCAACCGCAATCCGAAAGAGTTTTTGTAATTGTTGACGAAGCATCGATCCATAACACCAGAGTCCAATGAACAAAGAAATTATTGAACTTTTTCGAGTAAATGTGTACCAAAAAAGGCTTAGATGGGTCTGTCGGGTCTGTGTTGTTCACATTGATTTGAAAGTATAAAACATATTAAATCGATCCGTCTTTAAATATGAACCATATTTATAAAATTTAAATTTAAAAGATATTAAAAGAAAAAAACGGTTTATATTGGGGCTTTATGTAATCCGATTCAAACCAAAATAAAAATGAAAACATATGTTGGTATTAGAAACAGATTTACTATACAATATTTGAAATAAGTAGCTTAATAAATAAAAGATATTTCATACGTTTGTCTGTCTGTCTTTTATAAAATCCTAACTAACAGGACATGAGTTTAAAGATGTCAGCTCAAAAAATAGCTGAAGACATGTTTTGGAATATTTGGACAATGACTCGCCCAAGGTCCTTTTGCAACTTGATTTGTTTCTTTACGTCAAAGCCACACTTTCTTGTGAAGAATTGTGATCGAAAAACTTATTAAAAATTTAATGAATTTCTGTTGCCAATGAATGTAAAATATTTTTTGATATTAATATTTAAATGATGTGTAGAACAAATATTCACGACCACTAAGCAGAGTAAAACATTTTCTGACGGAGATAATAATAATTGTATAGCCTTAAAAAATGGTGCATACTTTCAGGCGTATGCTTTATAAATGATAGTTTTCGTTCTGGATTATGTTGGGTTCAGGCATTAATGAAGAACTTATTTGCTGGATTATGGCTGAAATTTTTGTTGAAAAATATAAGTGGTACTTCATGGGATGAGCAGTAGAACTTCAAGAAATATTGATGTTTTGCATATTTTGTTTGCATCATCGATTTCATTATGTAGTTAAAGAAATGATACTTGTAATATTTGCAAATCATAACACGTGGGGTAGCCCTAGGTTAGGTTAGAATGGCCGACGCGAATTCTCGCGACGTCACCTAGGCCATAAAGGCCGATTGCGATACCATATGATCCCTCTTTTATTTTCTTCTACTCGAACCAGCTCGATTTCCTTATGAAGGCGGCTACTGCACCAATCTTGACTGATGCAATATCCGCCAGACGGCCTACCAACTACGGTAAACCTTATTCTCTCAAGGGCTGGGCTGTGGCAGCGAAAATGTTCTTCTTTCTCCTCCTTTTCCTCGTTTCTACCATAGAAGTCATTTGATGCTACCCCTACTCGGACGGCATGTCTTCCCACCAGGCAGTGTCCCGTGAGAGCGCCAACCATCATGGATGGGGTCTGTCTATTATGGCGCATGAGTTGGGCTGTTCGTTTAGTGCTAAGTTTCAAAATATTACATTAGGGATTTGTGGTCCACCTAGTCTCTGCCATTCTGATTATTTCCTCTTTTACTCTCAGCTTCAGAGAGGTCATGGGAATTCCAGTCGAACTCCTCCCAGGCGGAATAACGGAATTTGTACCTTCTTTGGCCAATCTATCTGCTTCGCAATTACCAAATATATCTTGGTGATCTGGAACCCATGTGAGACAAATATCCCATTGCTCAGCCATCTTGTTGAGAGATGTGCGGCCTGAGAGATAGTTTTGGATGTATTATTGTAAGAGTCAAGTGCTTTTAGGGCAGCCTGAATATCCGAAAAGATGTGTACTTTTTGCTTACCACCTGAGTGGAGCCCCAGATAATGCATAACTTCATGTATGGCGATCATTTCAGCTTGAAAAACGCTGCAGCGATCGGGAAGTCTGAAGGATTCTCTAATCTCCAGGTCCGGGGAATAGATAGCTCCTCCTACCCTTCCCTCGAGTTTGGACCCGTCTGTGTAAATATTAATGGTGCTGGTTTCATAATGGGGTAAGTCCTCCAATTGTACTCTTTTGTACTTCTTACCAAATGTTGATTTGGGGTAGCCCTGACGACTTACCGATTTGAGCCATATTCAGCGTACGGGTATAACTCTCTTTTAATAGTTTTGAGATTAAGTTTCAGTAAAATAGTCAACGTTTAAAATATATCTTGCAGACATAATAATGTAAAATGCTATGGAAGGTGCTCCTAGGTACTGACCATTTCGGACCATTTAAATAGAATTTAACTTGCCTAGCATATAAAATTCAACCTGAACAAATTGTCAAGAGCCCAAATTCAAAATAACTGTTTTATAGAACTATTCAATTATTGGAACCTGCGTCATTTAATTTTTTTACTACTGTGACTCTGGAACTCAAACTACTTTGACAAAATCGATTCCTTTGGCATACATAATGAGTTTAATATTTTGTGCCCAGTCATTATGTTCAAGTAACCACATGCCACTTGCTGCTGCTTGTATTTCTCGCGGTGTATATATGTATGTATGCATGTATGTACATATTGTATGTATGTATGTGTATGTACATAAAATATATTGTAAACAGTAAGATATTTCGTATTTTCTCATGACCTTGCTGTGCAAATACTCAAACAATGCATACAGTTAGCCCAGTCTCCCCCCTTCGTTACTCTAATATCCATCTGTCGTCCTTATACTCGTACACGACACACGATACACAGCACAGTGTTTAGCCTTAGCTGTCGTAGTCGACGCTTTGCTGTAGTCGAAAGCCACAAGGACATTTTTCATTCAAGCTGATATATTAACATGTGTTAGTGTGTGTGTGTTTTTTGTGCATGTGTATGACATTTTTGGTTTTTTATGTGCTTCGTTAGTATTTTTGTTATTTGATTTGAAAATAACTAGATATGCACATTTCCCTTTTATTTTTTCTTTCTTTCTACAATACAATTTTTATTCTTGATGTCATTTTCGAGCCAAATAGCACAAAAAGCACACAATATATTGTATATATTTGTATGTATTTTCATGTATTGTTGTTGCTACAAGTATTTAAAATTATATTTCGCAAATTGCCCACACTAAAATGCCGCTCGCCCGCACGTTCTTCTTTTGCCACAACGCCGCCGTCGCCGCCACTGGTCAATTAAATTTAAACGGCAATTATTGTATTTGCATTTGTATAAATGCTCTCTGAAATTCAAACGAATTCCAATTAGAATTTATGTTTTTGTCTTTAGTTTGACTGTTCGAAATAATTGAGCTGCTCAGTTAGTGTAAATGAATGAGGTAGACAGACGACTATAAAACTCTGAGTTGTTATATTTGTAAATAAATAGTAAAAATGTAATAAAATTATGTGTGCGCTTCTCTTGTTTCCTTAATAATTTAACTCAAAAATGCTAAAATTTGAAAATATGCCACGAATTTCTTTTCGATGCATTTATCATTCTTCACATAAAAGAAATTTTTGGCAAGTACGCTGTTAGTTTCTTTTGAAATCTTTACGTGCCTTCTTCGTTGTAGAATGATATTCTTTTGCTGCAAGGAAGCAATTATAATAATCGCAGGAAGTTGACGACTATCTTTGTTGAACTTGTCTGTTTGTAAGTATCATGCATGCTGCAATTAGTTCTTTTCGGTTTGGTGAACGCTAATTCAAAACTGTTGCCGAAGGAATATGCTTTCGAGCGAGTGTCACTTTAAAATTTGCATTATGGACCATGTTCCCATTTTCACCTACTTTTGAGTTCTGTGTTTTAAATGAAACCACATGATTTAAATTTAAGATGACCATTCTGCCTTATAAAACTCGCCAAATGAGGAAAGAGGAAGTTCGTTTAAAAGTGAACACTTGACTTAGGTGAGTCTAAGTTTTAAATATGGTGGTTGTATCTCTTACAGTCTCCAAAATAATCCGTTTCATACGGCAGATAGCAGACAGACATACATATATATACAGATCGAGAGGAAAGTCGATCCTCCTTTCAATATGTATTGCTCTACAGCCGATTGTTGGCCTTGGCAGCATGTAAGGCTTCGCACCAGCGGCTGAAATTTAGTTCGACTCGATACCAATTTGGAATGCCGATCTTGCATATGTCTTCCAAAATCTGGTCCTTTCAATTCAAGTCTTGCTTATAAACTTTTTCTTGCCAGAGCCTCTGTATCTATCCGACAAAGGTGACCAGGACAGCCTTTTGAGCTGGATGTTGCTGACTATGTCGATGTCAGCATATAGCTCGCACAGCTCATCGTTCGTGCGTTTACGAATGTCATTTCCCAATCTAATGGGCCAAAGATTCTCCGAAGTATCTTCCTTTCAAACAAGCCCAACGCTGACTTATCCGCTATGGTCATGACCCATGCTTCTGAGCCATACATCAAAACAGGCACGATTAGCGTCTTGTAGAGTTTAATTTTTGTTTCTCTGGACAGTACTTTACCTCGAATTTGCTTATCGAGACCAAAACAGCTACGGTTAGCAAGAGTGAGTCTTCGTTTAATTTCCTGACTAGTGTTGTTGTCGCTGTTTACATCTGTGCCCAGGTAGTCGAAGTTTTCTATAACCTCAAAGCTACAGTTCTTTGTCATCAAAGACCGTCTATGTCGTGTAAATTGTCTGCGGGTCGATACCAAGTACTTCGTATTGCTCTCGTTCACCGTTAGACTAATTGGTCGGGACTTTTTTTCAATGTCTGAGAAAACTCCGGTGAATGCACGATCATATTTGCCGATTATGTCTATGTCGTCGGCATATGCGAGCAGCATAGTTTCTTTGTAGAAAATATTGCCCTTGACGTCAACGTTTGACCATTGTTTCAGTATGTACTCCATCAGGAGAAAGTCGCACGACAACGCATCGCCTTGTCTAAAGCCTCTCTTGGTGTCAAAGGTGTCAGATTTTGACGACACTGACAGCGCTTTGGGTGTTCGTCAGCGTCATCATACAGAGGCAAACTATTTTTTGCATGGATACCAAGTTCAGTCAGTGTTTTGTAGAACTTTGATCTTATTGGCGTGTCGAAAGCGGCTTTGAAATCGGCAAATAGGTGGGGTGTATCAATTTGTTTTTCTTTAGTCTTCTCCAGGATTTGGAGTAGTGTCAATGGTCGATTAATTCGGCCTGAAACCACACTGCCACTGTCCAATTATACTTCCTACGTAAGGTTTCGTTCTATTACACAATATGTTCGATAGGATTTTATAAGCGATTGGAAGGAGACTTTTTCGCGGTAGTTTGTGCAGTAAATAACTCTGCAGGTAATTCGTCTGCGCTTGCCGCTTTGTTAGTTTTAAGCCTTTGTATAACTTCTAAGACCTCGTCATAGTCTAGTGGCTCCACAGGAATCCCATCATCGGTCGGATGACCGAGATATTCATTATCTTCGCTGGTAGTATTGTTCCCGTCATTGCCCCCAAGTAGGGTAGAGAATTGGCTCCATCATAACTTTAGTAATTCCTAAACATCTGTTACCATGTTTCCTTGTTCATCCTTACAGAACGAGGCTCTTTGCTTTTAGCCTCGGACCTCGTTTCTGCTACGCATAATTTTAATCTCCTCCATTTCACGCCTTTCCAGTTCTCTTTCTCTTTTTTGTTTTTACACATCATAGAAGGAGACTTTTCAAAAATTTGCTTCCATTTATTTTAAAGTGTGCTACTGACTTATGAATGATTTCATATTCATATACATATATGGACAATATAATATGTACATACCTTCATATGTATGTACTTGTAGGCAACACGTGTAACGCATATTTTTTTTTGTATATATATATACCGTGTACATACATAATTATTAAGTATTCATAAATGTCCATTTGTATATTACAAATACATACTATATATATTAGTCTTCGGTCAACGAATGCTCATTACTTGCAAATATTTAAAAACAATGAATCCAATGAACATAATGTATGTAAATATAAAAATTCATATACAAATAAATATGTATATATGATAGCGCCAAAGGTTATTACAACTTACTTTGTATTAGTATTTGTAAGGATATTAATAACTGTTAAGCATGTAAAAGCTCAATTATCCATTTTGATACGAAAGGCCGTTGGTTATTTTAGTAAGTTGTTCTATGCAATACATATGTATGTTTGTATGTGTGTACGCATAGTAAGTAGCAATAACATTTACGACATTTAGACAAACAATACCCAGATATGTACATATATACTGGGTGCTTCGTATAAATTAAAAGAAATAGAAACATAAATATTAATCGCATACCGCATACATTAAAAAAGATTGTGATTTCATCGCAGATGGCTCTAACGCAAATAGTTGGAAATAGCAAAAGAAATAAACCACCCTGTATACGTACATGTATTTTCACAAAATTAACTTATAATAAGAACTACCAAGCAACGAACTTCACAACCAACATATACAACTTCTCCCACTCTTTCTCAACCTTCTAGAAAAACAGACTTTAAATCAGTTACAGGTGAATAACACTTCGACGCCAAACTGCTAATAGTCATATAAGTACTCCTTCTTCTCATATCTTTGGTTTGAGCTAGGTGTAAGAAGATACTTTTTTCTTTTAAAATGTCACACATGAAAAGCATTAGCATTAGCAAACATAAAAATATTTTTAGATGCTCTACCCAGAGGGTAAAAGGGTATATTAAGTTTGTGCAAATGTATGTAACAGGTAGAACGGAACATGACAGACCCTATAAAATATATACTATATATTCTAGATCATCAATGAAAGACGAGTCGATATAGCTATGTATGTCTGTTCGTCCGTCTGTCTGTCCTGCTGTCTGCCGTATGAGAGAGATTTTTCTCGGAGATTATAAGAGATAGAGCTAACATATTTGAAACTAAGACTCTCCTAAGCCGTGAAGTGTGCACTTGTAAACGGTTTTTCTCTAACCCCATTGTAAGGAGTAACCCCATACAAATCTACAACAAAATTTTGTGTTTTTGCGTGAAAAACTCTTTGCTTCTTATTCTAGGAACTATGACACCGATACTTTGAATGTTTTCATTTATAGCATTTCAATAAAAAATAAATTAAAATTTGCGACCCGCCAAACTGAAAATGAAACTTTGCAACTCTATTTAATACGTAACAGATGGAAACATTGTAGCATTTGGGGTTTATTTACCTATGTTTTAATATCTGATTTCATTAAAATAATTATTTAATAAAATTAACATTCCAAATGTCTAGTTTTAATACCCGCCACACATAGTGTGAAGGGTGTTATCAGTTTCTCGGAAAGTATATAACGCATTAAAGGAGGCATCGGAGACCCCATAAAGTATATATATTCTTGATCAGCTCGATGAGACGAGTCGATCTAGCCATGTGCGTCTGTCTGCTTACTTTAACTCGATTTACTCGGAGACTACTAGAGATATTTGAAACATATGCTTTTCTGGGAAACGACCAGGTCAAGTTCGAATACCGTTTTTTTCGATTTTTTGTATGGAAAAAGTTATTATTTATGCATATATTCACTCCAAAGTAGGTAAAAGCACTTCTACTGTCATCCAATGTCAAATCTCATGTGCCACGCCCATTTTTAGGATCGTTTCGAAATTCGGTGTCATGGTGTAATGGGGTTTTAGCCAAAACTCTAGTGTATAATTTTTATACAAAAACAAGAAAAAGCGTTAACCTTGGTGGAACCGTAGCTCAAACTCCCGCTACATCTGGCTTTCGTTTATTTTTGATCAACAGTGGTTTTGGAAAAAATTTGAAGAAGGGATGGCCTGGAGTTAATATTCTGATACAACCAAATTAAGACACAATAATTTGGTCAAATATTAACCTAATGACAGAAATATTAGAAAATGGATGCTGACTTTGTATTGGGGCTATATGTTGTACGAGGTGTGTTCAAAAGTATTGCGAATTTTGTGTTTTTTCAAAAATTATTTATTTATTCATGAATATCTATTTTGTCCCCTTCAAAGTAATCCCCATGAGATATTATACACTTGTGCCAACGGTTTTCCAATCTTCGAAACATGCCAAATAGTTCCTTTCCGGTATAGCCATCAGCGCCTTCTTCGATTCAGCTTTTATCTCCTCAAAGGACTCGAAACGCGTTCCCCGGAATGGTCTCTTAAGTTTTGGGAATAGCCAGAAGTTATACGGTGCCAAATCAGGCGAATACGGTGGTTGTGGTTTTCTCCAAAAATGCAACCAATATGCATTTTTGGAGAAAAAGTCACGAAGAATCAGTGCAGTTAAAAAAACAAATCAGCATTTTTGGTATCGAGACCAATCGAGACTCGACACGTTTGAGGCCCAAAACATCTTTCAAAATGGTATTAATTGACCCTTTCGATACGCCAATTTAATCAGCAATATCTCTCATAGTTAATCGACGGTGTGCAAGCACTAATTCTTTTACTTTTGGTCGTTCACATCTTCTCGGCCTTCTGAGAACATTTTGTACCACCTATAAACGTTGCTTCGGTCCAAGGTAGCTTCTCCGTATGCCACAGTCAACATTTGGAATGCATCCGCGCACTTAATATATGTTGTAGTGGGCTGATCCTTATAATATCAGAAGACTATATATAGGATGACTTTCGAAATGTTTTTAACATATTTGGAGTGAATATATTAAAAATTACTAGCTATTTTTAAAAAAAATATTGAAAATAGGGCCATTAGCTATAAATGGGCGTGGTTCCTTGGTTTTGACATTGGATGACATAAGAAGTGTTTTTACCCAATTTTGAGTGATCAAAAAAAAATTTTAGTTTGTATGGGGGCTATACCTTAAAATGGTCGTGACACCTTTTTTTGATATTGGATAAGAAGTGTTTTTATCTGATTTGGAGTAAATGTTTAAAAGCTAAGAGAATAAATCGCATAAATACATACAGACAGACGGATATGGCTAGATCGACTCGTCTCATCGTACTGATCAAGAATATATATACTTTATAGTCTTTATGTCTCCTTTAATTCCATACAAATAAAAATCGAAAAATCGGTTTGTTTTCATTGGGACTATGCCCTGAAATAAACACGTCATTTTGGTTTTGATATACAATTTAGTCGTTGCCGAGAAAAGCTTAAGTTTGAACTTTTAGTTGAATATCTTTAAAAGATAGCGAATGAATCGCATAGCGACAAACACACGGTCGAACATGAAGATCGACTAGTCTCATTGAGCTGATCAAGAATATATATACTTTATGGGGTCTACGATGCCTCCTTTAATGCGTTAAAAACATTCCGAAAGACTGGTATGTAACAAATTTACAATTGTTAAAAACATCGACAATTTTTAAAACCTCGTTAAAGACATCTATGTAGAAACAAATCACTACACTACAACCAACTATCAATAAAATCGCAGACATATTTAGAAGCAATTTTTTCAACTTCATGTAAATTGGTTGACAGGTTAAAAAGTTACTCGCTTTTTATGGAATGTTCTTAAATACCTGTGCCACGGCTGCTTGAATGACTGGAATATCATTGTAAAATGCTGTTTTCATACCAGCTTTCATTTTAGGGAACAGAAAATAGTCGCATGGTGACAAATCAGGAGAATACGAAGGGTGGTCGATGACAAAAATCTGGTTTTTCATCAAAAATTCACGAAAATTCATGAAAAAGTCATTCAAAAACTAGTAACTTTTTAGTTGGCTGCGTTTAAAAGGTGAGACCTGTACCATTTTAATATTATCAACGTTCAATAGATGGCGTTACTTGTTCCATGATTTAAACAAAAAGTCCCCTTATTTATTAAACATACTGTGTATGTGTGGCGGTTATAACAAAGAAAAGTAAAATACAAAAAATGCAAATTAAAACGATCAATATTATGAACTGTCAGCTTTTTGTGAACGACTGCAGCCAACAAATAACCAGTAAAAATGTTGTAATGCAAGAAACAATTTAATAGCGATTTATGCAAAAATTTTTGTATAAATATTACGCATACGACACGTAAACTGTTGAAAATACTTTACGCTGCATTGAAAATGCAAAGAGCCAAGCAGATAACGCACTCAAACATGCAGCAAAAAAAAACGAAAATTGACATGCGATTGTTTAGGTTTTTTTTGTTGTTGTTTTGGGAATTACAATCGTTTTTCATTCTATTGGCGACTACACGACTGTTTGTCGTTGCAATTACACAGTTGTCTTCTGGTTCGCCTTCTCCTACATTGTAACACATTTGCACCATCCTCCTCCAGTCACAATTTTTTACTTGCCACGTATGGCGTAAATTTTGTTCCTCCGGTTTTGTTACGCCCACTTTAGCGTAACTTGCGCGGTCTCAAGAGTACTTACTACTAACCTACTGCCTACTACGATGTACTATATGTATGTACTAGTCAAAGTTGTTAAACTAACTTTTGTGACTTGCTCTTTACTACGGCTACGAATCGTTGTACAACTCGAATTCAACGAGCTCGTAGTATGCTCAAAAAACAATATACTATGCCACGTGCAATGACAGGTTACGCTGTTGTACTGGTAAAACAATTGTCTGTCTGTCTGTCTGTCTGCCTTTTGTTCGTCCAACTATTTGTTGTGCGCCTCGAAATAAAAATCCTCTTCTATTCTCTACGCGTTATATTTCAGAATAAAAGTGGATGGACTGCAAATTCCATCTTCGTATATTTTTTTGGATATAACTTTATTCCATCATTAGAACGTGGCACAATTAGGGAGATTTATAAAACAAAATTTTTAGCTGACAGTGTTGTGAGTGGTTCTATTTTTTGACTGCCAATCTGATAGGTTTTATACATACTACTACTAATACTACTATACTTTTATACTATATGTGTACGTAAGTACATCTTTGTTGGGGCAAACTAAAAAATCAAACAATTCATGATACTACAAAAGTTGTTTCATTTGCTTTTTACATTGAATTTAGTTTCCTTCATTTCCTTCCTAAAATGTCGCACATCCTGCCACAGCCACTAGAATCTTTTTTTGTTTTGTTTGTTGTTGTTGTTGCCATTGCTGCGCAGCGTCGAGTCGAGTCGCGTCGCATTGAACGGAATTGAACGTCTTCTATGACGTTCGCTCTTTCGTTCGTTTTTGAGTTTGCAGTATCGTGGTGCGTTATACGAGTAAAAACACAAAAAAAGCAAATAAATAAAAGCAACAACAACAAAAATAAAATGAACTCATAAAGTTATAGCAAGCAAGGCCTGACTTTCTATTGCTTTGTTGCTAGTATTTTATTTTTTTTCTCCTTACTTCCATTTTGTTGTTCGTGTCTAGGCATATTTTTATATTTAAATAAAATGAGAAAAAAAACCATATAATACTATGAGTGTTCGTATGAGCATTTGCACGAGCCCCCATTTTAGACATCATTTGACATTTGCCACGAAGGTTTTTAATGCACTACACTATCTAAACAACATTTTTTCTTTTTGTATCTCTTTAGATAAAAATCTAAATTTGCTGAGATGATTGATTGAAAATAGTCTTAACAATCACTAATAAATCCATCATTCTTTATTCTCATTTTGCGGCAGAACCGTCGGAAAACATTTTTTTTGATTGGCGAATTCAGGTCCGAGATAAAATAACACAGGGATAGAGAAGGTTTTTAATCTTGTACAATTTTGGAAAAGTAACAAGTAATCAAAAAGTTGCCTTTCTTCTGAACAGATATAAAAACACACTTTTGCCGCATTTCAGAACAGGAAATGTAATATTTCCGCTGTAAACTTTATACTTCAAAACTACGAACATCGAACATCTAAAATTGAGTTTGCGTGTTTTCGTCAAATTAAACTGCGCTACCGTGAGCATTAACTATTTTTTCATAAAATTCTATTGATGTAAAATTAAAAAATTTTGACTTAATTCTTTAAAAAATAGGTGCAAAAATAAGCAAAGTTCTTGAGGGGGTATTCTGGCTCGAGAAAATTTTTTTTTTTTTTTTTTTTTTGCATTATTTTAAAGCTTGGGTTTTTGAGAATATCGCTCTAAAAGGATTTTTTGGAAATTCAAAATACTTTAGAAGATATAGCCATTTTGTCGACCAATGTCTTCGTGAAAATGTGATTTGCTTACTAAACACCATTGAGATTTCTAATTCTATTCTACTGAACCAATTTTGATGAAACTAAGTGCAATCGATGCAGAATTGTCAAAATTTTAAAACTGCTTACTTACATATTCGATTTCTATAAAATTTTCTTTAAAAAAATTGGTTTCTTAGCAAATTTTTTTTTTTCAAAACCACGTTTTTTTACAATTTTGAGTCACTTTTCTCCGGTTCTACTGAACCGATTTTAATGAAACCAAGTGCAATCGACGTATAATTGTCAAATTTCTAAAACTGATTACTTATATTTTTCATTTAACTTTTTTTTTTGTATGCAGAAAAATAACTTCAAACTTTTAAAGCGTTTATCTCGAAACTACGTTTTTCGAACTGGCTGCCACGATGCCGCTTGTAATTCTAAACCGATTTTGATGAAACTAGTTGCAATCGACGCAGAATTGTCACCATTCTCGTCCTCAATCGGTAGCAAAGTACTAAGGAATGAGTTTGGATAGAGGAATTACTTGGAGTAAGCACATTACTGCAAAAATCAAATTATGCAAATGGCGCATCAATAAAATGGCTGCTACATAGAAAGAGCAAACTCAGCTTATCAAACAAAGTGCTGCTTAACAAAACAATGATTGTTCCAATTTGGACATATGGACTGCAGCTTTGGGGAACAGCAAGTAATTCTAATTTAAAAAGAATCCAGAGAACGCAAAATAAAATTCTAAGGCAATTAGCTGATGCTCCTTGGTATGTACGAAACAGCACACTACTACATAGGGACTTAAATGTTCCTACAGCTCTGGAACAACTCCATAAGATCAGCAGTAAATACATCGAGAGGTTGCATGACCATCCTAATCACCTGGCGCTGAACTTATTGGACAATAGCACAACTCGAAGAAGACTATTGAGGCTTCATCCTTTGGATTTACCATTTAGGGAGTAAATATAGTTGAGACTCATAAGATAGGCAAATTGCAGTAGCACCAACGTTATTTCTCATTTTGTAAATCCATTTAATTGTTGTCGTTAAGACAGTTTTAAATAAAAATTTATAAAACAAAACAAAAAAATTTTTTACACAGAAAACCAAAAAAAAATTGACCATAAATAAAAAATTTTGTTTAAATGGCCGCCATTTTGTCAAAAAAAAAATCGAAAAATTTTTTTTTGAGGTTCCGACGAGAATTACGTCTATACTGATTATAACCCCATTTTTAATTTTCATTTCCGACAACCCGGAGACCCGGAATAGTGGCCGCCAGCACCATACCTTTTTTTTGAATACAAACTTTGAAGGCCGAGAACTTATTGAACAGCCCTCGTAAAAAAAAAATGTTTTTTATTAACTTCAATTAATTTGTAATTGAATAAAAAAACCTTCAATCAAATATTTCTTTTCCTTTTTCAAATGAGATTTTTTTTTAAAAAATGGTCCAAAAACATTTCAAAACATTGTCCAGAGCAACCCAATCTGAGATCAACTTAGCCATGTCCGTCTGTCAGTTTTAAAGATATTGGGCAGGAATTTTAAACTTAAGCTTTTCTAGGTCTTGTGTATTTTCAATGTTAAAATCAACATTCTTACTATTATGTATAGTATCTATAACACAATTCAAGTTCAAGAGAAATTAATAGAAATGTGCCATTTTCAAAAAGTATGAGTCCCATTTACAATTTTTTTAGGAAGAAGGTTTTAATGTTTCAAGAACTTATATAATAGCGCCTATAAAGTATATATTCTTGATCTGTAACAAGCTTCTCTAGGTCCTGGGTACTTTGTATGTTAATACCAATGTGCAGCTTGCATTATTGTTTTTGAGAATATAGCACGGCAAAGAACATATCAAGCGGGAGCAACACGAACTGTTGTTGAGCGATTTCGACGAAAAAAATGACGAAAAAGGTGAACTGGAAGTGAT
The DNA here is from genome assembly GCA_018903435.1 of Leucophenga varia. Taxonomy (NCBI): domain Eukaryota; kingdom Metazoa; phylum Arthropoda; class Insecta; order Diptera; family Drosophilidae; genus Leucophenga; species Leucophenga varia. Next base: position 351,381 of record JAEIFJ010001785.1, read on the forward strand.
CCTTACTTAGACCGGAACAATGCAATCAACAGAGAAGAGGAATAACTGGATCACACAATCGGTGATGGGCCCCCTGCCGAGGAACCAGTCTAAAATGAGGTCAGCGATTGTTTTGAAAAACCAAAGTATTTACACTACGTTGGGACTCCAATAAAGTGCGTATATTTACACTGTTAAGCATAAATTCAGAAACTAATATACAACAGGAAAAGCGTGATGTGGAGGAGCTTGAGATGATGGGTAGCAGAAAGGAGGTTGCAAGAATGAACAAGGAAACATGGTATCAGATGTCCAGGAATCGCTCAGGTTATGAAGGAGCCATTTCTCTACCCTACTTAGGGGGCGATACCGCCAGCGGAGATGATGAATATCTGGGTTCCTTCGTCCGATGATGGAATTCCTATGGAGCAACCAGACTATGACGAGGTCTTAGAAATTATACAAAGGCTTAACAATAACAAAGCGGAAGCGCAGACGAACTACGCGCAGAATTATTTAAATTGGCGTCGACGAATTGGCCATATGTATGCATTAACTCTTGTGCAATATATGGACTGGAGAGCGTATTCCTAATGACTAGAACCTTAGTGTCCTGTGCCTAGTTTTTAAGAAAGGAGACCCTGCAGTCTGCGTAAATTATTGTACTTGTACGTAAAGACGGTAGAGTTCTGTCCAGAGAAACAAAAATTGAACTCTTCAAGGCGCTGATAACACCTGTCCTGATGTAAGGCTCAGAAACAGGGTATGACAGAATCGGAAAGTCGGCGTTGGTCGTGTTTAAGGGGAACATACTTCGGTAAGAGTGGAAAATGAGTGGAAAATGACATCCGTAAACGTACTCAAAATGCCCTCCAATTAAGCAAAAATATAAAAACTGGTGATATTTATTTAAATTTTTCTGTTCAAAAAAAAAACCTAATCTTTCGTGTCTGAATCGTTCGAGGTGAGTCGTTGAATTTTTGACACCATTAGCAATATTTATTATGATGGCTTTCTTAAAATTTATTCGTTTTTGCGCATTTCATTCTTTATGTTTTGAGAGAATTATTCGAAAATTAAAAAAAAAAATTGTTTGCTCCAAAAACAGAAACATAAAGAAACAAGCCAGCGGCAACAAAACAGTAAAACACTCCTCAAAATTGTCTTCGCATGTCGTCGCATTTATTTAGCGTTTTTAAAACTACTTACATATACATACACACACACACACATACCCATACACACGTACATATTTACATACAAATATGTAAATGGGGTTCCTCATATATACAACTAGTTTGTCTTTGGCTTCTGTTTTATTATTTAATACATCCCATCTACCCAAGATATGAGACATCAGCGACACGTAGTGTAACGTAACGTAACATAATATAATACAACGTAACGTAACGAGGCGCAACACGACAAACCTGGCTTGTCCTGGTTTCTTTTATGCTATTCTTTCTTTCTTTCTGTCTTAAATTTTTGTTCATTTTATTTATTTTTGTTCTTTATATTTTACGCTCGACTCGTGCTTCATTAATATTTAATTAAAAAATCAATAGTTGACATGTATGTAAGTCATTTTTTATTCTATTTTTGTTTTTCCTTTTTTGCCCATTATTGTTTCGTCTTATAGCATGCATACTTCTCAGTTTCTTTCATCTTTTCATGCCTCATATCACTTAATTTTTATTATTATTTTTTTTTGCTACTCTGTCTTTTATTTCGCGTTTTACATATTAGGAGGCTTTTTGCCCTTTTTAGACCATGCGCATTAAGGGCAAAATACGAAAAACTCGTAAATAATTGCCACAACATACAAACGTGTATCACGAAAACCTTTCTATAATTATTAAAAAAAAAAAAATATATATAATAATCATGCATAGAAATAATAGGAGGAATATAATATAATAATTATTTGTTGTATCTTAAAATTGTTGCTATCAATTACAGAAACTTTTGAGAGGCGCCTGAGTGTTCGTAGGTAATCATTTTAATATTGCTCTATTGTTAGTTCCAGTGCTTTCGATTTTTTTTAACCTCTCATTCAAAAGCAAAAATTTTTTTATTTTAATTTATATTTTAATTACATTTTCGAGGTCATTGAATGTGCTCTCCAAATCATGAAAAGGCATAAATTGCACAAAGACAAGTCCTTATTGGATTTTTATACCCTGTACCCAAAGTGTAAAAAGAGTATATTAAGTTTGTTCGAATGTATGTAACACACAGAAGAAGACTAGATAGACCCTATAAAGTCTATACATTCCTGATCAGCATTGAAAGGGGATCCGAACTAGCTATGTCCGTCATGCTGTCTGCCGTATGAAAACGATTTTCTTGGAGACTATAAGAGGTAAAGCTTCCATATTTGAATCTTAGACTCTCCTAAACAGTCAAAAGTGCACTTACAAACTGTTTGTCTCTAACACTATTTTAAGGAGTACCCTCCATTCAAATCTACCCCCAAAATTTTAAGTTTTTTGTATAAAAACGTCATTGTTTCATATTCTAGGAAGCTTAAATTTTAGTATAATGCCCAATATGGGTAGGAACCTAAACATTTTAAGTGTAGCCCCCGTACAAATTTAACCAATTTTTCATGTTTTTGTGTAAAAATCTAAAACAATAAGTTATAATACAAGGATAGGACATAACTTAAGATACATAAATATTGGTTACAGGGTATCTTGCAGTCGAGTATAGTCGACTTTAGAGTTCTTTCTTGTTTTTGATTAACTCGGATTGCGGATTTATATATATTTTGAATGAAACTCCCTTTTGAGTGAGTGAGATTATCATACATGTAGCTCATTTATATATACGACAGAGATAATTTCATACTACCTTGTACATTGTACCTTTTAAATTATTTTTAAAAATCTTAAATGAATCTTTTTTTCTATTGTTTGTACTTGGTCTTTATCCAACCATTGACCCTCACCCATTACATTCCCCGAAATATCACCTACTCCACTAAAGTCAATATGTAAGCTTTTTTAAAGTTTAGTGTCAAAGTCTTACTATGATCTTTTATAGATGTCATATATAATTTGAAACGGATATATTTAGTTTGTCGGAAAGTTTGTAATGCATATAAGGAGGCATCACAGACCTCTCTTGTTTGAATAATAAATGCAACTAACCTATACCAAAAATCCGATCAGGAACACGCGATGCCTCGTGTAACGTGGTTCACATGCGACTGAGGTTGCCATTGGCAACACTCGCAAGAGTTTTGAGCTGGCGGCCTGCAGACGGTGCAGCAGTAGGGGGCCTGGGAAACGTGAAAAAACTGATATATTTGCATATGCAGATATGTTATCAACATAAAAAGTAGATAAAAACCGAGTCCGAGTCCCAACACATGTTGTGTCAAAATTTGAGCTTAAACGGTTCAGAACTTTTCAAGACTACAAGCCTCGTATATACGAACAAAGCATGTTTATATACATATATAGATTGGCTTCATTTTGGTACAAATGCTTCTTATTCCAATACAAATCTTCAGAATAAAATTGGTTGAGATCTGTTCGTAATTTTTTTTTAAATTTTTTAGAACTTTTTTAATTTGTTCAATATTTTAACATGAAATTTAATACAAATGCTGATTATGCGGATGCCATCATAATAATTTGTATTAGTCATTAACATCAAACTCATGATTTGCAAAATACTATCTACATACATCAAATGTTGTTTGACGGGTATTTAAGCTTCGGTTTTTGCATACTGTGAACTGGTATAATCTGTTTGTCAGTAAGTTTATGACTCATTAAAGGAGACATCGTAGACCTCTTAAATTTAATATATATATATTATTGATCAGTTCAATGAGACGAATCGATTTAGCCATGTCCGTCTGTCTGTCCATCGCACAGTGGTATTGCTTTATACATTTTCGTTCAAAAAATGGAAGGAATGGTAAAATGATGTTGAAATTTTGCACAGCTGTTGAGTTTCAAGTTGGTAAGAAAAATTGTAAAGATGGTTTATATTGGTCAGTCCCTAGGGATACCTCCCATACCCCTACATTTTTATACCCTGTACCCAAAGGGTAAAGGGTATATTAAGTTTGTGCGAATGTATGTAACAGACAGAAGGAGGCAAGATAGACCCTATAAAGTATATATATTCTTGATCAGCATTGGAAGGGGAGTCGAACTAGCTTTGTCTGTCTGTCCGTCCGTCCGTCCGTCTGTCCGTCTGTCATGCTGTCTGCCGTATGAAAACGATTATTTCGGAGACTATAAGAGGTAGAGCTTTCAAAATTGAAACTTAGACTCTCCTAGGCCGTCAAGTGTGCACTTACAAACGGTTTTTCTCTAGACCCATTTTAAGGGGTACCCCCCATACAAATGTACCCCCAAAATTTTAGGTTTTTGCATAAAAACGTCATTGTTTTTATTCTAGGAAGTTCAAATTAAGTAAAAATTATGTCTATGATAGTCCCAATAAAATATCCCAATATGGTTGGGACCAACAAAATTTTAGGTATAGCCCCCATACAAATTTACCCCAAAATATTGGGTTTTTTACAAAAAACGTCATTGCTTTTTATTCTAGAAAATTTGAATTTAGTATAAATTATGTCTATGATAGTCCCAATGAAATAGACCAATATGGGTAGGCCCAACAAAATTTTAGGTATAAACCCAATCAAAGATATACCCGATTTTTTAATTTTTTTTTTGAAAATCCAATTCAATGATGTATGGTAGTCAAATAGAACCTAACTTAAGGTACATATAGATTGGGTACAGGGTATCTTGTAGTCGAGCATACTCGACTTCAGCGTTCTTTCTTGTTTTTTCAAAATTTTGTATCGAAAATCAGTCAGAACATTGTTAGAAGACAAATTAATACGTGTACGGAAAAAGGCAAAATTTGTCAGTCCCTTGGGGTTATCTAATTCGAACAATTGTTTAATAGGTCGAAGTCATATGCTTCTAATCCAGCATTTACGAGGTGTGTTCAAAAAGTATCGCATATTTTGTTTTATTTTTAAATTAGTAATCCCCTCCCGATAAAATACACCTATGCCAACGTTTTTTCAAATCCTCGAAACATGCCAAATAGTCGATTTCCGGTATAGCCATCAGCGCCTTCTTCGATTTAGCTTTTATCTCCTCAATCGACTCGAAACGCGTTCCCCGGAGTGGTCTCTTGAGTTTTGGGAATAGCCAGAAGTCACACGGTGCCAAATCAAGCGAATGCGCTGGTTGCGGAACGATATTGGTTGGATTTTTGGCAAAAAAGTCACGAAAAATCAGTACAGTTTCTAAAAAAAAATCATCATTTTTGGTACCAACCGATACTTGACACGTTTGAGGCCCAAAAACATCTTTCAAAATGGTTATAATTGATCCTTTTGATACGCCAATTTCATCAGCAATGTCTCTCATAGATTTTGGATGTGAGCATCGTCCGTTGAGGTCGATGGTCGACCAGGGAGCTCTTCGTCTTCAACACGTTCGCAACCTTCTTTCAACAATTTATACTAACCAAATGTTGTTGATTTTGGTAGAGCTCGGTCCCCATAAGCCTTCTTCAACATTTTTATTCCATTTATTCCATTCAGTAAAAAAATTTGATACAGGTTCTTTGATCCATTTTTTTGAATAGGTAAAAATCGAAGACGATCCAAAACACGTGCAAGCAAAGCAGCTGTCAACAATTAAGTGAACATTCAAAATGGCCGAGCTTGTCAGCATAAGTGAGAGACATGAGTACCAACATAACGACACAGAAAAATCGAAATTCGAATATACGTAACCAGCGAAAATTAAAAATTCGCGATAATGTTTGAACACACCTCGTAGTGTAAACGGGTATATTCATTTTGTCCAAAAGTTTGTAACGCATTGAAGGAGGCATCGGAGACCCCATAAAGTATATATATTCTTGATCCGTCTGTTTGTTGCTATGCGATTCATTCGCTTAGTTTTAAAGATATTGAACTGAAATTTCAAACTTAATCTTTTCTCGGCAACGACTAAGTTAAGTTCGAAAATGAGAGTGCCACGCTCATTTTTAGGTATAGCCCCATACAAACTTATCGATTTTTTCGATTTTTTGTTTAAAAATAGTAATTGTTTATGAATGAACTCGCTCCCAATTGGGTAAAAACATTTCTTTTGTCAAAACAAAGACGCCATGCCCATTTTTAGGTATACCCCCCATACAAATTTACCGCCCTTTTTCGAATTTTTGTATGAAAACATTTATTTTTTTCTGAATGAATTCAATTAAAATTTGGTAAAATCAATTCTAATGTCAACTCCCTCGATATGGTAAAGATCGGGCTAATATTACAAAAAGCCTCCATACAAATTTGATCAAATTCATCGTGAAATTTAATCTAAGCGCCTAGTGAGAATATAAACTATTAAACGTTTTGTGTAACGGGTATTTCAGCTTCGGTTCCACCGAAGTTAACGTTTTTCCTTGTTTTTACTATTTTGAATTTGTCTTTCGAAAGCCCATTTTTTTTTTTTTTGATTTTATAAAGGTATAAATGAACATTTTAACAGCAACTAATAAGCTCATTACTCAGTTTACTACATGGAAAGGAAAATAAAGAAAAAATTTTAAAAAAGTTTTAATAATAACGTGAAACAATTTGCCAAGTTTATAGCACAATGTTTTTTTTGTTCTTAACCAAATCATATGGTTTTGCTTACAATATGTAAATTGTTTTTAATTTATATCATTTGAAAGTTCACGCCAAAAAGTATGCACCACTTTTTTATTTTGAAATGCATTACAATTTTCGTGATAAAATTAACAACTTCCTTTAATTGTCGAGAGGAGTTGTTGTGGTTGAAGTTTTTAATTTTTTTTAATTTAAAGAATAGAACACCATCCTCAAATTTTTTGTAGCTAGAAGACGGAGGCAGGCGGAGCTACCTTTTTCTATAGAAAATTGCAAACTAGGCATTTTATAGACAAATTTTTATTCGCAAATATCTTTTGAACCACTTATGTTACCCGTTTGCTAATCATTTTAAAAATAAAGAGAAAGTGCTATATTTTAATTAAAACGTCACTTTTATATCAATATTCAAAATTTTTCATATTCACAAGCTACCGTATTGTGTGCAAATTTTTATAAGTTTTCGCAGCCAAATCTTTCAGTGACTTTACTCGATTAGTTTAATTATGTCGCACAATAATATAATTTTTGCAAACATTTTTCTGGATTTTTATGTTATAAAATTAGTTTCCAAGCAACCGTTAATTACTTTGATTTCATTAAGTGTTTCCTCTCTGTTTTGCTGATTATTAACTAAAACAATCAATCTTTGCGCATTGCGGAAAATGGAAATATACAAAGCCACTGCATGTAAGTATGTATGTGTATGTAAGTATGTTTGTTTGTATGTATGTATGTCATTACGTGAGTATTTGCAGGTGCAAGCCACAAGAAATCGTTAACGATTTCTTAAGAAAGTACTGCCATACATCATTAATACACATTTACCAAAACTACTTTGCTATTTACAATAAAACTAAGGAATACTCATTCGACGTATTCTTATGGTATACGCAAGTGACTATTATTAAAAGCTTTTTCCAGGCACCATTCTAGGTCTATTTTTTTTTTTTTTCGTACAACTTTTGCAACAATCATTCAAGCACACACATAAAAATAATCCTTTCCTTATTTATGAACTCGTATAGAAATGATTATGCTCTGCATGTGCTGCTACACGAAAGAATCTTAAAGAAGGCAGCCAGGTTGGCAAGACTTCAGCATTGATCTGGCGGTGGTTTGCTCATTAAGAGAAACCTTGAAGGCGAAACAGCGAAAAAGAAAAAGCGACAGAAAGACAAAGACGACGACAAGAAAAAAAATTCTATAAGTTTTCTTAATTCACTTAAGACTTCAGTTTGAGTTGAACATAAAAGCGATAAAGAGAAAAAAAGAAGGCGTTCTAGGACAGCGGTGATATACAATATATATGTACAGACAAACGTGTTTATAGCAGCTGGTAAGATGGACATGAAGTATAAACGGCCTTCGAATTATTTTTTTTTTCCTTTAAAAGGTGAAAATTTTCTACAAGAGTTAGTTACAACATCATTTGTCCTTTAAGTATCTTGTATTAAAAAAGTTTTCGCTGTTTTTCTATTTCAATTTTGCTGATGCTACTTGTCTCTTTTATAAAACATTGATATTTTCCATCCCCCCTCATGCCGCATTTCAGTTTTAGTAGAAAAAATACATTGAAAATATAAAAGTTTTGTAGTTCCATTGAAATAGGCAAATAGAAATACATATTAATAAAAGTGGATTTTTCTTTTCGTTTTTATTAAAGTCCCAGACGTCCTTTTCTTCACTTTCTCCCTTATTTTCATTTCATTTCTTTTCCTTTTTTTCTTTGTACTTTTTTATCCTACGCGTTCATTTCTATTTCATAAGTGAAATTGAAAAGCGCATGCATTTGATTGGAAAAATAGGGAGAAAAAAAATGTAAACGGAAAAAAAAAAAAAAAGAGAAAAAAGGACGCCATTTTGGTTAGACGTTTAGTTGGGTTGATTTGGGCATTAAAAAGGGTTTCCTTCTTCCGTTTTGCACAGTTTCTCTTCCGTTTGCTTTTTGGTAGCATTATGTCGTCGCTTTTATCAATTCAGTTTCCATTTTCAATTTAATTGCATTGTTAAACTTTCGGACTACCTTATTTTTAAGTGTATTCAATTTCCATTCAAATCGAATCGTTTTCGTTTTGCACAAATACAAAAGCAGACAATTTAAGAAACTTTATTTAAAAATGTCTTTTTTTTTCCTTTTGATTCATTTATCGATTAATTTGGCATCAATTTTGTTTGCTTTCCGCGTTATCAGTAATCGAACGGAATTGTATCAATGAAAATAATTGTAAGATTATTATCCTTTCGTCAGTCATAATAAAATTATTAAAGTAAGCCACGCGATTAACCGTTTAGTTTGACATTTATTATTCAAAAAGATTGGGATTAACATTATTTTTATTCAATTCTATTTTTAACGAATATTATCGATTTTAAATTTGAAATAATTACGGTTAATTTTCTTTACTCTGTGACTCAGAGTAGATACATACCCCCATGGGCATTTTACAAAGTGAATTTGTTTTTAAAATGAAAATTCTTTATTTATTCTTGTAAATCAATTTCGTCCCCTTCAAAGTAGTCCCCTCTCGATAAAATACACCTTATGCCAACGTTTTTTCCAATCCTCGAAACATGCCAAATAGTCCCTTTCCGAAAAGCCATTAACGCCTTCTTCGATTCAGCTTTTATCTCCTCAATCGACTCGAAACGCGTTTCCGGAGTGGTCTCTTGAGTTTTGTGAATAGTCAGAAGTCACACTGAGCCTAAACAGGCGAATACGGTGGTTGCGGAACGATATTGGATGAAAAAGTCACGAAGAATCGACGCTGTTTTTCAAGAAAATTCACCATTTTTGGTACCAATCGAGACTTGACACGTTTAAGGCCCAAAACATCTTTCAAAATGGTATTAATTGATCCTTTCGATACGTCAATTGCATCAGAAATGTCTCTTATAGTTCGACGGAGTTCTTTCACTTTTTGGATGTGAGCATCGTCCGTTGAGGTCGATGGTCGACCAGGGCTCACTCAACCTTCTTTGAACAAATTAAACCAATCATATGTTGTTGATTTTGGTAGAGCTCGGTCCCCGTAAGCCTTCTTCAACATTTTTGTTCCATTTATTCCATTCAGAAAACAAAATTTGAGGACACTTCTCTGCTCAATTAAATCAGACATTGTAAAAATAGAAAAAAGCAGTCTTGGTCGTTGGGTAAGCACAAGCGTAAATATATTACTGATAATGACATTGACATGAAATTTGGCAAAGATGTTATTAACAGTCCTGCCAACTCAAGAAAAAAAGAACTAGCCCGAAATGTTTAGCCCGCGAAGTTTAAATTAAAATTCTCCTTACTTTTTGCTCACAGTATATAGTATACCTACTATATAAACAGAGAAAGAACGCTGAAGTCGAGTATGCTCGACTGCAAGATACCCTGTACCCAATTTTTATGAACCTTAAGATCGGTTCTATTATACTACCGTATATCATTGAATTGAAATTTCATACAAAAACTTAAAAAATCGGGTATGTCTTTGTAGGGGGCTATACCTAAAATTTTGGTGGTCCTTCCCATATGGGGATATTTCATTGGGACTATTATAGACATAATTTATACCAAATTAAGACTTCCTAGAATAAGAAACAATGTCGTTATTACGCAAAAACCCACAATTTTAGGGCAGATTTGTAAGGGGGGTATCCCTTCACATCTTGTATAGTCTCCGAGACAGCAGGACAGGGACAGTCAAAGGGACAGACAGACAGAGCTAGTTCGACACCCCTTCCAATGCTGATCAAAAATATATATACTTTATAGGGTCTATCTAGCCTCCTTATGTCTGGTACATTTATTCGCACAAACTTAATATACCTTTTCCCTTGGGAAAGGGTTTACAAAACAATAAAAGACCGATTTATTTTACTTTGTTAAGAACTAATTTTAGCATGGGTTAATGTTTGTTGGTTGTTGTAACTTAAACACAGGGTTTCCCTTCTGATTTTCGTAAGAGAGAATTTCATGTAGTACGGTGTTCGCTTCCATAATTACACAAAAGTGAAGAGAAACCTGTATTGAACGAATACATAAAGAAGCCATAAAAATATATCTAATTATAATAATTTCTTCTTCTTTTTTCTTGTTTGCTTATTTTCTTTCCATAAAAAAATAACAGACATTCAAAAAAATTTATACTAACTCCCTGTTTATCATTTTCAATACTGGGTCTGCCATGCTACTTGCCATTTTGTAGTAAGTGCTCTAGGTCTGCCAGACTAAGTAGAATTTTTTCAGTACACGTTGTTGTTTTTTGATCTTAATTCGACATGAAATTCTGCAAAACAGCCTAAGTGCCATACTATTTGAACAACCAAATTGTTTTTATACCTAAGTATAATCCATTAAAAAGTAGGCGGTGTGATATTTGGCTTGAGCTACATCAATATTAAAACACAACTTTTTTGCGCCAGTAGAGTCTAGTGTCTAGTTAAGTTTTTTCTGTGAACTCTGGTTTTGTCATGACTCAAGTAAAGATGACATTGTTTTTTGTTCTGTGTAAGGTTTAAAAAAAATATTACATACTAGCGGAAACCCGGCGTGTGCTTCTTATACGTTGTAAGGGTGTTTTGTACGCTATTTTGGCACTTTTCCATTTCGCATCTGATGGTGTTTGTGCAATTGCAATTCTTTTCGATGGCATTTTTCATTAAATGTTGGGGGTAGCATAAAAACATGTTAAAAAATATCAGTTTCTTTTTGATTGTAGCGCGCCCAAAATATTTTGTGGATCGCTGCAATCAGCTGATTTTTTGTTTTTGTTTTTTGATTGCAGCGAGGCACTTAAAAATATTGGGGTTTGTGTAATAAAAACATATTAAAAGCAAAAGTATGGGCAAATTAGAAAATCTTACTTAAATGATACCAAATTAAGTCTGAACAGCACGTGATCCACTAATTCAAAATATGTATTTTCAAAACAGAAACTACATACTTAGCGATTTAATGTACAAAATGAATGATAAATATTGAATGCCACATCTTGGTTTCTTATTTTTTTTTAACTGGCTAAAGTAGAATTCTGAGAAGGTTTGGATAACTGGTCCCATACTATAAGCTAAGACACAGTACTGGATTCAAATTTTAACGTAAGATGAAAACATTTTCCTAGAAACAAAAATTCTAAAAGGGGGTGTTTGCTTGTATTAGGGGTTTGTTTTTTTGGGGGGTTGTTTTTTTTATTATTAGTATTTTAACCGAAAGTTAAAGAATTTTCAATTTAAACTTCGCGGGCTTAACATTTGCTTTCTTTTTCTAGAGTTGGCAGGACTGTTAATTACATCTTTGCCAAATTTCATGTCAATGTCATTATCAATAATATATTTACGCTTGTGTTTACCAAACGACCAAGGTGCATTTTCGATTTTACAATGTCTGATTTAATAGAGCAGAAAAGTGTCATCAAATTTTGTTTTCTGAATGGAAAAAATGGAATAAAAATGTTGAAGAAGGCTTACGGGAACCGAGCGCTACCAAATCAACAACATATGATTGAAGAGCGCCCTGGTCGACCATCGACCTCAACGGACGATGCTCACATCCAAAAGTAAAAGAATTAGTGCTTGCACACCGTCGATTAACTATGAGAGACATTGCTGATGAAATTGGCGTATCGAAAGGATCAATTAATCCCATTTTGAAAGATGTTTTGGGCCTCAAACGTGTCAAGTCTCGATTGGTACCAAAAATGGTGAATTTTTTTGAAAAACAGCGTCAATTCTTCATGACTTTTTCTCCAAAATGCAACACCGTATTCGCCTGATTTGGTTCCGTGTGACTTCTGGCTATTCCCAAAACTCAAGAGACCACTCCAGGGAACGCGTTTCGAGTCGATTGAGGAGATAAAAGCTGAATCGAAGAAGGCGTTGATGGCTTATCGAAAGGGACTCTTTGGCGTGTTTCGAGGATTGGAAAACGTTTGCATAAGTGTATTTTATCGAGAGGGGATTACTTTGAAGGGGACGAAATTGATTTACAAGTATATTGATACAGTATACAGTAGTATAATATCAGTAGTATATACGTAGGACTACATTAGAAATATTTTTATAAAAGCAATATTATTTACACACACTTTAAATTAAATACTTGAATTGCTTAGGTCTGAGAATAGCTTAAGTTTCGAATTTCTGGTCAATATCTTTAAAATCTAATAAAACGTATAAATGACAGACAGACACTCGGACATGGCCAGATCGACTGTTTCGTCTTATCAAGAATATACTTTTAGAGTCTACGATGTCTCCTTAAATGCGTTACAAACTTTCACTTTGTGTAGCGGTTGTAAAAAATACAAATATAATCAAAATATCAAAACAAAAATTTAGTCGAAACTATTTACAGTACAATTTTTTTTTTTTTTTTTTTATTTTTTTTTTTTTAGAAAATAAATAAACATTTTTATTCTTTACAGTTACCGTTTTCGGTAGATATTGTACAATAATAAAATAACTAATTTGTTCAGACAAGTTTGAATTTGAAACTTAATTAAAATTATATTAAATTGCTACAATATGGGACGGTATACAAGTCTGCCATCCAGATGGCGCATTGTAAATGAAACAAGATGAACAAGGTTACGAAAATAGATCAATCATCATGCATGAAAAAAACTATTATTCATTTGGATAGTTTTGCGGCCGACCTGGCGGCACAAACAAATTAATTACTAATTTTCTTTGTCAATAAGCACATGCTGCATCCAAAGAACACCAAAACATGGGCAAACAAAAGATATAAAAATAATAAAAGGTTTCATTCAAAAGTTCAAAAAAAAAAAAAAAATATAATAAAAAAAAGCTCGCCAATAATAAACGGACAGACCGACATTACTATGTTGAATTTTGATGATAATTTTGGAATGTGTTTCCTCGTCTGCTGCTTGTTGTAAAGCTTAATACATACATACAATCCATTATACTTTAAAGTAGGCAAATATTAAATGACAACTTTTAAATCAGTCCTTAATAAAACTATATTAACTGACATCAAATAATAAATAACAAAATGTCTGAAATGACAATCTACACAGACATGTGCTCAACTCAACTCAAAACAACTTGACTCGACTTTTTTTTCTTCTGAAGTATGTCGAGAAACGCACATACTATACGCACACACACACACATTTGTAGACACAGAGACAAAGAGACGCTCTAGTCAGTGTCTTATTAAAAAACCAAAAAAAAACAAAAGAAATGAAAATTGGACAACGCACGAAAGTATTCCACGCATTATAGTTGTATAGACAGAAAATCACATGCACACAGGCATACACTCCATATAAACACACAGACATATTTTTGTATTCACTTTTTATTCCCGAATTCGTTTTGTAATGTAAATCAAACTCACCTGATTTAAATTCTAAGGATACATTAAATTGCGTGCGTATACGTATCCGGCGCTGCGTTCTCTTGTATTTTGTGTTGTTGTTGTTGTAATCCTTATTGTTGTTGTTGTTATAATTGTTTTTGTTTTTTTCTAGTATTTTCTGCTTTTCTTATTTTTGTTGTTATTATTTTTATTTTTATTGCTGTTCTATGAAATTTTCGTTTTTTTAATTTCATCTGCATTTATTGAGCAACATTCGTTGCTCGTTTTGCTTTTTTTTTTTTTAATGGCGTCCTGTATCCTGTCGCCGTCGTTGTCGTCGACGCACTGGCACAGGACATCAGCGCTGTGCTGCGCGCTGATTTGTAACTTTTATACACTCAGCTGCTGCTGTTTTAGTTATTTCTGTTTTTTTTTTTTTTATTTATATTTTTTTTTTTTTTTTTTCTATTTTATTGAATTTAAATATTAAAATGCTGCGCGTACACAAATCGAATTCCCGTTATAATACGTTGTGTCGCGCGCGAAAGTAGACTAAACTAAACTGAGCAACTATGAAGCAAAAAAAAAAAAAAGAGAGCGTAAAAAAAAAAAACTCAACAAAAGCACGTCAGACAGCAAGTCAGCTGCTGTGGCTGCTATTATTTTTCTTGTTGTTGTTGTTGTTGTTGTTGTTGCAAGAAGCACTATAACTGCTTGAAAACAAGTGAAATTCTATTTTTTTTTTTTTTTTTGTAGTTTCTTTTTGACTTTTTTTTATTTTATTTTTTTTTTTTTTTTTTGTTTTGCACTCAAAATGACAGTTAAAGAGCGTAATGTGCACAAAATAGTGTTGAGTTAGATTTAAAACAGGGAGAGAAAGAGAGAGAGAGAGAGAGAGAATGAATGGTTGCACGCACGTACGCACAACCAAATGCGTCTGAGAGTGAAAGTAAAAGCAATTTAATGAGAATATGCACAAACACATGCACAAAGGAGCATAATATTAAACTTGAAGGAATTTGAGAGTAGGGTAAGCTTCTGATTTATTTTATTTATTTTTTTTTTTTTTTTATTTATATAATTTATTTTTAATATTCTTTCTAAATTTTATTTTTTCATATTTAATAAAACTTTAATGCTTTTTTTTTGTATTTGCATATTTTTTTTTTTAATTCAACTTGCACGCATTGAAGAATTTTTTTTGCTGCTTTGTTGTTTTTATGAAATTCACCACAACACTAATACCACCAGAAAGGAAAGAACATGAAAAAAAAAGAAAGACAGATAGATAGATAGAGAGAGAGAAGTACGTTAGCAGAGTATCAACTCCGAATATATTGTTAATACGATTTCTGTATTTGCTTTTAGTTGTTGTTTTTGTATTTGTTTGCTTTTGTGTGCGAGGGTGGCAACTTTTTTTTTTATCGTCCTTTTTGTTGCCTTTTATTGTTGTTGTTGTTGTGATTATTCGGAATACGTATATGAATCCGTTATTTCTTTTGCTACTTTAACTGCTTTACCCGCTGCTTCTGCTGCTACGGCTGCTGCTGCCTTTAACTGTAAAGCATTTCACGTTGAAATTCCTTCGTTTTCGTAATTTAACCTTCTGCCCTACTCTACTGGAATGCGTCATCGACAAATTTTTGACGTGCTCGCGCATTTAAATAAATATTTATATATTTTTTTCGCTACAAACAGGAGCAGCAATTTTGTTTTTTTTTTTTTGTTATTACATATTCATATTTTTTTTTTTTTTTTATAATTTTTCTATTATTTTCTTGTTTGCTATTTTCGTTTGTTTCGTTTGTTGCATATGTCGAAATTGCTCATACGCCATGTTGTCCAGCATTTTATGTTCAATGTAATTGCATAGTGCACACGCACCCATTCAAGGTTATTTCCTGCTTTTTTTGCTGCATGCACTCATACACACAACAGCAGCAGCAGAGAACAACAACAAAAAAAATTTATACAAAATGGCTTAATTTAGCACAGACACTTGTGGTATTTATGTCGTTTATTTATAATTTGACATGCGTACGCCATTTTCTTTTTTTTTTTTTATGAATTGCATATATTTTCTCCTAGAATTTTCACATTTCTTTTTTACGTTTTAATTCACAAACACAAAAATTTACTTTTTTTTTTTTTAATTTAATTTTTAATTAACCATTTTCTTCTTCTTGGTTTCGATTAATCAAATTCACACCTTGTTGCATATAATTTTCGCACGTTGCGTCAATTTCTTTTTTCTTTTTTCTTGCACTTTTTCTTTTTACTTGATTTTTTGTTACATCTTACTTCGTACTCTCAGCAGTCGTAGTTATATGCTGCCGTACCCAGTGCCATGCCTTGCCTGGCAGCCTTCTGCCTGCTCTGGCTCCCCCCACTTTCGATTTGGAGGTGATGTATACTATGTATCTACATATTTTGCTGCTTCTGCTGCTTTGAAATTGTAACCATTTTTTTCACTTTTTTCCGTTTTTTTTTTTCTTTAATTTTAATGAAGCTATCCTATTAAATCCCTATTTTCATTTCCTAAGCTCAGCACTTTTGCTAATTATGACACTTTCACAGCAAAAAAAAAATAAAAATAAAAATTAATTGAAAATTTTATTCCATATCTGGCTGCTTTTTTTTTTTAATTTTTTTTTTTTTTTTTTTTTGTTTTCAGTCCGTGGCTGTTACACGATGCGTTTTCCGTTCCGTTAGCTATTTCGAGCCCGTCTTAACGGTTTGGCTCCATTTCTCTAACTATTTGTCTCAACATTTTTACGCGCTCGGCAAAGCTTTTTCAGTTATAAAAAATTATTCTCGAAAGTTTCTTATTGAGTGAATTCAAATTTCTCTCGTGTATAAGCTTCTCTTGATACACTCTGACGCTGTAAGTTGTAAATATTGCAAGAAACTTATTTTTTTCTTTGTTCTTTTAAATGTTTTGATATGTTCTTGCTTTATTCTACTTGAATTGCCATATGTATATGCCACATAGACTGATGGAACTAATCACAAGGGATGACTTGATCTCACTGTTTAATGCTATTCACAATCAGTGTTTTTGGAGTATTTTTATAAAAAATAAAATAAAATTTTAGACACGTATTTTTTTATAAGGGCCCTTAAAGCGTTTTAAGGGTGAAAACCACCCCCTAATTTTTATACCCTGTACCCAAAGGGGTACATTTGTATGGGGGGTACCCTTTAAAATGGGTCTAGAGAAAAACCGTTTGTAAGTGCACACTTGACGGCCTAGGAGAGTCTAAGTTTCAATTTTGAAAGCTCTACCTTTTATAGTCTCCGAAATAATCGTTTTCATACGGCAGACAGCATGACAGACGGACGGACGGACGGACAGACGGACAGACAAAGCTAGTTCGACTCCCCTTCCAATGCTGATCAAGAATATATGTACTTTATAGGGTCTATCTTGCCTCCTTCTGTCTGTTACATACATTCGCACAAACTTAATATACCCCTTTAACCCTTTGGGTACAGGGTATAAAAATTAGGGGGTGGTTTTCACCCTTAAAACGCTTTAAGGGCCCTTATAAAAAAAATACGTGTCTAATGTTTTTCGATGTACTACAACTGTGCCAAATTTCATTGAAATCGGAGAGGGGCACTTGGGTAGGTTTACTTGTAAGTGCAATCGATTTAGAATTGTCATAATTTTAAAACTGCTTACTTATATATTCGATTTCTATAAAAGTTTCATTTAAAAAATCGGTTTCTTACCAAATTTTGTTTTTTGGATTTTTTCAAAATCACGTTTTTTGACCATTTTGAGTCAATTTTCTCCGGTTCTACTGAACCGATTTTAATGAAACAAAGCGCAATCGAGGCATAATTGTCGAAATTCTAAATTCTAAATTCTGCGTACTTATAATTCATTTGGCTTTTTTTGT
This sequence comes from Leucophenga varia, assembly GCA_018903435.1. Taxonomy (NCBI): domain Eukaryota; kingdom Metazoa; phylum Arthropoda; class Insecta; order Diptera; family Drosophilidae; genus Leucophenga; species Leucophenga varia. The sequence continues at coordinate 369,241 of JAEIFJ010001785.1, forward strand.
ATGCAGAATAATAACTTTAAACTTTAAACGCGTTATCTCGAAACTACGTTTTTCGAACTGGCGGCCACGATGCCGCCCGTAATTCTGAACCGATTTTGATGAAACTAGTTGCAATCGAAGTAGAATTGTCACCATTCTCGTCCGAACCTCAATCATAATTTTAAAATTTTTTTGCTATTTTTTTTTACACAGAAAACCAAAAAAAAAAAGATTTCCAAAAAACAATTTTTTTAAATGTCCGCCATTTTGTCAAAAAAAAAAATTGAAACATTTTTTTCGAGGTTCGGACGAGAATTACATCTATACTGATTATAACCCCATATTTACTTTTCATTTCGGACAACCCGGAGACCAGGAATCGTGGCCGCCAGCACTAAACCTTTTTTTTAAACCACGTACTTTGAAGGCCGATAACTTATTGAACAGCCCCCGTTAAAAAAATGTTTTTTATTAACTTCAATTAATTTGTAATTGAATAAAAAAAACTCCAATCTTATTTGAAAAGGGAAAGTTCAATTAATATTTTTTTTTAAAATGGTCCAACAATCTGGATCAATGAATCCCAGCCACCAAGTCTGCGAAGTTTTTTCGAAGACAAAAGTTGTATGTGTCGTGTATTTAAGCTGTGTTTATATTGACCTCAAATTTTCTCTTTAAATTTTACGATTATTAATGAAACATTTCGCGCAGTGTATGCATAAGAAACACCCTACCCAATTATGTTATATTTTTATAGGCAAATTACACTCAATACTCCGAAAGAGCAATAAAATATTTTCATTCTGAGTCCAGGTATTATAACGGTACACACACATTAAGAAAATGAGAGAAAGTGAATTAGTTAATGGGTAATGAAAAGCACTAAAATTACAACAAAAAAATCAAGAGAGAGAATTAGAAATAAAGTGAGCGAGAGAAAGAGAGAGAGAGAGAGTAAGTGAGATTGTGCGCAAAAACAAAAAGCGCGCGAATAACTTTCATCGTTGTGTATGTGTATGTTGGCGTCTTACAAATACGTCGAAAACGAAACGTCAAACGCTGCAAGTGACAGTTAACTACATACATATGTATGCGTCAACTAAGCTTCGAATGCACTCTTCCCACACTCCACTTCAATTTAAATAAATCTTTGTTTCGTGCACTGTGCATCTTTGTCATCTCCATCTCCAACTCCCCCTTTGCTATGTGCACAACAGCACGTTGTTGCATTTTTCTTCACACACACATACATATATTGTATATATAAACGTGATTATATACAAACAATAAGAAATATACGTGAGCCTGAAAGTATGCCGCACAGTTATAGCATATCTGGAACAAATTTTCTGCTTACGCAAAGAAATGCCAAATTCTTCTATTGAAATATATTAGCAATAAAGTTTGTACCAAACGTAACAGTTTTTTTAGGTTGCAAATATCTTAAGATATTCAAATACATTTTTTTTACTTCTTCAAGGTAAGCTAAAAGAAGCACGTGCGCGCCTGTTAGTATGCTATAAAAATAAATGGATTTGGCAGCAAAAGTTTTAATTGAATTGCATGCGGTATTCACAAAAAGGACACAAATGTAACAGAATTCGACAGAACGTCACAGAGTCAGACAAAGTGACGACAGTTTAGGCTCCCACATACACATACGACATTTACAAATGTTTATAATTTTAGAGTAGAGCAAAGTCGTTCATAAGATCCTTGTGCAATGCAAGTATCCTTGCATCGTTTTATTATTCCAAAAGTTATTTGTTTGTTTTGTTGTTTGTGCTTATCACAGCAAAATTATGTCACTTTAGCTGCGTCATTGTGTCTGCGTTTTTATTGATTTTGTTTATATTGCTTTTGTATTGCTTGCTTCTGCTTCTGCTTCTACTTCTGTTTTTAGAGGTTATGACGACATAGTTTCGTACAGAATTACACACACACACACACACAGCATTTCATTTACGCTGCAAACTATGACGTCACCATTAACCCTCTGCAGCTGCGCTATGCAACAAAAAGCGTAAAATGTTCTGACACCAAACTTACGACAAACTTTTGACACCTAAACTGCTGCTTTTGCTACTATTCCGTCTCACTTCTTCTCCTTCTGCTTGTCCATTTTTGAACTTTAGTTCTGTCAATTTGATGCTGTGAAGTCATCTTTTGTTTGTGTTTTTCCAACATTTTAGAGAGTTGACACTGCGACTGCGGCATGACAGGTCGACGGCAGAAGAGTACGAAAGTACGAAAATACTTTTGAATAATTTTTGATGTATGTTGTAGATGGGGTGGCAGGCAAAGCATACTCGTACAGTAAAATGTTAGAAGCCTGGTTGGCTGGACGTTCACTCCGATTTACGATTTTCGGTTGGCTGCTTTAGGTGCTTAAATTTTTTTTTTTAATTTTTTTTTAGTTCGTTGGTTTGATGCCTTTTGACGATGTCAAAGCTGTTGTTGGTACCAACTCACTGTGTTACTTTTTTGATTTTTTTTTGTTTTTTTTGTATAATAAAGTTTATCCTTGCGATGAGTTTGTTTTCTCAATTTTGCTGAAAATTTCGTCTGTCAGTACGTACGTCTGGATGTGTTTTATTATTGCGGCAAAGATTTAGTTTCGTGCTGTTAAATTGATCTAATTAAAGTTTTCGACAGGCGCCCGATGCTGAGTAAGAATATTGGGTTAAGTCGTTTGGCTTGTCAATCATTCGCACGATGACTGAGTGAAAGTGTTAATCTGTAAAGTTTTTCTAATTTCTAATTTGTAGTTTAGTTTCTCTTTCAATTTTTTTATTTATTATTGGAAATATTGATGGTATTTGCTTGGAACGTTAAAAAAATTCGACTTTTTTCTTCCTATTAAAAATATTTGCAGACAAAGATACACAAATTTAAAAAGCATTAGTTTTTGGTTTGCATATATCGCTAGAATATGTCAATGCTATAAGTATGAGTACCTTTAACGGAAAATTTATGAAAACGTTCTATTGTACTGCATAATTTTCAAAACATTTTCGAGTACACAACTACAAATATTTGTCAAAATTTAAATAAATTTAATTTCTCTACGATCCATTGTTATGTTTAGGCTTTGTTTGCTCCGATTGAGTTTTGGAGTTAGGGGTTCGTTCCTTCTCCAAATATCTCATAACCTTTTAACACAATAAACAAACAAGATAGAACGCTGATGGAGTATTGTATGCATAATCTATAATAAATTTAGAGTTCCTGGATTACATAACGCGGAAGTTTTCTCGAAAAAACTCATATTTTTAAGGTAGATTTGTATGGAAGGTAACACTTATAGTCTGCGAGAGCCAGACATAGCAAAAGACTCTCCTTCTGCTTGTTGCATACACTTCACAAACTTTTACCCATTTATTCTTCGGGTACAAGGTATACTAACTGTAGTGACTCTACATTGTATGCAAGAAAATACAAATTTCATACAAAAAAAAAAAAAACAAGAAAAATCATTAACTTCGGTGGAGCCGAAGCTGAAATACCCGTTACACAAAACTTTTAATAGTTTATATGTTTACCAGGTGCTTAGATTATATTTCACGATAAATTTGGTCAAATTTGTATGGAGGCTTTTTGTAATATTAGCCCGATCTTTACCATATCGATGGAGTTGACATTAGAATTGATTTTACCAAATTTTAATTGAATTCATTCAGAAAAAAAAAATGTTTTCATATAAAAATTTGAATTTGTCGTCTTGGTTTTGACCCTGGATGACAAAAGAATTGTTTTTACCCAATTGGGAACGACTACATTCATAAATAATTACTATTTTTAAACAAAAAATCGAAAAAAAATCTATAAGTTTGTATGGGGGCTACACCTAAAAATGGGCGTGGCACTCTCATTCTCGAACTTAACCTAGTTGTTGCCGAAAAAAGCTTAAGTTTAAAATTTCAGTTCAATATCTTTGAAACTAAGCGAATGAATCGCATAGCAACAAACAGACGGACAGACTGACGGACATGGCTAGATCGATTCGTCTCATCGCGGTGATCAAGAATATATATACTTTCCGATGCCTCCTTCAATGTGTTACAAACTTTTGGACAAACTGAATATACCCGTTTACTCTATGTGTAACGGGTATAAAAACAAGGAAAAACGATAACTTCGGTTGAACCGAAGATTAAATACACGCCACACGAAACTTTAATCATTTTCTTGAAAAATTAAAAAAATGAAAGGTGGCCGGATCCTTGTCATATCGGTAGCATATTGATTTTACCCAGATTGGAGTATTCACTCCATCTATTAATGATAACGATTTTCATACAAAATCTGAAAAATGGGCGCTTGGTTTGTATGGGGGCCGTATAAAAAAATGGGCGTGGTACCTTTCTTTTGATATTGGATGCCATTAAATAAAAACTACAACTACTTACATACAAAAAATTTGAAAAAATTTTGTAAGTTTGTATGGGGGATATATCTAAAAATGGGCGTGGCACCTTTCATTTGATATTGGATGCTATTAGAAGTGTTCTTACCCAATTTGTAGTAAATACATTCATAAATAATAACTATTTTCATATTCATTCCTTTCATATTCATTCCTGGTCGTTGCCGAGAAAAGCTTAAGTTTCAAATTTTAGCTAAATATCTCTAGTAGTCTCCGAGCAAATCGCGTTGAAATAAACAGACGGACAGACAGACGGACATGGCTTGATCGATTCATCTTGTCGAGCTAATCAAGAATACATTATACATATATACTTTTTGGGGTCAACGACGTCTCCTTCAATGCGTTACAAACTTTCAGACAAACGAATATAATGTTTTCATGAAAAAACCCAACATTTCATGCAAGTGAACATTTGACGACTTAGGAGAGTCTAAGTTTCAAATATGGTAGTCTATGTTATCTCTCATAGTCTCCAAGATAATCGTTTCCGTACGGCAGTCAGCATGACAGACGGACGGACGGAGAGAAGAACATGGCTAGATCGTTTCGTCTCGTAGAGATGATCAAGAATATATATATCCTTTATAGGGTCTACAATGCCCACCACACCATGTGTGACGGGCATAAAATGTTGTGGAAACTTAAATTACATAAAACAAGCACTTAAAAATATTCATACTTGTACAAGTATATACGTAACAACAATAATAGCGTAATTATGAAATAATTATAATAATATTTTTTAAGTGGATATCGACATTGACGCTTAAAGGCAAATTCATTCGGCATATCTTCCCTAAAGATGGATTTCATTATTTCGGATGTCACAGCCATTAACACGAGATGACTCCTTCATTTATCTTCAATTGTTCTTGTCAAAATTTATTCAATCATCAATCTTTATCATTGAACTTTCGGAAAAAAAAAACCTTTTGAAATGCTAATCAAGTGATTCTAAAATATTCATTAGATACGAATTGAATGGAATCGTATTTCATATTCAGTTAACAATTTGTCATCAACTTCAACGAATATTTTAGACATCTTCTCATGAAACTTTTGTGAAAGCATACTAAGTTGGCCAAGGGTTGACATTGTCAAGCTTTTGCGCTTCCATGGCAACTCTGCAGGATCTTCTGTATTCTGTAGTTGCTACGTGAAACCGAATGCCACAATGCTTTAAAAAATTGTTTGATAAAGATTGAAACATGGTATCAGTTCTGTGTTCTCTAAGTAACTGAAAATTGGTTTTAATCAAAGTTTTTCAAATAAAAATTATAATAACCTTGCTAAGTAGTTGTGCCGAGAGAGAATTTGTGTAGAAAACAAATTGTAAACTTTGAAAAATTGAAACTTTCTCAGTTGAGGATTATGGTATTTTATTGTTTTTTGAACCATACAATTCTTCATTGAAAGCGCAAGATTAGGGACGGTTAGTGTAATCATATTCGTTAAAGAAAGAGCATCCAATTTTATAGCGTAAAGTGTTCCAAAATCAAGTTTTTTTATTTGACCATCAAGATAAAACAGTTCATTAAAACAGTAATGCCAGCTGCACGTTCTTAGACATATCTTTTGTCTCATCAACTATGATCTAGAAATATTAAGCTACGTTAACTTTGCCCACAAATTTCCTTTGAATTTAAATTCCGAAAATTATAATGATATCATCTTAAGCAACGAGAGACATATAAGGCCATATCGCTGTTAAATTTTGATTTTAATGTTTTTATTCAATTTATGAAAATTGTCTTGGTTTTTAGACATTTCAGATGCCCCATCATTTCCACGAAATGCTAATACCTGCCTTCCTAAAAGAACAAATAATGTTAAAAAGCAGTTTTTTTTGTGCTTCCGAATCTCAGCTGATTGCGCCTTTTGTTTCATCTATTGACTTTAGCAAATTTTTCGATCCTCGATCCTACAAGCGCGCAGTGGTCGATCTTGATGAAGTCGGTGGCGAAAAATACTTCCAGTGAAGATATAAAAGTGAAATTTTTGTTACAGCATTATAATATTGTAAGCAGTAAGAAATCACAAAACTAAAAATACTATATCTAGCATTTTAAAATTTTGCACTTCGCACGGATGTAATAAGTCAACAAAAAGACTGGCAGTAACCGTTTCAAGAGCAGTCATCAAACATCATTGCGTATTTTTTTTTTTTTTTTTATTAGATAATATTTGATGTGGCTAGGACTGTGTGATTGGCAGCACGTATGATTTGGCACCAGCGGTTGTAATCCAGTGCCTTATTATACCATATTGGGATACCGATCCTGGGATGTCATCTAGTACCTGGTCCTCCCAATGCAGCGGCGGACGTCCTCTCTGCCGCGCCCCTCCGATTTGATTCACGTTTTGCTTCCAAACTTTTCTTGCTGGAGCTTCTGTGTCCATCCGATACAGGTGACCAGCCCAGGACAGCCTTTTGTATTGGATGTTCCTGACTATGTCGATGTCAGCATATAGCTCGTACAGCTCATCGTTCGTGCGCATACGAATGTCATTTTCCACTCTAACTGGACCAAAGATTCTCCGAAGTATCTTCCTCTCAAATACGCCCAACGCCGACCAACTGTTGTTTACATCTGAGTCCAAATAGATGAAGTTTTCTACAGCCTCAAAGCTGAAGTTCATAGACCGTCTGTGACGTGCAGATTGCCTGCGAGTGGATACCAAGTACTTCGTCTTGTTCTCGTTGACAGTCAGTCCCATAGGACGACATTTTTTTTCGATGTCTGAGAACGCGCCGGTGATCGCTCAAGCATTTTTACCGATAATATCTATGTCGTCGGCATATGCGAGCAGCATAGTTTCTTTGCAGAGAATATTGCCCGTCCGGGCGACGTTTAGGCACTGCATCAGGATGTACTCCAATAGGAGGTTGAAAAAGTCGCACGACAACGCATCACCCTGTCTGAAGCCTCTCTTGGTGTCAAAGGGGTCGGAGAGATCTTTACCGACCCTGACAACGCTTTGGGTGTTTTCCAGCGTCATCATACAGAGGCGAATAATTTTTGACGGGATTTCAAGATCAGTCAATGCTTCAAAAAACTTTGACCTGATTGGCGTGTCGAAAGCGGCTTTGAAATCGACGAATAGGTGGTGTGTGTCAATTTGCTTCTCTCTGGAGTCGCTGGTTGACTTCTTTGGTCTAAAACCGCACTGGTACTGTCCAACTATACGTCCTACGTACGGTTTCAGTCTATTGCATATTACGCCAGATAGTATTTTGTATGCGATAGAGGGGAGACTTATTCCGCGATAGTTTGCGCAGACTGCAGGGTCTCCTTTCTTTAAGACTGGGCACAGGACAATTAGGTTCCAGTCATCATGCATACGCTCACCAGACCATATTTTGCACAAGAGTTGATGCATACATCGAATCAACTCGTCGCCACCGGTCTTAAATAACTCTGCGGGTAATTCGTCTGCGCCTGCCGCTTTGTTATTTTTAAGCCTTTGTATGACTTATAAGACCTCTTCATAGTCTGGTGGCTCACAGGAATGCCATCATCGGCCGGAGGGCCCAGATTTTCATCATCTCCACCAGCGGTATTGTTCCCGTCATCGCCCCCAAGTAGGGTAGAGAAATGACTCCTCCATAGCCTTAGTGATTCCTGGATATCTGTTACCATGTTTCCTTGTTCATCCTTGCAGAACGACGCTCCTTGCTTATGACCATCGGCCATACGTTTGATTTTTTGATAAAAACCTCGGGCCTCGTTTCTGCTACCCATCATCTCAATCTCCTCCACTTCACGCCTTTCCAGTTACCGTTTCTTCCGTCTGATCAGGCGTTTTTCCTCTATCCGTTTCTCCCTTTATCGCTCAATAATAGCTCGGTTGCTCCCGCCTGCAGAGTTCTTTGTTGTGCCATATTCTTCTCAGCAGTAGCGATGCGACATTCCTCATCGTACCATGTCTGCCTTCGAGGATTAGTATAGCCAATAACCTCTTTGGCTGCCGTAGCTACTGATCGTTTATATAGTCGGAGGCCAGAAGTTTCTCTCGGAGTAGATGTGAGACCCTTGTTGAGAAGGCAGCGGCAGTCTGCTGTGACATTAACCTACCAACATCTAGCTTTCGTTGTGTGGTAGCTCGCTTGGCGTGCGCTGAGCTGAGCTGCCTTGGTAGAACAAGTTAGTGGTCTGAGTCGATATTAAGACCTCTGTACGCTCGTACATTAAGCACGCTAGAAGAGTGCCTGGCATCAATCACCACAGCCTTTCTCCATTACTGTTGGTGGTGTCATGTAGGCTAAATTTACCGATGGTAGGCCGAAAGAGTTCTTCTCTCTCAATTTGTGCGTTGAAATCACCGATGACAATTTTAATGTCATGCTTTAAGAATGGTAACGAAAATCAAACTTATGAACATTTTATTGGACTCATTCATTGATAGCTAACAGTTTATGGTGTGTCCTTTAAAAACTCCACTATCTGGATATAATACCATACTTTTTATTATTCAAATGGGGTAAATTGAAACTAAAAATGTGTTGAATATAATGCATTATTATTATGCAAAGCACAACATTTGATTTACAAATAAAAATTTACAATCTAAACGAAACGAAAATGTATTCAATCCGATAAATGAGATTTTGTAGTCTTTGTTTGCGATTGAGATTTCCGCCGCCAGTTCTCCACCAAATGCTTACAACTGCAAATCGATAAATAGATAATAGTGAAAGAGATTCATATTAAATTTCATATACCTAGTATTAAAAATGTTTATACGCACCGTTTGTAGACAGATTTGAAATTTACATGTATGAAAAGCAGTATAATGCCTTGAGCAGCACAAAGATATATATATTGATGCATATAAGAATTATTAGATAGCATCTGAATCGTATATCCAATTATGTCCACAAACCAAGTAACACCCATTCGAAAGAAAATACGAAGAAATAGATTAAAGCTAAAATATAAATAAATAAATCAATAAATAAAACTAAATAAAAAATAGTTAAACTGTTTATACTTTTGTTGATCTGAGCTTCGTTGTCCAGAACACTCCTCAGCCCCCATATCAGCCTTAATGGTTTTCTTTACATTGTAAATATTTCGCGCAGTTAAAATGAACATAACAAAGTTGAATGAAATCAGTATAAACATTGGACCATAGAAATAAATTATTGCCGATGCCGAAGAAACTGCAATATGAAGTAAAAATAAAAAAAAATATATATTGGAAAAATGTTATTTGGGTTGTGTCGTACCATTAATCCAACAAAAGTAAACACCAACTTGCGGTCTCCAATTCTCTGGTATTATATCCGTTTCATCCATTATTATCGCAAACATTAAGAAAAGACATGCGCCGCCCCAAACGAACATGGAATAAATCAGAAATTGTCTTATGGAATTTGAACTCGTGACGTAGAATTTAGTGCCATGAAAATCTTTCCACATAGACAGACTTATCACCGTAAGCCAAAGAAAGGCTGCCATAAAGCAAAAGTATCCAACGTAACCTGATTTTTGAAAAAAAAAAATTCAAAAAAAACGTTAACTTCGGTACCCGTTGCAGAACAATTTTTATAGTTTATTTGTTTACCAGGTGCTTAGATTAAATTTAACGATGAATTTGGTCAAATTTGTATGGAGGCCTAATGTTATATTAGCCTGATCCTTACCATATTGATAGTGTTCACTTAGGCGGACATTGGAATTGATTTAACCAAACTTTAATTGAATTCATTCAGAAACAAGAAAGAACGCTGAAGTCGAGTATTCTCGACTGCAAGATACCCTGTACCCAATCTATATGTACCTTTAGTTAGGTTCTATTTGACTACCATACCTCATTGAATTGGATTTTCATAGAAAAACTTAAAAAATCGGGTATATCTTTGAATGGGTTTATACCTAAAATTTTGTTGGGCCTACCCATATTGGTCTATTTCATTGGGACTATCATAGACATAATTTATACTAAATTTATACTAAATTTAAATTTTCTAGAATAAAAAGCAATGACGTTTTTATGTAAAAACCCAATATTTTAGGGTAAATTTGTATGGGCGCTATACCTAAAATTTTGTTGGTCCTTCCCATGTTGGGATATTTTATTGGGACTATCATAGACATAATTTATACTAAATTTGAACTTCCTAGAATAAAAAACAATGTCGTTTTTTTTGCAAAACCCCAAAATTTTGGGGTTGATTTGTATGGGGGTACTCCTTAAAATGGGTCTAGAGAAAAACCGTTAGTAAGTGCACACTTGACGGTCTAGGAGAGTCTAAGTTTCAATTTTGAAAGCTCTACCTCTCATAGTCTCCGAAATAATCGTTTTTATACGGCAGACAGCATGACAGACGGACAGACGGACAGACGGACGGACGGACAGACAGACACAGCTAGTTCGACTCCCCTTCCAATGCTGATCAAGAATATATATACTTTATAGGGTCTATCTTGCCTCCTTCTGTCTGTTACATACATTCGTACAAACTTAATATACCCTTTTACCCTTTGGGTACAGGGTATAAAAATTTAATTTTTTTTTGACAGTACACTCCCATTTTTTTGACAACCCCATTGCCGAAATAAACCAAAATGTAATGTCAATAAGTTGAGTATAAATTTGAGTGAAATTGGAAATGTAATCCCCACAGAAAATCTTTATAACTGTCGAAGTTTTGTGTAGACATCTGTTTTACTTCTAACAGTCAGGCTCCCATTTTTGAGATCTTGTAATTCTCAACTAGTTTAAGTCTTTGTCTTATTACTTTGTAAATTACTAAATTTTAGAGATTTCGAAAATAGGAGAGTGGCTGTATATCTTCAATGCTAAATAAGAATTTCTAATGCATATAACTAATGAATATAATTAATGAATATAACTATGCTTATTTTATTACTTGCCTATCGTTTTACATAATTTATTATAAAGATACTCGATCTCCATACTGAGTACCACAATTAGCAAGTAGCCAATGCCAATCGTTATTAGATAGCAGATAAGATACTTTTCACGATTCGTTAATTTACGCATCAAAATAATATGAAAAATAACTAAAATAATACAAACGATCGAAATCATCATAACTAAAAATTAAAAAAAAAAAAAAAAAATAAAACAAAATTACATAAAATAAAGCATATAAAAATCTATTATTCTGATTTCGCATAAATAAATATGTACTCACTATATAACCGGATCAAGTCAAAAGTATCGAGCTCTATACGGATAGCGCAGTTGTACGCTAGAAATGTACTTTTATACTTATCAGGATGCAAACAGTATTCATTCGTGTTTAACAATTGTTCATCATAATGCCGATATATAATGCCATTCTAGGAAAAAATGGTTAAAAGTAGTAAAAATTAAATACATATTTTTATTTTACGGTAAAACCTCAAAAAGTGTCCAGTTATCATCCTCGTTTATAAGCGGTTCCAGCGGGTACATATCGGCACACGGTGGACCCCTTAGTGGCATAAATTGTCTAAAAAGATTTACTTTGCTTATATTTCCATTACTAGTTTTAATTTCTAGGTCGGACGTATATTTAATATCTTCCAAATCATCTAAACAATCAGTGCCATTAAAAATCGATTTTGGATTTGAACAACAAAATCGAACATAGGACTTAATTGCAGGTATTACTACATTTTCATACAAATTGGAACCATTCGCCATGGGTGTAATACCCGACACATTTACATTATCACAAAACTCGCAGCCGACATTATCGTTACCAACACTGGCAAGAGTTGAAGAATTCTTTAATATAATCAAGATGGTAGTTGTAAAAATAATGTTTATAAATCTAGCTTGCAAATGATTTGCACCGTTAAACAGCATTTTTGTCTGAAAAATAATAAGAAAGCAATTTGCGTTGTAAAGCAGCTATACTCTTGAGTATAATTACTATTATATAAGGTTGTCAAATATCTCCTATCCGCTTTTTTGCTCTTTATTCAATGTTTTATAAAAAGTGTTACGGTGATCGGATTTGGTTTAAATATGCGCATCTAGACGGCAACTTCATAATACCCCCCGAAGAACTCGGACAGCCACTTTTCACAAGCCTCTTTTGAGGCCAACTTTACACCACCAAGGCGTTCGCCATGGACAGGAAAAGGTGGTAAAAAATTGGCGCTATGTCCGGGCTATATGGTGGATGCGATAAAACCTTCCATCGAGCTCCCGTAGCTTCTGACGAGTCTCCATAGATGTGTGTGGCCTGGCGTTGTCCTGGTTGAAAATTAAACCCTTCCTGTTGGCCAATTCTGGACGCTTCTAGTCGATTGCCTACTTTAAGCGGTCCAGTTGTTCGCAGTAGATGGTAGAATTAAGCGTTCGGCCATATGGGAGCAGCTCATAGTGGATGATTCCCTTCCAATCCCACCAAACACACAGCAAAACCTTCCTCGCCGTCAATCCCAGCTTGGCCACTGTTTTGGACGATTCACCGGCCTTCGAACACGATCGTTTTCGCTTGATATTGTCGTATGTGATCCATTTTTCGTCGCCAGTCACCATCCGCTTCAAAAATGAGTCGAGTTCTTTCCGTTTTAGCAGCATATCGCAGGCGTTGATTCGGTCCAGAAGATGTTTTTGCGTCAAATCATGCGGCACCCAATCATCAAGTTTTTTTTTGTATCCAGCCTTCTGCAGATGGTTTAAAATGGTTGGGTGACTAACTTCCATCTCCTGGGCGATTTCACGGGATGTCACATGCCGGTCTAACTCAGATGCTTTCTATGATTTGATCGATATTCGTCGTCACAGGTCTTCGTCGGCTGGCTATAACGCAGTATCCAAACTAGTTATGCATAGCGTCGTTTTGTAGGTTATGTCAAGATCTTTAAAATGATGTATAGTATAGCCGCGAAATACAAAAGACAAAAGGCGGAAGGGAAATATTTGACAACCTTTATATTTAAGTGGTTAGTCAATTAATTTTTTAAACGATCCTACTTATTTTGGAATACACATTGTGCTGCTTTATAATTTACTTATCGTTGTACAATATAGTTCAAATTTACAAATTTTATTTTAATTCAAATTACAATTCACACTACTTGTTTTATTTAAAAAAAAATTTATGAAATTTTTTTAATTATTCACATTTTTGTAGAAAAATGAGTATATTTGCATTATATAATCCCACAATAAAATTTCTTATCACATACCCAGCAATAAATAAAAATATTTCCGCACTTGGAGAAACCAACTTAATGCTGCTGAGTCTAAAACACGACTAAGAAGAAGTAATGACTTGTGTTGTCATGGGGGGTTAAATTATTGTTTATAAGATGTATTTTGCTTTTAAATATATTTATATTTTTTCGATCTAAATAAGAACTAACTGGCTGTCAATTATAAAAATGAATCAGGCTTCTTTGAATTTCCATAAGATCTTCAAATGGGCGATTGTGGGGTTATTTAAATTTTTTTTTTATAATAATACAGTTTGATAACGTTAAACTTTTCAAAATAATGTCCAACTGATTGTTGAGATATACCTGTTACACTAGTGAAAACAGGTATATTCATTTTGTCGGAAAGTTTGTAACGCATTCAAGGAGGCATCGTAGACCCTATAATGTATATATACAATATTAATCGATTTAGCCATGTCCGTCTGTCTGTTTGTTGCTGCGCGATTTATTCGCTCAGATTTAAAGATATTAAGCAGAAATTTTAAACTTAAACTTTTCTAGGTCCTGTGTACTTTCTACAATTTTAGGTATAGCTCCCATACAAAAGTACAACATTTTGTCAAGTTCTTATAAAAAACACGAAAAATCGTTAACTTCGGTAGAACCGAAGCTTAAATATCCGTCACACGAATGTTTAAAGAGTTTATGTGTAATCATGAGTGATCACCCAAGTTTACACACAATATTGGTTTCAAATTTTAAGCTTAAAATACAGATACAACAATAATTTTCTCGAAAATATCTGAAAATGCGGCGTAAGTTTGTATGGAAGCCATACCTAAAAATGGGCTTCTTGACATTGGAAGACATACATAGGAAGTGTTTTTACCCAATTTGGAGTGAATACATGAATAAATATTAACCATTTTCATTCAAAATTCGAAAATGGGCGGAAAGTTTGTATGGGGGCTATACCTAAAAATAGGCGTGGCACCTTGGATTTGACATTGGATAACAAAGGAAGTGTATTTACCCAATTTGGAGCGAATACATTCATAAATAATTACTATTTTTTATAAAAAAACGGTCAGTTCGTATGGGGCTATAGCTAAAAATGGGCGTGGCACTCTCATTCTCGAACTTAACCTAGTCGTTGCCGAAAAAAAAATAAAGTTTAAAATTTCAGGTTAATATCTTTAAAAGTAAGCGAATGAATTGCGAGCTGATCAAGAATATATATGGGGTCTCCATGCCTCCCTCCCAATGCGTTACAAACTTTAGAACAAACTGAATATACCCGTTTACACTATGTGTAACGGGTATAAAAATGTATCTACTATACGAGTATATGGTCTTCTTATACCATGCCAAATCTTCAGTTTACAATTGGTTCAAATCGGACCAGCGAATTTCTACATTTTTAAGAATATTTTTAATTTGTTTACTATTGTGAGATAAAATTTAATACAAATGCTGCACACCAAGATCTATCCACGTCAAATGATGTGTATCAGGTATATAAGCTTCGGTCCAACCGAAGTTAACTTTTTTTCTTGTTTAGTATTATTTTATTAAAATTTGTCTAAAAATATCATTATTATTCCAAACTCGTGTTCAGGAAATAACAAATAAATGTTTTTTTAATAAACACTTTTAACTAACTGTGAATTATATTGTAATAACAATTTATTTAGTTCATAAGTATACACCAACACAGTAGGCATAGCAATCGGAGTAACCAACGCACCTTATACAATAAACTCAAGTAGAGTATGGGTGTATCTAACACTTGCAGGTGTTTTGTGTTTTGACAATTTTATGTGTCAATTTATAACTACCATGTTGCCCATTTATCCGCACTGCGGTTTGGATGAAATCAGAACGAATAAAATGTGAACATTGCTTATCGCACATTCTTTGTTTTAATTTAAAAAATTTTAAAATTGAATTCTGTTTTGTTTTTTCACCTTTTTTTAAACACTGCGATCTTAGTGTGGAGTGCAAAAAAAATTTTAAGTTAGATTAAAATAAAAATGTTTACTTTGAAATTTTCTTTCATGGGGGGAAACGCGATATATTTAAACAACCATGCTTACCCGTTTTTTTTTTTTTTTTTTTGCTTCTCATTGGTGGCTAAATATAAATTATTAAAATGGGTTCAAAATGTTTTGAAACCCATAAACACGACAAACCATCATTCAAATACGCCCAGTTTCAAGTCTCTACGTTTATTCAATCCAAATGTATGACTTTTTTCAAGGCTCTCATTAGGCCCAGTGTCAAAAATTTCTAAAATCCCGTCTAAATGCTAACCTGTACTAAAAATAAAAAAATGGTCAAAAAAATCTATATTGAGTCCACATATGGGTCCCAGGTCCAAAATCTGGAAATCCCTTTGAACACCTTGAACGCTAAAAATTTTTTTAACCATC
Source organism: Leucophenga varia (assembly GCA_018903435.1). Lineage (NCBI taxonomy): Eukaryota > Metazoa > Arthropoda > Insecta > Diptera > Drosophilidae > Leucophenga > Leucophenga varia. The sequence continues at coordinate 385,209 of JAEIFJ010001785.1, forward strand.
TTTCAAATGAGCCCTGTTTCAAGTCTCTACGTTCATTCCCCCAAAGATAGGTTGCGCTTTTCCGGTTTCCAAGGCCCCCATTAGGCCCTAGGGTCAAAATTTCTAAGATCCCGTCTAAGTGCTCACCTGTAATAAAAATAAAAAAAAATTGGTCAAAAATCTATATTGGATTTACATATGGGTCCCATGTCCAAATTCCGGAAATCCCTTGAACACCTTGAACGCCAAAATGTTTGTTAACCATCTTTCAATTGAGCCCCTGTTTCAAGTCTCTACGTCCATTCACTCCCAAAGATATGGCTTTTCCGGTTTCCTAGGCCCCATTAGGCCCAGAGGTCAAAATTACATTTTACAATTTTTTGTCCTCAGACCATCCCTTGTGTGAATACTACCAGCCACATGCAAAATTTCGTGAAAAACCGTCCAGTAGTTTTCGCGTCCATTGATCACCAACAGAACTTGGGACTTATTTTTATATATAAAGACTGCTCTGTATAATAGCACATTTTAAGTCAGCTTGCTTCCAAACCACAACTCCTGTTGCCACAGCTTCATCTCAAATCTACAATCCAACTGTCTCCTTTGCTATGTAGTTCGTATTGAGAAAACAATAGAAAAACTCCAGCAACAATCGTCTTTTTCTGAACCATATTCTGACTTATTCTGGCTGCCATCACTAAAGAATCCTTTCAAAAAATTAACCCATTGATCGTTGATTGTTGACTTCAGAGTAGCAGCATACACCATTTCCTCAAGGCCATGTCTTCTTTCAAGTGCAGCTAATATACCTCGATTTCAGCGCAGACTAGAGTAACTGGGTAATCTTAATATGAAACTAAGAGTCGAAGTGCGAAATATTTACAGATAAAGCTGAATACTCAATGATAAGACAACCATCTTCAATCTCTCCTTATCCATCCCAAGCTTTTTAAAACCCAGTGTTTTGGTTGTTTTGAAAGCAATGCATCTCCCACTTCTCGATGCAACATTTCCGCTGGGAATAGCAGCAATAGTGGCTCGAATGTTGCCTCAAGCTCTTTAATTTTGTTGCTGATTGTTGGCCTGAACCTTTGACTTTCCACATAGCCCCAAAGAAAATAGTTCATCGGTGTTTAGTCACACGATCTTGGTAGCGAGTTGTTAGGGCCGTTTCGCGACATTATCGTCTCACCGAACTGTTCACGCAATTAATGGATCGTAACGTTGGCTGTGCTGGCATGTTGTACCATCTTGTTGAAAGAGAATGTCATCACAGTCAATTTCATTCATTTTTTGGAAATGAAAAATTCGGTCCAACATTGCACGATAACATTTGCCATTTACGGTAAGTGTGCACCCCTCATCATTTTCGAAAAAGTACGGCCCGATGTTGCCACTATACCAAAAATGCACACCCAACAGTGAGTTTCTTAGGGTGTAATGGTACTTCATGAACGATTTGTGTGTTTACCTCACACCAATAACAACAATTTTCATTGTTGACGTAGCCAATCAGCCAAAAATACACCTCATCCGAAAACACAATTTCTCTAAATTTTGAGTAGCAACAAAACTTTTCGATTTTTATACCCGTTACACATAGTGTAATCAGTTTGTCCGAAAATTTGCAACGCATTAAAGAAGGCATCGGAGACCCCATAATGTATATAAATTCTTGATCAGCTCGATGAGACGAATCGATCTAGCCATGTCCGTCTGTCTGACTGTTGCGATGCGTTTTACTCGGAAAGTTTTAAAGATATTGACATATTGTATGCCACGCCCATTTTTAGATATAGCCCCCATACAAACTTACCGCCCATTTTCGAGGTTTTTTTTAAAAAAAAGGTATTATTTATGACTATATTCACTTTACATTGGGTAAAAACACTTCTTATGTCGTCCAATATCAAATCCAAGGTGACGCCCATTTTAGGTATAGCCCCCATACAAACTTATCGGCCATTTTCGAGTTTTTTTGTAAGGAAACATTTATTTTTTCTGAATGAATCCAATTGAAATTTAATAAAATCAATTCCAATGTCCACCTAAGTAAACACTATCGATATGGTAAGGATCGGGCTAGTATAACATAAAACATCCATACAAATTTGACCAAATTCATCTTGAAATTTAATCTAAGCACCTGGTGAACATATAAACTATTAAAAGTGTTGTGTAACGTGTATTTCAGCTTCGTTTCCACCGAAGATAACGTTTTTCCTTGTTCGTAATAAGTTTGGACAATTTCCAAAATTCGTAAAAGCAAAACTTGTAAAGGCATAACTTACTAAACACAAAAATCAGCATATACCAGATTTCTGAAATTCAAGATGGCCGCCATCAGCTGTCAAAATCGTATTATCAGTATTGGAAAACACTGTATAATTCCTTAAAATAAAAATTCACGTTTATCTACATTGTACATATATGTATGTATTTGTGTATTTTTATTTTTCATTTTGAACAAATATCTTATACAATTTTGCCTCGTTATATCCTTATTACAACAAACTTATATATAACTTTGTATACATAAATAAGTATATACGTAATATAGCGTATATTTAAATTATGTTTCAAATATCATTTTTATTTTTATTATTATTATTATCAGTAGGTATATTTTTATATGTATAATATGTATAATACACAGTAAAACATCTATACAAATATTCATTTTTTTTAAATAAAGTACAAACATTTCAACAGACTAATTTTCTTTTTTGTTTTTGTTTTCATTATTTTTTTGCTTTGCAGCATAAATATCAATTAATATGTATAAATATCAACAAATATTCCAGTTAAAGTCTATAAATATTTGATATATGCAATTCAGTTTTCAAAGAAAATGAGATTTCATAACTAAAATGAATATCTTTCAGGTTTAACTTTAACATTTTTTGACGCTCAAATTGAACTTCATTTTACAAAAGAAGCAAATGGTTTGGCTAAATTATAAAATACCTAAAGCAAATAAATAAACTATGATCTAATCGTGATTAAATTAGAGATTAAAACGTAATGGAACTAAATAACTAATTTGTCACAACGAAAATTGTCATGGTTTAAGAATTCTTGATTTGTTGAAAAGATTTCTGACATATTTACAAAACTTTTGAGTACAACTTTTACTATTATACAACTTCTTTATATTCTTAAGCTTTTTCATTTGGTTACAGGTTTTTAATCCCTCATATCCCAAGCACCACAACTGGGATAGAGGTACAGCTGTCGACTAGCTACCATTGCCAACGGAACCAATGTCCTTGCGTGGTCGCAGTATAAAATTAGATTAAAGTGCGTATTGACGGCGTAGTAGACATTTGCGTTCTTCGGCATGACAAGCTCTTTGTCTGGCAACACTTGCGCAAGCGTATAACGATCAGGATCATCCTCGAGTCCCAATTTTAGCATTGCATTGCGTATGACTTGTGGCGTGCGTTCGTTATTGCCCAACATGATGCTCTTGTAAGAGTACAATGCCATCGAGTTCGATGTTATCCGTTTCGTAAGTCACACGTATTATGTAAAAATCGGGTGCATTATTCTGTGCAACACCTGGTGGATGCACCAGTTGTGCATTGATCACCGGTGAGCCATTGTGTGTTGTGGTACCACCACTTCCACTGCTGCTACTGTGATTCAGCATACTTCGCACGCCATTTGTCGATTGAGAATGCGACATTTTGGCGTGATGATTGTTGGAATTTGATTTTTTGTCCACCGGAATTACTTGAATCTAAGGACAAGTTGGAAACGCTACTCGATGCGGACATAAGCGAAGCGTTAGGTGCATCACGATCCAATGAATTGTGACGTGAACTGTAGTGAGAGCCGGTCAAACTGCTATTTAATTCACAATAGAATTGAGAACCGGCACCACTGCTCGAGTTCGAGGCAATTGAATCAGTCTTGCGATGGCCGCCCAATGACGAGGCCGACGATGCTGTATGCGTCGTTGTGAGAGAGGTGTTTGTGGAGGCTGTTGATTTCGTGGCGCTGGTGGTGGCGGTTCCAGCTGGCAGGACAGCGTATGCGCTTCGCGTTCATTCAGTACTAGCATCGAGGCAAACCAGTGATCGAATATTGGATCTTCGCGTAGATTGTACGTATTAGCGGCACCCTGTAATAGTTTTATTTGTGCAAGCACTTCAAACTCTTTGCGCTTCTTGTCGAAATTTATGAGCTGATCCTCGCCCAGTGTATCTGGTATGGCGGCGTGTATCATTGTCAAATCGGTAAGGAACGTGCCCAGATAGGGAATGGTGCCGTGCGAAGTTTGTGTGCTCTAAAAAGAAAAAAAATAAAAAATTTTAAAAATAGATCTAATTGCATAAAAATAAATTCTGCCTACTTGTTTCTGTATAATCTTCTGCATATGACGATCCTGCTCGCCTACAGTGTCGGCAAACTTTGCAGTACCCTCGCGCATTAAAACCTCGCGTTGTGTCCAGGCGTTATTATCCTCGGAGAATATTCTGGCAAGTTCTGTGAAGATTTCCATCTGAAAAAAATGTCTTTGATTAATTTTCAATTCTAGTTTATTTGCCGTAAAGCCTACCTTCTCTTTGGGCAAAACTTCCCAGATTTTGGAAAGTCTATATATTGAATTCGATTGCAGACCCGAAATGATGGCCTTCAACGATGAAAAGTTTTTAAGTAAGCGCAATTCTTGAGCTATATCAATCCATGTGGCAACGTTAAGCGCACGATCCTAAAAAAAAAAACACATTTTTTTATATTAAGCATTTTAATAGTTGCAAATATTTGCAAATCTGCATTACCTGAGGTTTTTAATCTTGGCTCGATCAAAATGCTCGAAATAACGCGAAAAAGTACTGCGTTGAACTGATTGATGGTCGCCACCACTGTTTCCGAGCCGCTTTTGTCACGACGCGCCCACGTTGCACCTAAGCACTGATGCGGTATCAAACGCTTAAATAGCTCAGAGTCCATACGTGTCAATTGCTCGGCAAAATGACGCACGGGTACATGGGGGAAAGCGGAATGCCTGCAGAAAATGTGTCGGTCCTCGAAAGGCTGGTGCCAAACATAAACTTGTAAACTGTTCCGACAGTTCATAATTAGCTGCAGCGCTGCCATAAGGTGCCGCCATTAGTCCAATGCCCACGTTCATGCCTCCGCCATTCAGTATTACGCTTTGTGCACTCAACGTTCCGACACCGCTACCAGTTACTAACCAGGGTGGCACTCCATTATTCTCGCCTCCGTATACCTGTTGCCGCAGTAAGCGTTCAAGGCGATTCAATACCTTTATATGTAAATCAGAACGTTTCAAACGCTTTCCCGCAAACGCAAGTATCTGTTGCAAATTATCTTCATTCCAATCCTCTGGGAAACCGTCAAGCCAGACATGTAATGCTGAGACTAGAGTTTTCTTGTGCTGTTCATGTATTGAGCCAATCTGATCGTAACTTGTGTCCGCGCCTCCTAAACCATCGCCCACACTGCTTCCATTCTGATGATGCTGTTCGATCTCCCTCCAGATACTTTTCATTTAGTGTATCATAGCGCCTAGTCAATAGACTGAGTACTTCTTTGGGCGTCGAGAATGTTCGATATGTCGAGAGGAACACATTTATGAAGGTCGACTCGAGTTCACCATCATCGGTTGCCAAGGCTTCGACTAGTCGTGCCAGTGTCGCTGCCTTTACAAAGCGCACTCGAACTGTTTCCCATTCTAGATGTGAAATTTCATCATCCGAATCCTTAATTTAAGAGAAATTGTAAAAAATTGTTAGTTTAATTTGATTTGGGAATTGTTGCTCTTTTCAATTTAGTTTCACTTACATTACTCGCCGTTGGCGTCGGTCGATGGTAGCGCACCTTTTTAAGATAAACTGTGAAAATCGCATTCTTTTCGTGTTCCTCGCCCCAAAGTCGCCACGTGGGCTGCAAAAAAAAATAAATTAAAAATATTGATTTTGAGTATCAACCAGGTTTGGCTCTTAGTATTTTTTTACGTAAGACATTTTGTTCGTGTGACTTTTGTTTTACTTTTTTTTTAATAATTAAAAATAACTGAATCAATAAATCAGTAAAAATCATTAAATCAAACACGTTTATAAACTTAAAAAACTTTATTTTTTATTAGAAAACGTTAATACTTTTTACATACATTTTAGAAATCAAAAAATACGTAAGTTAATCAAATATTCTAAAATGCTAGTTAGCCTTAACGACAGACGGACATGGCTAGATCGATTTGTCTCATTGAGCTGATCAATAATATATATACTTTATGGGGTCTACGACGTCTCCTTCAATGCGTTACAAACTTTCAGACAAACTGAATATACCCTTCACTCTATGTGTGGCGGGTATAACAAGAAAAAACGTTAGCTTCGGTGGATGTGTTATCATCGGTGGCTTAAATAGAACTTCGAGATGGGATTGGACGCGGTTAATAATCTGATACAACTCACGTTAAGACACAATATTGGTATCAAATTTTAAGCTTAAAATACAGATATAAAAAAAAATCGAAAATAAACGGTACAATACATTTTCTTAATAATAACCATTTTCTTATAAAAATTCTAAAATGGGCGGAAAGTTTGAATGGGCGATATACTTAAAAATGGGCGTGGTACATTTGATTTGACATTGGATATCATTAGAAGTGATTTTTTCCAATTTGGAGTAAATACATTCATAAATAATAACTATTTTTATACAAAAAATCCAAAAAAAGGTAAGTTTGTATGGGGTTATACATTTCATATTCAAACTTGACCTGGTTGTTGCCGAGAACAGCTTAAGTTTCTAATTTCAGCTAAGTATCTTTATTAGTCTCCGAGTAAATCGCGTTGAAATAAACAGACAGACAGACGGACATGGCTAAGTCGTTTCGTCTCGTTGAGGTGATCAAGAATATATATGACAAACTGAATATACCAGTCTCACACTATGTGTGACAGGTATTATAACAAAATTCTTACAATGTTAATACCCGCCACACATAGTGTGAACAGGTATTAACAGTTTGTCGAATAGTTTGTCAAAGAAGCCGTCGTAGACCCCATAAAGTAAATATTCTTGATTCGTCTGTTTTTTGTGGCGCGTTTTACTCAGAAAGTTTTCAAGAATTTGAATTGAATTTTAAACTTAAGCTTTTTTTGGTCCTAGCATGTCAGAATCAAGGTGTCACGCCCATTTTTACGTACAGCCCCCATACAACCTTACATTTTATTTTCGAATTTTTGTTTGCAAAAGTAGTCATTTATAAATGTATTCACTTTAAATTGGTTAAAAACACATCTGATGTATTCCGATATATACACCATCGACATGATATGGATCGGGACACTATAACACATCGCCCTTTAAACAGTCACCTCCCATTTTCTGAAATTTTTAAGAAAATTATTACTATTTATATCAGACCATTGAAGCTACAAAAGTTCGTTTGCAATTATGTCTCAAAAAAAACCTGCCTAACTCATTATATGAAATATTAAGAGAAAGTATTGTGTATGTACATATAAAATGGTACAATAATTTCTTTTTAACCGATGCTTTAAGAATATTCGTATTAATAATCTATAATATCTATACTAATATTATAAAGAGGAAAGATTTAATTTTTTATTTGTTTGAAATGAATAGGCTCCGAAACTACTGGACCGATTTAAAAAATTCTTTCACCGTTGGCAAGCTACACTATTTCCGAGTGACATAGGCTATGTTTCATTTTCAAAAAAAATTAGGTATGCTTACTAAAACTTGAATAATCTAACCCAAGTTGTAAAAAAATAAACAAAAAACTACTTTCAATCGCGTGCGCTGCGAAAACTGTTAATGATAGAACAAAATGATTAGAGTGATTGAAGAGGAAGGTTTATTTTTTGGAAAATTTTGACCCGGGGCCTAATGGGGGCCTTAAAACTGAAATAGCCAAATATTTGGAACAAATATTCAGGTGAGCATCAAGACGGGACTTTGGAAAATTTTGACCCGGGGCCTAATGAAACCGGTGAAGCCATATCTTTGGAGTGAATAGACGTAGAGACTAGAAACTGGGCGCATTTGAATGATGGTAAGTCGTGTTTAGGGGGATTTCCAAAATTTGAACCCAAGTTTTATGAACAATTTATACTTAGCCACCAAATAGAAGCAAAAAGAAAAACGCGAGCAAAGCCGCAGGTACCTGCTAGTTAATAAAAAAGAAGGAAGGCAGTATTCGATTTAAATTTTGGAAATGGACTGGGCTTTTGACGGGGCCTATCGTGGCCTATTTATTTTTCATATATTTTATTAAAAATTTCGTGTCGGAACAAACTGGGCTTTTGAATAGTTCGTGTCGCGCTAGACGGAGCTTTTTTAAAAATAATTGTTCGTGTTGGGTTGGGCTAACACGGCCCATCCCCATCTCTAAATCGATTTAACTCGACTACGAGATAAGCTCTTCTTGATTGTGTTGCCTTTTTAATCAAAATAGTTTTTAAACCCGTCACACACAGTGTGGAGGGTATTATCATTTTGTCAGAAAGTTTGTAACGCATTAAAGGAGACATCTTAGACCCTATAAAGTATATATATTCTTGATCAGCACGACGAGACGAGTCGATCTAGCCATGTGCGTCTGTCTGTCCGTCCGTCCGTCTGTCTGTATGTATGCGATTCATTCGCTTAGTATTAAAGATATTGACCTGAAACTCGGAACTTAAGCTTTTCTCAGTCCTAAGCAGTTCAAGTGTTAAAATCAAAGTGCCACGCCCATTTTAAGGGGTAGCCCCCATATAAACTTACCGTTTTTTTCGGATTTTTTTGTATGAAAATAGCAATTATTTATGAATGTAGTCACTCCAAGTTGGGTACAAATACTTCTTATGTCATCTTATGTTAAATCCAAACTGCCACGCCCATTTTTAGCTATAGCCCCCATACAAACTTACCGCCCATTTTCATATTTTATATGAAAATAGCTATTATTTATGAATGTAGTCACTCCAAGTTGGGTAAAAATACTTCTAATGTCATCCAATGTCAAGTCCAAGCTGCCACGCCCATTTTTAGCTATAGCCCCCATACAAATTTAACGCCCGTTTTCGAATTTTTGTATAAAAATAGGTATTATTTATGAGACTATTCACTCAAATTTATGTAAAAACACTTCTAATGACATCCAATAACAAAACCAAGGTGCCACGCCTATTTTTAGCTATAGTCCCCATACAAACTAATCGATTATTTTCGAACAAATGTATGAAAAGGTAATTATTTTTTCAATATATCTTTATAAAAGTATATAAGCCAATGATGATCACACTAAACTATTCAAAGATTCGTGTGACGGGTATTTAAGCTTCGGTTCCACCGAAGTTAACGTTTTTCTTGTTTTTTTTAATAAAGGAGCGAGGCAATAAACCTTTTTAGGGTTTTACTTACAAGTTTCCTTTTCTTTTTAGAAAAGTAATTTAACGTCTTAGAATAAAAAATACGAAATTTAAAGAAAAAAATATATAAAAAGATTTTTTCCAGTATTATAATCGCATCGCAAAATATTGTATAATTTTCGAACCAAAAACTCCAGTGCTGCCGAAAATAATATTTCAACACAACGCTTACACACTCATTTAATAAGCATTTAACCAGATACTTTTCCTTCTATTTTTTTTTTCCGCTGGCATTTGAAATACACAAAAAAAAAAAACACGCATATTGATATAAATAGCAGCAGATGTTTCATTTTTGCGTCTGGAGCTAAATATTTACTTCCAAAGTAAGGTACACTCTTCTTTCTGTATTTGTATACCCTGCACAAATATATAAAATATTTTGTTAGAGTCAAAATTCAGGAAACTTTTGAGAACGTCTAAGATGAATGTATATTCATCTGCCAAAACGATTGGTTTGCTGAAACTTGAAGGAGTAACTTTAATAAAAATCAATTTTGGTATGTAGACATTCTAAATGTGAAACTGCAGTACTATGAGGATGTTTTAAAAGTATCTTTTTTAAAGTATCTTTTTAAAGTATCTTTTAAAAGTATCTTTTAAATTAAGTTTCCTTTTTGATTGAACAAGATCTAAGGCGTGTGTAGCGTATACAATAGTCAAGCAACTCGACTATAGCTCCTACTCGTACATTCTAAATATTATTCTCAATAATTAAAATACGTACAAAAATATTATTTTTGTACGATTTTTTTTGTACGATTTATTAATACGCAAAACAACAGAAATACAAATATTTATAATTGAAGTGTATGTATGCAATTAATTTTCAAAAAACAAAAACAACAATTAAAAGTTGAAAACAATGCAAATACATAAATACTTTTGTACCTTAATATACATACATAATTTATCTAGGGTCATACTATATGCAAACTCTGTCCGATCGTTCGACAGACAGACAGACAGACTAGCCAATTAATTACTAGCCAATTTATTCAACAAAATCGTGTTGTAATTTTGATCCCAAAGTCATTTATGATTTTAAATGTTTATATGCAAATGAATTCGAATTCGAAATTTTTTTTTTTTTTATATGTTTTAAAATAAAAACTTGTAAAAATTAAATATTTTCACCACTTCTCTGGAATGTTTTTAGCAATAAAATATTTAAACACTAAAAATTTCTTTGTACGAAATTTTAAACTTAATTAAAAGAATTTTAAATATTATTTTATTCTGTTTGTTTGTTTGTTTGAAGTGTTTCGCGCACATAATTTAACATTCTTTTCATTATTTATGGTATTTGATTTTCTTAAATGTGTAGTATTGTTTTTTTAAACGAGTCAAGGTTGACATGAGCTCACATTGTACCATATACAATAGATGTGGGTCTATCGTTGAAATAATTAGTATTACAAATTCTTGGCCAAGACTTTTATATTATATATTTCGGTGATTACAGGTGTGTATTCCAATGCATAATGCTCGAAAAAAGCTCAAGAAAAACAAAAAATGAAAACAAAACAAGAACGAACGCTGAAGTCGAGTATGCTCGACTGCAAGATACCCTGTACCCAATCTTTATGAACCTTAAGATTGGTTTTATTATACTACCATGTCTCATTGAATTGAATTTTCATACAGAAACTTAAAAAATCGGGTATATCTTTGTATGGGGGCTATACCTAAGATGTTGTTGGACCTACCCATATTTGAATATATCATTGGGACTATCACAGACATAATTTATACCAAATTAAGACTACCCAGAATAAGAAACTACCTTAAAATGGGACTAGATAAAAACCGTTTGAAAGTGCGCACTTGACGGCTTCGGAAGCTTAAGTTTCAAATATGGTGGCCCTATCTCTTATAGTCTTCGACACAATCTCTCTCATACGGCTGACAGCAGGTCAGACGGACGGACGGACAGACATACATAGCTCGTTCGATTTCCCTTCCAATGCTTATCAAGAACATATATGCTTTATAGGGTATATCTTGCCTCCTTCTGTCTGTTACATACATACGCACAAACTTAATATACCCTTTAACCTTTTAGGTACAGGGTACATAAAATTGAATACAATTTTTGAGTTTGCTGTGAAATTTTTTGTTAAAGTGGTTCGTTTGGTTTCGGTTCGGTTAAAAAACCGGTTCGGTTCCAAATCAGTTTACAGCTCTGCTTTTTGATAGGTATGCATGAGGTTAATCTATTAAAGACCGCACAGGTGGTAGTGTGAGATTTAATAAACATCCGATCTGTGCAAAATTGGAAGCTTTAAATGCGTAGATCACACGTGCAATCCATGCAAAACACAAGGTGTGTTCAGACACGCAAATATTTTAAATCAAAATTTTACAGTTTTCAATTTTTAAATTACCCGCCCCCAATTTTGAAATTTAAAAAAAAAAACAAATTTTTTATTTATAAAAATTTATTCAATAAGTAATTGCAAAGCTATGTCTTCATGTGCTCCACGTTGAAGACATGTTTCGGATACGCAAAATTTTATTGTGTTGCTCTGAAGTTCCTAAAACTCTTGAAGTTTCGGCTCAAGATCGTTCAATCCTAAGGCGTATTTTACGGTCTTCAGTCGTTTTATTTGCTCTTTGCCATTCTATTTTTAAAAATTTTTGATAACCTTGCGAAAATATTGATTTTTTCTGGGGCAATTTATTTTATTTTTTTTTTTTTTTATGAAGCATGTTTCATTTGTGTAATATTTATGGGGTATGATCCAATATTTCATTTGAATTAAATTTGAGTATTGTAATCTGTGAGTGATATAAGATGTTTTTACCCTATTAATCAGGGGTATGAAAAATAGTTTACGCTCCATTCTCAGACTTTCTTAAACAAAATTTTATTAGAATCGCGAAAAATATTGGAAATATTTGTGAGTCTAGAGATGGAGATAGGGCCAAACCCAGCCCAGCACAGGGCTTTTGTCGTGACCCATTTATTTTTTTGTGTTCGTGTGGTTTCAACGTGTGTGTTCGTGGCCCGCAACAACACGAAAGACAAATAAAAATTTTTCATGTTGAGTCAGGCTAACACGGCACACCCCCCATCACTAGTCTGAAGGGGCCAAGAGTTTCAAGTTTTAGAAACAAAAAAGTTTTTTTGAACAAAAATCTGCGAGTGTTTCATAACTATCTGAGTTCCAAGTTTGTTGCTGTAACTAGTATTGTCTACGAGATCGTGTGTTTCCAAGGCTAACGTGATCTGCTATACTTATATCTGCCTGTTCCAAAATTTTTGTAATTTACTCGCATATATTTCGATAGTTTTCTATACCCATATAGTCAGATCGGATATTATCAGTTTTTCCGAAAGTTTGTAATGCATGGAAGGAGCCATGTATTATGTACAATATTATTGAACAGTTTGATGGGACGAATCGATCTAACTGTCTGTTGCGATGCGCTTTAGTCGGATAGTTATAAAGATAAGAACTTAGGGATATTTGAAATTTAAGCTTCTCTTGGCCCAAGATAGTTTGTATGTTAAAACCAATTTTAACTTATCAAACTGATATTTTCAAGAAAACTTTAGCTTCAGATAGATAGATATAGGTGGCTGAGGGAAACAACACGTATCCACACACAATTAGCATATAATTGCCGTTTTGTTACCACTAAAAATCTCGGTGGAAACCTCTTGTACGTGGAAGGCTATGTGGTTTTAGAGCCAACCAGTACAGTTGAGGAATGATCTAAGCTTTAAGGGACATAAGAGTGCTTGATCGCTCAGCGATTCTAGCTGCCAATGTCCAAAGTGTCTTAGTCTACTCGATCTAAGTGCAGGACCCACACAGAGAAAGTGTTCTAACGTTTCCGTGGTGTCCTCCTCCTTATAACTTCTGCAAGTACTGTTATAAGGGATACCTAGTCTAGCCGCGTGTTCTCCGATGGGCCAATGATCAGTGATAGCGGCTGTCAGTCTCGCAAGGTCTTTGCTGTGGTTTAACAGAAGTGTTCTGGTACGTTAGAGGTCAATCGAAGGCCAAATAAGCCTAGCTTTCCTGCAGCTGTTCATAATTTGCCATTTATAGTTGCATAAAGAGGTAAAGCGTAAAGGTTCATTGGAATCTGAACCGCGACTGGCTGAGATTCACCCAATGAACCCTAGCTAGCCAGCGTCAGCTTGCTTGTTTCCGGGAATTTCACTATACCCTGGGACCCATGAGAGGCAAAGTGAGTTGTAGCAACCAACAAGATTTAGTTGGTTTTTTCATTCCCTTACTAACTTAAATTTGGTGATGTGAGCATCCAGCCCTTTGATGGCAGCTTGGCTATTTGAGAAAATGAAATCAGATCTGTCCCGAGTCTCCAGCTGCTCGATCCGGCAGTCGAAAGAACTCTTCCAATGCCAAGTCCCCCGAGTATACCCCAGACCCCACACCGCAATCTATCTTGGATCCGTCGATGTAGAGCGACAGACCGTCTTCACTTCCCTGCAGCTCTGCCATCCAGTCTTGCCGTGAATCAATTGTGGTTTTTAAGGATTTATGAAAATCCGAAGATTCGGACAAAAAGTCAGTGGGGACTTTTAAATCCATCGGGATTTTGGATAAAACAGCGCTGTTACCATAGCTTAGTGAGAACCATAAGCCTTCTTCTTTTAGTCGAAGTGCGCTGGTCGAGGCCATCTGCATGATGAATAGGTCAATAGAGCCTCGGAGGGACAGGTTCTAATTGCCCCAGTGGCCCCAATACAAGCCGATCTCTGTACCCTAGATAACTTTTGAATATTATTGTTGTTTTTAAGTGCCGGCCACCAGGCCAAAGCTCCATAACAGAGAATTGGCCATACAACTACAGTGTATAGTCATAGGACCATTTTCGGTGACCGAATAGTTTGGAACACGAGTAGAAAGCAATCGTTGCCTTCTTTTCTCATTCCTAGATGTTATCTTTCCAGCTTAGTTTGGGATCTTAGATAAGACGCACGTACTTTGCCCTGTCAGAAAGGGATAATTCTATACCGCCTAGCTTAGGGAGTTGAAATTTCGGAATTTTATACAAATTTGTGAAAAGCATCAGCTCTGTTTTCTCTGGGTTGCCTCCGAGGCCACAGCTAGCTTCAAATGTGATATAAATATTGTGTCTAAACTTGGGTTCAGACCATTAAAGCCCTTCCATACCATCTCGAAGTTATATCTAAGCAAATTATACATAAATTATTTTTTTCTTTTTGCATAGTTTGAATAATTTAGTTATTCAAGTTCAAAAATACATTGCAACTTTAAAAGTCAAAATATGTAAATTCACATAAAATAAAATACATGTCCACATTGTTTTTAAAGTAGCCTTTCACGTGTTAAAATCAAATCTGTTGTGGTTCTTTGAACTTCAAATTGTATCTTTTTTTGTTATATTCTTATTAAATTAACATAAAACTTGTACAAAATAGAAAAACAAAAACGTAAAAGTAAAAGTAAAAGTAAAAAAATTTGCAATTCGTTTAAATATGCAACATATCCATCCACATGAAATGGAACATGCAAACTTCAATCGATAAATCTTTCAGATGGCACAGCCTGATACAATTAAATTCAAGCAAATTCACAGAATGAAAAATTGAAAGCAAAAGTTTTTAATTCACAATTATTTGCTACATACACAGTTCAATGTATCTACACGTGAAAGTGTGCGTCTATGTGTATGTATGTGTGTGTATGTGACTTTACCTTTGTGTAGTAATAGTTCTTGGCATGCAAATCTTTCGTCTTTTTCGATAGATTACGCAATGTGGCGCCCGTACAAGCGCACAGATACTTTAAACTAGAAACGACTTTACGCTCTGCAGTAGCTGCTGCAGCATCGAGATCATCAAAAGAATGATAAGAACTATTCCGGCGTGTTTTCGATGTGGAACGTGAGCGACGTTTTGTTGTGACGGCTGAGATTGTTGCAGGAGCGGGACGATGCTGACGAAAGTCGATGCATGGCAACGATTTATTATGATGCAATTGTATCTTATACGTTGCCGTAGGCGTCGTAGTCGTCGTTGTCGTCAAAGGAGTGCATGGATTTGAATTTTTATTATCTGTCGAATGGGATTGTTGTTGATGATGCTGATGATTAAATTGATGCTGATGTGAGTGGACATGCGAATGTTGCTGGTGGTGTTGCTGTTGTTGTTTTTGATGATAAGCGCAAGTATTGCTGTGACGCATTGCGAACGCGTTATAATCCAATGGCGGCATTAGAGCTTTATTATGATTATTATTATTGTTCTGTTGCTGTTCTTGATTTCCTAAAGCTAAATCTTGAAGCTGATAAGCGCACGTATGGCTTTTGATTAATGTTGGCTTCAATTGAGTTTGAGTTTGAGTTTTTTCTGACGTTGTCTGAATATTTATTTGATTTGTGAAATTCTGTAAAAAATTATCATTGTATATTTACTAAATAAATATTAATTTATTTATTTATTTACATTAAACGGCAAAATGTAGTTTATTCTTCTTGCGTTGTACATATTTATTTGTATTTGCGTTGTTGTAGATACACATTTATATTTATTTTAATTGTTGAAGTTCAATAGCGTACAACTGTCACAGTTCATTCACACTCATAGCTTAGCCTAATCCAAGTGGAAGTCAAAATCACAAATCGACCTTAACGCACTTCAAATCTATTCGACATTCAATACTCTACAAACACTCAAGTTTAAACACGCCCCTGACCTTGACAAAATAGCAAAAATACCTACTTGAGAATCCAATTTTTTTTCGCTTCTCAAACAACAACAAATGCGCCTCATCATATTTGTGTTTCTTTTGTAAATAAACGCCAAAAAAAAATGTATCTGTATAAACAATGAATGAATGAATCAAGTAAAAAATTTTAAGTGTTCATTTTGTTGTGAAATTTTTTAACAATTCAAAAATATTCGTTTAAAAAAAAATAGACAAATGAGTTCAATTGTTTCCATTTTGTGTTTATTTCGCATTACATGAGTCTGAAACTAAAAGTGCTAAATTGCTTTTGGCGTTTACAAAAAGTTTTATGCTTATTTTTGCCTAAATGATTGATTCGCCGCACTTAAAACCGCTCTCTTGACTGCTTAAGTAGCTGAAAAGCAATGCATAACTTTCCATAACAATAATTTTGATATTTATGTACACTGTGAAATATTTTTGTTTTTCATTGTTTAAATTAATTTTGACAATCAAATTATTCAATATGAAAGCTAACTCTAAAAGTTAAGCTTTTGTGTTAAAATTTGACATTTCTAGAGATTCCCCATAACAATTTATTAAAAAATTTTAATTTAAATATTACAATTTTATTGCAAACTGATAGACTAGCCTGAAACTAGATAGAATCGTTTAGACACTTTTTTGGAGACCCTAACATGTTTTTTATAGTTTAAAAAAAAACAATTTATATTTTACTAACTGAACCCGTTGTAATTCGTACTATTTACGAAAGTGATCATTTTTTTGGTGTCATTTTATTTTATTTTTTGTTTGTTTTATTTGTTGTTTTATTTTTAATATAAAATATATCTATATATAATATTTAAAATATTAAAAATGTTTCTATGTTTCTATGTTCGATCCAACCTATGAGTCCCTAATCGGTTTCCATTGAAAGGAACAATGCAAATAAATTAAAATTTCACTAAAGCAATAGCAAATGCATAAGGCATATTCGGTTCATTCATGAAATCGATTTTTTATATGTTTTTATTATAATAGACCCCAAATACTGTGGTCCAACTATAAAGGTTAGGTTAGGTTAGAATGGCCGACGCGAATTCTCGCGACATTGTGATACCATATGATCCCTCTTTTATATCCTCCTACTCGAACCAGCTCGATTTCCTTATGAAGGCGGCTACTGCACCAATCTTGACTGCTGCAATCTGCGCCAGACTATCGAGATACGGCCAACAAATACGGTAAACCTTATTCTCCCAAGGGCTGGGCAGTGGCGGAGAAAATGTTCTACTGCCTCCTCCTCTTTCTCGTTTCTACAGCTCCTACAGAAGTCATTTGGTGCTACTCCTAGTCAGACGGCATATCTTCCCACCAGGCAGTGTCCCGTGGATAGAGTCTGTCTAATTTGGCGCATAAATTGGGCTGTTCGTTTAGTGCTATACTCTGGCCACGTAAGTTTTGAGATATAACATTTAGGATTTGTGATCCACCTAGTCTCGGCCGTTCTGATTATTTTCTCTTTCACTCACAGCTTCAGAGAGGCCATGGGAATTCCAGTCTAACTCCTCCGAAGAGGAATAACGGAATTTGTACCTTCTCTGGCCAATCTATCTGCTTCACAATTACCAAATATATCTTGTTAACCCGAAACCCATGTGAGGCAAATATCCTATTGCTTACCCATCTCATTATGCTCTTGTTTGGTTAAAAATTTTTTGTACTTCTTACCTAATGTTAAGTATGATGTACAGTAGTCAGTGGCTGATGGCGAGGACACTAGAAGGCTGAGTATCTTTGAGTGTCCATAGTTGCAATTGAGCCAGTCTGCTGTCTTCTAACTCTCATAGCTGTGTTGGCTATGAGATCTAGGGGTAATAGATATAGGAGAGTATTTAGTGCATCACTTAGTGTGGTACGTAGTGCACCACTAATGCAAATCTCCGCTCTTCTGTATACCAGCCCCAACATATTTTGGGCCCGTTGCATAAAAAAAAAGGAAAAAAATTCTATCGAAAAGAATTGTAATTGCACAAGAGACAGCAGATTCGATACGTAAACGAGCTGAAAGAGCAGCTGAAATGCCCATGCAACGTAATAGCACACGTCGGGTTTCCGCTAGTTCTAAATAAATTCTGAAAGAAGAATCAATGAATTGCCACTCTGGTTTTAATATTTTTACGGTATTTTCATTTTGCTATAATAACTATTTTCCAAAATCTCGTCCTAAGGCGCACCTATATAGTGAAACGAATCTTCAGAAAAAAAGAAAAATAGGAAAACATTCTAATTTAGGTCCCCCATTTTACCTCAGGTCCAAGATTCAAAAAACCCAAAAACTCGTCAAATCTATTTTTTAAACATCCTTTATTTCTATTAAATTTGAAGTAAATCCGTATAAGTTTTTTTGAAGTGGGTGTGGTCAAAACAAAAATAGCCTATTCCTTTCAGGGGTCTCAGTTATACTCTGTGAAAATATCAGAAAAATCAATTCAGAGATCTCGGCTCTAATAAAGCACAAACATACATAAAAACACGCATTCATTTTTATATATGTACAAGCTGAACTACCCGGCTTTGCTCGTGTCATGTGCAAATATTAAATTTTATTTGTCAAGTTTAATGACGAATTTTTCTTTGGTTCGTTTATATGGTGCCACGCCCACCGCCCAATTTTTCAATGGATTATAATTTTTCTCAGTGTGGTATATGGAATTTCATTTCTCTTGTTCCACACCTCCCATTTTTCTAAAACTACATACATCCTATCTTGTAAGTTGGACCAAAGAATATACATACATCTAGAAACTTTTATTAAAATCGGTTGAGTTTTTTTCGAAAATATTCGTTTAATTTATGATCGATTTTATGGGGACAACGCCTACCACCCTATTTAGGGTTATGAAAAATAGTTCACACATATTTTTATAAGAATCAGACAAACACTGCGACACGAGAACTTTATATATTAAAAGATGTACAATGTGTGAAGAGTATACAAACTTATGGGCAAACAAATTGTCATTTCTATTGTACAAAAAATATATTGACTCACAGAATTCGTCTTTGTAGACCATTTTTGGTTAATTTGTTAATTGTATAAAATAAATTGAAAATTAACAACAACAACAAAAACAAAAACAAATAAATAAATTTTAATCATGCCAAATGTGTAATCAAGTGCAAATGTTTTACGCTGTTAATTGTTAATTTCCATTTTTTGATATTTATTTCAATACAGTTTTTTTTTTTAAATTTCCTTGCAAAGTTTATAGCGTTTTGTTGCGGTCGCTTCAAATCGAAAATTGAAAAAAAAAAAAAATTGCGTTTTGCGGCTTTGAATCGAAAACTTGCACCGCCGCCACTCGTCATGGAACGTCTACATTTACAACTTATGCAGTTTTTGAAAAATTTTCCGGGAAATTACTTGGAACGACAGCTCACGTCGAGTGCCTGCCTGTGCGTGAGCATTTTTCCTTAATGTTTCGATTTGAGTTTACATTGCGGAAATGTTGTGCGTTGGCACGAATCTAAATGCAAAAAAAAAAAAAAAAAGAAAAATTGCTTTGTTTCATTTGCAAATTTGTGTCGAAAAATACTTTAAAAATTTATGATCTCATTTTAAAAATTACGAGTGTAATTATTATTGCGAAGTTTCATCTTTTTTGACACTTTTTTTTTTAAAGAGAACTCGTTTTTTGAATGACATGAAGATGTCATGGATTCATAATTTCATTCTTAAATTTTTGCAGATACTTTTTTTGTAAAAATGGTAAAAAAATATAAAAAGTCCACTCAAAGTATGTCAATTGTTTGTTCATAAGTTGAGATTAAACATTATAACTTAAAAAATTAAGTTCAACGTAAATTGTTAAAGATTTAAACTAAATTAAATGGATAGTAACTTATTAAGTTTCCCACAAAGTTACTTTAAAGGCAACATTTCTTCTGTCAACTAAAATCGGTTAATAGTCCTCGAAAAGTGTTGAGCAATTGCGTCATTTAGCTTGACAACTTAAAGCACAACTAACAAAATGGAACAAATTAAATTTGGTGTGCACAACCGAAACCAAGGAGAGGCTTGATAAGTATTGGCAGTGCGCATTTTAATCAAAAATATGTTCAACTTATTGTTCATAATTAGCCACTAATATTTTGTATCTTTCGAGGCGTAATTTAAAAACGGGACGACACATGTAAGGACCGAAATCACGAAATTAGCTGAAGTGTATCCCAAGGCAAGTCATGTGCCATCGTCTATTGAATCTAGTGTGTCGACAAAAAGAGAGTTCCTATTGGACAGCTTTCATGTTTGTTTTCCAAGATACCTATTACCAAAAATTGTCATTTCTTCAAAATAACATTTTTGTTTATTTTGCCCTACACCGGCCGTTTATCGTTTAGTGGGCGTCTTCAATGCTTCAATTAAGTTTAATATCGATCACCTGTGATGGTTTTATTTGGTTAAAACACCCGTTTAATCTCCGTCTGAGTGGGATGAATATTGAAAAATTACTAAATGTTTTCATGTTTTTTTTTACTTGAATTTATTATGGTGGATCCATTTTCGTTTTAAGTGAAAATCATCTTTTGCAGTGGGATCGAAAAGTACGATTCTTTGACCAGCACATACTTGTGGTATCATCTTTTGGAAAAGCTTACGTAACTCACACTTCTAATACATCCACGTCATATCTCAATTTTCAATAAGTGGTTTTGTGAATTCCGAATATTTGAAGTTTTAAAAGAAATACAAGAAGTGTGTTTAATGCTTATGAAGGGAATATATATATTTTAGTTTTTCGATATTAAAAAATTTAGAGATGTTATTAAGCTTAGCAGCTAAATCGTGATAAGAAATTGGGTTTTCCTATAGTAAGTAATAAAATTATTCTAAGCATATTGGAAGAATATCCGACATGGCTATATCAATTTGGGTTTCGATACCATACGTTTCAGGATCTATTGGAAAACTGGGCGTTGGGCGTGGTACCATATAAACGAACCAAAAAAAAAATTCGATCTTTTTTGCAAATTATTAAACTTTACAAATGAAATTTAGTTATGCACATGACCCAAGCAAAGCCGGGTAGTTCAGCTAGTACATATATAAAAATGAATGTGTGTTTGTATGTATGTTTGTGCTTTATAAGAGCCTTGATCACTGGACCGATATTTTCACAGAGTATAACCGAGGCCCTGGAAGGGCTAATACGCTATTTTTGTTTTGATCACAGATCTAAAAATTTTCAAAAAATAAAGCAAAATTAAACAAATAAACATTTTTATATCCGCCACACATTCTTGATCAGTTCCACGAGACGAATCGATCTAGCCATGTCCGTCTGTCTGTATGTCCGTCTAATTGTTCCTTTCTTTTTCCTTTCATACATTTAATTCGTTCAGTTTGAAAGAGATTAAGCTGAAGTTTTAAAAATAAGCATTTCTTATGAACGACTAAATGAAAAGTATCAAAATGAAAGGGCCAAACGCATTTTTTAGGTACAGTCCCCATAAAAGTCAACCAGTTTTTTTCGAGTTTTTATATAAAATATTTGTTATTTAAAAATGTTTTCACTCCGAATTGGGAAAAAACACGTCTTATATCATCCAATGTGAAAACCAGATGTATAGCTCCCAAACAAATGTACCGTCCATTTTTGAATTTACGTATGAAAATAATGGTTGTTCTTGGGGGTATTCACTTCAAGTTTGGTAAAAACACTTCTATTGTCATCCTATGTACCGATGTATTAGGAATCAGGCACACTATAACATATAGCCTTATACAAGCTCACCTCACATTTTCTGACATTTTCAAGTCATTTTTTGTATTTTTGGCTTAAATTGATATTAAATCAATATTGTGCCTAAGCTTGGGTTGTATCAGACTATTGAACCATACCTATTCTATATGAACATTTTATCAAAGCCACTATTGATAACACTCCCCATAATAACTCTAAAGAATTGTGTTAATGTGTTCTAATACAGAAAGTAGAAAGAAAGATAGACGGGCGGACTGACTGACTGACAGAAGGACATATCTGAATCGTCATGGTTTTTTTTCAAGCTGATAACGATTACGTAACGATTACGATGCTTCAGTTTAGGCTATGGAAAGTTATTATTTTTAATTAAGACAGTTTAATAATTATGAAGTTTGTATTATTTATTTTTCTTTTTTGGACACATTTTAGTTATGAACAGAAAAAATATTAAACATTATTTTCTTCTTATATATTTATTTCACATATTCTTTATGCGGTTTCTGCAAACGAACGGCAATGCTAAAAAGTAAAACATGAAAGCCAAAGGTGAATATTACCGCGACTAGCGATGCAAAGCTATCTTATTGTATTGTACTTGTACTTGTATATATATTTCTATGTTCAATGTGCATTCTCAATCAGCGTATTTGCTGCCAATTGACCTTTGCACAATCGAATTGCGTTCTTCTTTTGCACAAATGCACAAATGCGAAATTGTTATATGAAACTACTTTATATGTACTATGTATGTATGTAGCTACTAGATATTAAATTCATCAATGAAATGTATCGTTAAAGTAATTTGCATACACAGAACAATTTATTAAGCAAAAAAAATTTACGACAATGACGACGACAACGAGACATGATTCATTGTAATTTAAAAATTAATGTGCGAAAAAATAAAATCGAAACGAATCGCCTGGAATTTTTATATACTATACATATGTATGTACTCGTATATTTGTATAGGTGTGTGACAAAATTATAACTGAAATGATGACAAGTCACCTCAAACTAATTTTGTATAATTTACTTTTTTGTTTAATTTATTTTCAAGTCAATTAAAATGAAATAAAGGAAAAAATTATGAATCAAATATTGAGGAAGAAGCCAAGAGAAGTAAAACACGTTCCATATGTGTCAAGTCGCAAATAGTCAAAAATACATTAAAACAAAATATATCTGGGCTCAAGTCAGCCATCAACGCTTCGCTATAAATAGCCTAACCTATGACCTATTTGAACGTACGAACATGTACATGTACATATCTACGTATGACACAGTTAAATGTATATATGTACTTACTACAATTTATACCATAGATATACGATATATTCCAAGTTATGTCTGTTCATTGTGCTGTCATTAAATTTTTATTTTATATCAGCTCTAATTTGATTGAACGTAGGTAGCAATAGTAGGATGGCAATATTAAGCTTGTGGCCAGTATCTAGATACATACAAGTTGTAGATACAACAATATTCAACTTGATGCTACAAACACATTTTACATTTTATTCAAGAGTTATAAGTGCCTAAATGGGTGATTTTAGTTGATGGAGAGGGTTGTCGTCGAGGGTGGCACATCAGAGCACTTGAGCTATTTTTATGTTGCATCAATGTTTCCTGCTCTTATCAATGTCATTAGATACATACTTGTGAAATGTAAAAAAAATAAGAAAAAATAGACTTCAACATAGACAAAGGCCAGAATTGCATTTGATAAAAAAATAAAAAAATAAGCAAAAATAAAAAAACAATTATTTGGCAACCCACAACGAATCGCTAGAGTCATCAGTTTAATGGATGAACAAAATTTATTTACAAGATTTAATCGAATAGTTTCAAAAAAATTTATCAGCATTGAAACTTTACTATTATTCCAAAGATGAAGCGATTTACTAGTGCATTCCTAAATATTTAATAATATTTTTTTATAAGTTCTAAAAAATCTAAAGCTACCAAACATAATGAGCTTCAATTTGTATAAATAATAAAACAAAAATATTATTTAAAAATTCTGAAACTTATAGATCTAGCTTAGTTATTTTGATTTACAAAAAAAAAAAAAAAAAGTTTGCGGGTTCTACAAACGCTGTTTCCATTTATCATTTGTTGCTTCTGTCGTCGTTTCAGTTGTTCAGTGTCTCATTATCAAACCACATCCACATCCGCTGCTGCACAGAAACGAGAACAAATGTCAACAAAACAAAAAAAAAAAGTATTTAAATAATTTTATGCGCTTGTTTGCATAAAAATATAAAAGAATTTTTTCTTTTATTTCGATTTTTGTTTATGGTTTTTATGACAATTACTCTGTATTTATCCAGTTTAAAGGTATTCGGTTTTGCACAGTAGAATTTCGAGACACGTAAAAAATACTCTAATTTTTTTTTTAATTGACTCACTTTGACGGATCATTATAATCCTAGGAATCTTTTAATTTATGATCGACAGACAAACAAATCGGTTAACAATGAAAATCAACAAAATTTGGAATTTATCTTTAAAAAAAATATATATTTTATACGATTTATAAGTAGAGATGATATCGTAGTAACTTTATCTTATACTAGCGTGTGCTACTACGTTGTACGGGCGTTTCGGCTGCTCTTTCAGCTCTTTTCCGTTTCGCATCGGCTGTGTTTTGTAAAATTTCAGTTCTTTTTGATGGCATTTTTACTATTTGCTTTTTTTCTGTTTGCAACGCAGCCAAAACTTAAAACATACTAAAAAATACAACTTTTTTTGATCTTACACAAAATATATTATGGAAAGCTGTTTATGTTAAAAAAACATAACATTTTTGTATGGGAATATTATAAAATCAACTTCTTATATGAACCGAATATGCATTTGAGTGGAATTTCAATTTACTTGCATTATTTACTTTCAATTGTAACCGGATTGGGCTCATCGGTTTGACGGTTTCAACGTAAAGTGCGGACATAGACACATTTTTACTATTTTATATATTTAGTTGAGTCTTCTGCGGTATTTTTTTGGTAATCTAACAAAAAAAATTTCGTATATTGGTGCTAGTCGTTCATGAAGCACCATCCTACACCTCAGAAACTCACTGTTTGGTGTGCATTTTGGTATGGTGGAATCATCGGGCCGTACTTTTTACAACAATGTTGAGGGCCGAACTGGTTCCATGAATGTTATCATGCAATGTTGACCAACTTTTTCTTTCTAAAAATTAATGAAATTTATTGTGATAACATTTTCTTTCAACAATGTTACGAAAGGATTTATTGCGTGCACAGTTCGGTGAGTAGTTAATATCGCGAAATAGCCCTAAGAACTGGCCACCAAGATCATGTCAATACACCTTTGGAATATTTTTTTTGGGACTATGTTAAGTCCAAGGTTTACGCCAACAAACCAACAGAAATTTTGCTCCGAGTCATCGAAAATTGGAAAGATCGTATAAACTAATGCAAGAAGTAAATGGCATAAAATTTTTCATCAAATAAAACTATTATGAACTATTTTTGACCAAAATTAATGTCTTTATTTCAATTTCAAATCCTATCGTTCTTATTGGAAAACCCTTTATATTCTTGATGCTCCGATAGGACCTTTTGACTTCAGTCCAGTTTTTTATTTGGTGCTGTGCGTCTTGTTCGATTAATTTTGAAGAAATTCGAGCTTAAACTTACAGCTTACTTAATTTGATAGAAACTATCCACATCCAAAAAAATAAGGGTTTCAAGATCAAAGTATTTTTTCAAATTGTAAAAATAGCAAAAATAGTATTTCTATCTCATTTCCACTTTCCTTTCTTGGTCTTGTATATTTTTGAGCTATTTAAATTTGGTACCACATTGTTTCTGCAGTATATCAGTAGAAATTTCTGCGAGTATGGATCAGCAGAAATATATGTAAATGCTTTCTATAAAAATTGTTTTGGTAAAGTTTCTGCAGCATATATTTATACTGATATACAGACTCTGGTGAAAAACCCTAATTATTAATGACAAAACTTACGATTTTATATATGTATATTCATTCATATGTATATAAAAGGGTGTTCCACTTGCACTTATGCTATTTTCTACTAATTGTAAGTGTAAGTAAAAACCAAAAAGATACTGTTTTCGAATGAGAAGGATTAATTATGAGAACAAATTACCAGGATATATTTTCAAAGAATGGATAATTCGTCAACGAAACTTTATTCTTTGAAATACATAATTTAAATGTGTAAAATCTCAGAATCTAGGCAGACAATTCCTGTGCAAAAATTACTTGTTGAGGCAAAAACGGTAACATAACTAAACAACAAATTGGTTTAAAATCCACACTCAATCTCAAATCGCAAACATCGGAATCTTACGAATCAGTTACATTCAATGAGTTTCCATTAGCAATACATTTTTTTTTTTTATTTACTTAAAAACAAAGTAGCTCACTTCTAAATGGAGCACCCTTAACATATTTAAATCAGTCTTCATGAATCACAAAAAAAAACAAAATGATGCATTTACACATACACAAATATTCACTCAAACACTCACACAAAAGTTTTTCTTATAAAAAAAGCAAATAAAACAACAACAATTGCAATAAAAAATTAAATCAAGTACAACGCAACAACAAACAAATCAACGCAACAATATTATTATTCTTATTGGAATCACGATCTCACAACACAAACACACTTCTCCTCTCACACAGTCTGACGACGACTCAAATCAACAGAATTTTGTTTTTTTTTTTTTTTTTTTTTTTTTTTAATGCAGCGGTGAGAGGAGTATGTGTTAGTTTTGCCGTTTATTTTTTTATGGATAATAAATGAAATTAAGTTTGTGTATTTATAATTTTTTTTTTTTATAGGGAATTACCATTTGAGATCAAATTTTCGTATTTATTAATATGCATAAATTCCTCGAAAAACAAAGCGTTGATTTTTTTTCTTGTTCATTGAAATACGAGAAAAAAATGTTTCAAGCACGAAGATGCCAGAAGTCACACACTAACACACGCACACACTTAAAAATTATGTTTCAATGTGTTGTCTGTGTCTGCGTTGTTAGTAGATGGGGGATGCACAGTCCTTTTACGTAGACAAAAAAAAAATCAATAATTCTCTTATTAAACACAGATCGATTTATGCGGGTGGATCTATGAATGTGTGTGTGTGTGCGTATTTGTTGTCTGTGTGTACGAACCGAGAACATTAGCGTTGTAAAATAAGCTTTTATAATAAATAGTTAAGCTCGTTTCCGTATATTTTTTTTATTTCCTTCTTTTTAATTTTTTTCCTTGACTGGACTGACCAACGTCCGTATACTCCCCCGTGCGCGCGCTTCTGTCTTAAAAAAACAGGCTGAGTCAATAGAAATTATGTTGTCACACACCCCTTCAGTGATGTGCAATATTCTTCCTGCGCCTGTCCTCTTGCTCTCTTCACCTTTTTTTGTTTTTGTTCTCTTCTTTCCTTTTCGGTCTACTGCTGCTGCTGATAACCGTTGCGTTGCTCTAAGGGTTCGTTGCACTTAAAATGTTATTGTAATTTTTATGCCAATTGGAAACTTATGTTGGCGTTGTTCATTGAATGCATTTAATATAAAAAAAAATTCCAATTGAATAAACTCCTCAAATACAATAAAAACAAACAAAAAAAATATGCACTCTTTTACATTTAACTTTTTTTAAATTTGTTTCACTTCTGCATTTTTTTTTAGTTTTTATTTACATTTTTTTTTTACACTTTATTTTTTATACTCGTGCTGTGTTGCGTTGTTGTATTTTATTTTAACTTTTTTTATATAAACAATTTTCTGTTGTGTAGCAGTATTTGCTGCTGTTATTATTATTATTGTTGTTGTTGTTGTGCTTGTCTTCTTGTAATTTGTTGTTATACAAACAAAATTCAAAGAAATAAACGACGCAGGTAGCGAAAACGACAACAACAACAAAAACTTTAAAACACAATCAAATACAATTTTTTTTTAAATAATTAATTTGCTAATATTATTTTTATTGTTGCTTCGTTTACGCGTTTAAATTAAAATATTCTTATTGTCACAGTTATTATTGTTGTTTAAAACTTATTTAATAAACAAACAGATTTATTTTTCATTTTTTTATTGTATAAAATAGATGTAAGGAAACACTTTTTTTTCAAAGCGCGCGCACGACCAAAAAACAATAAATGCAAAAAATAAAATTCGACCGGACACAACCGCATCCGACAAATGTCGAGAAGTCAAACTCAGCGCAAAGTTCTCGTTCTGATTGGATTGCACTCTCTCAATTTGCGTTCGTCTCGCGTTACTGTCGACAGCGACGTCGGCAGTGCACACTGGTGTGGAACATGGAAAATGGACTACGAAGAAAGAGTATTTACTATATGTCCTCAATGTATAACGATTTTGAAATTAATTAAATTTAAATTAATTAATTACTAAATAAATTTTTACTTTTAAATTTTCATTAAGTATTTTTTATTATAAATAGCCAATACCCGTGGCTTTGCTCACTTTTGGTTCTTTTTTTAAAATGATTCCCTTTTGCTTCTAAAAATGAAAGTTTGGGTTCTATTTTCGGAAATTCCTTGAACACGCCATCTTTCAAATGCGCCCACGTTTAGGTCTCTATGTCAATTTATTCAAAGTATATGGCTTTTCCGGTTTGAAGGCCCTGTGTCAAAATTTTCCAAAATTCCTCACCTGATATATATAATGAGCTGTAAGCTTGTATACCAAAAAATGGGCGTGGCATATCAGTTTTGACATACAAAGTAGTCGTCAAAGAAGTTTAATTATGAAATTTCAGATCAAAATTTTAAAAACTAACTGACTAAATGAATCACGTTAAACTAAACAGACAGGCGGTCATGGATATGTTTTCCTACAAAAGTAATAGGGTATATTTAAAAAAATAAATTGGTTTATTTGTATGTGTTTGTTTTTAGTTTAGTTCCTTTGTGCAATGTGCGCTGTCCCATCTATACTCTGCTATAGCGCAAAAATATGTAACATTTTGGATACTCAAATAACTTCCCTCGCTGCTGCTGACGTTCGCTAGCATAAGAATCGTGGGAATTTTACAGTCGCCATTTGTATTTGTTGTTGAGTCGAAGACGCTCTGCTCTGTTTACATTTAAAAGCTTTCTCGCTTAAACTTAAGCTTTTACTTTTAAAAAATAATATTTTTTTCTTATAAAAATGATAATTAGGCGGCTGATTTTAAAATCTATTAACGTAAGGACAATTAAAAGAGTACTAACACTCAAATAAAGACTGAATAAAAAGTTGGGGTGTATTTATCTTTTAATTGGAATATTTTTATGAAATCATTAAAATTTTGTTGCAGTTTTAAAGGAAATTCTAGCAAAGATATTTTTTATACAAACTCTGAAAATTCGAAGTGGATTTGTATGTATGCAACACTCCAAAGCGGGCTTAAAAAAATTATTGATAATCTTTTTATTAGATATTCTCATTAAAACCTAAGTTTTAAGTTTCGTCCCTTTTGTAATATTTTCTAATATCTTAGATCGCTAGATTATTGCGGATTATATTGGTATTGAAAGATAAGATCGACTACAAGATAATCAGTCTATATGAAATAAGTATAAATTAATGACTCTAAAAGACTTATGCAAAGGATATAGCCGATAAGCCTGGAAAAACTTTTTACCCTGTAAGGGTAAGGTTTCATTTTCAGTTTGGTTTGTAGCAAATTTAAATTTTTTGATTAGAAATTAAAAATATTGGCTACCTTATGGAATCAATGAAAACTCTGTAAGTTTCGGTGCAATGGTGTAAGTTTTTGAGTATTTGCCCCAAAACACTTACACCAAAACTGTGAGTTTTCGGTGTCATCCCTGTATATTTTTTTAGCCTGGGTATCAGTTAGGGTATTGACCCAGTTGTGATGCTGATTGATACAATTTGGGGATTCCATTCTTGCGGATGTCTTTCAAGATCTGGTATAGATAAAACTCTATGTAGCATTTAATTACCGAGACCAAAGTAGCATTCCAAAGCAATTATTCATCCTATTTTCAAGTTATTGCCCTTGTTCTTGGATGCCTCTGTTTCTAAGTAGACGAAAAACCTCGAAGTTGAAATTTTTCATTCTCATACTGCGTCTTACTCTCATTCAGCACTAGACCCACATAGGTTTTTGACGATTATGTCAATGTTATCGGAGTACGCGAGCAGCATGTTTTCTTTACCAGTCAATATTTGGGCATTGGCGAAGTCGATGGTTGACTTCTCGGTTTGTTATTTTTAAGCCAAGACACTCATTGTTTGTCAAAACAACGACGTACAATTTGTTTTCGCATGATTTATTGTTTTTTGTTCATTTCTCGGAGCTCAACCCCGTCGTGCGCAATGATCAGCGTTATCGACAAGTGTGTTTTTTTTTTTTTTTATTGAATGCGTCGTCAAAATGTTGATGGTGAGCACAAAGTTCAGCTAAGTGCTAGCTGTGTTATTAAAAGTCTGATACTCATGAATCCTAAGTTCCGTTTCAATTAAATGCCCACAGGGGGCCCAACATCGAACGAGGGATTTAGTTCTTCGTCTTCTTTGCTGTAGAGAAGTGGTTCCCCCATAACATAAGTGACTCCTAAACATCTTCTACCTCAGAGATTACGAAAAATTTTGGAAAAATCAACGAATTTTTTACGAAAATCTTTAAAAAAATTTAATTTTGATAAAGCATAAGCTCAAATACGCTTCACACAAACTATAAATTATTTAAAATTAAATAAAAAAATAAAATTGGTTGGTGTGGGTCTATGGTTTTGAGGTTCCTAAAAAGTTGCTTTCAATTTTTAACAAAAAATTTTCATTGAAAATAGGAATGGGAGGTGAATTTGTATGGAGACTATATGATATGGTAGTTCGATATTGTTTAAATCAATAGTGTATAAAAAGGACGTCATTGAAAATGATTTTACCCAACATTTAGCGAATACATTCATAGACAGTTATTTTTTTTTCATAAAATATCTCGAGTATTACACAGACTTTTTATGGGCAAACAAACAATAAAAAAGAATAGATGTGGGGTCAACTATTTTTCTTTTAATGCTTTACAATATTTCAATATCGCAAAAAAAATTACGTAAAACTAAACATTTTTAAATTCTACTAGACAACCAATATTCTCCAAAATAATTTATAAGCACACCCATGAGGTTTTGAGCCCCTCACGGACAAATGCTACAAAAAGCTGTTAAAAAGTACTATCAGAACATTCGTAGTAAATACCCGACTATGAAGATCATAATAACTATTAATATGTACATAGTTTACTATGAACTACATAGTATACCATATTCTTTGTATAGTTCCTTTTTTTTTTAAATTTTTTTTTATATTTTGAGCTGCTTCCGACAAACTAAACGATTAATTCGGATGTCTACTGTCAACAACTGTCATATTCCACCAAGAAAACGCATACAACTTTGGTCACTCGCTTTTAATACATTCGCCATATAGCCCTGACCTTGCACCGTCAGACTACCATTTGTTTCGGTGTTTGCAAAACTCCTTAAATGGTAAAACTTTCGCTAATGGTTCAGTTATTTGCAGATAAAGGGCTGCAGTTCTATGAGAGTGGAATAATGATGTTGGCGGAAATATGGCGAAAGATCATCCAACAAAATGAAAAATATAAAATTGATTAAAGTTTTAAAAAATCACCGGTTTCTTTTGGGGCAACCCAATATTTGTGAATGTAACCACTCAAAATTGGGTAAAACACTACTAATTTCATTCAATATCAAAACCAAGGTACCGTCTTTTATAGAATTTTTTTTTTTTAATGATTATTAAAAGTGAATGTATTCACTCCAAATTAGGTAAAACAACTTCTAGTATCATCCTATGCATCGGGTCACTATAAAAACAGTCCACATACAAATTAATCTCCCATTATTTGATTTTTCAATAAAATTATTGTTATACATACATAGCTGAGTTTTTAGATTAAAAATAGACACAATTGCTTCATATATGAACCCTAGCTTAATGTCTAAAGCTGAGTTGTTATATCGAATCTTAGACCCCAACCCATCGCCTTTACGAAATGCTATCTAAGCCACTGATGATCAGCTATTGGAATTTTCGTATGACGGATATATGAGCATCGGCTCCAACAAAATTAACGTTTTTTCATGTTATGTATTTTGTTTCCAACATAACCAACAACTTTCAATAAAAATATAAATAATGGGCAATTTTTTCGGAAACTCTTTAAAAAAAAAACACGTGTCTAGTTTTTCTATTGATTTCGTTGTGAACAACAAATCGTTAAAAACTAATTTAAAATGCATTCGTATATGTTTTTTTCGTAGCGCTCTTTCGTGGTTGTATGTATCTATGACATAATTATGTTAATATTATCTTTTGAAATTATGACAAATTAATGAATGAACCAACGAGCGTTTAATTACGTAATACTAAAACAACAAATACAACAATAGTGATCCAAGTGATCATTTATTATTGTCGTAGACAATAAAATGCGTTTTCTTTTTTTTTTCATAATAATAATTGGACAATTTTTTTATTGGACAACGCTGTAAAAAGTATCTTACAGCGGTATTCATTGCATTATGACAAGACAGAGATTGGATAAAATGATCAATAAAATTGTATATTCTTATAAAACTAAAATAAATTAAGTAGATATAAATAACTTGTAAATGTTTTAATAAAAATGAAGATAAAAATCAAACGTTTTAAATTAATATCGAAATATTTGGCTAATAAATTCACACATTTTTCAAGTCTTTTATTAATAAAAAAAAAATAAAAAGATAAAATTATCACACGACAAAATGAAAAAGAAATCGTTACAGTTTTATTAAATAAAAACATTTTTTTTCTTACTTACCAAGCTATCTGCGACATTTTGACTCATTATATACCCTACAGTAGTAGTACGCGTAGGGGTGGCAGCTTTATTAGCTGATTAGATAACAATATATATTATCCTTGTGATCCTTGTTGTGTTATTTGTATTTTTTGTTTATTAAATGCAATTATTTTTATTTTTTGTAGTTCACTTTTTTCTGCTGCAACTCGTTTTCAGATACATTTTGAATGTTGCCTCGCAAACTTGAGAGACAAGTGACAACTTTGGCGACTACTTTCTACGCGCAGGCGCACCTTGTGTTGTGACAATATCGATATCAAACCGAAGTTCGATTTTGACCAACTCGTTTATCTATGCGATGCCAGTCGTCGTTGCATAGATACACCATCACTTGCACTCTCTTTGCGCATTTTTTCATATTCACAGAAAATTGTATTTAAAAAATAAAGAAAATACAAAATAATGCCACTTCTCGTATCTGAACCAGTCGATTTACTTGTTAGCTGCCAAAGTCGAAGTTGAAGTTGAAGAAACCAAAAAGAAAAAAAAAAAGAAAAGAAACGATAAAAGAAATTGTTAAAACGAAAGTAGTGAAAATTATTTTACTTTTTTTTGTTCAATAAACATTTTTTTTATACAATTACTTTTTTTTTACTGTTGCTGTTGTTGTTTTAGGTGTTATGTTAAGTAAATAGTGTAGAGCTGAAGGTTGAAAAAAAAACCGGCGAGACGCATGCGCAAATTAAAAAATAAAATTTTTGTAGAAAAATGTAAAATGGTCAATAAAGACATTCCAAAGCAAAAGCCAAGAAGCCAAGTCGAAGCAAAAAGCACAACGAAACGCTTCGTTGATTGACTTACTGACGAAATGATTGACTTGACAGTCCAACCAAAGCAAAAAAAAAAAAAAAAAACACGGTAAAAAATTAAATATCAAAGCAAATAGTTACGAAATTTACTTATTGAAATTTATTTAAAAGCATTGATCAACCGCTAAAATTTCTTTTTTATTGTACGTCATCATTTGGAAGAACAAAGATTTTAAATTGTAATGTTTTTGTAAAATCTTAAATAGAGCATCGAATACACATCCATGAGTTCTCGGACGAGTTGCTCTCAAAAATCTATTGTATCGGTTTGAAATAGAAAGTCGAATGACTTTTAAAATTAAAACAATGTAATTTTTGTACCCTGTTCACAAAGGGAACTTACAAACAGGTTATCATTAACCCCATTTTAAGGGGTACCTCCCATACAAATCTACCCAAGATTTTTTGTTTTATCGTGAATACTTTTCTACAATAGTCTATATAAAATATTGCAACATGGGTGTAGCATAAATGTACGAGTATGAGAACAATTTTTTAACAAAATTTGTGTGCTCCTACTCCCTAGAATTGTTCTGTATAGAAAATAGATACAGATACCACCAAGCCCCTGAAGTTTCCCTAAATTAAACATGGGAAAATAATACTTTTTCTTAAATTTAGTGTAGAACCCTGGAAAATAAATATTTTTTAACCGGATAGCGATGTTTCTCTTCATAAGTGGCCATCGAAAAATATTATTATTTAATTGGACCGAAGCTTATACCTGTTGCACATCATTTGACGTTGATAGACCTTCGTGTGCAGCATTTGTATTAAATTTTATCTTAAAACAGTAAACAAATTAAAAGTATTCTTAAAAATTTAGAAATTAGCGGTCCGATTTGGACCAATTTTAAACTGATGATTTGGCATGGTATAAGAAACATTTGAACCATATTTGAAGCCATTCGCTTTATAAATACATTTTTTCTTATAAGAACTTGACAGAATGCTGTACTTTTGTATGGGAGCTATACCTAAAAGTGGGCGTGGCACATTGATTTTAACATAGAAAGTACACAGGACCTAGAAAAGCTTAAGCTTAAAATTTCAGCTTAATATCTTTAAAGCTGAACGAATAAATCGCGCAGCAACAAGCAGACGGACAGACGGACATGGCTAAATCGATTCGTCTCATCGAGCTGATCAATAATATATATACTTTATAGGGTCTACGATGCCTCCTTTAATGCGTTACAAACTTTCTGACAAAATGATAATACCCTCCACACTATGTGTGGCGGGTATAAAAAGTTAACTTAGGTTGGACCGAAGCTTATACCTGTTATACATCATTTGACGTTGATAGACCTTCGTGTGCAGCATTTGTATTAAATTTTATTTAAAAATACTAAACAAATTAAATGTATTCTTAAAAATTTAGAAAATCGCGGTCCGATTTGGACCAATTTTAAACTGATGATTTGGCATGGTATAAGAAACATTTGAACCATATTTGAAGCCATTCGCTTTATAAATACATTTTTTTCTTATAAGAACTTGACAAAATGCTGCACTTTTGTATGGGAGCTATACCTAAAAGTGGGCGTGGCACATGATTTTAACATAGAAAGTACACAGGACCTAGAAAAGCTTAAGTTTAAAATTCCTGCCCAATATCTTTAAAACTGAGGGAATAAATCGCGCAGCA
This sequence comes from Leucophenga varia, assembly GCA_018903435.1. Lineage (NCBI taxonomy): Eukaryota > Metazoa > Arthropoda > Insecta > Diptera > Drosophilidae > Leucophenga > Leucophenga varia. The sequence continues at coordinate 420,429 of JAEIFJ010001785.1, forward strand.
ATAAACAGACAGACGGACAGACAGACGGACATGGCTAAATCGATTCGTCTCGTCGAGGTGATCAAGAATATATATACTTTATACAGTCTACGATGCCTCCTTTAATGCGTTACAAACTTTCCGACAAACTGAATATACCTGTTTACACTAGTGTAACAGGTAAATTGATTGGATGTTCTTCTAAAGCCATTTATGGAGAGAAACATTATTATCCTGTTAAAAAAATGTTAATTTTCCTGGTTTCTAAATCTACAAAGTGATTTGTTCCCATGTAAAAGACAGGAAACTTCAAAAAAAAAAAAAAAAAAAATATGGGTCTTCGAAAGATATAGAAAAATCCTAGGGGGTGGGAACATACAATTTTTTTGGACCACCCTAGTTAAGCCCCTATACAATATTTACCCAATTTTTTTCTTTTTGCATTAAAAATTCAATACAACAATGTAAGGTATATAAAATTTGGGAACAGGGTATCTTGTGATCGAGAATACTCTACTTCAGCGTTCATTCTTGTTTGCTTAAAAAATATTTTATTTTTTATTTTTTAGAGATTCGACTATGAATACACAACAAGATTTAAATGGTGTGAATCCGAATTGAATATTGTACTTGAAGAACAGGAGAATAAAAGTCAAAGTGAAAATGGAGATGTTTATGCCAAATAAAGTGTTGCTTTTTGCCTTCAAATCCAAAAAATCTGCGGCTGAAACGCATCGAATGATTGTTGAATCTTACGGTGGGGTTTCTGCTTCACTTAAAAAGAACGTGTCGGGATTGGTTTTACCGTTGAAACAATTTCAACGTTGAAGACAAGAAGCGTCCCAGAATGGTGAACAAATTGAAAGATACCCAATTCGGGTTAAATTCGGATGAAACCATTACAGGGCCTCTATACCGGGCACAACTAATGCGTTTAACTCAAAGGGAACTTAATTTCAGAAAAAAAAACATAATGTAATTTTGCTTCACGACAACGCTAGGCAACATGTTGCTTAGCCGGTACAAAGAGAGAAGTTTAACCCACGCGCCAAATAAACATAAACATGAGCAGACAGAAGAAGGCAGGACAGATTCCATAATTTTTTTTCCTTGATTAACATCGAAAACTAAATCGAAATAGCTGTGTTCGTTTGTCCTATGAATCCGATTATCTCGGAGACTATAAAAGATACTGTCTCCAAGCTGCAATATATAGAGCCCTCCGGAATTTACTAACGCCAAACACTTGTTTCCATCCTAAATTAAAGGGTTAGCACTCACATTAGCATACCAAAAATATTTTGGTCTTTAACCCAAAAAGACCAAATTCTGTTTTTTTATTACATCAAACATAATCCAAAGAAACTATCCAAATCTGGTTAAAGTTTTAGACTTTTTGAAGTCTTTTAGATATAATTTTGTGTGTTTTCGGGAATGTCATGATTAGATCAAAATACCAATCCGCCCACCATTTTTCAAAATTCCTCCATTTCGTGATTTCGTGAGATCGGTCTCTTGCGTTCATCTCTATCTGCTCCTATTGGTCTGGGCTTCTTAAGAGGTGCAGCAATGTCTTCGCAAAAAAAACCTTCTTCTTTTCAAGGAGAAACATTTGGAATAAACTAAATCCCAATTTTTTGTTTCAGTGTATTCCTAAGCTTTGACAAATCGAAATAACTGTTACCATATAACATAAAAATCACAATAACGAAAAACTAAGCCAAACAAAGCAAAATAAAATAAATTTAAAAAAGAAGCAAAAATGACAGTCAGACGTGCCACAAATACAGTTTACAATATTAGCAACGATCCGCTTGAACAGCAACAACAACAATTATGCGAAAAAGTCTATAAAAAAGACAACGGAATGGTTTGGTATGGAATGATGAATTTCTTTTTTTTTACTGTTTTGTGAATGAACAAAAAATAAATAAAATTATGAGCAGCAATAAAAATGTCAATAATGACGATGAGAATTGCGTATAGCAAATTGACAAAATTAATGATCATCTCATGCAGAATTTAAGTTTTCTTGTATTGGAAATATTTGTATTTATGAAAAACATTGAGAGTTGTGCGTAGATGAAGAAATGCTCGTATATTTTGTCATCATTAAAGCGCAACAGGTAGACAGACAGACACACTGAGCTGATGTGATATTGTAATATCGTAAATGAGATATAACATAGCTATAGGAGACAAGTATATATGAGTATGTGTAAAGAGAGTATTAGATTAGATGCTCAAAGAGAAGAAAATTAGAATGTAAATGCATATTTTGTCTAAGTTCTCTTAATTTTGAAAAATCCGAACGGAGTAAATCGACGCTACGAATCAAGAACAAGTTAAGATTCCTGGGCAATTCACAATATATGCGCTTGATGGAGTCGTCTATGGTGTATATTCAAAATGTTAAATTTATAGAAAAACTATGCTAGTACCGTCTTTTATTACGTTATCAATTTCTAATTTTAGAAATATTACCGTTTTGGCAGTAAGGAAGAATTAATAGATTACTGTTCCAGGGTGTTCCAGTATTACCGCAAGTCCCAGAATTAACGCTGGATTTGCAGTAAAGTTCTGGCAACTCTGAAAATGAACAATTTGACAGCTGAAAAGTAGAAATAAAGCGTTACACGACAGAACACGATAGAATTTTTTTAGGGTTGCCAGCCCTTTATTGCAAATCTTGCGTTGTCTCTGGGACTTGCGTTAATTCTGGAACACGCTTTACTATACGTGCTATATATTACACTCGTAGTACTAAATTATAAGCGCCATCAAATAAAATCGGCTTGGAAGCACCATGAGTTTAGTAAATTTTGTATACCCAGGTCCCTGTAAAAGTGTTACGATATGAGCTTCAATAGTAAATATATGTATAGGATCGTTTCATACATCTATGAAGGATTCAAGTTTTATTTTTAAATCGAATTAATTAAATTTTAATAAATCTTAGAAAACTTGAGATACTGATATGCCAAACCGATCAAATCAAAGTAAGCAAGACAGATCCCATAAAGTATTTTTATTCTTGATCAGCATCGAAAGCTGAGTTGAAGCTATGTCCTTCATTCAGTATATTGAGACTATAAGAGATTTATCCACTAAACTTAATAATCGTCTCTAAAACTTAAAAATGTATAATCGATACTTTTCATCTTTTTTAACTTATTTGGAACTTAAACATCAAAGCATTTTGTTTTAAGCTTTTGTAAGAAAAACAAAAAGATACAAAGTAGAGAATAAAGATAAAACCGAACAAAATTTTGATCCCGATCCATATGAATGTATATTTTTTTTTGTCCCGTTCCCACCTATCCCGGAATTTTTTCAAAATTGTTCCGTGGGTCTCATAGGTCTAGACTTTTTTTAAATATACTGGTTGACCTCGCTTAACAATTTCTACTTTTTGGACATATTTTTTCGTTTAAGATGGCAAAAGTCACGATTTAAATGTTTTAGAAGCAAAAAAAAAAAAATAACATGAACTTTACATGGTGTTCCTATCAAAATTAGAATTATTTTGTTTGAAACTATATAGATTTTTTGTCCAATTTGAAACTTATTGGAGTATTTTATTGAGATCACGAGAGTTGAAATCTACACCGATTTTTTATAAGATAGATAAAGTAAGAAAAACAATTTCATACAAAACTAGAAATTTTAGACAATCGCCCCTAAAATTAATTCAGAAAAAATTCAGAACCAAAAGTCTTAGACAGATGGAAACAGCTGAAGTGACTTGTATAGTATTTCAATAATAATCAAGAATAAACTATAAAGAGATGTAGCATTTTTTGCACGAATTTAAAATACCATTTTGACAGGGAAAAAATATTGTGTGTGTGATTTTTCGAGATTGTGGAACGTAACCACTCTATTTGCACTAGTTTCTTGTTTCACTTAAGACGATTTCGCTTAACATGGACATTTTCCTGGAACGTTATCCCCGTGTTAAGCGTGAACGACCTTTATTACTTATAGACTTTTATTCGCTGTTATGCCGAAGACTATAGGACATAGAATCACCAAACTTAAAACTAAATTTCTGTAGAACAATCCAGAAGTCACTAATTACAAAATGTTGCACATCTACATTTGAAGGGTTAGCCCCCATACAACCCTACCATAATTTTTGACTTTTATTACATGTTTTAAACCTAATATCCCGTGCCCAACTCTTACTACAAATAGTACCAACACAATATAAGTTTCCGAGTTTCGACTGGAGCGATATTTCTTGTCAAAAAATGCACTTATAGTAGGTATGACTGGAATATTATCTGTTGAGTACCCTCAGCGGCATCACACATATGGACATCCAGTGTAAATAAATATTTAACTTTAATCGTAGACCTACAAATATTTCTAATAGATGATTTTTATTGAAAATAAAGATGATGTTTTAAGATTTGCAACATTTAATGGTGAAATGTTTCGTGAAAATTCTAGGTATTTTTTTTTTTTTTTGATTTTTTTATCGTTATTTTTTTTGTGATTTAATTATTAGCTAAGCATTCGGCATGCCGCAATAAATTCCACCAATTATGCTTATTGGATGCGTCTTCATTATGAAAATATGCGAGAACGTAATGATCATCAACAGCAACATTCTCATTATTATCATCGTCATCATCAGTCATTAGCATTTCAAATTGTGCCAACTGGCATCGTCTATGGTTGAGAAGAGGTGAACAAGGTACGGTAGCGGAACAGGTGGGTATGGCGAATTCTTCACTGTCAATTTGCATTAATATGATGAGCGGCATAAAGAAACAAGAGAAGATACATTGCAGAGTGCAGGGAGGAACAGAGACACCCACAAGTGTACCAGTTTATTGGCATTATTTGCAAAAAAAAAAAATATTCAGCTGAGCTTACGTTCTTCAAAATGCTTACTGCTCAGATATTGTTTTATACGATATCAAATTTACGTTCTCAATAGCATGTGCTCGTTTGCTCTCTTTTTTTACGCTCTTTATGTGAGTTTTGTTTTTTCTTCTTTTTTTTTTTTTGCTGCTAAAAAATGATCTCACGGTGCAGATCAGAAGTTTGACAGTTGTTGTTGTTGGCTTGTCTGTCTACCTGTCTCTCTGTTCGTCTGTCTGTCCGTCTGTCTGTCTGTTTGTCTCTTAGTCTCTTTTTGTTTTGTCTGCATGTTTTCTGGCTTTATACACATTCGTTTTTTTTCAGATTTTTTTTTTTTTGTTTTTGTGTTTCTTTACGTTATTTTATTTGCTTTATTAACAAAAACACAAAAATAAATAACGTAAAAGATTTATACAACAACAACAAAAACAATTAAAATCTATTCAAAAAATCTTTTTTGATTTTATTTAATTTATTTTCTTTGCTTCTCTTTTTGGCTTTTATTATTTTTTATTGGCAAAAAAAATGTTTTATTTTTTTGTTTTGTTTAAAAAGAATAAGCGAATGAACGAGCAACTACAACAACAAAAACAGCCAACAAAGCAGTTTAAATTATTTTTTGTTAATAACTTTTTTTCTTTACCATTTTCACTTATCCAAAATTTGCATATCGTAAAATTCAGCTTTTTGCAAAAAAAAAAGGAAAAATTATTTTGTATTTTATTTCACGTTTGCACTTTCGTTGTTAACGATTTAGCCAAGCATTTCACTTAATTTGCGCGTGTAAAACTTTTCTCAAATATTTTGTATATTCATTTCCGTAATTATTTCTTTTTTATTTTTTTAGTTGGCTATTTTTCGTGGTCACTTTTTTGTTTTTGTTTGCAATATTTTCCACTCTGCACTCTCACTCAGTAAAGGCCATTAAAAAATATTCGTTACGCCTTCAAAGACATTACGCTCATTCCGTCTCGCTCTGGCACATGATCAACACCGTCACCGACACATCACGATCGTTTCAATTATTCCGAGCAATACTTTCGTTCGTCTGTCTTTGGTAAAACGTATTTTGCGACTAAAGTTTCGAGTCGGTTTTAGCCAAAGATAGAGCTCGCATACATTGTTACACACACACACACTAACATATACATACATAGGACTCTAGTTATTTTTATATCGTAAATTTGACAATAAACGACATAACTACAGTGAAACCTATTATATTGGATTTTTTAATAAAAATTTGAAATAATTAAAATATGTACAAAAATTTAAGCCAAGTGTGACTATCTTATAAGGCGAAAAGATTTTAATAAATACATAATAATAAACTCTGCAAAGTAAAGGGTGTCCCAGAATTGACGATTCCCAGAATTAACGCAAGATTTGCAATAAAGTGTTAGCAACCCTAACTAAATTCTATCGTGTTCTATCGTGCAACACTCCATTTCTACTTGACCTAAACTTTTCAGCTGTCAATTTGTTACTTTTCGGACTTGCCAGCACTTTACTGCAAATCTTGCGTTAGTTTTGGGACTTGCACTAATTCTAAGGGACACCCTTTACCTTTTTAAGTGTCTTATACAAAATATGTGAATAGACCTACCAAAGAACTTTTCAATCCATTAGGGTGGTCCAATAACTGTGGATAATAAATTTTTCCAACATTTTTTATGAGCTCACCCCATATGGTTGTTCTATATTGAAAATAAGAAAAGCCGTATTTTTTAGTTTTTTAATCGGATAATATTGATGTACCGCAAAGCCCCTGAGGTTTCCATGTATTATATATAGGAAAATATCCACTTTTTCGTAGATTTAGTGTAGAAACCTGGAAAATTAATAATTTTCATTGGATAACAATGTTTCTCTTCATTAACGGACATGGAATAACATTCAATCATTTATTATTGAATTTTAAAAGTATTTTCTATATAAGTAATTAAAGTATTGTTTCGATTTCCTCTTGTTTTTACGTTTTTGGGTATTTTTTTAAAATTCTTTAAAAATAGTTAGATAGTTAAAAATTAAAAAACGATTGGATGTTATTCTACGATCATTTATGAAGCGATATAGAATTATCCGGTTAGAGAATATTAATTTTTCCAATTTTTTACACTTCTACGGAGTGTTTTTCCCATATAAAATAAATGAAAAATTCAGGGGCTTTGCAGGCCAGGAAAAATACAGATCTTCTTATTTTTCGATATAGAGTAATCCTAGGGTGAGATCCAACTTTTTGACCATTACATTCTATGTCGGCTTAAATTTTCGATTGGTTAAGGCACGTTCATTATATTTCTTATTCTATTTTCATAGGTGGACAATTTTTCGTTACTTCAAATAAGAAAATTATATTTTTACAAACTAAGTTGGTACATTATAAAGAGACTTTACTGTTAAAAATAAAGTTATCATCTCATTATTACCAACTTATTGTCAATTTTGCCAGAGATCGTAAAAGAGCAAAATGCTTTAAATTCTCTTTATTAATACATTAATAAATTCTCTTCACTTTTTTATCTTTTTGGTTTGTGTCTCAACCAATTAAGTTTTAGGCAAAACTGTTTTTTTTTACAAATATAAATTCCATGTTCCCTATTTCTGAGTTCTAAAAAATGGTAATCAAGTATTTTTATTTAAATTTGTATTATATAAAGGTATTCATCGTACTCAGAATAGATAAATAATACCTTCTTTATTATTATTTTTATTTATTTTATTTTTTTTTTTTTTTTTTGTAATAATTTTTTTTCCATTGAAATTATAACTTATTATCAAATATTTTGGTCTATTTTTGAATATTTCCTTTTGTTATATTTTTGTTTAAACTTAAATACCAAAGCAAAAAGGAAATATTATGGTTCAGACGAATCAATAAAATTGATTAAAAAAAATAGCTGTGTTCGGATTAGCTCCGGTCTTGCCCAATCATAGGAATGTCATTTTCGAAAACAAAAATGAATAAAATTGAAGATGTGCTAAACAAATTTGCAAAAACCCTATACGACTTTTGGGCTGCAAATTAATTTATGTATTTTTGATTACGATAAACACACACTTTGGATCCCAATCTGTGATCTTTCAAGAAAGCTTTTTCTAAAAATCATATACTTTCCCTTTCCCGAAACTAGTTTTACAGTAAAATTTTTCAATGTTTGTTTTAATAATGTGTTCCATGTGTTCCACATTGTATTTCGAACCAATTTCGGTATTGAAATCTTTTTTTTTTTTTTTTTGAGGCCGCGAACTTGCCAAAAGCAAACCATTTTAGGGAACAATTTATCCAAACCAAAAATATTTTACGATAATTAGAAAAGGGTTATGTTTACTTTAGTTTTGCTATTAATAAACTTTGTGTTCTTGGCCGCTGGCCTGTGATGTGTACATGTGAGCAGAAAGATTTATATCATATTTCATTTAATTTATTTATATTTATATAAAAAACTGAAATCTATTACCTTTTACACTTTTTACTGCTATTGTCTTTTTGCTTTATCATATTTTTTGATTTCTTTTTTAAATGTTTTTCGTTTTTTTAAGTTTTTTGAATCGTTTGATTTTTTTGATTTCTTGCTTGTTTTCTTGATTTCTTTTTTTTATCTTTTATGTTTGAAGTCTTAGCCGATGCAACGCCTGCTGTCACTGTCACTAGACGAATCGCCACTGCTATCGCTATCACTATCGCTGCTGTTTCCGTCAAACGTTTCTCAACCTGCTCCGATACAATAAACTTTGATTTGGATTGTTTCGTGGATTTCTGCTGCATCAAAGCTGTTGCAATTTTCATCAATTTTGTGCTCAACCGGTACAGAATCCGGAATTAACTTGGTTATGTTTTCCAGGAATCTTGGGACCATGATTTCTTCCTCTTGCGTTGCAGTTTCTAAATCTTGCTGACGCTCAGCGCGTGATTTTAGTAACAAATTTTCGGTGGCAAGTTGTATCTTTTTCCTCTGTATTGACATTTGCAGGTTTTACTTCCGGCACATTGAAGAGTGCGAAGATACCACGTGGCGGTGAGTCATTGCGTAAAACATTCAATGCGGCAGCATACATTTGGCTTGTTTAGTCCTGGCAAACCAAGTTGTGCACGCATTGTCGCTATTATCATCGGCAGTTTGCGTTGCTGCTTTCCTTGCTAGATCTTCAGACGTCTCCTTTTTGTTCTTGTTCCTCTTCATCACTATCATCGAAAATACATTTAAACAATTCAGTTTTTTCTGAAATCGACTTATCTTTTGCTTTCTTCCAACGCGTTTTTCTAACTCTGTTTTAGGCACGAACTTGGCGGTAATGTTTTTTGTTGCATTTGAAACTAATTCAGTTTTGTATTACTGGAGCTTGTCTTCTGTTGCATTATTTTCGATAATTCTGCAATCAGCTTTATTGGTTCTAACTTTGGCTGCTGCTGCATGTTTTGGAATAATAACTGGAGTTGAAAATTTGCTTTGGTATTTACAGAAGTCTCTAAATAATCAGGCTACAGATAAATTTTGATTTTCTTTGGGTTTTCTGTCTCAAGCATTGCACCACCAAAGGTTCGGCTATATTGTAGCGCTTGCATAGTTGCGCGCTTGGTTTCCCCATGCATTTGGTACGCTCCATTATAATTTTCTTTTCTTTTTGTGCCTCATTTTCATCAGTTTTTGGTTGTTCTTTTGCTCAACGGCTTCAGAAACAAATCTGTTAAATAAGATTTAAAAATTAGTCAAAACAAGCGTAGTTTATTTTATAGCTTCAACTTACCTATCCGACATAATACCAACAAGCGGTTTGTAAATACTACGTGCCTGCATAAATTCCTTCAGTTCCATTTCGCGATCCCATGCTGAAAGTGTCACTGGTTGTATTTTATTAAGGAACTCTTTTATTTCTGCTTCAGAATGAAGTTTGCTCGCAAGGAACTGCTCATATCGCGTTTGTTTTGCATCATTGCCCAGAAAAAGGTTTAAAACCGTTGCTTGTTGCGGAAGTATCTAAAACAAAACAACAAGAGTGGTGATTAGTATAAATCGTATAAAGTGCATCTTGAACGCTTACCCAAATTGTTTGTCTTGGACATTTCTTTTTCTAATAATTTTGCATTTTCCTTTCTTACTTCCTCCGTCATTGCCGGTTTTTCCTCGCCTTCTGTTATTAGACCACCACGAGTGGAAATTGCTACTCTTAGCACCGATTCGTTCCAATAGTTCTTTCGTACGATCCTCGCAGCAGTACTCGTTTTTTCTTTTCAATTTGACTCTTCCGACTGCAACCACTACTTTCTCTCCTAAGAGTTGCGCACGCTGTATTGGATTCAAATCGTAGACGCCCAAGACCTGCTCTTTTGTATTCCCTGTTCCGAATCCAGTTGTTTAGCAAGTGACGCATTCATTGGTTCAAACGACACGCCTTACCTGCCCAATTTCGTGGCTTAAAATCACGTGGCAAATCAATTGAAAAAGGTTCTTTGTACGTTACACTCGAATTATCTTCAGCAAAACCAATGGGATAACGCTGCGATCTTGAACATGTTGCACTTTCTTTTTCTTATGCTTGTCACCGCTACTGCTTCCCAGCGAAAAATCGTAACGTGTCATGTCATCGCGCGCATAAATGTCATCATCGTCCTCTTCTGGTGCACCTACGCCAAACGCTTGCCCTGTTATGGATAGTTTTTGTGCTTATCTAGAACTTCTAGTGGACCAAAGAGATTTATATGTTTTAACGTGTTAACATTCGACGTAAATTCCCCTTTAGACAGTACAGGTGCACGGCTCAAACCCGTATAACTTAATCCATAGCGATTATCTTTGATCGTATAGAAAATTGGTTCATAATCATCGGGCGCAAAAGTAATCTCCTCATCGTCATCATCATCTTCATCAGTTTTTCATTATCTTCACTTGCAGCCGCATTCGTAACGCGCTTTTCAACCTCGTCGTCACATCCGTAATGCTGCAGCAAATACTGTTCGCGTTTGTTGCGCGCCTTTGATTGTTTTTTCTCTTTACGCGTCTGCCGCGGACCAACACCCTGTCCTGGCTTCCAACCCATGCTTTTTAATATGCGTACTGCAACTTTATCACGCACCGGCTTCAACAGTTGCTCCAGCACAGGTGCGCCTGGTATGGGCCCCGTGTTTGGTTGCATTAGTTTTCGCTTGCGTGTGCACTCATCAGCTGTACTCTTCGAAAATTCATCACGAGTGCGTATGCCCTGTGGTGCAATGCCGAATTCGCCTAAATCTTCCTGATCCATAAAATCTTCTGGACGCTGCTTTTCACGTTGCTGTGCCTTCACTGCGTGAACTTTTGAAGCTTTGCGGTGTCCAGCCCTCCAATGAACCAACAGTGTTCCAAAATCCAGCGCTAAAGCCACCAGTGAAGGCACCATGAAAGCGACGTTTGCCATTTTCATCCTTAACTATTTGATCTTCCACCGCGATTGGTTTCTTCTTTGCTGGAACTTCGTCTAATGAAAACGTTTAAAGTTAAAAATATTCAGTTCTATGTAAAATGTACTTGCTTACCCTTTTCCAATGGCTCTAATGGTGTCCCGAACCGATGCAAATCCTCTTCATCATCCATTTCGCGATTCTACTCAGAGTAAAGTATTTAATTTAAAGTATTTTATAAATTATTATTAAACTTTGTTTCACTAACGAAGCAGATGTAAATACGCTCGAACCGTGCGGTTATTACCGCTCGAACCGTTTCGTTACGTTGTTATTGTTTTGTCTCGCTCGCAAATTTTCTGCTTTCTTACTAGCACCTATGTGGCTGTACACAATAATAAAACGTCAGCTGATTTTTACCTTAAACATGCACTATTTTTACCCAAAGAAACGGCAACATAAAGCTGCTTGCTGCGTCACATAAATCATTTTTTATAACATGCACAGTGTTTGGTCACACTGCGAGTTACCTTTACAATAAGAAAATATTATATTATATTAAAATTACAATTATTTTTTTGTGTGCAGCAAAAATAAAATCACTATTAATAATCGTTAGTCTCAAATAAACTTAGTATACGCAAATTCTTAATAGGCAAATGTAAGTAAAAATGTTTTAAGCGCACAACGCATAGATTTGCAAAAAGTAAGCTAAACTGCCTTCGTACCTCTGCCGTCACCATTTTCTTCTTTGCTCTGCTCCGGCGGTGAGTAATGATGTCAACAATTTTTTGTTTTCTCTTTTAGCCAATTCCGTTGGCGTTGGCTGAATCTATACTCAGTCGCTGTGTGTTCATCGTTTCACTAACTGGCTTGGCCGGGACTAAGTGCATCGAAACGCCTTCGAGCTTCGGGTGAAGGGTCCTATACGTAAGTTCTGAGCAAATCTTAAAACAGTTAAAACGTTGCTAACTAAATTTTATTCTACTTCTATCTCACTAAACCCAAACATATAAACTTATTATAACACAATTGCATGTTATTGCACCGCTGCAGTGTCACTTTCATAACGCACGCATATATAAAACTGGCATAAATGTCGGAAAAAAGTCTCAAAGTAGGTGCCCGTGTCGATCTTACTGGCAAAGATCTGCACGGCACTGTCGCCTACGTGGGCATGACCAGCTTTGCCGTTGGCAAGTGGGTTGGTGTTGTGCTGGACGAACCGAAAGGCAAAAATAATGGCTCCATCAAGGGTCAGTCCTACTTTCAATGCGAGGAAAATTATGGCATGTTTGTGCGGCCAACGCAGCTGCGCGTTATTAGTGCAGCACCAGATTCGTCGAGTAAAAAGTCTTCGATGGAGGATGTGAATGTCAGTAGCACAGCAACGACCCAACCCACAAGGGCACGTCTGAGCGGGTCACGCAACTCACTCTCATCTAGTCGCCAATCATTGTTGGGTTCACGCACACTGCTCGCTACCTCATTAAGCGAACGTGCTTCAAGCAATACAAACATTGCACGCAAATCGCTTGCTCCAAATGCACAATCTAAGGAGACACTAAATACGTCGACAGCAGCAGCAGCCGGAACTGGTGAAGTGACTGGTGGTTCTAGCAGTAGTGGCATTGGCAGTATTGGTAATAATGGTGGTAATGGTTCACATGCATCTTCAAAGCGTGCCTCATTCATCGAAACGGGCTTTGTTGAAATTTTCAATCCACAATTTACGCCGTCACAACCTATGCGTTCGCCATCATTTACAACGCCACCCAATGCTACAAGCAGTACAACGGACGACAAGGCACTGGCCGAAGCGCAAAAACAAATTGTTGATCTCTCTGAAAAGTTGGAAACAGTAATGCAACGTCGCAACGAAGATAAGGAACGTTTACGTGAACTTGAATTGATAAAGGTGCAATTTGATCAAATGCAAGAATTTCGTACGAAAATTATGGCAGCACAGGCATCGCTACAAAGGAATTGCTACGTGCCAAACAAGAAACAAAGGATGCAATTGAGGCACGCGAGCAACATGCGCAGGAAATGAGCGAACTCTCGGACAGTGTTGAAATGATAACGCTCGATAAGGAAATGGCTGAAGAGAAAGCAGATACGTTGCAGCTGGAACTTGAATCGGCTAAGGAGCGTATCGAAGAGTTACAGGTCGATTTGGAACTGCTGCGCTCCGAAATGCAAAACAAAGCTGATAGTACAATTGACAACATATCCGCTGAAGGTGGCATGGGTACGTTCGAAATCAAACAGCTTGAACAGCAAAATCAACGACTTAAAAGATACGCTCGTCCGTTTGCGTGATATCTCGGCGCATGATAAGCACGACATACAAAAACTAACAAAAGAGTTGGATACAAAGAAATCTGAAGTAGCCGAATTGGAACGCACCAAAGAAAAACTATCGGTGAAAATTGATGAACTCGAGGCCACAGTCGCCGACTTGCAGGTGAGTCTGTTTTACAAATATTTTACTCTTTTTTTGTGGGAAATGGTGTATACCATGCGGCACAATCATGAACACATACATGTGAATAGATATAGTTTTAATCTTGTTATACGCTTGGGGATAGAACGCAGATGTTTTGAGTTTAGCTAAAATTACTGCATTGCATTAACTCACTTTAAACTAATTTTTAATATTTATTTTTTATTTTGAAATTTTTTTTCTTTGAATTTGAAATTGATCTGCTTTTTTGTAAACAGTTAATACATATTTATACATTTATCCACCGTTTTTGTTTATTATTTTTTCCAACTTTTTGATTTTTCTTATTTTTTTTTTTTTTTTTTGTACTAAAATTTCCTGGTTAACTCCACCAACTTCCGCAAATGTTGTACGTAGTTTGATTGTAACATTTCTTACATGGTTTTGGATTTTGTTATTCTGTTTGACAAACCTAATCTCGTTTGTGTTTTTGTTTCTTTTCTGGCCTACATAAATGCGTTTGTCGGTTTGCAGGAGGTAATCGTAACCAGAATTCTGTTATTGTCCTTTTTCTGTTTTTAAATTTCTAATTTTAACATTTTTCATTACAATACATCCATGCGTTTCATTTGTTTTAAATTCATTAATTAACCAATTTAAAATCGAATTCGTGTTAAACCAAAACTGATACAAATAAATTTTTTTTTTACTCCGATTCATTGCATAACAAAAAAAAAAAAAAAACAAAGGAACAAGTCGATGCTGCACTGGGTGCCGAAGAGATGGTTGAACAATTGGCCGAGAAGAAAATGGAACTGGAAGACAAGGTAAAATTACTCGAAGAGGAAATAGCACAACTGGAAGCGCTCGAAGAGGTACACGAACAGTTAGTCGAAAGTAATCACGAACTTGAATTGGATTTACGTGAGGAGCTTGATTTGGCAAGTGCAGCTAAGAAGGAAGTACTCCGAGAGCGTGATGCTGCAATTGAGACAATCTATGATCGTGATCAGACAATTACCAAGTTTCGTGAACTAGTGCAGAAGCTGAACGATCAGCTTATTGAGTTACGCGATCGTACCACAAATAATGAGCTGAAATCAATGCAGGATCCGGCAAGCATGAAGATTGCCAGCGAGACAATTGACTATAAACAAATGTTTGCTGAGTCAAAGGCTTATACGCGTGCAATCGATGTACAACTGCGTCAGATCGAATTATCGCAGGCCAACGAGCATGTGCAAATGCTTACTGCATTCATGCCGGAGTCGTTTATGAGTCGCGGCGGTGATCACGATTCGATACTGGTTATCTTATTAATATCACGCATCGTCTTTAAGTGTGGCATTGTCGTTAGTCAGACTCGCGAACGTTTTCCCGCTGTGGAGACGGTGACACGTGAGTCTGTAACGCAGGGACATGCTGCACAGCAATACGGCTTTAAATGTCGTCTTATGCACTATATACACAATTTACAATGTGCGCTGCATCAAATACTTTACGGACTAAACAGCTGCCAGCCGGATACGCTGCTACGCGCCGGCAATTCATTGCCTGAGATGATTGCTCAGGAAAAGATTGTCGATGGCATTATTGAGCTTTTTAAAATCAAATCAATTGGATGAAAATTCAACAACGGACAACATTGAAAAATGTGTAGCATTCTTTAATGCCATGAACTCTGTGCTACTTGCTGGTGAGGATTTGCTAAATGAAACGCAAATGATACGAGATTGTGTTGCTACGCTTGGGTTCTGCATGCGAATCAGTACTCAACGATACATCTATAGCGCGTGTCATAATTGAAGAAGCCGGTTCGACAAGCGATTCAATGCTGCTCATACAATTCCTCAACGAGCACATGGAATCGATAAAGCAACAAGTGAAACTGATAAAACGTCGCCTGCCTACAGATTTGCACGTCATCAAATGCGGTCTATCCACACACAAAGTTGAATCGATGCGTCAACATGCACAGGCAATCAGTCGCATCATGTCCGCCATGCATCAGGCGACAAAACTATCACTTCAGGTTATTGTGGCCATCCATTAGAGTGATAACACCGCGGAGCACACAATTGCACAGACCAAATACTGGGATTTGTTGTCACAAGCGTGTGAACGTATATACGAACAGGATGATCGTGGTCCAACACAAAACTTTAAATCATTGCTTACGCAGGCTAACACTGATCTGCAGCACATTGCACAGCATCTGCTCGACAAGGAATACGAAATTATTTCAACAGCGAACCAAAAACAGGAGAAGCACACATCTCCCATTTTATTGCGTGCCGGACTAATTAAAAAGCAGCTGGAACAAAAGAATGTGCTTGCCGCAACGCTCGAGAATCGTGAGGCTGACATTAAACAATTGAAGTTGGCCGCCAAGATGAAGCAAAACGAGCTGTCTGAAATGCAAATACGCAAGGATTTGGCTGAAAAAGAAACTGTCTGTGCTGCAGGGTGAATATGAGCACACGGTGGAGAAATGGAAGCGTCAGTACGAAGAATCACGTAAGCTGTTGGAACAGAAAGAAAAAGAATTTGAGGAAACCATGGATCATCTGCAGAAGGATATCGACGAGCTGGAGAATGAGAAGAGCGATTTAAGAGACAAGTTAAAATTAAATTCAAGCGGCAGTGGTGTCGGTCACAAGAGTCTCTTATCGGATAGTGCGCACAACATCACAGTGGGTAACAACAGTTCAACTGCTGGCACATCATTCACCACGCATGCCACATCGGCTGTGGTACATAGTTCGCCAATGGTTGCTGAAGAGTTGCAGCTTTTGAAGTCCGCTTTCAACAAAGAACGCAGTACACGTTTGCGTTTGCAGGCTCAAGAGATACGTGACAAATTGAAAAAGTTCGAACCGATTCATGTGCCGCAGCCACAGGATAAACGCGTAAACGAGCTGGAATCGGAGTTGACCAAGATGAAGCACGCTTGGGTGCTATCGCTGCTGCAAGCAAGGCCGCAGTCGCCTTCCAGCAATAACACTGCTATAGCAATGCAGCGTCGTCATCAACAGGTTCCACTGAAATCGGAGATTACAACACGTGCCTCCCATTTGGCTTCTGAAATTTTGGGCGAATACCTGCATCGGAAACCACATCGTGCCGCGCACTGTGAATTTGCTGCTTTCCCGACAGTTGAGGTGAAACGTGTGCTAAAGGTCTAAGCGGTTTGTCTCTCTAACAATCGTACTATTCAGGTGAAAAATGTGGCTTTAAACGAGGATGTCGTTTCGATGTATCTACTACGATAAGCTCTTATGCAATTTTCGTTTTTTAAGATCCTCTATGTTTGTATATGTAGTTAGGTTTCCTTTTTATATCCAACTATGAAAATATGAAATTGAATGTTGTTAATTTAATGGAGCACAAATATTTTAGAATCATTTCTTACTCTGCGCAGATATTGTCCTTGTTGGTATTTGTTATCTGTCTAAATCATACTCGGTAGTACGATGAGTTATCCAGAATCGAACATCAATTGGATTAGAACTTTTCTTTTAATATTTAAATTAGTTTATGTTTGTAAATTATCTAAATCTAATGAAATTTTTTAACCTGGTATTATTTATAACTATATAAGTCCAAAAAAAAAGGGAAAGACTAATAATGAAATTATTAAATATATTTTATGCTGATATAATACAATGCACATTACGACTTTTCTTTGGCGAATATTGTTAGTTTTAGAAATTACTATCAGTTTTTTTTTTGCTTCTCTTTGGTGGCTAAATATAAATTGTTCAAAAAATGCGGGTTCAAATTTTGGAAATCCCATAAACACGACTAACCATCATTCAAATACGCCCAGTTTCAAGTCTCGACGTTTATTCAATCCAAATGTATGACTTTTTTTTCAAGGCTCTCATTAGACCCCGGGTCAAAAATTTCTAAAATCCCGTCTAAGTGCTCACATGTAATAAAAATAAAAGAATTTGGTCAAAAAATCTATATTGGGTCCACATATGGGTCCCAAGTCCAAATTCCGGAAATCCCTTTAACTCCTTGAACGCTAAAAATGTTTTTTAACCATCTTTCAAATGAGCCCTGTTCCAAGTCTCTACGTCTATTCACTCCAAAGATATGGCATTTCCGGTTTCAAGGCCCCCATTAGGCCCAGGGTTAAAATTACATTTTACAATTTTTTTTTGCCCTAAACCATCCTTGTGTGAATACGAACACACATGCAAAATTTCGTGAAAATCCGTCCAGTAGTTTTCGTGTCCATCGATCACCAACAGAACTTGGGACTTATTTTTATTGTTCAAAAAACTGTGAAAGATTAAGTTTGATATCTTTACAACTGAAAGCATAAATCGCGCAAATGGTCAATAAAATTTATAATGTGTAAGGTTGACGATGTATTCTTTAATGATTTACCAGCTTTACGACAAAATGATAATACGGGGTAAAGGGTATAAAAACATTGAAATGGAAAAGTGGAAAACAGTTCAGAACGTTTTTATGACACCGAATTAAATTTTTTTATTGGAAATGTTGTGAAGAGGAGCAATGCTGAGTACAAATTTTGTCACAAATATTACATCTAAATTAAATAAAAATGGTAAGAAAAAAGAAGACAATTTTTTTTTTAAATTATAAAAAAAAAAGACGTAAAAAAAAAGTTACATTCGTTTTATTTCGCTTTTTGCTAGTCGTCCCTAACTGATATATTCAAGGAAGCGGGTGCCAAAAAAAATCAGCATGTGCACCGAAAAAGCCAGCGTGCAAACCCAAAAAGCCAGCATGTAGGCCCAAAAAACGTGCATGCAGGCCCAAAAAAAGAAGAATCCCTGCAAGACGCGACGCAAGAATTGCACAAAATCTGGTCCGGTGACGAATAACGCATTTCTAAATTTCGTACGCGATTATAGACGCACGCATTGTGGCCTAAAACCTCAGGAAATTCTTAAAAGAGCAGCAAAAATGTGGTGTAGGATGAGTGATGGCAGAAAAATAAAGTACCGTAAGCAGGTAATTTTTTTTTTTTTTTTTGGGTATACTTTTGCTTTTTAATATAAAATTAAATAGGCCTGCAAAATGACGAAATCCCCACGCCATAAACGACGTTGCATTTGTACTGGAAACGAGTTGTAGTTAGTCAGCATTCTGAGATGAAAGGTACTTTGCCGGAAAAAATTGTATAAGATGCTTGGAAGTTTAAAATCGCAGCCGGGTTACAAACTTCATGGAAGTTCATGTTTCTAAGTTTCTGTGCAATATAACCATTTAAGAGAGCGACCGTTGTTATAGGGGTCTAGGAAGTCGAAACTACGATTCCCTGATTGGAATATTTGCAACAATCGTAAATAACTTGTCTGTATGGAGCGAGCGTTGTTATGGGAGTCTAAGATGGAAATTGTATTGCCCACTGTAACATACGTTCTCGAGCAATATGAAGTTGTGTTATAAGGCAAAAACTGTAAACTGTACTTCTCCTGTTCCTTTAGCTATTTAGTTGAAGAAGGCGACAAGTGAAAATGAAGTTTGTCGCTGCCATAGAAAATCCACTACCTTACAATTGTATACCGTGCAGAGTATCTTTCTTTGGAAAAAGTAAAATTTTAGTTTTTGACAATATCTTTTTCAAATTTTATTTCGTTCTTCAAAATTAAATAAAACTAATAATACCCTTTTGCAAAAGAAGAACTCATTTTATTTTATTTTAAATTTTTTTGCATTTCCCAGGAATTCCCATAGTTTAGTTTTTGGGCCAGCTACTCCCAAACCGGCACCTTTTTCGGTGATGGTGTATGCGTTTTCAGATGTCAAGATGCTTGACCATCTGATGGTATAATGTCTATAGGCCTTGACAAAAGTTGAGACCCGTCCGTCCACGTTGACAGGTGTTTCTTACAGATGGTACAATAGATGCAGTTTTATCTCAATCTATTAATATGCGGATGAGCGTACTTCTCATTATACCCGTCACACACAGTGTGGAGGGTATTATCATTTTGTCAGAAAGTTTGTAACGCATTAAAGGAGACATCGTAGACCCTATAAAGTATATATATTCTTGATCAGCACGACGAGACGAGTCGATCTAGCCATGTCCGTCTGTCTGTCCGTCTGTCTGTATGTATGCGTTTCATTCGCTCAGTTTTAAAGATATTGACCTGAAACTCAGAACTTAAGCTTTTCTCAGTACTAAGCAGTTCAAGTGTTAAAATCAAAGTGCCACGCCCATTTTAAGGGGTAGCCCCCATATAAACTTTCCGCCCATTTTCGAATTTTATATGAAAATATCTATTATTTATGAATGTAGTCACTCCAAGTTGGGTAAAAATACTTCCTAATCTCATCCAATATCAAAAGCAAGGTGCCACGCCCATTTTAAGCTATAGCCCCTGTTGGGAGCAGCAGTAGAAAGTACCAACGTTAAAACTAAATCATAAAACTAATTGTTTGTTATTAAGTGTAAATATTCATGTAACGGAATTTCTCTTATATTTTTACTCATGCATTTACAAATGTATAAGCTTAAGTTAGGCTACTGATATTTGTCTTGCTTATCTTAAGTTCAGTCGCAATAAACAAATTAGATGAACACAACGTACCGCGGATAAACTTTGTAACATTTTCGCAAGTTTCCCAAATAATTAATTTAACTTAATAAATAGTGATTAAAGTAGCATAAAATTATCATTGGGTTTAATTTGTTATTTTGGAAACAATATTTGGCATTTTTAAAGCGGCTATCAGAACGTCGATAGCCCCACATTTTGGTGACCCACCGACATAATAAAAGAACACATTTGCATATGTGCATAAAAGTTTTTGATCGTTTAATTAAACTCTGTGAAAATAATTGTGCATAAAGACAAAATTGAAACATTCGATAAATTCGTTGCGTTGTGTTCAGCATAATTTTAAATATAATCGTTTGAATGTTCTACGTACATAAAAACTGTTAGCATATGTATTTACATAGGTAAATATATACTATACGTATGTGCAAGTAACTGTGCTCGAGTTTTATACATATATACGGCTATTTCGCGCGCGATCAAGTAAATAAGAAAACTCCGTTAGACTTTTTGATCTTTGCTTTGTGCTTTGTACATACGTACGCTACATACATTTATTAAAAAAGAACAAATTATTCGAGTAATTTACATAGAATACGTTACTCAGAAGAAACAGTTAAAAATTATTGATTTCGAGTTCATGTGCATTTTGATAATTAAAATAAAATAAAGTAGTACTTTGCACTTGCCATCATAAAATATTTTTAAATTTGGGCAAAATAATTATGGCACAAAGTGAATCTAACGTGACGGCGTCTTCTGGAGAAAATCGTGTGCAATTTTTGAAGCTAAAAGCAAACTCGCTATACAAGCAGCTTCAGATGCAGAAGCATTTATATGCCAAAGAAAAAGTGTACTCTTTGGATGACGCAACAATTGTAGTGTATCTCGAGCGGCTTGAGCAAATGAAATGTGCATTTGATTCAGCATACAACGCCTTAGAGGAACTTGATTTTGAGCAAATTGGTGGTGAGCTAAGGAGCAGTTTTGATCTTGAACTAATTTCCAGCAAGGAAAATCTACGAATTGAGCAGATTCATCGCAATGAAAAACGACAACGATCGGCTAGTTTGCCTCACTGTTCGACAATAAGACAAAATTCACCGGATGATACTTCGCCAATTTATGTTGTTGCACCGCCACGGTCGCGCTTGCCTGATTTGAAGTTGCCTACATTCGATGGCGTATACACAGCTTGGACCAACTTTTTCTCGCTGTTTACATCAATAGTGGACCAGGAGGACTCCATGCCAAAAATTCAAAAGTTTCAACATCTGCATTCCTGCTTATCAGGCGCTGCGCTTGAGACAATACGTTCGCTTGAAATAAACGACGATAACTATGACACCGCGTTAAGCCTTTTAAAAAAAACGATTTGATAATAAAAGTCTTATTTTTCAGTCACATGTCAGAGAGGTGCTTGAGCTACATCGGGTGGAATCGGCATCTGCTGTGAAGCTACGCGGAATTGTGGATTGTGTGAACTCGCATCTTCGATCATTGAATTCTTTGGGTACGAAAGAAGAAATAGGAGACTGCATACTGGTTCAAATATTACTGCAAAAATTGGACAATGTTACACGTGCAAAATGGGAAGAAAGTTTGGCAATCGACACTATACCCACATGGGAAAAACTATCGGCATTTTTGGATAAACGGTGCCGGACATTAGAAAATGTAGAAAGCGCTAAGTCTTTTCAATCACATAGCAACCAGGGTAAGCTAACCAAAAATACAAATAGTCACAAGTCTTTTATAGCAATTACTGCTAGTACAACATGCGTAATTTGTAATAGCGCCAACCACCAAATATATAAGTGTCCTCAATTTGCAAATCAAACAGTCGCACTCAGATTTAAAGAAGTCAAAAGATTAGCGCTTTGCCTAAATTGTCTGAAGAAAGGACATCAAGCTCGATCTTGCAAATCTACACATTGTAGAACTTGTCAGGCCAGACATCATACGCTTTTACATTCTAGTATATCTCAGCCAGTGCAGGAGATATCAGCTTCTTTTTGATTCACAGCAAGTTTCGTCGTCACCTAGAGAACAGCAAACTGCATTAATTGCAATGCCGATGCCCGTAGCTTCTGTTAACCAAGCCCTCACATCTGACACTGTGCTTCTTGCCACCGCAATTATCATGGTTAAAGATCGGTGTGGCACATTGGTGCCATGCCGGGCGCTACTAGATTCTGGGTCGCAGCTGCATTTCATCACTTCTCGAATGGCCAATCAGTTGCAGTTGAAGAAAACTAAATGCTACCGCAGTTTCTGGCATAGGCGATGTGTCATTTACAACTGAGGGGCGCACTGTCAGTTTAAATCTACAGTCGCAGCTTTCTGATTTTTCTACAAATATTACAGCGGTTATCGCATCTACAATCACTGATAACCAACCAACTTTTAATATTGATACTTCGAACTGGAACATTCCATCGAATATACAACTAGCAGATCCACATTTCTTTAAGTCACAACGGATTGATGTCCTCATTGGAGCGAGCATTTTCTTTGACTTGATTTGTGCCGGTCAAATGCGGCTTCGTTCGGAATTGCCGCTGCTACAAAATACACGTTTGGGCTGGATCGTATCTGGCGGCGGGTTACATTCCCGCAACGTAAAGCATCATGTCGCACACACCATCTCCAACAGAACAACTGATTCGGATCTCCAGCTAGATCAATTGGTACGACGGTTCTGGGAAGTGGAGAGTTGTTGTGAATCTATCGTAAAAGCAACGAAAGAGGAGATTGACTGCGAGGAGCACTTCAAAGCTAATTACTCTCGTTTAGCCTCCGGTGAATACTCTGTTCGCTTGCCGCTGCAGCAAAGTTTAGATATGCTTGGTGATTCGTACCAACAAGCTTTGCATCGTTTTCGTAATTTGGAACGCAAATTAGAGCGTAGTTCGGAGCTCAAAGCTCAATACTGTGATTTTATAAAGGAATATCTCAACCTTAAACATATGTCGCTTGTTGAACCTTCAGCCAGAAGTCAATGCAGATATTTCTTACCACATCATTGCGTGTTGAAGGAGGACAGCACAAGTACAAAGCTCCGTGTTGTTTTCGACGGATCAGCTGCATCCTCATCGGGATTCTCATTGAATCAACTATTAATGGCGGGGCCTACAATTCAGCCCAAGCTATTTAACACGCTTATTCGATTTCGTACTTTTCCAGTAGCACTCACCGGCGATATTTGTAAGATGTATCGTTGTATTCGAGTTACACAGCCAGACAATTATTTGCAGTGTATATTGTGGCGTCATTCGCCAGACGAAGAAATTAAAATCTATAAGTTAGATACGGTGACGTACGGCACGAAGTCTGCCTCATTTTTAGCTATACGGGCACTTCAACAATTAGCTATTGATGAATCTTTATCATATCCACTTGGTTCGAAAATCGTGTTAAGAGATTTCTATGTCGATGACTTAATTACTGGTGGTAATACTAAGGAAGAGGTCATCGAAATAATGCAACAAACCACACAGCTTCTCAGCAAGGGGCATTTTCGGCTTAGAAAATGGTGTAGTAGCAGTCCTGCTGTACTAAACAATATACCAGCTGAAGATGTTGATACTCTTTTGAGATTTACTGATGGCTCAGATATAACAAAGACTCTCGGTCTTATATGGGACCCATTAACAGACAAATTTTTATTTTCGTATGACAAGCAACAACTGTCACCGAAATACTGCAAACGTTCAGTGTTATCCATAATCGCTCGATTTTATGATCCTCTCGGTCTTATTGGCCCAGTTCTTACTAAAGCTAAAGTTTTCTTACAGCGTCTATGGAGAGAGCGACTCCATTGGGATGAAGCTCTTCCACCTCCATTGCACACAGCGTGGAAAAGTTTATTCTATGATCTTAGTGACGTGCAGTTCTCTGTTTTTCCACGTCATGTAAAGCTTGCTCATGCAAACTGGGAGATACATGCTTTCTGCGATGCCAGTCTGGAAGCGTATGGCGCTTGCATTTATGTTTGCTCGCGCAAAGACAATATTGTGCAAACTAACCTACTATGCTCCAAGTCTCGCGTGGCACCGCTCAAATCGTTAACCATACCGAAGCTAGAGCTCTGTGCAGCGGCACTTTTGGCTCAACTGATACACGAAGTTGCAGCTATGAAAATGTTCGAATGTACTTATCATTGTTGGTCTGATTCAAGCGTTGTTTTGTCATGGATCAAAGAGGAGCCATCGAGATTTAATGTATTCGTTGCAAACCGAGTTTCCAGCATTCAACAGCTCACTAACAAAATGGTTTGGCATTATGTTCCATCATCATTAAACCCGGCTGACGTATTGTCCAAAGGTGCTTCACCAAGTGAGTTGCAAAAGTCATCCCTTTGGTTAAATGGTCCTTCGTTTTTACAAGGCAACCGTACGGATTGGCCAGAATTGATGTTACCTACGCATCCATTACCTGAGACGCGTAAACGTGCACTATTAGTAGTCTCACCTTACAAGGACATTTTAGTCGGCTTCAAGTACATAAATTCATTTTCAACTACGCAGCGTATTTTTGGGTATGTGGCTAAGTTTATTGCTCGTATCAGAACTATTGGTCTTACGACTAAAGATATTCATCATGGAACCAACTTATTACTACAAATGGCTCAAAAGCCGCATCTTTGGGAAGATTACAATTCGCTTCAATCAAAAAAACCAAGTACTTAAACCATCCAGTAGCATATTCTCGATCGATCTATTATCATACATTTTCATCAGAAAAACCTTCATGCAGGTCCACAAGCGCTCTTAGCAACAGTGCGGCTTCAATATTGGCCTATTGGCGGAAGGAAAACGGTCGCTAGCATCATAAACAAATGTATACGATGTTTTCGAAGTAAGCCTCGACTATTAGAGCACATCATGGCTGACTTGCCGAAGGATCGCGTAGCTGTCTCTCGTGCATTTGTTGTCACCGGCATAGATTACTGTGGACCGTTCTACTATAAAGCTGAAGCGCGTAACAAGGCACCCATTAAATGTTATATATGCGTTTTTATTTGCTTCGCTACGAAGGCAGTTCACCTTGAACTAGTGAAAGATTTATCGACAGCAGCCTTTATTGATGCTTTGAAGCGTTTTGTATTTACGCGTGGCAAACCAAAAAAGATCTGGTCCGATAATGCCACAAATTTTGTGGGCGCGAAGAATGAGCTAGCGGAATTACGCCGTTTGTGCTTTGATGCACATCAAAATAAAATTGAAGAATTCTGCATCGCCGATGACATAGAATGGTGTTTTATACCCCCACGCTCACCTCACTTTGGTGGACTTTGGGAGGCCGCAGTGAAGACGGCAAAGTACCATTTCTACCGTGCCATTGGTCTTTCTATTTTAGGATTTGACGAGCTGCGCACCTTAGTGTGCCAAATCGCTGCAATTATTAATTCACGACCACTCTTTCCAATTTCAGAAAATCCGGACGATCTTGATATCTTGACTCCGGCGCATTTTTTAATAGGTTCGTCATATTCTGCTGTTGCTGAACCTGATTTGACTGCACTCAACTTTAACCGCCTTGATCGTTGGCAAAAAGGTCTCGTATATGCAGCAGATATTTTGGAAGCGTTGGAGTAGTGAATACCTCACTCTGCTGCAACAGCGTTCTAAGTGGCGCTCACCCCAGCCAAGTTTGAAGGCAAACGCTGTCGTTCTGATGAAAGATGAAAACTTGCCTCCACTCAAATGGCCTTTGGCAAGGGTTCTGGAGCTCATTAAAGGACCTGATGGCGTCGCCAGAGTTGCTGTGCTGAAGACGGCGACTGGGACTGCAAGACGAGCTATTGCCAAGCTTTGCGTACTACCTATTGATGATGCGGTTGAAAGCATTGATCTTTCAACAGGGGGGAGAATGTTGGGAGCAGCAGTAGAAAGTACCAACGTTAAAACTAAATCATAAAACTAATTGTTTGTTATTAAGTGTAAATATTCATGTAACGGAATTTCTCTTATATTTTTACTCATGCATTTACAAATGTATAAGCTTAGTTAGGCTACTGATATTTGTCTTGCTTATCTTAAGTTCAGTCGCAATAAACAAATTAGATGAACACAACGTACCGCGGATAAACTTTGTAACATTTTCGCAAGTTTCCCAAATAATTAATTTAACTTAATAAATAGTGATTAAAGTAGCATAAAATTATCATTGGGTTTAATTTGTTATTTTGGAAACAATATTTGGCATTTTTTAAAGCGGCTATCAGAAGGTCGATAGCCCCACAGCCCCCATACAAATTTAACGCCCGTTTTCAAATTTTATATGAAAATAGGTATTATTTATGAGAATATTCACTCAAATTTGGGTAAAAACACTTCTAATGACATCCAATAACAAAACCAAGGTGCCACGCCCATTTTGAGCCATAGTCCCCATACAAACTTATCGATTATTTTCGAACAAATGTATGAAAAGCCATATATAAGCCACTGATGATCACACTAAACTATTCAAAGATTCGTGTGACGGGTATTTAAGCTTCGGTTCCACCGAAGTTAACGTTTTTTCTTGTTTTTAGTTAACTTCTATGGCTATTTGCGTCAAGTCTAGAAGTGCTTCAAGTGCTGCTGTAAGACAGGTACGTATCGTCCCCGTGATGCTTATGCATGCTAGTCGTTGTAGTGACTAAAGTTTTCTTTTGGTCGTGAGTTGGTTCGATCTATCACCACACACAACTGCCGCATATAGGAGTATTGGTTTGACCACCATGATGTATAGTCATAACATGGTACTGGGTTTGCAGCCCCAGGATTTTCCTGGTTTCCTGCATACAAACAGAGCCTTAGTGCATCTTCGAATTACCTCATCTATGTGGCTTTTCCAGTGAAGTTTACTATCCATAGTTAAATCTAGATATTTTATGCCGCTGTGTTAAAAAAGGTTGAGTAACTGATGTATAAGTAGGTTAAAGAATGAAAAAACAGGGAATATTGATACGGAACTGTCAAACGGTCCACCGATTTAATGGATAACTCACATAAAGTAATTTTTCTTTATCTAGTAAAAAACAAGAAAGAACGCTGAAGTCGAGTATGCTCGACTGCAAGATACCCTGTACCCAATCTTTATGTACCTTAAATTAAATCCTATCTTTGTATATACCGTATTGAATTTTCAAACAAAAACTTGAAAAATTGGGTAAATTTATATGGAGGTATACCTAAAATTTTGTTGGTCGTACCCCTATTGGAATATTTTATTGGGACTATCACATACATAATTTATACTAAGTTTGAACTTCCTACAATAAAAAACAATGAGGTTTTTTATGCAAAAACCTAAAATTTTGGGGTATATTTGTATGGGGGCTATACCTAAAACTTTGTTGGTCCTACCCATATTGGAATTTTGGGGTACATTTGTATGGAGGGTACCCCTTAAAATGGGTCTAGAGAAAAACCGTTTGCAAGTGAACACTTGACGGCTCAGGAGAGTCTAAGTTTCAAATATGTGAGATAATCTCTCTCATAAGGCAGACAGCAGGACCGACAGACGGACGGACGGACAGACATAGCTAGTTCGACTCCCCTTCCAATGCTGATCAAGAATATATTTACTTTATATGGTCTATCTTGGCTCCTTCTGCCTGTTACATACATTCGCACAAACTTAATATACCCTTTTACCCTTTAGGTACAGGGTATAAAAAAGGACAAAGCAGCTGAAAACATGCCATAAAGTCAGTTCAGTCAATTGATTCGAGCCAGTACTGCTGGGTAAGAAAGTGCTAAATTTTTTTGATTTCTTTAATTTATAAAATAATTTTAGATATACACTGCATGTACTTGCGAAGATAATTATAGTAATTTTTTAAAACTACCCACTCAGAGAAAACTCTTAATATTTTCATTGTTTCTTTTTTTTTGTTCTCTTTGGAAAATGTTTTTGTGTGAGTTGAGTGTGAGCGTCTGCAACAATTCTTTTTGAATAAAAAGCGTCAAAAGCAAAAACAAATGCAACAAATCGGAAAACCCATAAACTTCGGCAACATTTTAAGATAGAAGGCAGAAAAAAAAACAATAGCTTTATCCCCAACATACATTTGTATTGCATTTATTTTACAATAGCTAAGAATTTTGCTAGTAAGTGGTGAGGCAAATCTTAAGACAAAAGCTAATAAAAACGAACATGCACAATAATTCAACAGATGCATTTGGATTTTAACTTCGACAAACTGATTGACTGACTGCTGCGGTACTTAAGGTATTCTTCAGTACTTTGGTCGAGAGATGTTGTTATGCATTGCATTCGAAGTTGTTTTTGTAAAAAAAAAAATTGAAAATAAAAACATAGTCACCATAACTATTTGTGGCCATTCCCGCCCATGTTGACTTTTATTATCTTGCATTGTTGTTTTGTTATTTTATTGTAGATTTGTACTCGTATTAGGAAAGAAGTTTTATTGAAGGTTATGCCGATTGCCGGTTTTTCGGTGCTTATTTTAATTTTTTTATTTTTTTGATTGCTACATTTCTGGCTTGGGTTCTTTTTGTTTGGTCATTTGAGAAATATGTAAAAACTACTTTGAAATGTCTTGATAAACATGATTACTCAAGTGGAACTGGGTTTTTTTTTTAATCGGTTTTAGTTCTTTTTAATGTTTGGCTGCATTTTGACCCCATCTTTATTTCCGTTGCATGCAAGTGCGTCGGTAGGTTAGGTTTTCCGCTTTTCTTTTTTTTTTTTTTTTTTGTAGTTAATATTTTTTTAATTTTTGCTTTTGTTAACTGCACAAAAAAAATACTTTTCGGTTAATTTCAAGAACACATTTGGTGTTGGTAAAAGAAAAAAAATTACAAAAATTTATAAAATATAGAATTTAGATACATTAAAATTACTAAATGGATTGAAACTATAATTTAAAAATACCCAACAATACGATTTTTGGGGTTTTAACTCCAATTTTCTCGAAAACCAGACGTGATGAACACTTTTTAGGTACAAGAATCGTGTTCATCTCAAAAAAAAATAAATAAATAAATTTTTTTATGCCTGTGTTTAGGGCTGTGTAATTATTGGAAATAATCGATTGTTTATGATTGTAAAAATAAATCGATTGTTGCTGATTAATCATGATTATCAAAAAATATGTTTTAATAGAATTTTTTGATTTTATTATATTTTATAGTGTTAGAAAATAATATGAAAAGCGAAGACCGAGACTGTCCTCTATCAACTTCTTGATTATTGATTAAATAATCAGTTCATTAATCAATTATTGATTCTTCAACTAATTGATCAGTTGATTATACAAAATAATCGATTGTTCATTGATTATTCGATTAATCACACAGTCCTACCTGTGTTTGTTGTGACGCTTATAAAAGTCAATGGAAATACTAATTAAAAAATCCATTTGGAACCAAATTTGAACATGTTTTTTTGCTAATATAAGGATAAACGCTTTCTTCAAAAAATTTCATTTTAAAATGTTAATTTTTCTGGCAATTTTTGAAAATTGATTCTAAAAAGTTCACTTCTTGAAAATTCAAATCATTTCATAATGATTCAAGCCTGCGATTTTTGACGCATTTTCAATTTAATTATTTTTTTCTTTGAAAATACTTGTTAATGCTTTTTTTTGGTCCTTAGTAGTTAGTATATTTTAAGGTATAGCCTCCATACCACATTCTTAATTTTTTGTATGAAAATAGTTATTATTTATAAATGTATTCAGTCTAAATTGGGTAAAACCACTCATAATGTTACCCTTTTTATATACTACACTACTGATATGACACGGATCCCCATACAAACTCACCTCCCATTTTTTTGGCTTTTTTCAAGATTATTATTGATTTATCTGCATTTTTAGATTAAAATTTGACATACATGCATAAGTATATGGTTCTTATATTGTATAAAACCCAATATTGCGTCTAAACTTAAGTTTATCAGACCATTAACCCCACCCAACACCTTTGTTGAATATTATCTACGTCACAATGCTGCTTTAGTGACTAATCTCTTTCCTCGATGACATATTGAAGACAGCTTCGTATAAGTCGTTGACAAAATTGTCATAAAAAAATCACAGTTGTCTTAGATGACAACTCTTTAAAAAATTTCTTGGCTGTCATGTCTTGCAATATGTATTGTGTGTTTGTCATGGGTGTGTTTTCTATCACTTTTCTATCAAAATATCGAAGAATTTTTTCCCACAAAAGGTTTATGTAATTGGTTACAAAAAATATAGTAAAATAAAATTTAATTTTATAATTTAAAAAAAAAAAAAGTAGTTTATGATTTTTAAAACGCCAAAAAATCTATTTAACTGTACCTATAACCTACATTTAGTCCCATCCAATAAATTTTAACAAAATTTTTTTTTGTCGCACCGTGGAATTGTTGAAATAAAGTAATAGAACAAGGAGAAGCGTGCCTCTGGTTTGTATGGTGTCCATAAGAAGTATTTTGACCATATGAAATAAACCGATAATATATGATATAAATAAAAACTCAAAAATGGTTGGCAGATTTGTGTGGAGGCTATTTGTTACAGTGACACTATCTCAGTCATAGATCATTTTCTGAACATGGGTTGCTATAAGAAGTGTGTTTATCATACTCAACAACAACATTTTTTATTTAAAATCTATAAAATTTTATTGGAGCAATGCCTAGAAATGGTCGTGGAACTTGTATTTAACATGTAAACTTCTTAAGACTGAGAAAGGATTAAGTTCTAAATTTGAGATCAATATCTTTAACGCGAATGATGGACGGACGGACGGACATGGCTAGATCAACTCTTCTTGTCGAGCTGTCTCCTTTAATACGTTACACACTGATAACACCCACCACACTATGTACGACGGTTATAAAAAGTGTCCCAATTTTTTTCATTGAAATTTTAAACTTAGTTTCTCCTAAGACTGTGCAGGGTATTAAATGATGGTCATTACGATTACAGCACTCTTTCTTTTCTGCATTTGATCTGCAGTCATTCGCTTGTAACGTTCTTGAGTCTTCTTTTTCTTTTTGCCGTCTTTACTCTCGATTACAAGTTATAACGCGTTTAGTCATTTGGTTAGCCCCGTCAGTTCATTCGCTCTGTTGGGCGCCAACATCCGCTTCCCTCGTGCAAAGTTATTCGCGGTTCTTAACATTTTGTAGCTTTTAACTTGTTTTAAATTTAGTTTATTGTTTTTATTTTTTTTACTTATGCTGGTTTCTAATACATATGTACATATAAATGTATGTACTCGCTTAATGCTTTTGTTCTGTGTTTCGCTCTGTATTTTATATTTTTTTAGCTTTATCTACAATCTGGCGATCTTTCAGTGGCATGAGTCAACGTCTTGTCTTGTGTTGTTGAATTATACAATAAAAAAATGTAAACAAAACATAAACTTGACGTTAATATAACCGAGTATTTTTTTACCCTTTTCAATTTAAAACAAACTTATGTTCAAAACAAATATACAGAGTATGTACACAGCTGGTAAAAAAAAAGGTATAGAACATTGCGCGTTCTTTGAAAGAAATATGTATGAATGTTTTAGCTATAATTTTTGGAAATAACGCCATGCTCTCTCTCTTTAAGCTGAGAACTGAACGCAAAACGATCGGAATATTCCGAGCGACACGAAAAAAAGAGATTTTTCAATACAATCCTGCTCAATCGCATGTCGCAAAACCTGTCAAAAGGTAGCTCGTAACAAACAAGTGGGAACCCACCGTAGCCTCCAGACATTGCGGCTATTCGACTACCTTTTATTGGAGTTGATGGGGATTGGTTTCGCCGAGCAGCAATTCATTTCTTATAAAGATAGCAAAAAAAAAGGTAAATTTATTGATTGCCTCAAAAGTAGAGCTCTTTTTACAAACTGGCATTCGTATATTGCTAGAAAGATGGGAAAAAGTAGTACCTAGCGATGGGCAATACTTTTAGTAATCAATTTGTTATCGTTTGTAAAAGTTTCGATAAATCGAAACTCAGATATGTGATGCTACTTCATACATCGGGTAAGGCCAAGTATCGCTAGAAATTCGAAATTTTATAACGACTGTGCACACTAACAAAACTTATTTGGGATGACTAACTGACTAAAGCAAAATGGTGGCGCGACGTAAAAGCTCATCGAAATTTACCTGTACCCAATCTTTATGAACCTTAAGATCGGTTCGATTTTATTACCATACCTCATGGAATTGAATTTTCATTCAAAAACTTAAAAAATCGGGAATATTGGTCTACTTCATTGGGACTATCCTTGGCATAATTTATACTAAATTTAGACTTCCTAAAATAAAAAACAATGACGTTTTTGTGCAAAAACTCAAAACTTTGGGGTACATTTGTATGGGGTTATACCTAAAATTTGGTTGGTCCCACCCATATTGGGATATTTCATTGGGACTATCATAGACATAATTAAATTACCAAATTAAGACTTCCTAGAATAAGAAACAATGACGTTTTTATGCAAAAATCCACAATTTTCTGGTTGATTTGAATGGGGGTACTCCTTAAAATAGAGCTAGAGAAAACCCGTTTGCAAGTGCACACTTGACGGCTCAGGAGAAATTAAGTTTCAAATATGGTGTCGCTATCTTTTATAGTCTCCGAGATAATCTCTCTCATAAGGAAGACAGCAGGACAGACATAGCTAGTTCGACTCCCCTTCCATTGCTGATCAAGAATATATATACTTTATAGGGTCTATCTAGCCTCCTTCTGTCTGTTACACACATTCGCACAAACTTTGAGTACATGGTATAAAAAAGGCGGGAACTTAGTATCCAACCTATAACAATCGTGCAGAGCATACAAACTTTTAGTTTTCATTTCTTAATATTTTTTTTTTTGCTATTCTTTTACAATCTAGTCTAGTCCAATCTTCTTGTACTTTTTTCGTTTGTCGTTTTGGTGTCATTGTTTATCTGACCATTTGTTTGCAAAACTGACTTTCTGCTTGACTGCTGCTCTTTCGGTTAACACAATCGCGATTTTTAGTCCAATGACAAATCTGTTTATTTCTTGACTTTCCACATGTGAGTTTATTGAGAATTGTAAGATGAGGCGGGTGGGTGCCATGCGATATTTGATATTTGTGTCAGTGGCAGCAGCCAATGCTAGCGCTCCGTCATCTCGGGCAACAAAAATATTTGATTTCTTGTACAGTACTTTTTTTGTTTTTTTCTTTAATATATTTCGAAAGGATGTCATTTTGGAGGTCATAATTTTTATGATAGTATAAAGCGATGCTACTACATAGGCGATTGTTACGATATGGATAAGTCAGAGGTAAGTTATAAAATGAATTAACTTTTTTGAATTTTTGTTTCACTGTTCAAATTAATGCAAAATTTATAATTTTCATTTCTTTTTATAGCCTAGTTTTAAAAACCTATCCCCAAATATATGTAACCCATCTTCCTGCAAAAGATCTGGTCTGTCTAACGAAGTGGAGGACGTCCTCCCTTTCAAGCCCCTCTGATTTGGTTCACATCTTGCTCATAAACTTTTCTTTGCCGAAGCCTCTGTATCCATCCGACTCAGGTGACCAGCCCAGAACAGTCTTTGTATTTGACGTTCATGAATAAGTCGATGTCATTCTATAGCTCGTACAACTCAGTCGAAGTTTTCTACAGCCTCAAGGCTGAAGTTCTCTTTCCTCAAAGCCCGTCTACGTCGTGTAGATTGTCTGCGGGTGGATACCAAATACTACGTCTTGCTCTCGTTGACCGTCAGTCCCATTGGACGAGACTTTTCTAAGCATATTTTCTTTGTAGATAACATTCAGGTTAACGTTTGGGCATTGTTTAAGTATGTATTCCATCAACAGGTTGAAAAAGTCGCACGACAACGCATCGCCCTGTCTGAAGCTCTCTTGGTGTCAAAGGGGTCGAAAAGATTTTTATCGACCTGGAAACAGAGGCGAACGATTTTTGAGTCAGTGCTTTGAAAAACTTTAATCTGATTGGCATGTCGAAAGTGGCTTTGAAGTCGACAAATAGGTGGTGTGTGTCGATTTGCTTCTCTTTTGATTTTTCCAGGATCTGGCGAAGCGTAAATATGGAGTTGGTGGTTGACTTCTTCGGTCTAAAACCGCACTGGGACTGTGAAACTACACTTCCTACGTACGGTTTCAGTCTATTACACATTATGGCAGATAGGATTTTATTCCGCAATAGTTTGCGCAGACTGCAGGTCTCCTTTCTTACAAACTAGGAACAGGACACTTAAGTTCCAGTCATAAGGCATACGCTCACCAGTCCATATTTTGCACAAAAGTTGATGCATATATCCAATCAATTCTTCGACGGCAGTCTAAAATAACTCTGCGGGTAATTCGTTTTCGCCTGCCGTTTCGTTATTTTTAAGCCTTTGTATAGCTTCTAAGACCTCGTCATAGTCTGGTGGCTCCACAGGAATCCCATCCTCGGTCGGAGGACCCAGATATTCATCATCTCCACCGGTGATATTGTTCCTGTCATCGCTCCCAAGTAGGGTTGAAAAGTGGCTCTTCCATAACCTTAGCGATACCTGGACATCTGCTACCATGTTTCCTTGTTCATTCTTGCCTTCGGTCATGCGCTTGATTTTTGGTAAAATCCTCGTGCTTCGTTTATGCTACGCATCATCTCAATCTCCACTTCACGCCTTTCCAGTTCTCTTTTCTTCCGTCTGATCAGGAGTTTCTCCTCACCTCGTTTCTCCCTATATCGCTCAACAACAGCCCGTGTTGCACTCGCCTGCAGAGTTCGTTGTCGTGCTACATTCTTCTTTGCAGTAGCAATGCGATATTCCTCATAGTACCATGTCTGCCTTCGAGGTTTAGTGTAGTCAATAACTTCTATGGCTGCCGTAGCTAATGAGTTTGAGATACGGTTCCACTGATCGTTCATACAGTCGGAGGCCGGAGGATTCTCTCGAGTAGAGAGGAGACCCTTGTTGAGAAGGCAGCAATATAGTCTGCATAATAAAGTTGGCACTTAATCGCCTGATAATAATTCGAAGATCTTGAAATTCTCAAAAAAAAACAATTACTTGCCGTATTATTTTTCTGATTGTTTGTTGTTTTAACGGATGTCTACTTTGTACTTTCCTATTCGTTTAATTTTTGTTAAGATATTAAATTTTTAATTTGTATTTCGAAAACAGTTAATCTCGCTTAACCTTGCTGTAGTTTTTTATGTATAAATATATTTTTTTTATGTATGTACTTGTCGAGTATTTTTCAAAAAAACATGAAATTATTACGAAATACAGAAAATAAAAATTTAACGCGGCAAAATACCATAAAAAGGTCAGTTTTAAGTTCAGAAAATAAAAAAAAAGTTAACCGAAACTAAACCAAATGAACGATGAAAATAATGCTGCATAAATAAAACTGGGCGTGAGAAATTTTAACTGACAATAATAAACGTTACAATAAACGACTAGTTTAAACCAACAATAGCAACAATAACAACAACAAAAGAAACAACATCGCAGAATAAAACATGACGATAAAAAATAAAACCAGCCAATAAAGCACAATTTCGATGTAGTTTGTATGACAATTTAAACTGGAACAGATACAAGAATATAAACAACAACAACAACGACAAAAGAAGTCAGACCAAAACAAACCTGGTCCAAATAAATTTAATAAAACAAAAATGTGTAAAATACAAAACAAAAATAGAAATAGAAGGCAATGTACTTTTGTAAATTTTCAAGCCGTTGCCGGTACTTTGAACTCTCAAATACGAGCAAATACGTAAATGTGCGTGTTTGTATCTGTGTGTGTGTGTGTATTAGAAAAATAGTTATTTACAGATACAATTAAAAATGCAACCACATGACGGAAGTTGAAATACTTAGTTAGAGTCGTCCAATGGCGTTTGCCTCGATAATGATTGCAATATTCATTGGAATAATTATAAACTAAAACTGTTTAGGAAATGCCCTAAGAAGGCATGGTGGAATGCAGTTAGAGTAGACGCGGCAGTAAAAGACCAGAATAAGGTCAAATTAGGCGCAGTAGTTGCAATGCTTACAACAGCAAAGAAAAAAAGAAACAATAACAAAAAAAGAAGGGAAACAAAATTGCTTTCGATGTAGCAAGTTAGGAAGTGGAAATATCCGCGTTAACAACGACGACGAAGAAGAACGAAAGAATTGGGAAACATTCGTTTAATTTGCTCTTCACATGTAATTCGAGTAGTGTATTAATTTTTAAATGAAGTTTGTAACATTCTGAAAGTATTTTCCTTCGTGTTAGTAAAAGTCATACATAGGGGAGACCAGTTCTATTCGGAACAAAAGAATTTCCTTTAATTTAAATTTACGAGCGTTGTTGATGAGCTAAAGATGGAACTTAGCCCCACCGTGGAACTAATTGAAA
Organism: Leucophenga varia; assembly: GCA_018903435.1. Taxonomy (NCBI): domain Eukaryota; kingdom Metazoa; phylum Arthropoda; class Insecta; order Diptera; family Drosophilidae; genus Leucophenga; species Leucophenga varia. The sequence goes on from JAEIFJ010001785.1 coordinate 457,014, forward strand.
CGAAAAATTTTGTTTCATAAATCGAACAAAATCGCCTATTTGCGAATCTCGTACGGCTTTACTTTTCCTATAAGAAAGACTATTGAATTGAATCAAAATCGTTGACATCTGGCAACCAGAGCGTCCGAAACAAAATTTGTCCCAAATAGCCTCGGTCTTCCCTTTACCAATTTTTTAAAAAATTATTGCTTAAAATGCTTTGGAAATTTTCTGCTTGGTAAATATTTAAGTTCTCAAACAAATCTTGTTTAATATGTGAGTTTCTACATATAAAATGATTATATTCAGATTAATTTTTAAAATTGGTATCAAACTCTTTTTGAAAGTTAACCGAATTCATAAATCGCTTTTTGCATGATTTTAGTTTTTATATGATCCTATAACCAAGATTATTTAAATATTTATTATTTTGTTTTACTATTCAAATGTAGAAGAGTATTTAAGCTTTGGTTCGAATTTATTTTATTTTTATTTTGTTTTTATTTTGTATGTATTTGTTCTGTTTTGACTGTTACCTTCGAAGACAGCTTTAGTGCAATGTTTTGTTGTTTACTGGCTGCAATTGGTTTTCATGCAGTTGCAGATACAATAGAGAGACAAAGTAAGAGAGAGTGAAAGTAAGTGTAAAGAGTCTACCAAATAATCTCTTAAAATTTTAATAAAAAAATTAGTAATAAAAATTTGATAACTTAAAAATTTCAGAAAGAATAATATTATTAGTTTGCTGAATAGTTTTTAACACATTAAATGATATATAATAAACCTTACAAATTGTGTATTCTCGATTAACTTGTCTCGACAAGTCGATATGTTCGGCAGGTTTCTGTTTATTTGTTTCATTCGATAAGATAAGATTAGATAAGATGATATTGTGCTGAAATTCTAAGCTCAAGCAACGGCTACTCTGTGTACCAAAACATGAGTACTGCGCACATTTAAAGCTAAGTTATATCTTACAAGTGGGTGTAAAACTTACCCATCTAAAAAGCTAAACACTTACAAGTGGGTGTAAAACTTACCCATCTGTCACTTACCGCTCTGTAGTCTTTCGAAAATACTTTAGTAATAAAAATGTTTTCCACGCATTAAGTTCAAAAATTAGGTAAGCTTTGTATCATGGTCATATTTAATGTGTCCGATTTCAACAAAATTAAGTTATTTTATGAGGATTATTATATGTGTAATCCATACAAAGCTTGGAGTAATCAACAGACCCTGTTCTAAGTTTCAATTTGGATCAAAATTTTCGGAAACGAAATGATTAGTTCTACATAATATAGATTTCCATTTTTTTTTCCAAATGATATTAAAATACTTTATTGGTTTGGTTGCTACATATTACCGGGTTAATTCTTTTCATAAAGCTAGACAGTAAATTTATTTTTCCTTAAATACTGATCAAGAATATAGATATTGGCTAGTACTGCGTTGTGGACGATACATTCGCTGTAAATGACATATTACTAACATTACATAAGTTATATAGTTTTCATTATATGCATGTAGGGCTAGAAAAGTATTAAATAATAAAATTTTCGAAACAAATTTAAATATCTTTATGCAGTGTTGTGATCAAGTACAAGACCCCATTTCGATGCTGACGAAAAACAGAAGTTATTTTCGAGGACGATTTCCATTTTTGCAAATTTCAGAGAATTTTACAGCATAAACAAAACAAATCCAATAACATAATAAACAGAGGAATAATTGAGTATTCAATACTTGCTACCCGAGCCTTAAAAAGTGTTAAGTTCCTTCCCGTTTTTGTTTTAGTCCGTAGCGGACTGTACGTCGTGGACGTTACTCTTTTTACACCCTTTCTTTTTAACAAAAAAAAAAAAAAAAAAATTACGAACTTATTAAATTTACATAAGAAGTAAAAGATAGAAAGATATTTAACAGTCAGAAGAGGACGAAGAAGTCCTAATGAACCGTGTATATATTCTCTATTCAATTTCGGCCCTATAAAAAATAGATAAAAATACATGATGTTCTGACTTACATTTTAACAACATAATTGAAAAGAAAAATATATACATATATATACATATACATATTGAAAACGAGTGTATTGTGGAGTTTGTCGGAAAGTTTGTAACGCACTGAAGGAGACATCGTAGACCCCATAAAGTATATGTATTCTTGATCAGCTTGGTGAGAGGAGCCCATCTGCCTGCCTGTTTGAAGCTTAGCGATTCATTCTCGGCAACGACTAGGTTAGGTTCGAAAATGCAAGTGCCACGCCCATTTTTAGACATAGCCTTTATACAATCTTACCGCCCATTTAAAATATTTAATATGTTAATAGGTTTTATTAATGAATATATTCTCTTCATATTGGGTTAAAACACTTCTTATGTCGTGCAATATCCAAAACACACGTACCACGCCCATTAATAGGTATAGCCCCCATACAAATTTACCGCCCATATTCCATTTTTTTGTGTGAAAATAGGGACTATTAAGGAATGTAATCACTCTTAATTGGGTAAAAATACTTCTAAAATTATCCAATATCAAAACTAAGGTGCCACTCCCATTTTTAGGCATAGCTTCCATACAAACTTACCGCTTATTTTCGATTTTTTTAATATCTGTATTTTTAGCATAAAATTTGATACCAATGTTGTGTCTTAACGTGAGCTGTATTAGATTATTGACCCCGTCCCCATCCCATCACGAAGTTCTATTTAAGCCACAGATATTCACACAAACTGTTTTAAGATTCGTGTTACGGGTATTAAAGCTTCGGTTCCATCGAAGTAAGCATTTTTCCTTGTTTAAATTGAGAATGCGTCGTGGTATTCCAATATTATTTTAAACAATTTAGGTCTTACAATTTTTTGAATTGATGGACTTGTTTTTAGATTAGCCGATATTTAAGAGTATCCCACTTCTAGATCTAGCTATGTTTGCATATTCGCCCGACCGTTATGCTATTTGCCTTCTGAACCGAACGATCTCAGAGACTATAAAAGATAGATCAACTAAACTTGAAACTTGGTTTTTCTACAGACGTCAGAAAGTTACTTATAACCAGTATTTTTCTCGGTACACTTAAAGGTGCATTCCCATACAATTTTATCCAATTTTTTTTTACTTTTTTGCAGTAAAGCTTTTTTTCTTACTTAAAATTACTCCCAATAAAATATCACAATTCATTTATTACAAGAAAGAACGCTGAGGTCGAGTATGCTCGACTGCAAGATACCCTGTACACAATCTTTATGTACCTTAAGTTAGGTTCTATTTTACTACCATACCTCATTGAATTGAATTTTTTATACAAAAACTATAAAATCGGATATTTCTTTATATGGAGGCTATACCTAAAATTTTGTTGGACCTACCCATATTGGTCTATTTCATTGGGACTATCATAGACATAATTTATACCAAATTAAGACTTCCTAGAATAAGAAACAATGTCGTTTCTGTGCAAAAATTCACAATTTTGGGGTAGATTTGTATGAGGGGTACCCCTTAAAAGGGGCCTAGAGAAAACCCGTTTGCAAGTGCACACTTGACGGCTTAGGAGAGCTTAAGTTTCGAATATGGTGGCCCTATCTCTTATAGTCTCCGAGATAATCTCTCCCATATGGCAGAGAGACAGACAGTCAGACGGACAGACAGACATAGCTAATTCGACTCCCCTTCCAATGCTGATCAAGAATATATATGCTTTATAGGGTCTATCTAGCCTTCTTCTGTCAGTTACATATATTCGCACAAACTTAATATATCCTTTTATCCTTTGGGTACAGGGTATAAAAAGCTTGTAACACATTAGATTAAATTGGTGTTTACATTTTTTGGATATATTTTAAAGTTTCCGAGCTATAATCCTCCAAAGATCACAACAGATGAGCTGACTTACCAACTTTATCTGGTTTATTGCTTGCGAATCTCAACGCAGCATTTCATTTTTAAAAACAATTTGGAGAGTATTTAAGATTTGGTTCTATGAAAGAATTGCTTCGATTTTGTCCTCCCAGAATAATTATCTATAACTTGTTGTCAGATAATCTTCATTCATCCGTACTAAATTTTTAGATAATAATGCAATTTTTAAACAGCGCTGCGACAACTCTATTTGCACTTATCGTAGTTATTTCTCTTAAAGATTAAATTATACAAAAGTATCTAGCTGTGTTTATAGCTCTCTCTTATTCTCTTACATTATTGCGTGCTGTTCGTAGCTTCGCTCTCGTGTATTTTCGTTGCCAAGTTATTTTATTCGTCAGTTGGGTTGGCTTGGTTACTCATTTGTTTAGCCAATTTACTTATAAACCAACTTTTGAGCTGTTAACACGTTTCGTATCGTCGTCGGTCGTCGTCGTACAAAAATCGCTTATGCCGTCAAACTAAAACGTCGCGTTTATCACTTCACTGCATCTCGTTCTATCTTGCAATTGTGTCTGTGTGTGTGTGTGTATTTATAGTGCATTTTATATTCGCTTAAGCTGCTGCAGCGAAGTTCTACAAGAGTTTTACTTTCGAACAAATGTGCAAACCTTTTCTAGTTGGCCTAGCTGACTGACTGGGTTTTGCTTGGCCTTAACGTGACTAAGCTACTAAGCTGTCGATAAAATTTTATTTTGTTTGGCTTTGAAAGTATTTTTGTTTTTTATAAATTTTTTTTGTGAAAAGTTTATTGATATAAAATATACAAAAAGTGGCAAATCGCATAAAAAGAATCAAGGCAAACGAAAAAAAAAATGCATGCTTAAAAAAAAAAACAGCAGCAAATATAAATATAACAAAATAAAAAGATACAAGATACTTTTGTATATTTTTTTGATTCAACGTTTTTTTTTTTTTTTGTTTTGTCAATAATTTCGTACAGTGACATAAATAACGGAAATATGTACTAGCAACAACGAAAATAATAAGCAAAATATAACTGTTTACGCTCGCCTATGTGTATGTGTGTGTATCTGTGCAAACGCGCTCACTTGTGTAGAAATTTACTATAAAGTTGGCTAAAATAACTAGCGAAAAAAAAATCCAAAATCAAAATAAAAAGATATATAAATCCAAATAAATTATATTATAGTTGTGCTCAACAACAACAACAACAATTATTATTATTTTACTTGTAGTGTTACACTATCCGCAGCAAAGCGTGAAGTGAAAAAAGCGAAAAAGTTAATAAGAAAATAATATAAGAAATAAAACAAAAAAAAAAAAAAAAAAAATATCGTAAAATATTAAAACAAAAAATATATACAAAATCCGCGGCAGTTATAAATGTGTGTATTAAATAATTTTTATTTTTTCTTTCTTATTTTATTAAATAATTTATGAATGCAACTAAAATGTGCATTGCAACCCACTACTATCCAATTACCTCGTACCAATAACATCATCGGCCAAATTAGTCTCTCATATAACCGGTTAATTATTAATGTGGCTAACTAATTTCGTTCATCTTATTTAGGGGGCTTTGTGCTTTAACCCTTACTGCATTCATATAAACGTAATTTCGTAGTACATTCTGTTTTAAAAGTAGAAAGTAGTAGACTCCTGTACATATATAACTTCAATAAACTATATTTATATCGATCTTATCCGTCCGTCTGACCTGCTGTCTGCCATATGAGATAAACAATATTGGAAACTACAAGCATTAGAATCACTTATCTTGAAACTTTCTTTGAATCCCACGTCTCTCCTGCTGTTTTCCATATGAGATAATCAATCTCGGAAACTGCTAGCATTAGAACCACTAATCTTGAAATGATATTTGAAACCCACATGAGGTAACCTATAGCAACATATTTTTCCAGCCCCATTTTCTTAAATTTTTGTGTAAAAACTTTTCTTTTTAAATAACATAGAAACCCCAAATTTAATCTGGAGACGGGATCCATTTCAAATCAGGCAGACGGATAAGTCTAAATTTTAGATTTAGTTGACCAGATAATCCTATTTAAATTAAATTCAAATTTGGCTCAGATTTTAAAATTATTGTATATGACCTCCAAACCATCATACTGAAAGTTTGTTGTTAGAAAAACATTAAAATTTAAGGTGGATGCTTTTTCTGTTTAGCTGAATTAAATGTCTAAGTTTGATTCATATCAAATAATTAAAACAGGCTCAAATCTAAAGATTTTTTTATAAAAAAATTTCAACATTTTTTAAATAATTTTAAATATTTAAAATATTTAAAATCAAGTTGCAAATAAAGATTTATAACAAACAAGAAAGAAAGCTGAAGTCGAGTATGTTCGACTCCAAGATACCCTGTACCCAATCATTATGAACCTTAAGATTGGTTCTATTTTACTTCCTCATTGAATTGAATTTTCATACAAAAACTTAAAAAAATCGGGTATATCTTTGTATGGGGGCTTTACCTATCCATATTGGTCTATTTCATTGGGACTATTATACTAAATTTAGACTTCCTAGAACAAGAAATAATGAAGTTTTTGTGCAAAATCACAATATTTTGGAGCTCATTTGTAGGGGGGCTATACCTAAAATTTAGTTGGTCCCACTCATATTTTAATATTTCATTGGGACTATCATAGACATAATTTATACCATATTAAGACTTCCTAGAATAAGAAACAATGACGTTTTTAGCCAAAAACCCACAATTTTTGGGGTAGATTTGTATGGGGGTACCCTTAAAATGAGTCTATTGTAAAACCGTATGCAAGTGCACAATTGGCGGCTTAGGAGAGCTTAAGTTTCAAATATGGTGACCCTATCTCTTATAGTCTCCGAGATAATCTCTCTCATACGGCAGACAGACAGACAGACAGACAGACGGACGGACGGACGGACAGACGGACGGACAGACAGACGGTCATAGATAGTTCGATTCCCCTTCCAATGCGGATCAAGCCCTTTGGGTACACTAATGCAACGTTTAAATCTGATTCATTTCTCTATTTGCAACCAAATTGCAGTAGAGTATCAACATTAAAAATGTATCTAAAAGAAGAAATAATTTTTTAATTTAATTTTGTTTTTAATAAATACTCGATACTTTTAGAACAGAATGTGTATTCCTTAAACCTTCACATATAAAGAAAAAGAAGAGACCAAAACATACGTAAAAAAAAAAAAAAAAATAGTCGTGCTTGTAAGTTTTTACGTGACCTGCTCGACTCGGTTTAGTCTTTTTGCCTCAAAGTATAAATATCGCATTACGTGCTTTTTATGTGGAAAGACTACAACCTTAAATGAACGTTGCATTTGTTGTGCATGAAGTTTGTTTGTCATATGTAAATAAAACAATAACAAAAAAAAAAAAAAAGTAACATAAACGACCAACAGTGTAAATATTCATCAAAGGATACTCTCCAAGGATAATTGCAACGCTACATTTGCTTGCTTGCTTGGTGTTGGTGTTGGGTGGCTAAATGTATTATTAAGCAAGATGCCATACCAAAAGGAAATATTAAAACAGCTAAACGTCGTACAACTTTCGTCGCAGCTGAATACTTAAGACAAAAACACACAGTAACGGGCTAGAAATCATATTTAAAGCTAATCAATATCAATTTAAAACCTATTGCTTTCTAATACTATCGCAAATATTTCCGCTCTTCTTGAGAGCTAAGTATATAATTAATTTAATTTATTTACAATATACAATAATAATCAATCAACCGGATAGAGTGAGCATCGCGGTTATAATTGCATCCATCCAAATGTGTTTATGTATCCATCTACTGCATACATACATAAATATCTAATGTCATCATAATAATCATGCATAAACCGAGATTAAATACCGCTTCTTCGTTCTCCACGCTCATCAAAACTAAACGTAATAATAATCGTGCTACAACAACATCAACAACATCCAATTTAAATACACCAATAACACCAACAATAGCGGCAACAACAATAAATCCGTTCTTTCAAGATACCTCAACAACAACAACAACATCATCATCATCAATTGTCGGTTCAATCAATCTTGAGGATTATATAACCGCAATGGAGGCACGCACATCAGCAAACGATCGAAATCAATCGGAAATTGACATTTATGCACAGCTACAGCAAAAAGAATCGGATATATTATTGGCCGCTGAGCTAGGCAAGGCGTTACTGGAGAAGAATGAGGAACTTGTCAAGCAACAGGAAAAACTCATTGAGGATTATTCAACGAAGATTGAAGTAAGTGTGGCAATTTTTTTTTTTTTTTAACTATTATCTAACATTAAAATTTATCGATATTTATCAGAACGGTTTTGACTTAAATAATGTCAAAGCAGTTAATGTATTTATTATAGCAGATATGTATCGCCTATTGTTATCATTTACAGCGTTGCTTATCAAAAGATAACTGAAATTTTATCAAAAAGATTATAAATGCATTATCTGTTTAGTATTAATATCGTAATTAAGTCCAAATGATAACTGCAATATACAATTTAACTTTTTGTCATAAAAACAATAGGAATGATATGGAATAAGAGGCGTTCACTACACAAACTGTTGGTGCACCCCCGCAAAGGCCGCACACACGATAAGCTGACCAATGTTAGTCATACTCGTGTTAAATTTACAAAATGTACTTTTTTTCAATTTTAAAAGCAAAATCGTAAATGTAGATTTTTTAATATGAACCATATTCTACAAATTGTTTTGAATTGAAATTTATTGGTGTTAGTGATTTTGAATTCTATGAAAATTATTTGGTTTCAAAAGATGTGTATTTTTTTTTGTTTTCAGTATTAAACGTAAATAAACAAGGAAATAGTTTAACTGAGGTAGCACCGAAACTTAAATACTCGCCACACGAAACTTTTAATAGCTCAAACATATATGATCACCAGTGGCGTGGACAGCATTTCTTAAACAGAGCAGGTGGCTTAAGCACTTGAAACAACCCATATTTAGAGACTATATTGCAGTTAATATAAGAAACGTATAGATCAAATTTTAAGCTAGAACTACAGATATAACAACAATTAAAAAAAAAAAAAAAACTGAAAGTGACGGGTAAATTTATATTAGGGCTATATCCTTTAGTTACCCGATCCCACTTTGGAATAAATACATTCATCCTATCCAAATTGAAATTGAAACAAGAAAAAATGCAAGACACCCTGTCCTATCTTTCAAACAAAATCTTGAAAAATGGGGTAAATTGCTATGGGGACTATACCTAACATTTTTTTGAACCTACCCATATTGGGTTATTTTATTGGGACTATTTTAGGCATAATTAATACTAAATTTAGACTTCCTAGAATAAGAAACAATGACATTTTTATGCAAAAACCCGAAATTTTGGGATAGATTTGTATGGGGGTACTCCTTAAAATGGGGCTAGAGAAAACCCGTTTGCAAGTGCACACTAGGAGAGCTTAAGTTTCAAATATGGTGGCCCTATCTTTTATAGTCTCCTAGGTAATCTCTCTCATACGGCAGACAGCATGATGGACCGACAGACAGACATAGCTAGTTCAACTCCCCTTTCAATGCTGTTCAAGAATATATATACTTTATAGGGTCTGTGTGTTACATACATCTTTTACCCTTTGGGTACAGTGTATAAAAAAATATAAAATCTTGAACGTGGGCGGTAAGTTAGTGGCACTTTGTTTGTAACGTATATACTGTCTAGGGTTGAGAAAAGCTTAAGTTTCGATTTTCAGTTCAATATTTTTAAAACTAAGCAAATGAAACGTGTGACTACAGTCAGAAAGACGGACATGTCTAGATTGCTTTGTCTCGTCGAGCTGACCAAGAATATGTATACTTTATCATAGCCCCAGTTGTCGTGTTTAACTAATAATACCCGTTCATACTATGTACGACGTGTATACAAATTCATGTAGCTTGTGCGATTTGAAATCGAAAGAACAGCCTTTTTAATTTGATATGTACGATGAGATGCTTAAAGTCTTAGCCGACTTATGCATTACGGTTCTCCGAAAGGTCATCTAAACGAGGACCTCTGTCGTTCGAAGACCCTTTTACGACCATAACGGATTCTTCTTAACCATTGAATTTGATAACGCAGAGGTCATCATTTTTAGTTGTAGGCCCTATACAAACCTAGCGCCCATTTTTGAGTATTTGTATGAAAGTAGTTTTTATTTATGAATATATTCATACCAATCTGGATAAAACCACTTCTACTGTCCTCCTATGAATATACTACCGATCGGGCCACAATAACAAACAGACATCAAACAAACTCATTATCTATTTCTAGAAAATTATTTTTTTTACATATGTATATGCATCTAATTAGAGCCTCAACTTGAGTTTATAAGCAAAATTAATGACATTGATTTAAAAATACATCGAAAATATACAGGTTGCCTGATATAAAGTGAACCCCATTATTTTAAGACGGTGTATTTTAAACTTTGCACTCCAAAATGGATTTAATGTAAAGGTGGGGAATTCGAATTGATTTGTGTCGTCAAAGTAATGTTAGGCACCATTCTTGATTTATGATTTTAAATTGCAGCACAAACCTTCCGTTACAAGAGAAGGGTATAGAAAATCCGAAATCAATCGAACTATACAAAAATCATGCTATATAAAAATGTAAACTTTAAAATTTAATCTTTAAATAACATTTTCACGTTTATAGTTCCTGAAAAAAGTTTTAAAACACAAAAATATTTTGTTCCTGTTGAGAAATGCTGAAAATGGTTCTGATGATTTGAAGTAAAAAAAAACATCTGTCGTTTGGCATATTTGTTAACCCACTCACATGAAAGATTTGCTAATTATATCGATTAAAATCAACTACACTTAATAGCAGTCACGCTCTAAATACAATTTTACATTATTTTTGTTAATCATATTGCTTAGGTCAGAATACTAATGTGATGCCATATAATCCAAGCTGAGCAAAATTATTTCATACAAAACAATTCAAATAAAGATGAAGTCATACGCAAGTCTTGAAATTGACTATAATAATTCAAAATGGTAATCAATATTACGTAGATATATGGTATACTACACAAAAACACCTTAAAGCTGTCCATAGTTCAACAACACGTTTGTCCTTTTTCCGGTTACTGACATGAAAGAAGCGCCAAACTATTTGTGGTAACAGAAGCAGAAGAAAATTGCGTTTTCATAAACAGACAAAAACTTATAAATAATTCATTAAAAATAACGAAAAAAACGATAAATAAAATACAATTTAAGTACAAATCGCATAGAGACAATAACTGATAAGAAAACAATTCGAGTCGACACCAACACCCAAACCCGGAAAAAATGATAGAAAAACAAAGTACAACTACCTTTTCGGAATAGCTCAAAAACTACTGAACTTGACAAAGGTTATGCTAATGACCAAAAACGGAAAAACGCATTGGACGACCACGAACTTCGAACATGACAAGCCTTGAACCGAACCGAGTTAAAGATATAATGTACGAGTTTATAGATAAATTTACTTACTTACTATACATATTTGGAGGCATTGTATTCATCCAAGGGGAATTTGGAATAACGCAGAAGAAAATTGTCATTTGAATAGGGTTGTGGCGTTGTGTAAATAAATAACTATTGGAAAAATAAAGTTCAAGGCCAAACTAGCATCAGCAAGAAAAGTACTAAAGACTGTTCAAAACACCATTATATCAAGACAGACAACTAAAGGTATTGGTGTAGTAGAGAGCTCGACAAGTAGTGAGAATGAGTAAATACTTTTTATACCCTGTACCCAAAGGTTAAAAGGGTATATTAACTTTGTGCGAATGTATGTAACAGATAGAAGAAGGCTAGATAGACCCTATGAAGTATATATAATCTTGATCCGAATTGGAAGAGGAGTCGAACTAGCTATGTCCGTCTGTCTGTCTGTCTGTTCTGCTGTCTGCCGTATAAGAGAGATTATTTCGGAGACTATAAGAGATACGGCCACCATATTTGAAACTTAGACTCTCTTGCAAACGGTTTATCTCTAGCCCCATTTTAAGAGGTACCCCCCATACAAATCTATCCCAAAATTTTGGGTTTTTGCATAAAAACGTCGTTGTTTCTTTTTCTACGAAGTTTTTTTTTTTTTATAAATTATGTCTATGACAGTCTCAGTAAAATATTCCAATATGGGTGGGACCAACCAAATTTGAGGTATGGCCCCCATACAAATCTACCCCAAAATTTTGGGTTTTTGCGTAAAAACATCATTGTTTCTTATTCTAAGAAGTCTAAATTTAGTATAAATTATGCCTAGGATAGTTCCAATGAAATAGACCAATTTGGGTAGGTCCAACAAAATTTTAGGTATAGCCCCCATACAAAGATATATCCATTTTTTTATGTTTTTCTATGAAAATTGAATTCAATGAGGTATGGTAGTCAAATAGAACCTAACTTAAGGTACATATAGATTCGGTACAGGGTATCTTACAGTCGAGCATACTTGACTTCAGCGTTCTTTCTTGTTTTTAGATAGTTTGTATACTCAAGTGGTTGTAGGTGTTGACGTTAACGCAGTACAAACACCCGCAAAAAGCACTCATATGACGATATTATTAAACACCATCAGAGCTGGGAGGAGTAGTAGAAATATACTTGTACTTAGATAGTGAATGCTCGTGTCATTTTGTATTTTATTTTTTCTGCTCGACTAAAATGATAAAAACTGAAATACATTCTATGACACATTTCAGCATTAAAGTCAATTTTAAAATGTAAAAATATTGTACAAAAAGATAAGTAATTGATTTTTGTACTCGCATTTCAATATTGATACAATGTAGTAGAAGTAAGTAAGCGAATAGTTTGACTTCAATTTGAACTAAAAGCTACTAGAAAGTTACATTTTAAAAAAAAAGAAAAAAATCAATAGAATTTATATTGAAATTGTCGTGTAAATTTCATATAAGTCGCACACTGTGTCGCATGACATATTGTCCAATGACAGTAATTGCGCATTGACAGAGTTTAGTGGCACCTCTCCAACAGTGGCCCTCACTGGCAACAATGGCCCAATGACGAGCCTAAGGGCAGTCAGTCTCTCAGTCAGTCAGAAAATTTAATATTATTGTTCTTTAGTGGAAACATGTTGGTTTGTTTGTATTACCAAAACTACCCGTGTTGTGGCATGAGTTGTGGTTGGGATTGTGTTGTGTCTGTCCGCATTGCTTTATGTGCAATTAAAGCACTTTTGTGACAAATTAATATTTTATGTACAGCTGCATTTAGTTACACATGCATTTGTCAAAATTATACGCTTTATGAAAAATCAATAAAATTTTTAAATAATTTAATTCTCTATTTGTTGTACAGTATGTACATATTTTTAGAAGCTTTAAAAAAAAAATAGATACGTCAGCAATTAGTTAAATCAATTTAGAATTTATGTATTTAAATTAAAATACAACTCTGTTAATTACCATCTTTTAAAAGTGTTGAGCAATTTACTCATATCCATTACACATAGCGTATATTCAGTTTGTGAGGACGTTTGTAACGCACTAAAGAAGACATCGTAAACACTATCAAGTACATATATTCTTGAAAAGCACTAGTTGATCTAATATTTAGAAAAGGACCCATGTTTCAGGTGGGACCACTCTAGCATATAGGTCCCATTAAATTTACAACAATTTTTTTTTAGTTTTTCTACGAAAAATGAATTATTTATGAAGCGATTTGTTTCAAATACAGTAAAAACACTTGTAATTGCAACCCATGTTTAGAAAAGGACCCATTATTCAGATGAGACAATTAAAGCATACGAGGTGTGTTCAAAAAGTATCGCATATTTTGTGTTTTTTTTTTTAAATTATTTATTTATTCATGAATATCTATTTTGTCCCCTTTAAAGTAATCCCCTCCCGATAAAATACACCTATGCCAACGTTTTTTCCAATCCTCGAAACATGCCAAATAGTCACTTTCCGGTATAGCCTTCTGCGCCTTCTTCGATTTAGCTTTAATCTCCTCAATCGTCTCGAAACGCGTTCCCCGGAGTGGTCTCTTGAGTTTTGGGAATAGCCAGAAGTCACACGGTGCCAAATCAAGCGAATACGGTGGTTGCGGAACGATGTTGGTTGGATTTTTGGCAAAAAAAGTCACGAAAAATCAGTACAGTTTTTTAAAAAAATCATCATTTTTGGTACCAACCGAGACTTGACACGTTTGAGGCCCAAAACATCCTTCAAAATTGTATTAATTGATCCTTTCGATACGCCAATTTCATCATCAAAGCCTCTCATAGTTAATCGACGGTGTGCAAGCACTAATTCTTTTACTTTTTGGATGTGAGCATCGTCCGTTGAGGTCGATGGTTGATCAGGGAGCTCTTCGTCTTCAACACGTTCGCAACCTTCTTTCAACAATTTATACCAATCAAATGTTTTTGATTTTGGTAGAGCTCGGTCCCCATAAGCCTTCTTCAACATTTTTATTCCATTCAGAAAAATAAATTTGATACAGGTTCTTTGATCCATTTTTTTGAATAGGTAAAAATCGAAGACGATCCAAAACACGTGCAAGCAAAGCAGCTGTCAACAATTAAGTGAACATTCAAAATGGCCGAGCTTTTCGGCATTAGTGAGAGACATGAGTACCAACATAACGCCACAAAAAAATTGAAATTTGAATATACGTAACCCGCGAAAATTCAAAATTCGCGATAATGTTTGAACACACCTCGTATTGTGCCTAGAATCAAAAAAAATGCTTAAGTTTAAAATTTCAAGTCAATATCTTTACAACTTTCCGAGTTAGACTGACGGACAAACAGATGGACATGGCTAAATCGATTAGGCTCATCGAGCTGATCGAGAATATATACTATATACTTTATTGGGTCTCCAATGCCTTCTTCAATGCGTTACAAATTTGGGACAAACTGCTTATACCCTCAACACTATGTATGGCGGGTGTAATGAAATAAACTTTTCAATTATTTTTTTATCAAAAAGTCATAACTTTGTTGTGTGACTATTTTTTTTACGCGGTTGCTTACATTTCTCATCTATTTAATGGGCTTTCCATGGGTTTTTTTTTTGTTCAATGTAGCGCGCATTGGTATTACATTTGATTGATGCCTTTTCATATTTATTTATTAGTAATGCCAAGCCGCAAAGCAAAAACAAAAAATAAAAATTAAATAAAATTCCAAGGAAAGCAGCAAAACTAATGCGCAGAAAGTTATTTACTATTTTGGCTGGGTTTTTAGCATATGAAACGATTGAAGTTTTATTTTCATTTTGAGAATTTTTGTGCAAATTTCACCTTGAGTTACTTCTACACGAATTTGTATTTTAGATACAAATCTATTATATTTTATTTTTTTACTTTTTAGGTTTGGCTACTGACTTTGGTCAAGTTTGCTAAAATGGCATGAAACGCGCTGAATTTGTTGTTGTGTATTTGGTTAGTTTCGTAGGGCTTAATTCATATGTAAATGAGTGGTTTCTGTTTTTTTAATTTTTTTCTTTTATAATTTTTTTTTTTTTAAATACAAAAAAGAAACATTTCTAATTAATTTGTGCGTGGCCTTAAAGTTGCTATCTCTTTCATTCATTGTATTTGTCTCGTTTACTCTAATTATTTACGAAATGACAATATTTTGTATAGTTTGTAGTTTTGTGGTCATTTTAACCACAAAATACATTCGCACATGCAAAAAAAAAAAAAAAACTGACGTAAGTTGTCTAAATTTAGTTTGATGCGAATATTACTGAGCTGCGTTGGTATATGAGGTAGTCAGCCAACTTTTTTTATAATTTATTTGTATAAAATTAACTTGAATATTTATATTTTAACACTGATTTATGTCATCTCATTTGTTTGGTTCTTGAAAAACAGGTTAGATATACGGAATTAATTTAACTTAATGCTTAGAAGCATACACAATTTGCAAAGTAACTTTCTTTCTTTTGGTTCCCTTGATTGCCTAATAAAGCACTAGAAAATAATTTTTAATAAACAATAAGAACTGAATTTAATAATATTCGAATGGATAAGTGTACCAAGTAAGCAACACGTTTGTCTACAATCACCGCCATTCGAGAAACGTGTTTTACCGCCCATTTCGTTTTCATTCAAATCCATTCGAAATGGTAAACTGATTGAGAACAATGCAAAGCGAACTAAATGAACATCAGACAAAAATATAAACAGACAAATTGAAATACTGAAAAACAATTTAAAAAAAAACCAGAAAGAACGCTAAAGTCGAGTCTGCTCGACTGCAAGATACCCTGTACCCAATCATTATGCAGCTTATGTTTAGTTTGTATTGGATTTTCATACAAAAACTTACAAAATGGGGTTATTTTTGTTTGTGGGCTTTACCTAAAATTTTGTTGGTCCAACACATATTGGGATATTTTATTGGGACTATCGACTACCATATTTAGACTTCCTAGAATAAGAAACAATGTGGCTTTTATACAAAAACCCAATTTTGGGGTAGATTTGTATGGGGTAAAATGGGTCAGGAGAGCCAAAGTTTCAAACATGGTGGCGCTATCTCTTATAGTCTCCGAGATAATTTTTCTCATACGACAGACAGCAGGACAGACAGACAGACATAGCTAGTTCGACTCCACTTCCAATGCTGATCAAGAATATATATACTTTATAGGGTCTATCTATCCTTCTGTCTGTTACATACATTCGCAGAAACGTAATATACCATTTTACCCTTTGGGTACATGGTATAACAAGAAAAAAAATTAACTCGGTAACACCGAAGCTTAAATACCCGTCACACTAATTATTACATAGTGTAAGTGTGATCATCAATGGCTTACATAGAACTTCGAGATGGGATGGGTGGGATCAATTCAACTCAAGTTTAAACATAATATTAGTATCAAATTTTGAGCTAAAAATACTGATATAACAATAATTTTCTTGAAAATATAAGAAAATGAAAACTCAGTTGCATAGGGCTAAACGTTATAGTGGCCCGATCCGTGTCATAAGAGTGGTGTGCACATTGGATGATATTTGGAGTAAATAAATTCATTAAATTACCTATTTCATTTCAAAATTCGAATATGGGCGTTAAATTTGTATGGTAGCTACACCTTAGAGTAGGCGTGGCATTCTATTTTAGCATACAAACTACCTAGAACGGAGAAAAGCTTAAGTTTTGAGTTTCATCTCAATATCTTGTAATGAACCATCTCGCAACAGACATACGGACAGTCAGAATTATTAAGAATATGTACTTTATGGGGTCTACGACGGCTTCTGTAGAGCGTTACAAACTTTCCGACAATCTGAATATACCCATTTACACTGTGTATAACGGGTATAAAAAATAACACAGTCGAGTAATCCCAACGCTAAAATACCCTAAGTCAGTTTTAAGATTTCTATGTGAACCACAAAGAGTCGTACTGTATTATGTAGATTTCCAATGAACTCTACTTGTGATGTCATAAGTTAGACTAGAACTATATAGATTGGAACGATTATCAAAGACTTTAACTGGTACAATTTTTGAATTCTTTAGGATTCCTTATCGAAACAAATGGATGGATATGTTTGTAGAAAGTATTCTTTCAGTAAAAGAATATATAACTCATATATTTGCACAAACTTAATATACTTAGTTTCTTACCATGTGGGTATAGGGTATAGAAACACAAAGACTTATTGCTTAGACTAGCTATTTTGCTGGACTTAATGTTCACGCTTGGTCTAAAGTGGTCTTGCCTTTTTTCAGATTTCGACTTATTACGCTCAGCCATTCGCTTATTTCTCAAGCGTTTATCACGATTTTTTTCTACTTAAAGGTTACTTTTTGTTGTTGCTATTAAAGAAATAAAAAAAAAACAAAAAAGTTTCAAGCTGTTAATTCTTTTCACTTGATTTTGTTCAAATGTTAAAAGGTGTTCGTAGCTCAAATTTTACCTACGCACATTCGCTTTTTATTTATTTCTACAAAATTTTATTTAGGCTGATATTTTTTTTTAAATATTTTTTTTTTTTTTGCCACATTTGTTTGAACAGCTTTTTGCCTTTATTTTTTCAGTTTAGTCATTTGATTTATTTACTAACGAAAGATCGAAATAAATATGAATTAAATGTAGGTGTTGGCTTTTTGTGATCTCAATTCTCCAACAGTTGTAGTCTTAGTTTATATCCGCATAGACTGTAGAAACGGTTTTATTATTATTATCTAATCTAATATTATGTTTCATGCATTTCTCAAGTTTGTTATTGGCTTAAACCTGTTATGACTTGTTTTTTGAAAGCATGGCTGTGAGAATATTGTTTATAAATATCAGTATAAAGTATAAACTCATAGTTTAATAATCGATTTTATTCTTTAATTGTTCTATTGTCCATATTATATGGATTGAGTCCAAGGAGAACTTCTACTTGCATGCATTATTGTTTTTCTATTTTTTTCTACGTGTATATTGGTCTTAAAATGTGCAATATTAATTGCAAACTTTTTCATTTGTAATAAGAAATACGAGCACGTGTGCAGCCCTTAACAATTCAAAACAAATTTAGTATACACAGGGTGTTCCGTTTTGATGGCCGCCTATTTTTTTGTGTGAATATCTTGATCGGCTCTTTATTTAAACCTGTACAATTTGTTTGGTCACTTACGGAAGTTGATATCCGACTTCAGGAGCCACTCAAAGATTTGAAATTTTTTTCGGCTTATTTTGGCCTTGAGCTGGTCCAGGGACTCTGGTTTATCAGCATACATTCTTCCGACTTTATGTGGTCAACGACGTCTCCTTTAAAGCGTTACTAACTTTCCGACAAACTGAATATCTATTCAACACTCCTTTTTGGCACTGCAGCTCTGTGTTTGACTCTGGGTTTCAATGGAACCCAAAGTTATCTCATAACTTTTGTCTTTTTTTTGACAGAGTATTCCCTGGGTTTCGCAGTTACCCCAAACCCAACATAGTGTAAACACGGTATGATATGTATGTACTATTTAAAGTAATTGTGAAATATTTTTTAATCAATGACAACTTGTATGAGTTAACTATGAATTAACATTTATCATGAAAGCGTTACCTAAATACACCCTACACATTTGGAACAGTGGGCGTGACTAAGCTAAATGCTCAGATTTAAGATAAAATTAAAGTGTTTTAATAATTTAATAATCCAAGCATATGTTTTTTAGATTATTTATTTAAAAAACTAGTTTAATCATCAATATTTGTTAACTATAAATAAAAAATTAACTTCCGCTTGTTCCTTTTTTAATTCTTTAGCAACACAAATTATTCTCAAGATTTAAAGCTAAAAAAGAACTTAAATGTGAAGCACCTACGATAGCTGCTGTATCTCAACTCCCACGCTATAGAGTTGTCCACTCAAAGTCAATCAAATCGTAAATATGGCAAGTCTAAGATAATAAAAAATATATAAAAATATAAATATAAAAAAAAAAAAAAAATATTAAAAATTTTTACAAACACCAAATCTGTTGAATTGAAATGGCGCAAGTGCAAATTCAACATTTGAATGTTGAAAAATATTGCAAATACAAAATTAATTTAGTTTGTATATTTTTGTGTTGTATTTTATTGTGTTTAAATGCAAAATTCACGTTCAACTTGATTTTGAACGTTTGCATGAAGTCATCGTTTTGTCAGTGACAAATAAAAAAAAATTTAAAAACATTTTTTTTGCAAAAAAAAAAAAAAATACAATAAAAATAATTTTTTTTTATATATATAAAAATATATCTACAGAAACTGATTACCATATATTTATATACAAAATACTTCCAGTTTCTTTCTGTTTATTCCTCTTCATTGAAGAGTGAAAATGTTAAGAGTAGCTTGAGCAAAATTCGTAAAATGTTAAAGGATATTATTATTTGTGCTACACCAAAAAAAACTTATATAGGGTTGTAGATTTTCTACCGATATGAAATGCCATTTGAACTCGAAAAATGCAACGGCTTGGACCAAAGCCATTCAGGCCACTCCGCCCAAATGCTCAACAGCACTATTAACTAAAAATTTAATAAACAGCACAAGCTACACATTTATCCACTAAAAGAAACAATTTTTACAATGTTATTTAGGCACTAGCCCCTAATTCTCCCTACCAAAGTTTCAATAAAGCAACTTGAAGTGTTGACACGGTTTAAATGTGTTGCACCACCACTATTCACACCACCATTCATAAGAGCATATGTAGTTCTACAGAAAACTATGTTTTTCGGTGTATTCAGAATAGCAGAAAAAATCGACCTAGTACTTACACTCATTCTGTCTGCCTTTTAATTTTGAAGAGTTCTCAGACAAGTCGAAATTCTTTTAAAAAACGACTAAATTCGAGTCTATTAACTTTATTTCAAAGTAAAAGTATTTAAATTTAAATTTTTAAAATCTAATCTACTCGCCTTCAAAATTATACCGACTGGACTCAGAACTCCAGAAAATTAAAATTATTTGAGTATCGGATACTACTTAGTTACAATTTTTTTATTAGAGAACTGAATAATAGCTGTATGTTTGTACAGGGCCGGATTTGGAAGTTTGATGGCCTTGGGGCAATGAAGGAGGAGTTGAGGCCTCTAATTATTATTTTCCAAACAAAAGAAAAAAATTTCTTCTGTCAAACTTTTCAAAAAATTTATTGTCAGTAAATAAAATTATTTCAACAAAGAATGTAGCAATTTGTTAAAGCCAAATAAAGTATATTCAAATCTAAATTACCGCGGTAATAAATGGAACTCTTTTTTCGACAAAAATTTGTTGATGATTTCGCTGAAATCTAGCCTCCGAAGTACATCACTTTCTATACTAAAATGGATTAGCTTCTATAGCCAATTTTACCCCATCATCGTTCTGAGGCTATTCTTTGTAGCCTTCATTTTTGAAAAAAGGAGCTCTCTAGTGCAATTCCAGACCATAAAAACCAAGTAGATAGTAAATGAAAACTTGTAATCAAGACTTTTTTGCAAGTACATATTCTTAGTAAAAATGCAAAGTTGCTGACCCGTCAAAATTTCATATTCTTTTTATCTGTATTGTATGGGCCCCAGGTGCCCCCAAGACTGTAGCTCTGCCTGCCCTCCCTTAAATTCGGCCCTGTGTTTGTATGTGGAATATACCAAAAAAAGCGAGTGGCACATTTGATAATTTTAATTGAATTTTAAAACTGATCCAAAAAAACGCGCAGTAACAAACAGACAGACGAACATGGCTAGATCGACTCATCTCGTCTGATCAAGAATATATATAATTTATATGATCTGCAATGGATCCTTCGATGCGTTACAAACTTTTCGACAAACTGATAATACCTGTTTCACACTATATATGGAGGGTATAAAAAATCGTTCTGACTTTTACTTTTGCACTTATTTAAATTGTATGAAAACGAATGAATTAAGTGGATTTAACACAGAAGAGATATCAACAAAAAACAAAAATTCATACAGCAAGAAACTTAAATTTATTTAGATTAAAATAAAACAACGTCGAAAATCTGATTTGTCATTATTTTAAAATCACCTATTTCCTTTTCAAGCACTGGCTGCGGCTTAATCCAAATGCAAGCCAAGGCTTGAAACATGTAGTAAACACGTGTAATGTCGTACATCAAAAGCTTGTAACGCATTGAAGGAGGCATCGTAGACCCCATATATATTCTTGATCAGCTCGATGAGACGAATCGATCTAGCCATGTCCGTCTGTCTGTCCGTCTGTTTGTTGCTATGCGATTCATTCGCTTAGTTTCAAAGATAATGACCTGAAATTTTAAACTTAAGATTTTCTCGGCAACGACTAGGCTAAGTTCGAAAATGAGAGTGCCACGCCCATTTTTAGGTATAGCCCCCATACAAACTTATCGATTTTTTTTAAAATTTTTTTGTTTAAAAATAGTAATTATTTATGAATGTACTCGCTCCCAATTGGGTAAAAACATTTCTTTTGTCATCCAGGGTCAAAACCAAGACGCCACGCCCATGTAACGGGTATTTCAGCTTCGGTTCCACCGAAGTTAACGTTTTTCCTTGTTTAAATCCGAATTGTTGAAAGACTTTATTATTTTTACTTAATTTTCCTTAATTTAAATATTTATACGTTTTTATACCGAAATTTAAAATGAGTGTCTAAATTAATGTAAAGTATAAAACGTTCCGTTTTAACTAACTTTTTCATTTATACTATATGTATGAATATTTATTATTTTTCTTTTGTTCTGAAAACCAGTTCTCATTTTGAATGTTTTATTTCTTCAAAATGGGCCTCACGGCAGAAGCATTGCTTAAATGTTGATTCATCATTTTGGCAAGAAATATTCAAAATCCGAGTTTGAACTAACTTAAACCAAGTTGGGCAGAGCGTAAGGCACTTTACTGCTCTATTAAATAGCAAAACAGTTGGTCAGCGGCATATGTTTTAATGTCTTAATTTGATTTGAATCTACGTTGCTGTTTTTTTTTTTTTGTCCAGGTCAACGAAACCTTTTTACCTTAGTCTCCAGAATTTGCTTGCTCTGTTTTTAATATTTGCGTTGTTTGAATAAAAAAAAAATTGTAATATGTCTTTCTAGTTCGTCTCTTTCGCCTTCTCCCTTTTTTGTTTTTATTATTTTTTTGTAGCACTTTCTTTCACACTTCTCTTCTTTTTGCATTTTGATGTTTGCGTGTGCGTAAGTAAGTTAATGGCAAAAACATGAAGTAACCTGGTTATATGAGAATCTCAACGTCAGTCAACTTCCATAGGTATTGCGTATACAGTATGTCAAATAAGTAATGGTACACATTCACAACATTATAAATTATATTCATGTGCATACTCCGATTATAATGAGCGACAGCATAAACAGGAAATTAAGGTCGTCTCACTATATTGGACATTAGTTGACCTACCTTATACACAAATTTGTATATGGGTGTAAACACCACTTTTCATCGACGCAAATGTCGCCGTTGTCATGGTTATGTTATGTGGCGTATACAAAGTCTTCAAAAAGTCCAACATAAGTGTCATGCTGACGATTAGTAAATTACACTTTCTTTCCTTAACATTACTTTGAAGTATTTTTTGTGTTTTAGTTTTTGTTCAGTTTACGTTTGTGTAATCAGGAAAATTCTCTTAGGCAATACACGGATTTCCCTGATATATTTTTTTGTCATTTTATTTTTGTGTTTATACAATTTTATTGGGTGCAAGTGAAAACCAAAAAAAAAAACATAATGTTAATGAGATTCGAATGTTTTGTTTGGTTATAATGTTGACGCGTTTTGGAGCAAATTATTTTAATTTTTATAATCTGTACCCGAACGGTAAAAACGGTTAAATTAAGTTTGTGGCAAAATATGACATGATAGACCCTTTAAAGTTAATATATTCTTTATCAGCATTGAAAGTAGAGTTGCTGGTGCTGTGTATCGAATAAAACTGATTATCTGGGAACTATAATGATTGGGCCATCATTTTTGTAGTGGTTTTCTTTAGCCCCATCTAGGATCTCTAAGTTGTGTAAAAAGTATGGCCCATTTTCAAACATAAATTCTGAGTTTAGTTCACATGGAACCACTATGGTATACATATAGGCCCTAGGCTGGTTCAATTGCAACTATGGACACTCGAAGTTACTCAACCTTCTAGTGTCCTCGCCACGAACCACTGACTACTGTACGTCATACCCAACATTTGATAAGAAGTACAAAATTTCTATCCCAACAATGGAAAACCTACCCCAATATGAAACCAACGCTATAAATATTTACACAAACGGGTCCAATCTCGAAGGAAGGGTAGAAGGAGGTATCTTTTTCCCCGGACCTGAAGTTTAGAGAATCTTTCAGACTTCCTGATCACTGCAGCGTTTTTAAAGCTAAAATGATCGCTATACACGAAGCCATGCATTATCTGGGGCACCACTCAGGTTGTAGGCAAAAAGTACACATATTTTCGAATAGTCAGGCTGCCCTAAAAGCACTTAACTCTTACAATAACACATCCCAAACTATCTCCTATCGCCGCACATCTCTCAACGAGATGACTGAGCAATGGGATATTTGCCTCACATGGGTTCCGGGTCACCAAGATACATTTGGTAATTGCGAAGCAGACAGATTAGCCAGAGAAGGTACAAATTCCGTTATGCCTCCTGGGAGGAGTTCGACTGGAGTTCACTTGGCCTCTCTAAAGCTGCGATTGAAAAAGGAAATAATCAGAATGGCAGAGACTAGGTGGACCACAAATCCCAAAAGTAATATCTTGAAACTTACGTGGCCAGAGTATAGCACTAAACGAACAGCCCAACTCATGCGCCATAATAGACAGACCTTATCCATGATAGTAGGCGCTCTCACGGGACACTGCCCGGTAGGAAACCATGACGTCCGACTAGGGATATCATCAAATGACTTCTGTAGGAGCTGTAGAAACGAGGAAGAGAAGGAGACAGTAGAACATTTTCTCTGCCACTGCCCAGCCCTTGGGAGAATAAGGTCTACCGTACTTGGTAGGCTGTTGCTTTATAGTCTGGCGGAGATTGCATCAGTCAAGATTGGTGCAGTAGCCGCCTTCATAAGGAAATCGAGCTGGTTCAAGTAGGAGGATATAAAAAAGGGATTATATGGTATCACAATGGGCCTTTCTGGCCTAGGTGACGTCGCGACAATTTGCGTCGGCCATTCTAACCTTACCTATTATATGAGCACCAATATTATAAGACCAATTTTAATATGGATAAGTTTTATGTTTATGCCTTATAAAACGCCAATCGAAAGACAATAGCGTATAATTCTTATACAAACCTACTCAAAACATTGTTGTTCGGCAACTTTTCTTTACGTGCAGCAGAGTTTAAAAATTAAATTAACTACTTTTAAAATAAAATCCAACGCTAATTAGAAGCAATGTTAAATCAAGCATAAATCAAGTTAATAATGTCAACTAACACCAACCAACTAAATTCATTGGCTCGACGACGAATCTTCGTCCGACGGACGCTCTGCATTCATTAAAACAAACTAACTGACTGACTGATTGTCCATGACTTCAAATTAAGTTTAGTAGACTGTATCGTTGGAACCGCCGCTGTAGGGTATAATTAAACTTACAAACGCACATACATAATCGTATATGTACACTTGAAATATGCGAATACAATATAGTACGAATGATGATTATGATTCATTCCGTTCACGTTTAAATCACAGCTGAGCTAAAAAAATATTTAAAAAGTTTATGGCCCCTTGGTACACCGTATTAACCGCTTCAACTGAAACGCTGTCCACGCTGATCGTCGTTTGCTGCGTTTGAAGCGTTTCGCTAACAACAAAAAATTTCAACTCGCAATCAAGCCAGAGAAACCTTGAAAATGAAACGCAACACCGCATAACGATTAAAATAAAAATTATTTCTTTTTTACAATTTAGACTCTATACAAATTTGAATAACTTTATATATTTGTGCTTGAAGTTTGTGACACCTATACACAATATATACGTGATCAATTCGATGAGATGCATTTTTCTCTATTCATTGTGAAGACGGTCTGTCGATCTACACCGACGGATGCAGGGTGGTGTGGGGTTTGAGGTATACTCAGAGGACTTGGCAGTGGAAGAGTTCTTTCGTCGCCGGATCTCTGCAATGTGTTACAAGCGGAAATCCATGCTGTATTAGTGGCGTTTAAGCTACTGGAACAGCTAGAGATTCAGGACAGATCCGTTTTCATTATCTCAGATAGCAAAGCTGCCATCATTACTTAATCTAAGTTAGTAAGGGGAATGCAAAAACCAACTTAATCTTGTTGGTCGCCACAACACACTTTACCTCTCATGGGTCCCAGGGCATAGTGATATTCCCGGAAAGGAGCAAGATGAACCGCTGCAGGAAAGCTAGGCTTATTTGGCCCACAATTGACCCCAAACGTACCAGAACACTACTGTTCAACCCCCGCAAATACCTTACGAGACTGACAGCCGCCATCACTGGGCATTGGCCCATCGGGAAACACGCGGCTATACTAGGTGTCCCTTATAACAGTACCTGCAGAAGTGGTAAGGAAGAGGACACTCCGGAAACGTTAGAACACTTTCTCTATGTGTGTTCTGCACTCAGATCGAGTAGACTAAGATAGTTTGGACATTTAAAATCGCTGAGCGATCTAGCACTCTTATGTCCCTTCAAGCTTAGATCCTTCCTCAATTGTACTGGTTGGCTCTAATACCACATAACCTTTCACGTACAAGAGGTAACAAAACGGAAATTATAAGCTAATTGTGCGAGGAACCACCTCAATCTATCTGACATTAATTATTTTCTTGTTTATCTAAAGGGTATTAAAGCTTCGGTTATGCTAAGATCAATGCTTTAACGTGTTTTTTATTTCATTTTTTTCTTGCAAACAACTTTAAAGAAAAACAAAAAAACCAAATAACTTTATTCAATTTCTAACGCTTTTTATTCAGTTTTTTTTTCTGTTGTTTTTTGATTGCGGTTTGTTCTTTGCAGCGTTGCAAATTAATTTTTTTTTTGTTTTTGCAAAGCGAGTATCTCAATTTAAAAAAAAAAAAAAAAAGTATCTAAACGTGGCTAATTTTATGGCTTTTTAAATTTTCTAAACTTTATTTGCAGTAGAATTAATTCTTTTGCAAATGCTTTTAATAAAAATTCACCGCAGGCATGAAAACGTGTAGAATTTTTTAAACACTTTGAAAAAATTATGTATTTAGAATCTTAAAGTTACAGCGCATCTTTATTATATAATTATGTACAAAGAAAGTTCCATTCACAAATATTATTTTAGCATGCTGCTGCGTGGGTCTTGTAGCTTTGATTGATTAATAGATTACCGCACACGCAACTTCTTCAAAATAATTTGTGTTCCATTTCTTTCAATTTTTAAAGTACATTGAACTCGACTTTCTTTACACATACTCGTCGCATCAGCCAAAATTGAGGAACAATTGGTAATCGTTTTTTTTTTTTTTTTTAATGAATGTATAAATAAATCTAAATTTTGCAGATGTTTCAAGATTTATGCTTCCTCAAAACTAAAAATAATTCCTATTTTTAAAACAAAAAAAACGAGATCCGATCCACGCTTTTGTTTAAATAAATATTTTTTATTTTAATAATTTTTCCCGTCAATAAGTGCTGTAATGATGTTCAGTTCAGTCACTTCAGTTTTATAATTGTGCTCACCTTAATATTTTTTATTTATTTATTTTTTTATTTCGCAATACAAGCGTGTATTATGAATCATCATCCACGCTTTCGAATGATCTCATTCAACTTCAGGTCACTTTAGCAATACATACTCACATTCTGACTGGCTGACTGATTGTTTATCTCTGTTGAACAGATTTGTTTAAAGCTGTGCACTTCATTTAATAATACACTACACTCATTGGTAATTTCAATAATTAGGTACAATTAACTAATTCACATACACCAAAAAGTAAAGAGATTGCGCGTTGTGCTCTTTAGAAGAATTATACTAATTTATAGCCGAAATGTTCTGGGTTCTCATAGAGCTATTTCTATGTATTTTGAGCCGTAGATTCCAAAAATAGCCACCAATATTTTCTTAAGGAAAGTGCTCGAGATATCCTGATATTTTTACTTTTTTTATTA
This sequence comes from Leucophenga varia, assembly GCA_018903435.1. Lineage (NCBI taxonomy): Eukaryota > Metazoa > Arthropoda > Insecta > Diptera > Drosophilidae > Leucophenga > Leucophenga varia. Next base: position 484,538 of record JAEIFJ010001785.1, read on the forward strand.
CTATAATCCAAGCGCTGAACAGTGATGTACTTCTTGACTTTGGTCATTCAAACATCCTAAAACTCATTCCTGGAATGAGTATCTGCAAGATAACAGATTTTATGACCACGGTTTTTTGCTTCGGCAGTCGCTTTTCCTTCTCCCCAATCGATTAGATTGGACGGTGAGTGGGGACCTTGGTTTCGAACCATCTACCATTAAGTGGTTTACTGATGGTTCGTTCACCGAAACAAGTACTGGTGCTGGTATTTATGGTCCCAACACGCGGATCTCTGTTGCAATGGGTGCTTGGCCCACGGTCTTTTAATCTGAAATCTTTGCCATCGCAGTCTGCGCCCGCCACCTTTTGACTCACAGTGCTAATCTTCTCCGATATCCAAGCTGCTGCACTAACTTCATGGACCTTCTCATCCAAGTAAGTTCTTCAGTGCTATGACGCACTTCAACTTCTTTCTCACTATCTGCTGAGTCCCTGGACCCAGGGGTATTGACGGCACCGAAGCCGAAGATCTGGCTCCTCCTCGTCCTTTATTGGGTCGGAGCCTTTCTGCGGGCTCAGCTGGTCCTCAGCCTTACGCATAAGCGACAGGTTCTCCGCAGACAATACTGAGTTCGTTACCCTGGCCTAAGGCAGGCTAAGCAATTGGCTCGACCTATCTGCCCTAAAAATATTGTACATCTCAGTCGTTATGACCTCAGGTTGCTTACTGGCTACCTCATTGGTCATAACAGATTGAGATATCATCTTAACAAACTTGGTCTGTCCCCAAAGTCAGAGTGAAGACTCTGCTTGGAGGACGATGAAACTTGTACATACATTCTCTGTAAATGTCCAGCTTTGGCCCGCTTCAGATTCACTCTGTTTAATCACTGTTTCATTAATTAATAAGTAAAATGAGACAATTTTTTTTTTATTAATTTTTAAAAAGGATACCCTTGCAATCTACGGCCCAAAATACATAGAAATAGATACATGAGAACCCAGAACCTTCGACAAAGTCAAAATTGTAAACTAGTGGACAAAGGTGTGGGCTACAATATTTGCGAAGAAAGTCGTAACGTAATCTTTGTTTCTTAAAAATATTCCTTTAGTTTGTACCTAAAAAAATTCTAATTTTTCATGGACCTATTTTACGTATTTTGGGGGGTAGAATCCAAATAACACACATATTGCTTTTTGAATATCCTTTGTGAAACATTCTGTATTACTTTAATAATGATTTTGCCTGAAGAACACCCCATCACTGTTAACAGTTCGTCTGATATTTGTAAGCACAGCTGCAGTGTACTAAAACGATGATAAATATCTTATTTACGAGTCTTCTTTAAGTTGACTTTCGAAGTGTTAATTTTTACACCTCTTACGATACACTGAGCTGATAAGCTAGTACATAATAGCCATTTTACAATACGTGTGACAAGCAAAAAAGTATGCACTTCGTATTTTTGTATATTAAAATCCTCTTCCATCTGCAGATTGCTTACACAATTCTGGTTTTCAGGATCTTGCTAGACAACTTGATTCCCAAAATTCTGTTCCTTATGAATGAAAGTAAATTATATTTCAAAACTATCGATTAATGCCTACTTTTAATGGTAAACTGGCAAGCAACATTCATATTTTTTGAATGGCATTTTTTCTTTTATTAATTAAAAAAAACTTAATACCAGCAATGAAACTTTATGACTACTCAATGTTTGATATATGATTTCCAAATATACAACAAAATAAGTAAATTTTTGTACACTAATTAGCTTATTTGTTTCAAAAGTAACACTTCTTGAAATAAGAAATAATTAGTTTTTTTTCGCATTCACTTCAGTTAACACTTGCTTAACTTTTAATGAGGCGCAATGTTTGAAACGACAAATATGTTATTATTTTATTTTTTTTTTTTTACTAATTTTTTTATATACGTCACACATTGTGCGAACGGGTATTGTTATTTTGTCTTAAATTTTGTAACACTTTAAAGGAGACATCGTAGATCCTATAAAGTATATATACACTAGAATTTGATTCATTCAAACCATATTGAAAATGTGCTCATAAAAAGTTGTGCCAGATCCAAATTGATTCTGGGTTTTTTGGATCCCGCTTTTGTAACGGAAGGTTTAACTTCAATTTAAACCTAATTCGGGATTTCTATCACCTCATGTCATATTTTTTCGACTTGTGTAACAAATACTTTCATTAAAAAATCGAAAATAATCGGTATGTTTGTATGGGGGCTGTAGCTAAAAATGTGTGTTTGGCACCTTGGTTTTGACATTAGATGACATTAAAAGTGTCTTTTACGAATTTGGAGAGAATACATTCAGAAATAATATCTATTTTTATACAAAATGTGTAACGGATATAAAAATCAAAATACCATGCCCACTTTCCGATTAGCCCCTCTAAAAATCGAAACCTAATATTTTTTATTTTTATTTTCACTTTATATTAGGTAAAAACAATTTTAATGTCAATCTACGTATTAGATAAGAAAAGGATTGAGCAACTATTACTTAAAGCCCTCATACGAAACTTCCGCATATTTTCACATTTCTATATAAATTAGTTATTATTTCTTACGTCAACCCATGTATCTATATATATAAAAATAAGTCCCAAGTTCTGTTGGTGATCGATGCATGTGTGTTCGTATTCACACAAGGATGGTTTAGGGCAAAAAAAAATTGTAAAATGTAATTTTGACCCTGGGCCTAATGGGGGCCTTGAAACCGGAAAAGCCATATCTTTGGATTGAATAGACGTAGAGACTTTAAACTGGGCTCATTTGAAATATGGTTAAAAAACATTTTTAGCGTTCAAGGTGTTCAAGGGATTCCGGAATTTGGACCTGGGACCCATATGTGGACCCAATATAGATTTTTTAACCAATTTCTTTTATTTTTATTACAGGTGAGCACTTAGACGGGATTTTACAAATTTTTGACCCGGGGCCTAATGAGAGCCTTGAAAAAAAAAGTCATACATTTGGATTGAATAAACGTAGAGACTTGAAACTGGGCGTATTTGAATGATGGTTAGTCGTGTTTATGGGATTTCCAAAATTTGAACCCACATTTTTTTTAACAATTTATATTTAGCCACCAAAGAGAAGCAAAAAAAAAAAAACGCGAGCAAAGCCGCGGGTACATGCTAGTACATTATAGATTTAATTAGGATCTGGCCATTAGAGCATATATCATCTTAATTCAAGCCAAAGCATAGTGTATAAGCCTAGGCAATATCGAGCCTTTAACCCCTTCCCACTCCCCTCATAAAATAATACCTAATTTCGTATGATGGGTATTTAAGCTTTGGTTCTACCGGAGATTACGTTTTTCATTATTTTTAAATATTTTTTTTTGTTTCGAAATATTATTTGAATCTTCTTTACGCACTCTTTAGAGGGTCGTTACGCATCATAATTTTATTATTATTTCAACGCCCTCTTCTGGCATTGAAAGTATTTAAAACTATTGTGAACAACACTCGCTGACCGCATATTTTAAAATTTGGACAGCTTTATTATTAACAAAAAGTTTGCTTTAAATTACATATTGCTGTACTAGCAGTAGACTTTCTGTGGTCATTGTTGTTGTTGTTGCTTTTACAACAAAAAGTGGTAAAGATAATTAAATTTAATTTATAGTTGCTTGACTTCTCAGTCAAAGAGTTTGAATATTGACATCCGACAACTAAAAATAAAAACGAGGAAGAGGACTTTCTTGCAAACGACAAATGTCAACATTTTCGATATTGAATAAAAATATTTCAGCAATTTGCTATAATTTTTATGATAGAGCGAAGATGACGATGATTATAGCATAAAATAAATTTAGTTTAAAGTAGTCAATCAATCAATTTCCATGATATGATTACATATTTAAAAAAAAAATAAAATAATACTTAAACTAGTTTGCTCGAGTAGGAAGTAACTTGTCAATCTTAAATTGGCATTGCATTTTCTTTGATTTTTATTTAATCAGAGACCGATTGCTTATTTTAAAAGCGTTTAATGTAATTTAAAAATGTAATCAAATTAATTTCGAATTGCAACAGCAATTTCTTTTGCATAAGTTCAATTAACGATTTATATTGATGTGAGACCATTTTGAACAAAAAGCTATCTTAAAGCATAATTTTCACTTGATTTTTTTTTATTCGAGAAAAATCAAACAAAAAAAATTTATAAATTAAAATTACTTAATTAAAATAATTATTTGCCACACGCTACTCCGGCTGTCGAACTGTCAAAGTTGTCCCTTGAATAGTTAAAGAAACAAGGTTGACTAGAAGAGTTTCGTTATATTTGAGGAAGTCATTGTCAGAATAATTTTTTAAAAATTTAGTTCATATCAAATATTTTTAACCCAGACATCTTTTAGAAATAGGTATAACCCTATATACACATACGCTTGCAAGCCATTTTAAAAAACAAACATTTTGAATCGAAAACCCTTTTATTGCTTCTTACAATTTTCTTTCGGGTCCATCAATTATTTTTAGATCAACTTTCGTTTTTTTCGATGTTACTTTTAGTTAAAAGTTGAACTTTATCTGCCCAGCACACATAATCATCGATATTTTTTGATTTTGCTAATGAAACTATAACACAGATGCCCCGTATCGCTTTCACACAATATCAGTTCACGCAGAGCATCATTTGCAAAATAATTGTATTTGGACGTTCTTCATAAAATTCTAAAAACCATCAATAAATATGGGGGTGGTCGATGACACTAATCTGTTTTTTCATCAAAAATTCACGGAAAATCCACGAAAATTTAATCAAAAACTTTTTAACCTGTCAACCAATTTACATGAAGTTGGCTGCGTTTAAAAGATGAGACCTGTACCTTTCTAATGTTTTCAACGTGGCGTTACGTGTTCCATGATTTAAACAAAAAGTACCCTTATTTATTGAACATACTGTGAACATTTGTGATTCCGTCGTCTTCTCCACCATCTTACATTTTGACATTTGAAAACAATCTTAATATTTCCTGATCAAATATTTAGTATTTGTGCGGGGCGTTAAAATAAGAAAATAACAAATTAATTTTTGCAAAAGTCAAGGAAAAATTATTTTATTTAATCATCATTATTCATTTTCTGCATTCATATGATGATCGCGTATGTTTATAAAGGGTGCTTCATTGTTTTATAATTAGTTTATAATTTTTTTTTTTTTTTTTTTATACCCGTTACACAAGTTTGCAACGCATTGAAGTAGACATCGGAGACCCCATAAAGTATATATATTATTGATCAGCTTGATGAGACGAATCGATTTAGCCATGTCCGTCTGTCTGTTCGTCTGTCTGTCTGTTGCGATGAGTGTTACTCGGAAAGTTTTAAAGATATTGACGTGAAATTCGAAACTTAAGCTTTTTGTGCTCCTAGTTAGTTTGTATGTCAGAACCAAGGTGCCACGCCCATTTTTAGATATAGCCCCCATACAAACTTACCACTTTTTTCGACTTTTTGTATGAAAATACGTATTATTTATGAATATATTTAATGCAAATAGGGTAAGAACACTTTTTATGTCATAAAATGTCAAATCTAAGGCGCCACGCCCATTTTTATGTACAGCCTCCATACAAACTTACCGCCCATTTTCGAGTTTTTATATGAAAACATTTATTATTTCTGAATGAATTCAATTAAATTTGGTAAAATCAATTCCAAAGTCCACCTAAGTGAACACTTTCGATATGGTAAGGATCGGGCAAATATAACATAAAGCCTCCATACAAATTTGACCAAATTCAAAATTTAATCTAAGCACCTGGTGAACATATAAAATATTAAAAGTGTTGTGTAACGGGTATTTCAGCTTCGGTTCCACCGAAGTTAACGTTTTTTCCTTGTTTTTTTAAACTATTGACCAGAAGCAATTTGTTTTTGAGACACCCTTTTGTCAGTATTTACCTTCTTCAGTAACTTGCGTCAAAATTTTTTGTAGTTTCACTTTCAAAAACAAAAAATTTAACTTCTGATTTATTTCATAATTTAAGCATATGATTTCCTTATTTTTAAACAAAATTTTAGAGTCATATATTTTTTTCTTTTAATGAAATCATTAAAAACTTCATCAGCAACATAGTCTTTTGTTCATAATCATCATCGTCGAATTCGCCATCATCAAGTGTGAATATGACCAACGCTATTTCAGGGACAACTGAATAATTAAAGTCGTAAAGACTTTAAACATATTTTAGTATACATGAACATACATTTAAAGGGAATACTATAGATGCAGAAAAAAAACTCAACACAGATACAAATACAATATAAATGCAAATATCATTAAAGTTTTGGTTGAGTATCTGTGTACATCCGCATAATCTTTTGTTTAGCTTCATCTTCATTGAGTTTTTTATTCATTCACATTCTTTCATTTGTTGTATGAAAAATCTTTATAGCCGAGGTCAACTGTGTTTGGGAAAATATGTTGTTTGTCTTTTGTTTTGAAACTATTTATCTTTTTGTTTTTTTTTTTTTTCAAAAAGAACTTCAAAACAACTACAAAATTCTGCGCATAATTCTTGCAAAATGATTTTTTTGTGTGTTGTTTTTGCTATGGAAATAAAATTTATTAGCTTATTATGTTTGCAGAAATATGTTTTATTACATCAACTTTGTCTACATTTTTTTTGTTTTTTGTGGTGTTGTTGTGGCTGAGGAAATGTTCTTTATATGTTTTTAGATAGATAATGCAATGCAAATATTTATGAACAAACTAGACAAACTGGGCAAAAGCTTTGGGAAAATGATTATGATGTGTCATTGTAATTTATTAAAATATGTTTTTTTTTTTGTGTGTTTTTTTTTTTTTTTTTTTGCAACAAAGTTTCTTTTTAAAATCTGTTGGAAATGCAATCTTACGCAAATTAAAATTTTGATTGAGTAATATGAAACAGGTATGCAAAATACATTAAGAAAATCTTGATAAATTAATGATTACATAAGCATTGTTTTTGGGCTTAAATATATGCAATGAATATTAATAAATTAACACTAAACTTTTTTTAAAGTACAAAAAAAAATTAATTAGCAGAAAAAATAGAATGGCTTACTCCTTTATAGAGAAACATCATCAAAAGCTTTGAAGTGTAAATAATTCGCTTCAAATAATATTTAAATAAAAATGTCGGAATGATAGTATCCATCCCAATATACAATGAATGTTAGAATGTTCATAAAAGTCCTTGGAGTACCGAAACGAGATTTGAAACTTCGTTGAAAACATACATACACATAGTGACATGATCAAAGATCTGTTCGGCAATACAATACATATGTATACTCCCTAAAAATTTCTGAAACACTTTAAGTTTGGAATTTACCACTGAATCAAAAAGCGAGCATCTGACGAGAGTATCGCCAAACTATCGCCCTGGAGCTCGAAAACGATAAAAGAAGCGAAGGTGTCGCAAAACTATCGCGCTCGAGCTCGAATATGTTATAAAAAACGAGCGTTGAGCGATGGTATCGAAAAACTATCGCATTCGAGCTCGAATATGATATATAAAGCGAGCGTCAAGCGAGAGTTTTTTCTCCATATTAAAAACTTAAACAGGCGCTTTTAAACATAAGGCTTGGCGTTGTGAGTTAAGATTGCGCGCGACCCCAAATGCTTCAAAGTCAGAGAAGGCTTCGAGTTCCAACCCCGGGCGAGGCAGTAAGTTGAAATTTTAATAAGTTTACTAATAAAATAAAATATATTTAGAAATTATATGGAACAAAAATATGTATTACAAAAATAATAAAATCTTGACAATAATTGAAATAAATAATAACTAATGGTTCTAACAAAAAATTATAAAACAAATATAATAAAATAATAATAATAATTGGAAAGAGAGAGAGAAGAGGAGGAGGAGCCCCTAGGATGGTTGCTTGCCGCGAAAAAAAACATGAATAAAATTCATAGTCAAAAAGTATATTTTTTTTTTTACATTTTTTGTGTCGTAAAAGGCTCGCAAATGATATCGTAAAAGTCTCGAAAACGAATCGATATCGTAAAAGTCTCGTATATGACTTCTAATTCGATTTGCAGACGACATCATAAAAGTCTCGCATACGACTTCTAAAGTGAGTCGCAAACTACATATATCGTAAAAGTCTCGAGCGACGGGTTAATCGTTTTCGAATCGTTTGCGTGTGTTTTTCGATAGTTTCTTTCGCGTAAGTATCGCTTGCGATATCTTTTACGAGCTTTTGGTTCACTGGGTTAGTTCAGTCGATCGCATATGTGTAAGTTTATTTATTTATTTATTTGATGTTTCAGTCGTTTTTGGATCATCCTCGAAAACTTTAACAATCGCGAGGCATCATAGGAAATATAACAATAAAAAAAAAAAAAATTACCGTCACACAACATTTGACGTGGATAGTTCTTCGCAAAGAGTGGGTTTGAGGTTAATGACCCGATCAAATACAAATTATTTGTATTGAATTTCAACCAAATTCATACTGAATATATTGCTTTCTATAAAAAACATTTGTATTAATTTGTAAAATTTCATGCAATATCTTCAAAACAAAACTCAATGTCTTCAAAACTGAACGAATCAATTGTGCAGAACCAAACAGACTGGCATAATTAGATTAATTCGCCTTGTCGAGCTGATCAATAATATTTATTTCTTTTATGATATTTGATGTCTCCTTTAATAGACTCTTTTCAATATTTTGTCTCAGATTAAATGGTTTTTTGTTCGTATCTTTTATCTTTTTCATTATTTTTATTTTTTTTTTTTTTTTTTTCGTGTTAAAATTCTGAATAATAATTCAGTTTGAATATTTTTATATAGAATACATTTGTAACTTTAATTTAAGACGTTTTTATTCAATTTACAACAACACCGAATACAAGGTCAAAAAAGCAAACAAATTGAAAGTTAATTTAACGCCCGATTTTATGGTTAAATCTGCTGGTCAGACTGTCTGCCATTCGATATTTCAGCAAAAAAAGCCAGTATTGTGGTAATGAATTTACTGTCAATACAATTATAAATGTTTATTTAGTCGTTTGGAGATAAAGATACGACTTAAAATGATTTAAATAAATGTGACATTAGCCAGAAACTGTGTCTTGGTGGGTACACGTGAAGTAAATGACCTATTTCTGATGCTAAGGAATCAACAATGGAACTAATGTTTGCTTGTATACATTCAGAGAGTGAATGACTAATGCATTTATACTGCTGAAATTATTCGGTTGATGTGTTTGACTTGACATGCAGACGCGACGCCGCCATTTGCCAAAGAAAGCGTCAAGCGTATCAAATGAGCGCGCTTGCGCAGACTTGAATTTCATTTAAAAGATTTTGCAAATGTTCAATAAATGGAAAAATGTAAAAACTTGAAATGGAAGACTTAAACGAAATTCTTTTACGCTATTTTAATTAAAATATATGACTTACTCATTCTGTGTAACCATTACAATTCCGAACTTATTAAAACTTTTCAAATATTCAAAAAATTATACACATTTAAATTTGTGTTTGTGTTTCCTAATTTAAATTAAAAATATAAAAAATGGGGCTATCTGTTATAGTGGTTCAATTTTTTTAAAAATTTTTTTGAAGAAATAGGTTCATATTATAAATTACAAACTTTTCGACAATTTATATAACAAGGAAAAGCATTAATTTTCGATAGGACCGAAACTCAAATGCCCTCCACACAAAAATTTGAAAACCTTATAAATATTTGATCATTGGTGGCATGGATAGTATTTTGTGAAGAGTATAGGTAAGGGACCATGATCCGATACAATCCAACTTTAGACAACATGTTCAGGTTCATACATATAACCAAATCTCGAGGTTTGTGTGTGAGCTATACCTAAAAATGGGTGTAGAACATTGGTTGTGACAGACATACTATTAGAACCAAAAAAAAAAAAAAAAAAAACAGAAATAATAAGTATTGTATAGGAGCTATGCCTAAAAAATGGGCATGGCACCTTGGTTTTAACACTTGAACTTTAGGGCTATAGGAAAGCTACGTTTTGAATTTTAGAATCGAATAAATACTGACAGACAGACAGACAGACATGGCTAGATCGACTCGTTTCGTCGTGGTGATCAACAATATATATAATTTATAGAGTCAACTATGTCTCCTTTAATGCGTTACAAACTTTCTGACAAAATTAAACTACTCGTTCACACTATAGGTGGCGGATATAAAAAAAAAATTAAAAAAAAAAAAAGACGATAACCTAAAAATAAATATTTTTAGATTCGTTGATTCGGATTTTGTTTCGATTCACATTTAAGATCGGTTCAATTCGAATTGTCCAAATGATTCATGGATTAGCAAGACAAAAGGCAACAAACGTCTGCGACGATTACGATTGCTGCAATTGTTGTTGTTTTTGAGTTTTGGCAAATAGGCGCCAATCTAAGCTGATTCGTTATTCAGGGAGACGAGTTGCGACGTAATACGAACGCTCTACAATGCGATCTATTCGTGTACGTAGTATATACGACCCGAGTGAAGTGTTTAATGCAATCACGTAAAGTTTTACGAAACTATGTAACGGTATTTACTAAACGGTATTATTTTGCACATTGTTTATTTCGTGGCCTCTTTACGTCCTCCCTCTCTCTTTCAGTACTGTCATGCGCTGCGCTTCATTTTTTTCTGCAATTGTTATAATTTTTGTTGCTTTTTTTTGTTTTTGTTACTATTGTATTTTTTTAAACTGTTTTTTTTTTTTTTGTTTGCTCTTTTTTTGTTTACTTCTTTTCTAATTTCACATATGTATGTACATATTTATATACTTACTGGTATACATATATGTGTCTGAAGTACTTGTCTACCGAATTTACCGCTCTTTTTGCTTCTTCTTTTGCGTAATTAGTCGTCTTGGCGAATTGTTCAGGAGAAATCTTAGAGCCCAAAAAAATTTTGCTAAATTTTGTACAGGAAAAATAAAGAAAAAAACTTAAAACGACAAAAGAAACAATAAACAATTGTGTTAGGGAAAATTGCCATTTAAGTATGAATTAGATACTTCGTATGTTGCGAAGCTATCTGATGTAAGTTGATTTAGTAGGTGTATTAAAAGACTATAAAAAAAAAGAAAATAGTTTACTGGAAACCACTTTAGTTTTCGTTTATGGCACACAATGGGACATTGCATGTGAGAACCAAAGTCACACATGTCGCTTTACATAAAATCGTGGTAAATAACGATGTTGTCTTTTTTTTTTTTTTGTGGCAAAAAGCAAATTAAAACAAAAGCGGGAAATCGGTTAGAAAATATGTTTGTTTAATTAGATAAGCACGTAAAGCGTTAAGGAAGTTTTTGTTTATTGCGAAAATAAGATAAATGCACTAACGCTGACATTAAAAGATTATCATCATTTTATTCTACATAAAATTAATTAAGTTCATCAGTAAAAACATTTTTTTATTTATCACTTTAATTACGGAATTGGAAGACTGTGTTAATATAATAGTGGACTATATATAGTCCCACTGAAAAAGAGACGTCCCAGTAGTGTTCAGAGACTGTCCCAGGCTGATGCAAAGGCGAACGCTTAAGCTTTTGTTCGACATTGCAATTATATCTTTGATTCGAAATATGTTAAGGTTGTGGGTGACCAAGCTAAGCTAGTCAGGTGACTTATCATGGGTCTGCTGGGATCAATCTGAAATCAAATAAGAAAGCCGCAATACAGTAAGTCTTATTTAAGGGGTTATATACAGTTACGATTTTCAAAAAATCAATTTTTTTTTTTGCATTTTCTTAATGTATGTACATATATACATATATGTATATCTGAGTATACATACACAAAATATCAAAGTTTCGAAGTTATAGACACTTTAGTGAAGGCGCGCTGAGAGATCTCGCAGTAAAGTAAAGTGCTTTTAAAACTTTAAACGCGTTTTTCTCGAAACGGTGTTTTCAAAGTCGGTGGAAAGTTTGCAAGATTTCTCAGAAACGGCTGAACCGATCGGTCTGAAATTTTTACACAAGCTTCTTAACTATATTTTTTTAGTAATTAATCGAAGGATTTTCCCATCCGATGAAAATTTCTTATTTTTAAAAACAATTAAAGAGCCAAATTTTGGTTGAAAATCGAACCTTTTGCTTTGAGTAGCCGCCATTTTGTCAAAAAATTTTTTTTGCTAATTCCTTCGATTAATCACTAGATTATTCATTATATTATTGAAATTTATTTGGTTTTTGAATTTTGGATGATCCAGTCCAGAGATATCGTGCACACCGCAAAAGGCCTTTTTTTGCGGACCTCTGCAAAATTGGCAATATCAACGTTCTCGATAATTATTTTTGGCAATAAAACATATGTGAATATAGTTTAAGGTTGTCATAATATACCTGCCAAGTTTCAAATCAATAAACCAAATAGTTTGCTTACAAAAAATTCTTGAAAAATTCCTTTTTTCGACCTCTAAATGTTATATAACCCCTTAAAGACAATAGTAAACAGATACTTTTAAATATCCAAAGATTTACCTGTCACAAATTATCTGTAAAATTGAGTGAAGAAAAGTCGTCCAGCACAACGAAACGAGAACAATTCATAAAACTTGTGGAACTCGCTCAAAAGCGTCGGATGCTCATGAAAAGTGAGAGTAAGTTTAGTAACTAATCTGTCATTACTTAGATGACATCATATTAATTCGACATGACGGTAAACTGAGTGGCACTCGGTACCCCATGGCACATCCCTCACCCACTTTACCCTGCTAAATGCGGTCTGCCATGCGTTTTCTCCCAGTTGTAAACATTTACCGAAATGACAATTTGGTGCACATTAACTCTTAAACGAACGAACCGTTTCAAAAGTCAAGAAAAAACCTCGACAAAATTAGAACCACTGCCGCAACAAGTTGGCCTTTCAGGAAACATGCACTTAGTTGAAGAGAACTGATATAACTCGGTTGTAGACAGTTTAGATCGTGTATTTGGGATTCCAGAATTTCTTTATAAAAAGGTTATGAACAATTTGTTAAAAACTTGTTAGCATAGTTTTATTTTAATATTTTTTGTTTGTGTGGGTGGGGTTAACATCTAAAAAAATCGATGGAAACAAATAATTGAAATAAAAAATTTTACCAAAGTAGTTTAAATATTGTTAAGTATAAACAAGAAAAAACGTTAACTTCGGTAGCACCGAAGCTCAAATACCCCCCACACGAAACTTTAATCATTTTCTTAAAATAAAGAAAAAAATGGAAGGTGAGTTTGTATGGGGTCTATATGTTATAGTGGCCCGATCCTTGTCATATCGGTAGCGTATTCATAGGATAACAGTAGAAGTGATTTTAAACAGATTGGAGTGAATATATCCATAAATAAGAACTATTTTCATACAAAATCTGAAAAATGGGCGCTTGGTTTGTATGGGGGCCATATCAAAAAATGGGCGTGGCACCTTTCTTTTGAAATTGGATGTCATTAGAAGTGCGTGGCATCTTTCTTCTGATATTGGATGGATGGATATTGGATTAGAAGTGTTTTTACCCGATTTGTAGTAAATACATTCATAAATAATAACTATTTTCAGTAGAAAAAAATTGAAAATATGGTAAGTTTGTATGGGGGCTATATCTACAAATGGGCATGGCACCTTGGTTCTGACATACAAACTGCCTAGGAGCACAAAAAGCTTAAGTTTAAAGTTTCAGGTCAATTACTTTTGAAACTTTCCGAGAAAAACGCATTGCAACAGACAGACAGACGGACATGGCTTAATCGATTCGTCTCGTCGAGCTGATCAATAATATATATACTTTATGGAGTCTCCGATACCTCCTTTGATGCGTTACAAACTTTCCGACAAACTGATAATACCCTTCACACTATGTGTGGCGGGTATAAAAAATATTGCCATTATATTTTTACAATGTTTTTAACCAGCATTTCATACGCATATATTGCAAATTGCAAACATATTTCACTCAATAATCGAATGCATACATATTTTTTTCGATTTTACTCAAATTTTTTACCTTGCTCCCGAAAACTTCATAGTTATACAAATAAAAATTAAATAAATAAAATCCATAAAATAATTGACGCATTGTCTTCTAATTGCCAGCATTCATATTCATATACATTGCGAATTTTGCTGCCTGTGCCTTTTGTGTATGAATAATTTTGGCAAAACCTAATTGGGCAGCTTTCATTGTAATAAATATTTTTTTAATGACTCAGAGGACAACAATAACAAATAAAATAATGGCAAATATGGATACATACACACACACACACACATACATTGTGCCAAATAGTTTACTATATACAATATTTCTGTGTGTCAGTGTGTTTATCAATAAATAAATTAAATATGAATACAGTATTCAAATATTCAAAACGAGCGTTATTATGATGACAATAGACAATAGATTTCACATTTCAATATTCAGCAAACTATTGTTGAAGTCGTTGAATTTGAATGATGGCATTATGGGTTCAAGGGACAAAAAATTATAATAATAATAATAAAAGAATAGGTAAGGGATGTCACAAATTGGTATTATAGCAAGCTAGGCATATGCTGCGTATACGTAATTAGCAAAAGCTTTTTTCGATTTTTTTTTTTTTGGCATTAGCAATAATTTATGCATCCTGCCAACAAAAAGAAAACAGACTAGTCAGTCTGCTTGCTGGCGTCAATTAACCGAAAAATACAATTCGTGATCTGACAACAGTTAACAAATTTGGCTAAAATGCCAAAAAAGAAAATTGGATACGCGTTAAATAATTCGACGAAAAGAAATTAAAAAGAAAACTAAAATTTGCCTTGTGTCTTACAAGTTAATTGAGTGTTGTATCTTTTACTTAATTTTTTTTTTTTTTTTGTATCTCATTTTCAATACAACTTATGCGCACAAATTTATACACATAGATACATAAGTATATGCTTATTCAAGAGACATACTTAGTTTCTGAAGATGTTTTTTGATAGGGGGAGTGACTATTATTTATTTATAATTTGTTTTTTTTTTTTTGTATCTTTTTATGCTTTTGAGTTTGATGATTTTCTGTTTACTACTTCAACGTCAACAAATTTTAATTTTTTTTTTTGTATAATTTTGTTATTATTTTCTTTTAAAAATTTTGTTTTTTTTTTTTTTCGCATATGTTTATTTGACATCAAATTGCCTCTCCGAAAGTGAAAATGCTTTCACCTTCAGCAATTCAAAAGCACAAAAAAGATAAAAAAAAAATCTTAAGGTTGCTATTGTTTATTTTTATTTGCGTCTTTCTTCTTCGCATTCATTTGGCATTTAAAATTAATTTTTAATAATTAAATTAATACTAACAACAAAATAGAAAATAAAAAACATACACTTATTTAGATAATAATACGTTGTACTCAACATTCATTCATAACATAAAGACTCTTTGAGGTTTTTTGTGAGGCATCGGCATTATAAATATTCATACAAACTACCCATACAATTGTCTATTTAGATACATATGCATCATTCATTCATTTATTCAATCGTTCATTCATTGTCAACTGCACTCTCGATTTCTATTTAATTAAAGCAAAAAAAAAAAAAAAAAAAAAATACTATCATTAAAAAAATATTTTTTTTCTTAGGATAATCATTGTCTGAAATAATTATCGCATGCAATAATTTTGTAATGTTAAATTTGTAGTATGCTAAAAAAAAAATTTTAGAAACTAAATTAAAAATTTCCAAAATATATTGTTTTTTTTGCTAATTCAATGTAACTAAAATGTTTGCAATAAATTAAAATTATATAAATATACAAGAAACCCGTTAAAAAATATTTTAGCACTTTGTTGAGTTTATTGCTAAATTTTTCTTACGAGGTGTGTTCAAAAAGTATCGCGAATTTTGAATTTTCGCGGGTTACGTATATTCGAATTTCGATTTTTTTGTGGCGTTAGGTTGGTACTCATGTCTCTCACTTATGCCGACAATATCGGCCATTTTGAATGTTCACTTAATTGTTGACAGCTGCTTTGCTTGCACGTGTTTTGGATCGTCTTCGATTCTTACCTATTTAAAAAAAAATGGATCAAAGAACCATTTTCAAATTTTGTGTGAAAAACGAAATTAAGTGCGCGGATGCATTTCGAATGTTGACTGTGGCATACGGAGAAGCTACCTTGGACCGAAGCAACGTTTATCGGTGGTACAAAATGTTCTCAGAAGGGAGAGAAGATGTGAACGACGAAGAGCGTGCCAGACGCCCGAGCACTTCAACAACAGACGAAAAAATTAATGAAATGGAGAAAATGGTATTGGCCAATCGTCGAATCACCGTTAGAGAAGTTGCTGAGGACCTAAACATATCGATTGGCTCGTGCCATTCGATTTTTTATCAATGATTTGAGATGTTGGACTCTGTCCGCGACGACCCAAATTTGCTCCAGAGGGTCATAACTGGTGACGAATCGTGGGTTTATGGGTCAATGGAAGCTGCCGCACGAACCAAGACCGAATGTGAAAGTTTTGCTGACAGTTTTCTTCGATTGCAGGGGCTTGGTGCATCATGAGTTCTTGCCACAGGGTAGAACGGTCAATAAGGAATATTACCGCCAGAAACGCCCGGATTTGTGGAAGAACAAAAATTGGCTTTTGCACCACGATAACGCCCCTGCTCACACATCGTTGCTTGTGCGCGACTTTTTGGCCAAAAACAACACACTAACTGAAGAGGCCATGAAAGGACGACGTTACGCTACGCTTGACGAGATAAAGACGGCATCGAAGGCAGCGGTGAAAGGATAAAAAAAAATATTTTTTATAAGTGCTTCGAGGATTGGAAAAACCGTTGGCATAAGTGTATTTTATCGAAAGGGGATTATTTTGAAGGGGAAAAAAAAAAATATAATAAAAAAAAAATAAATTTTTTTAAAAAAAACAAAACTTACAACATCCTTATTAAACCCGGAAATTAGGAAGGGTAGCGGGGGAGGGTGCAAAATTTATTTAATTATTTTTTTTTTTTTTAATGTTTCAAACATTGTTAAGTTGTTGAATACCTGAGTAAACGAATTGCTAGGATGGACTTTATATTTTCTTATTAAAGTTTCAATTTTCATATTTAAAAAATTTTAACCCATTAAAGAAAAATATTTACATTATTGGCTCAATATGTTGTAATAATTTAAAAAAAAGAAGCTAATAATCGGATTCAAACTTATTTTCTATTGATACAATTTTTTGTATTACTTCAAACGTTGTCTATGACAAATCTTCAAAAATTGCATCTTTTTTTGTAGTTTATTATTTTTTTATTAGCTATTTTCTTTTGCTATTTTTATTATGCGCTAAGGTCACGTTTCAAAGTTAAAAACGAACAAGTAAAGCATCAAAAAATAAAAAAAAGGTAACTAACTTAATACAATAGTATGGTACAGAGTTAGTTGTGGGGAGCTGAGTTCTTCACATAAACCGAAAAGCCTATTCAAAAGACAATAACTCGAGCATTATTTGCGATTCACGCCATTATTCAGCATAGAAGGAAAGACAAACAAAATGGATCTACAATTCATAGCCAAACAAAAGGAGTTTAAAATTTTACTCAGATGAAAAATATTTTGTAATGTTGCGGCTAAAGCAAACAAAGCACAACAACATCAAAAGAAAAAAAAGCAACATTCACTAAAATTAATTTTGGCATTGACAGCAACAGTTGAGCTATATACTAATAATTAAGATACAACAAAAGCACAGATACAGATACTCAAACTTGTTTACTTGCACTGCAGCTGTTAACTTTGGAAAAAATGTTAAAACTTTTGCCGCAATTGTGGAAAATTGGTCTACTGCTTAAAAAAAAAAAATATCAAAATAAATTTTAAATAGAAAAAATTTTCGAAATTTCATGCAGTTAGGTAGGCGAAAAATGAGCACAAAAAAAAAAAAAAAAAAAAGATATTTTCTGCAGTGTGACATGATTTGTCAGTTTGACCTTAAGTTAATTTTTTTTTATTCAGTTAAGTAAGTTAATTAAGAGTTTATAAAACCAAACTGAATCAGCGCATATTTTTATGTTTCTTTGTTTTATTTTAAAATACATCTTCCCAATAGACCCACTTAAAATGTTTCGAATAGCACCAAACTGAGTGTTTGAACTCAAATCTATATTTTAATCCGAAAGAGCACCTTATATATTAAATATCACAAATGAAATTTCTAACTAGACCATGATAATCGAAACTTTTGAAGCATAAAATATTTTTGAAATTATTCTCAAAAACAAGAAAGAACGCTGAAGTCGAGTATGCTCGACTGCAAGATACCCATTCTTATGTACCTTAAGTTTGGTTCTATTTTACTATCATTCCTCATTGAATTGGATTTTTATAAAAAAAAACTTAAAAAATCGGGTACATCGGGTATGGGGGCTATACCTAAAATTTTGTTGGGCCTATCCATATTGGTCTATTTCATTGGGACTATCATAGGCAAAATTTATACTAAATTTTGAATTTCCTAAATTAAGAAACAATGACGTTTTTATGCAAAACCCAAAATTTTGGGGTAGATTTGTATGGGTATGCCCCCTTAAAATGGGTCTAGAGAAAACCCGTTTGCAAGTGCACACTTGACGGCTCAGGAGGATCTAAGTTTCAAATATGGTGGCCCTATCTCTTATAATCTCCGAGGTAATCTCTCTCATACGGCAGACAGCAGGACAGACAGACGGACAGACAGACATAGCTAGTTCGACTCCCCTTCCAATGCTCATCAAGAATATATATACTTTTATAGGGTCTATCCTCCTTCTTCTGTTCATACATTCGCACAAACTTAATATACCCTTTTACCCTTTGGGTATAGGGTATAAAAATGTTGTTTCTCTGCCGTAAATTTTGCGAAATGGTCCTTGGACCCATCTTCAGTTTAAATGTCTACCTCATCAGCAACGCTCGCAAATTCAAATTAAAGGAAATTCCTTTCTTTCTAATAGTTCCAGTCTCCCTACATTTATTTACTTTACGATCTATCGCTTGTCACATATGGCTAATCTGTTATCTGTCGAAGCAAGTTGAGATTTGGAATAATTTCAATTATGAACCACACTACGCAACCCTTTAAATTTTTTGTCTTAAAAATGAATACAATTTTTGGTTTAAAAAAATCTTTCTTCAGGAGAAGTGATTCGAAAAGTATTGCGGCTCGGTTCAAAATTCAGCATTACCGGCATTATATTCCAAATATATTAATTAAGCGATATAGGCAAATAGACCAAAGTTTATTGAATATTGGCCAAATATATTGATTTCCTGTCGTACTTCTACAATAGTTATCATCAGTATTACTCATACATCAATTGCCCATGAATTCAGTGTAATGCAATATTTTTTTTCTATCTTATCTGCAAATTTCAGTAGAACGTTATCTCGTGTGACCAAAATAAACGCTTCGAAAAATAAATCAAATCAAACACAAAGAAAAAATCAATAAGTGATATCAATAATCAATGGCAATATTTATTGTTTTTTTTTTCCTGAAAGCACAAGCGAAAATATACAATGTTCAAATAACTTTCCAACTGCAATTTTTAGATAAAAGATACATATATACTATATCTATATGCGATTATTAATATACTGCCGCCACGCACTATAAGACTACATATAAAAAATGGTTAAAATCATATAGAAACTGCAATTAGAAAATTATTAGGCTAGAAATGTTTTAGTACAATACATGTTCATGTATGCACGTATATCGAGTTACAACGATTGGCGCCGATAGTTCTGCGCATTGTGCATGCGCGTACTCGTCTGAACCGCTGAACGAGCGTTTGAAATTATGACATTTTCTTGAAATCACAGAAATATTGTATCTATGAGCGAAGTTAGTTGTGTAGGAAGTAGAGGTACTCTTCTTGCCAATTCATTTTGAGCTGACAAAAAGTCAAGCAGCATGACCAAAGCGAAATGTATCTTTTCGTCTGTTTGTCTGTCTGAAGATTGTGCCAAGAATATAACTGCTCTGTAGCAATCTTAACAATTAGTCAACCGTTTTCTGCAAGTTGGTTTTCTGTTTTTCAGGTTTTGACGATTGCGCATTTAAGCCGCTTAGTAAATAGGATTACCTCAAAAGTTATTAAAAAAAAAAATATTCATTTCGAGTATCTTTGTACAAAGAAGCAAAAATACAACTTGTAAATCAAAAAAAAAAAATCCGCTTGTTTCCACACCACAATTTGTTTTTTTTTTTGTCAACAGTTTTTAATTAATTTTTGTAGCATAAAAAAGATTTATGTACAAAAACGCCGAAACACAATATAAGTTTAGAAGCATGAAAAGAATTATTAACACATGATTGTGTCATGTTCAGATACTTTTGTATTTAGATTACGTAGACACTGTATTAAACTTGATATGTATACGAGGGTTGACAAAAATGTAACCAAAAAGAAAAATTGCAAAATATAGAGATATCAAAACTGTTTCAAACAAAATTTTTCTGTTTATAAATAAAATAAAAAAAAAATATAAAACATATTTAAAAAATGTATGAATCCACATTATTGTATATTTTTAAAACTGCCACTGCCCTCGAAAACTTGGAATATGTTTAATTATTATAAAATTTTTTTAGTGCTTTTTGGCTCTAGCTAACTTAAAGACATTAATAATGATTGATTTTTCTTTAGGTTTAAATGAATTTTGTCTATTTCAAAAAATTTTGCTTTAAAACTAATCACAAAATAACTCAAAATCTAGACACAATTAAAAGATTGTCAAAAAAAAAAATATTAATAATACTATAATAATAATATGATAATAAAAACAAGAAAAAAAGTTAACTTCGGTGGAACCGAAGCTTTTTAACCCGGTCACGCGTTTTTTTAAATTGTAATTGTGTTATCATCAGTGGCTTTCTTAGAACTTCGAGGTGGGATAGGACGGGGTCAACGATCTGATACAACTCACGTTGTGTAGGGCCTATGCAAAAAAATGGGCGTGGCACATTGCATTTGATATTGGATGATATTAAAAGTTTTTACCCAATTAGTAGTCAATACATTACTAAAAAATAACCATTTTTATGCAAAAATTCGAAAATGGGCGGTAAGTTTGTATGGGGACTTTAGCTAAAAATGGGCGTGGCACTTTGCTTTTGATATTGGATGATATTAGATGTTTTTTTAGATAATTCGGAGTGAATGAATTCATAAATAGTAACAATATTCATGCATATATTCGAAAATGGGCGGTAAGTTTGTATGGGGGATATATCTAAAAATGGGCGTGGCATATTTAGTTTGACATTGGGTGCCATAAGAAGTGTATTAAGCCAATTTGTACTAAATACATTCACAAATAATAACCATTTTCACACAAAAATTCGAAAATGGGCGGTAATTTTGTATGGGGGATATACTTAAAATGGGCGTGGCACCTTTGTTTTGACACTGGATGACATAAGAAGTGATTTCACCCAATTTGGAGTGAATACATGCATAAATAATACCCTTTTCGTACAAAAATTAAAAAATGGGCGGTAAGTTTCTATGGGGGCTATACCTTAAAATGGGCGTGGCTTCTTGGTTTTGACACTGGATGACAAACGAAATATTTTTACCCAATTGGGAGCGAATATATTCATAAATAATTAGTATTTTTAATATAAAAAATGGGTGAAAAACGGTAAGTTTGTATGGGGGCTATACCTAAAAGTGGGCGTGGCACTCTCATTCTCGAACTTAAAATAGTCGTTGCCGAGAAAAGCTTAAGTTCCAAATTTCAGCTTAATATCTTCATATCTTCAACGAAAAAGATGCTTAGAAATATACAGACGGACAGACAGACGGACATAGCTAGACCGATTCGTCTCGTCGAGCTGATCAAGAATATATATACTGTATGGGGTCTACGACGTCTCCTTCAATGCGTTACAAACTTTCAGACAAACTGAATATACCCTTCACACTATGTGCGGCGGGTATAATAAAAGCGTTATAGTCGACCTTTTTAACTACTTTACACCCTAGAAGATAGAAAAAAAAGACCAAATTTAATATCGGTAGAACAGAAATACAAGGGTCGACATATGTTACGATAGTCTGTGAATCTTGAAAATATATATCGACGTCATTGATGACTTATTCGAAGCGCCATTTCAATCTTTTTTGTTATATGAATCAACTAACACCGACACAACTCTTAGAAATCATTAAATTGCATTTTGAAAATGGGTCCTCTATTATCAAGACGCAACGTGCGTACAATCCTTTACATCAGCGTGAGAAATGGTGCGGTTAACAAGCAAAACAGCTGCTTTTGGGCCGACGAAAATCCATGTGAGATATTCAATTGCCTCTCCATGATCAAAAAGTATCCGCCACTGTCTCTTTCTAATTTGGTAACAAATATTGTTGAGAATGCATGTTATGGTCGCGGTGTTCTGTGGTGGTGAAATTAAATATAATTCACCACAAAGTGAGTTGTCTAACTTAATTAAGCAAAGATTTGCGATGTACTTTTGCGTTAAATGATAGTAATGAGTCTCCTGCTTTTTTTATTTTTTTTTTGCATTTGAAACCGTGCTAGATCTAGAGATCGAGCTATACGAAGTACGTATTAAGCGAGATCGACCTGTTTATGAAAATGATAAGAAGCTTTCTAGTGTATTTCTTTTAAAAACACTTCACTACAATTTTTACTTAACGATTGCATTTTATTATGATTTGATTCGAATTAAAAAGCATTCACTTGTCTTCAAAGACTTGTTAAAATATAAAAGATATCTTTCACAACTTCCGACTCATATGAAAAAAGACAGACAGACAGAAAACAAGGAGTGTAGATACACTGTTAATAATTTGCAGTAAATCTTATGCTGTGCATTTTGTTATTTTAACTCAAACTGAATTTATTGATAACCATTAATTTGCATAATTTTTTAATTATAATATAGCGATACACAAAACTGTTTCATGCCAATTAATTAATTTAATAATAAAATAGAAATTTTATAGTTCACAGCTTCATTCGCTTCACTGTCTTGAATCGAGTGAGTGAGTGAGTGAGTGATGTGGTTGTGGTTGATAATAATGATTATTGTGTGAAATCTCCAGAAATTGTTTGCTATTAAGTGTGAAATATGGACAATTATAACTAATACTTCTGTTTCACTGCATTTAAAATTAGTGCAAATTACCTTTCTTTTCTTATTATTTTTCGTTTTATTTGAGAAAGGAAAAAAAAAGAAAGGGAAAAAAAAAAACGTCGATGCACAATCTAAAATAAAACTTATCCATGTAAGATAGTTATTAGCTTTATATGGCGATCAAATAGCATATATAAGACAACGACAATGGCTAACAATAGAGTAAAGGAGTCTTTAGTAAATAAAATTGTAAAGTGTATGATTGGGCTTTTTTTTTTTTTTTGGAATATTGCGCATACGCTCCGTAGTCTTTTTGTTTTTTCGATTTGTCTGCAATCGTCTCTTTTGTTTTATTATTTCGAATTGCTACTGTTTGGCGTTGATTTATGTATTTGCTTGCCTGTCGACCAAATCCATTCAAAATGTTTTGCTACATTTTGAAAATTTTGTGTTCAACTTAGTTGCGCCGGCGCCACGCTTGGCCACCAGACACCGACAATAGTAATGCCAATAATAGAAAATAGTACGAAATTCATGCGAAACGGCAAAAATTTCGTAATTCACACATTTATTCATTATGGCGTTTATCATTAGACAAAGAAATTTTTCGTTAATGGTCATTTTTACGTTTAAAGATGTGTTTAAATTTTCGCTTAACGCATTTAGATATTTAAAGGTGAACGCGTGTTTTCGTTGTGCTTGAGTAGATTTCAGCGTTGATGAAGGTTATTGTTTTCTAAAAACTTAAAAAACCGACAAAACTGAGTTCAGTTTCATATTTTAAAAAATTTAATTAATTTTTTTTTTTGTCATAAATGCCTAATTCGTTGCTTATCGAATCAGTAATGCAAATTTTTTTACAAATTTTTTTAATAATATTTAGTTATTTATTTACTACTAGCAGATACTGGCGTGTGTTACTACGTTGTACGGGTGTTTTGGCTGCTCTTTCAGCTTTTTTTCACTTTGCATCTGCTGTGTTTTGTGCAATTTCAGTTCTTTTTGATGGCATTTTTACTATTTACTTTTTTTTTATGCAGCACAACCTAAATGGGCTAACTTAAAAAGTTCTAAAAATACCACTTTTTTTGATCTGACACAAAATATGTTAGTGAAAGCTGAAATCAGCTGTTCTTTATTTTTGTTTTTGTTAAAAAAGCAAAACATTTTTGTAAATGGGAAAATTAGAAAATAGACTTCTTAAATGAACCGAATGTGCCTAATGCATTGTTTTAGTGGAATTTCAATTTACTTGCATTGTTTACTTTAAAATGTAACCGGTTTGGGGCTCATCCGTTGGACGGTTTCAACGTAAATTGCGGACATAGAAACATTTTTTATATTTTATATCTACAGAAATTTAGTTCGTTATACTCTAATTACAGATTTCAAGAATAATAAAGTTTTTGTATAGAAGAAGACCTGGGAGATTCCATAAATGTGCCACTGTTATTCAATATTTTTTTTTTTTGAGTGTTTGGCAATTATTACAAGATTTGTCTCGAGCACAACAGGCCGCTTCTGTTAGCGATGCAATCCGAGGTGTGCCTACATATTTTAATCTTGTCCTAGCTGTGAATAGCTTAACAGTAACGGATGAGATTCTCCAGAGTCCATGACTCCCCTGTTCCTCACATTTACCTTTGCTTAAAAGGACTCTGTAGGATGTCATACCTAGCATTCTCCTTTGAAGTTGCAGCAAGTCAGTGAGCTAGTTTCTCATGGGGGGTGTTGGTCACATTATCACACTCAGTTGTATTCCTCCACCCCACCCCAAAATTTATGAAGGTAATTCTCTCCAGATTGCTGTGTAGTTGCGTAAGAAAATTGGTAAGTTAACTGTTTCATTTTAAGGCGGTCGATACCAGCTTTTGCTAGGCTGTCCGCCATCTCGTTACTCGTAACATCTCGTCAATGCCCCACTGGCTGGGAATCCAAAAATTCCTGACTGCCAACGAATATGTTTATTTGTTCTTGTGATGTTTGTAATTGTTGTAGCATATTTGCTTTCTTTTTTTGAGAATACCTCCCTGGAAAATGCTGAAGGGGTCCGGTAGTTTGTAGGAAAGCCTTATATGCAATATACTCCAGCTCCTTCTCCGGAATTAATTTTTGATCCGTCGGTAAATATGTGTACAGCTCGCTGGTTCAGCCCTTTGCGCCATTCTCCTGGTCCAGAGAAGATATTTTGCGCGAGGTAGTTTTTTACCGATTCAATACCCCAATGGCTATGAATCCAGATGTGTACTTTTAGAGGTATTTAACATATATGCTTCTTACATTAACCCCAACATAGTATCTAATTTCGGCTTATATCGACCCAATGATCATATCTCTTCCAAAAAATATTATATACCACGAGGACGAAAAAGCTAGTTTAAAGGTGGTTGAGAAGGGTACTTCAGCTAAATTTATTTCGCACCATTGAGGATGGTGCGAATATTTTTAAAATTAGAATAAATCGGTTATTTTTGTAATCGATTAATCGGTTTATTATTTTATTTATTACTTCGTTTGATTCAGTTCCCAGGATATAGTTTTCAATATATATTCAGTCATTTTTTAATACAACCTTCAAATTGTTATTTTTAACATTTCTATTTAATAGCGTCAGCGATCACAAATAAATTATTTAAATTAAACTTCAATACATGCCACAAGCCAAATGAAATCTTTTTGTAATTTAAAACCGCTTAAAATGTTGACTCATTTAATACATAAATTACCTTTTCAACGTAGATCGTGCTTCATCTGCTGATTGACGAATACTTTATAAGTTTATTCCGACTTAGCTCATCTATCGTATCAAGGCTTGAATCATCATCAGCAATTTTGTAGTGTTTGCATATATTATTATGCATTTTATTTAAAGAACTTTTTGTACTACTGCAACGTACTGTATACACATCATCATCTTCATTAATATGCGATGAGGTAGGGCTCTCATTAAAAGTTGCATTTGACATTCGATTTGAAGCGTTTAATGTTGTCATCGAGATACAAGTACATGTGTAGTGAAGAATGGAACACCATTAATTCAAAGATGAGAAACGATTACGGATTAAAGAAAAAAATTGCCGATGAAATAAAATTTAACCTCAGATTGCAAAAAAATAATAATACAACTATCGATTAAGTTAATTATTTAAACAATTATCGAATAGCGCGTGGTGATATTTCAAAGCGATTTTTCAATAAGTTTTTGTTTTTTTTCCTACAAAAATTTTTCTTTTTTTTTCGATCGTCGATCGTTCAGTTTCTATGATCGGTCGTCAAGCGGCATTAGTTGAGCAGTTGAGCAGTCTGCTGCAATGATTACGTTAGTAAAAAATCGTGTTAAGCGCTCGTTAAAATAAATAAATGCTTATTAAAGTGCAACGTTAAATGATTTAAGACTTTACTGTGCAGAATTTCGCACTTACGAGTATGTATAAACGTGAACGAATGAAATAGACCTGAAATATATTTATTTAGCCATACAACTTGCCAATTGTCATAATTTAATTTTTTTTGAATGCTCTGTCTCGGTTCAATTCGAATCTGATTAATTGTTTAACACTTCGATAAATTTATTTGGAAATTTGGTTTGGTTTTATGTTTAAATTTTTTTTTCCAAACTTAAAAAGATTTTTTTAATATATTTGCCCATACAGCAACATAAGTCAAACGAAAATTTACATCTTTTGCATTTTTTTTATTACATAAAATAATTTTCAATACAGTTCAGGGTTATTCTACTGTATTAATTTGACACTAGTGGATACCCGTTTTTTGCTACTTTGTTTTACATTGTACAGGCGTTTCGGCTGCTCCTTCAGCATTTTTTCCATTTTGCATTTTTTCTTTAATTTCAGTTCTTTCCGATGGCATTTTCACTATGTTGAGGCTAAATTAAAAAAATATACTAAAAAATACCACTTTTTTATGTACCCAAAATATATTGGGGGACTACAAAAAGCTGTTTTTATACCTGTTACACTAGTGTAAACAGGTATATTCAGTTTGTCGGAAAGTTTGTAACGCATTAAAGGAGGCATCGTAGACCCTATAAAGTATATATATTCTTGATCACCTCGACGAGACGAATCGATTTAGCCATGTCCGTCTGTCTGTCCGTCTGTCCGTCCGTCCGTCTGTCCGTCTGTCTGTGTGTTGCTGCGCGGTTTATTCGCTCAGTTTTAAAGATATTGGGCTAAAATTTTAAACTTTAGCTTTTCTAGGTCCTGTGTAGTTTCTATGTTAAAATCAATGTGCCACGCCCACTTTTAGATATGGCTCCCATAGAAAAGAATAACATTTTGTCAAGTTCTTATAAGAAAAAATTTATTTATAAAGCAAATGGCTTCAAATATGGTACAAATGCTTCGTATATTAAGCCAAATCTTCAGTTTAAAATTGGTCGAAATCGGACCGCGAATTCCTAAATTTTTAAGAATATATTTATTTTGTTTAGTATTTTGAAATAAAATTTAATACAAATGCTGCACACGAAGGTCTATCCACGTCAAATGTTGTGTAACAGGTATATGAGCTTCGGTCCAACCGAAGCTAACTTTTTTCTTGTTATATTTGTTTTTGTGTATGTTAAAAAGCAAAACATTTTTGTATGGGAAAATTAGAAAATCGACTTCTTAAATGACCCGAATCTATCTAATGCATTGTTTAAGTGAAATTTTAATTTACTTGCATTGTTTTCTTTCAAATGTAGCCGATTTGGGGCTCATCGATTGGACGGTTTCAACGTTAAGTGCGGACATAGAAACATTTTTACTATTTTATATATATAGATATTTTATATATATAGTTAGAATATAAATCGATAGATTAGCTTCAGATAAATCTAAACAAATTTAAAATTTTTTGCCATAGACCCATACAAATATTGCTCCCACTTTCGAATTTATATATGAAAAAATGTTTATTTATGAAGCGATTTATTTCAAATATGGACAAAATACATCTTATAGCAACACATGATGGGTGCATAACATAGCCTCCACTTATGGAATTCAAATTCTTCAAACCTCGTTTAATGAACAATACTTTCATTGATAATTCTTACCGAATTTAGTTGGGATCAATGCAATTTGCTAATTTTCGAATTTTATCACAATCGAATGTTATCACAATCTTGACAGTGACAAAAACGTCCATCAACGACCCATCTACAAGCCAAAGACACATTTAGAGTTAAAAATAAAGAAAAACATTAACTTATTATTAAGCTTATATACCCGTCACACGTATTTTTAAATTGTTAATGTGTTATCATCAGTGGTTTAAATAGAATTTCGAGATGGGATGGGACGGGGTCAATGGTCTGACACAACTAACGTTGTGTGGGGCCTATGCCAAAAATGGGCGTGGTACTTTGGATTTGATATTGGATGATATTAGATGTGTTTTTATACCATTTGGAGTGAATACATTCCTAAATAATAACAATTTTCAAACAAAAATCGAAAAAAAAAAACGGCAAGTTTGTATGGGGGTATACCTAAAAACTTGACCTGGTCTTTGCCGATAAAAGCTTAAGTTTCAAATTTCAGCTAAGTATCTCTAGTAGTCTCCGAGTAAATCGCGTTGAAATAAACAGACAGACAGACGGACATGGCTAGATCGACTCGTCTCATCGAGCTGATCAAGAATATATTGGGGGTCTACGACGTCTCCTTCAATGCGTTACAAACTTTCAGACAAACTGAATATACCCTTCACACTATGTGTGGCAACAATTAGTGTTAGCAAATAGAGTGTGACTAGCGACTGCTATTTAAAAATCACAGCGACTGTAAACAGTGATTACATCAATATTCACGAAAAACGATAAATTTATAAATCAACGACCACTAAACAGGTTCACTGAACGCAAAGAGTGATAACTTAACCTTTCATTAGTAAGAATACAGTTAAAAACAATATCACCGAACTCTAATTTCTACTGCAACTTCTAAATCACTGTGAAAATTCCGAGAAAACGATTTTTTTTTTTGCCAACACTACCAAAGACTTTCAAGCTATGGGAAATTGGTTGTTGGAGCACACCTAATGTATTCGCAAGTTCAAGTTGCGTCTGACTGGAATCTTCTAGAAAGTCTTCAATTCTGTATCTTCAAATGACGCTCCTTGTCTTTATTGTTGAATTCACCACTTTTCTCAAAATGAAATGATTTGTTACGAACGATTCCAATTTTTCATGGAACAAAATCTAAAAGATAAATTGTGCAACAATGGCGAACATAACTAAATATCATTTTTAAAAAATAAATATAAATTTTTTAAACTAAATATATTGTATGCAATGCAATAAGATAAACTGTACTTTCAAATATAAATCTTTTCATTATTAATAAATATTTTATTTAGGTTAAAAACCTAAAACAGAGCAATTAGCAAATCCATTGATAATAAGCAGCTGATTGTGACAGTTGTTTTGTGTTGATTTTACCATATTCATTTAAATGTTTTTGTGCAATTTATTTTTCAATTTTGGATTTTGCGCATGCGCTTTTTTTTTATTTTTTATTTTGTTTTCTGTTTTTTCTTTTATTTTGTTGGAAAATGAGCAAGCATGCTTAAAGTAGGTCGTATTACGTATTTAAATACGTAGAAAAGACAACAATAACAACAAAAACCACTTCTTCGCTATGACGTTAGTCTAAACTATTCAAGTCTTATACTCACTTTTACATAAAAAAAACTATGGAGATACATCATATCTTTAATGCCCATTTATATACATCGTCGCTGTCCACTTGTTCGTCACCTGCCGATATGATATCATCCAACATAATTATCTGCAACACTAGCAGCATGCAGCGTTGCTGCTGGCAGCGTTAAAACCAAAAGAGTTGAGGCGGATTTAATGAAATTTAATAGAAAAACTTAAAAAACAAAAAAAAGATAAAAAATAAATCTCAAAGTAATTTTAACAAAGAAATGTATCTGCGCATGTCTTTTTGCTTTTCTTTTAAATGTTGCACTCGTTTAGTTTTATATCGTTTCTTATTCTTCGCTCGGCCGGTGTTTCACTTTAAATGATGATGTTGCTGCTGCTTCTGCTGTCTGCTGCTTTATGTTGCCGCTTATTGTTGCTGCTGTTGGTGTTGCTGTTGCTGTTGGTGATGCTTGATGGCAACTTCCGCTGTTGTTGGCCCCGCTACCATCAACTCATTTCATTGAGCGTGAAATAGAAACAGAGAAAGTATATACTACTACAGTACAATTGTATCTACAAGCAAATACTACAAGCATTGTTTGTTACCAGCAGTAGTAGTATAATTTTGTATCTTTTATTTGTATCTATTATTGTACAATAGTTTTTCTGTTTTTGCCTTATTTGTTTCTGTTGTAATTGTTGTTGTTTCTGTAGTTGCTGCTTTTTATGTGATGCAAATTGCTGCAATTGCCGTTTTTTTCTGCATTTAACTTTACGACTGCATTACGACTTTGTCTCGCATCCATCTTTTTATTTGGGTTCACTTGAGTTGAGTTTCTTTTCTTCTCTTATTCAAACTCTGTAGACTCGGCATTTGTGGTTTTGTTTTGGTGTCTCAAGATTGTAATTTTTTTTTTTTGTTTTGTTTTGCATTTATTTATAATTTATGCGCTTCATTCTTTCTCTTGACTCATTATTTATTGTTTACATACTTTTGATTTTAACTTTCTTCACATGCGACATACTATTTTCAATTCTATTTGTGCTTTTTTTTTTCTGTTAAAGATTTTGCGGTGTTTGCGATAAGATTTGTGGCTTCTTAAGCTTGTATAAAAAAGTTGACTGAATGTATCTATAAAAAAAAACTGATTTATTATATTTTGGAATTTTTAAAATGATTATATTAAACATTGTAAAAAGTTGTTTATCACTCCTTAAATATATTTTTACACAACGTAGACAACGTAAAGTTATATCTATTATTCTATACTAATTAAAAAATAAATGGTATTTATATGTAACGCTTTCACACCGAATATACTAAACTGCTTTTACTGTATGCTTGTAGCGTTAAGGGGGAAAAGAGTGTGCCATAATTGATGTGGCACCCCATGTAGACTATACAAAAAATATAAGACCATAAAAAATCTGAATATAAGAAAAAGATAATTAAACAAGAAAAAACGTAAACTTCGGTAGCACCGAAACTCAAATACCCGTCAGACGAAACTTTAATTAGTTTATGTACGATCATCAGTGACGTAAACTATATTCTGCATAGGGGTTGGGTGGGGCCAACTCATGTTGGGGCTGAAATAAGACGCATATATGTAAAATTTTAAGCTAACGTCACTTCATATAAAACAATCGTTTTCTTGGAAAAAAAAAATGTAAGGTGAGTCCGGGGTCCGTAAGTTATAGTGTCCCGATTCTTGTCATAATTATGACAATAATAGTAGCATATTCATAAGATAACGGCAAAAGTGATTTTACCCAGATTGGAGTGAATATATTCATAGATAAGAACTATTTTCATACAAAAACTCAAAAATGGGAGCTACTTTTATATGGGGCTAAACCTAAAAATGGGCGTTGCACCTTGGTTTTGAAATTGGATAACATAAAAAGTATTTTTACTCAATCTGTAAAAAATACATTCAAAATAATAACTATTTTTACTCAAAAATCGAAAAAAACAATGGTAAGTTTCTATGGGGGCTATATTTAAAAACGGGCGTGGCACCTTGGTTCTGACATAACAACTGCCTAGGATGAAAAAAAGCTTAAATTTCGAATTTCAGGTCATTATCTTTAAAACCTTCGAAGAAAAACGCATTGTAACAGACAGACGGACAGTCAGACGGACAGACGGACATGGGTAAATCGATTCGACTCGTCGAGCTGATCAATCTATATACCTATATAAAAATAAGTCCCAAGTTCTGTTGGTGATCGATGGACGCGAAAACTACTGAACGGATTTTCACGAAATTTTGCATGTGTGTTCGTATTCACACAAGGATGGTTTAGGGCAAAAAAATATTTTATTTTTATTACAGGTGAGCACTTAGACAGGATTTTAGAAAATTTTGACCCGGGGCCTAATGAGAGCCTTGAAAAAAGTCATACATTTGGATTGAATAAACGTAGAGACTTGAAACTGGGCGTATTTGAATGATGGTTAGTCGTGTTTATGGGATTTCCAAAATTTTTTGAACAATTTATATTTAGCCACCAAAGAGAAGCAAAAAAAAACGCGAGCAAAGCCGCGGGTACCTGCTAGTAATATATATACTTTATGGGGTCTTTAATGCATTACAAACTTTCCGACAAACTAATGAAACCCTTCACACTATGTGTGGCGGGTATAAAAACAAGTTTTGTAATCTTAACCTTTCTAGGAGATTTAAAAAACAACAATAAGGTCCAGATAGTTGAAAAAATACTTATTTTATCATTTTTCTCCTATAAATAGGTGATCATCTCTCAAAATAATAGTTTAAACACGGGTTCGACCACTCGGGGAAACATGTATAATTTAAATTTAGCTACCCATTCAAAATATAGGTCTTCATCTTTTCCTCTTATTAAACTTTTTTGAATTGGTTCAAACTTAGTCAATAAAATTAATTTAGTTATAAAATAGCTGCTTAGATTTTTTGATGTTTAAAACACAAGGCTTAGTTTTCAATGGTAAAAAAACAGTGCTTAAAAAAGGCACTTGTTGATTTATTTTCAACGAAGAACTAGCTGAAAAGCTCCTTATTTGTCTTATCTGAAACTGTCGTTGGAAAACATTGCATCAACTTGGTCAAAAGGAGATTTTTACAGAACTAATCTGTGTCAAATACCTCACATTTCGACTAATACTTCAAGAAAAAACGCTAAAGTCGTGTATACTCTATTCCAAGAAACCCTGTATCCAAATTTTAAATACTTTTGTGGCTTTATCAAGTGGCAATATTGTACTTACAAAGATATTATAGTACAAAGAAGTATTCATATAAAAATAAAATTTTGTGGTAGGTTTGTTTTGGGCTAGAAGAGTTTAAATTTCTCCGAGTTTCTGTCTTACAGTTTCCGAGATAATCTTTTCATACGGCACACGGTCGGACGGACAGACAGACAAACAAACATTTCTATAGGGTCTATCACGCCTCCTTCTGCCTGTTACATGCATTTTAAAAGCTCTTATATACTCTTTTACCTTCGGGTACGGAGCATAAAAACATTTACTATTTTTGCCGGTACTGGCTCAAAAACAATAATCGCGTCATTCTTCTTCAGATCAAGTGAAACAGTCTATGGTGCTTCTGGACTTTTGGTGCGATGCGCTGTTTGGCTATTTCATTATGTGTAAAATTTTGAAAAAGTAAAATTTAAGACAAAATGAAAAAACCCGTAAAAGCGAAAAGGCAGCATTCAAGGTGATGATACGATATTGTTGGGAACTCTAGCACGCTTGTACTTCATTAATGAAGAAGTCCAATTACTATAAGTGTGATTTTTGAAAACTATTTAAATTGTAATTGTTAAATTTTCATACTTTTTTTTTTTTGCCATAATTTCGATAAATATATTAAGCAGTCTTAATTAGCAATGTAGTCCATTTAATGCTTCAAATGATTAGTCATAAAACATTTTTAAACTCATTAGAACTGGACAAACCTCATAAATTCTCGCACCATGGGTGCTATTAGTCATGACGTTTGACATTCGAAATGTAAACTAAAAACATACATATTATAAATTCATATAAGCTATTTTGCCGGTGTACATGTAACCAATTTGTCATAGTCATATTCATAATTAGAATTGACAAAATGACTTTAATCCGAGCACTCAAAAATGCAAACAACGTCCGGCGCAGAGGCTTATAATTTTATACATTTTCGATTCTATTACAAAAAAAATTTTTTTGACTTTAGCAAAAGAACGTGTTTTTCAACAAAATAGGCTGCTGTCATTACACTTTTTGGAATAAAGTCATTTCATATCTGTAAGATTTTAATTACAAATGATGACAATGACCGCGCGCGCGTTTAACTTTAATTTCTCTATTAAAGTTATTTAAATTAAATTCAAATAAAAATTTAACCGATCTTTGATGCGTTTTTAATTTTCAATTTTATTGTTTCTTTCAACTCTGGTGGCACGATTTGAAACGGTCTTCTGGGTGAAAACGCAATTGCAGTTTAATTTGAATAATGCGAATTATTTTGTTGTTTGGCATCAATTACACGAGTATCTCTCTCTCTATTGTATTTTTTTTTATTTATTTTGTTGTTTTTTTTGTTTTATATGACCCCCGCTCAATGCTTAGTGCAGAAATGTTTGTACAAATGCAGCATTCTTCACATTTGTGGTGGTTTTCGATATAAACGCGAATGTTTTTAGAGGTTATTGTCATCGTTTTGCGTTTGTAACTTGTACTGAACAGTGGTACAGAAGCACAAATTTTAGCTACGAAACAAAGAGCATTTTCAAATTAAAAATAAAATGCCCAATAACACTAGTTACCAAGTTTTAATATTGTCCCATGTATTTTGGGCCGTAGATTTCAAAAATGGACACCAAATTTTCTTTATTATAAAGATCGTTCCAGATATTCTCAAAAAACATTTTTTTATTATTTTTTTCCCTTTAATTCCCCCAAACCGTTAAAAAAAAAAAAAAAAAAAAAAAACCCCTCTCAATATCTAAAAAAAAAAACCTTTTTTCCAAAAAAAAAAAAAAAGTTCTCCGAAAAGAAGTTCAACCTTGATGGACCGGATGGCTAAAATTACTATTTCCATGCTATATATACTATATATGCGAAAGGAAGAATATTTTTTAAGCAGTCATCACACTTGTGCTGGTGTAGTAATGTTGTCTTTTTTATGAAACATGCGAGCTCTAGTTTGTCATCTCGAAGATGAACGCAAATGTGTACAAGAGCGTGCTCCAAAAGCTTTTATCCAGTTTTCGAAGATTTATGGTCCTATTCCATGGACATCCCAACATGACAACGTTCCCATCCATACCGCTCGGGTTGTAAAACGGTGGATTAAACACCAAAACGTCAAATTGCTCGAGTGGCCGCCTTACTCCCCTAACATTAACATTATCGAGAACATTTGGGTACTTTTGTCCAGGAGAGTATACGAAGGAGGAAGACAATTTAGTGACTCTGGGACCCTAGTTGAAGCAATTAAAAAAGCCTGGTCAACAATTTCACTAAATGAAATTGAAAAATATTATGATTCCTTACCAAACCGTATGTTTGAAATAATTAAGAACAAGTGTGGGCATACCAAATAATGCTAAAACAGTGTCCTCTTTTATTTAAGTTACCCAGTGCCTTGAAATTTTGCTTTATATACTTTTGTTTAATAGTTTTAATGGTCGAACCTATTCAGTTGAGCCAAAAAAAAATGGAGACTTCTGTTATATTTTTGAAAAAATAATAAAAATGATATAAAAACAAAACTAACAGATGACTGATTTCTTTATACAACGAAATTCATTTCGCTTAAATCGAAGTGCTTGTTACAGAGATACAACGTTTCAAACCTAAAAAAAAATCAAACCTATTCAGGGCACTGTATATATCTAGAAAATGAATAGTTCCAAACAGGAACTATCCATAAGGGTACCCCCTATATAAATCAATAAATAACGTTAGTCTGATTTTACTTATTGCTCTATAACTTTTAGTCCGATTTGAAAAATCTTAGGGTTTATGTTTTGTAATTAAGAAATTTTAAAAATAATTTATTTTAATTTTTCCAAAAAATTGTTTTTTTTTGCGGATATCTCCAGAACGATCTTTAAGAAAAAAATTTTTATGGCCATTTTTAGAATCTCAAAATACATGGCAATAGATCTACGAGAAAATAGAACCATTTTGGCTGTAAACTAGTGTATTCAATTTTTTTTATCAACTTTTGAACAATAGTTACCTTAAAAACTGTGAAGATAACGGTCTCGTCTTTCCAGACGCCATATTGATGTTTAACTGGGAGTTTCCACATATTTTTGACGCTTTGAATAATCGTGATGAATCTATTTTTCATCTCCAATCACGTTTTGATTCAAGTTCTTTAAAGTTTATTATTGTTCTCAATGTGGTACCGAATTTTATTTGGTGATTTAGCCATGTAAGTCTACTATTTCTCTATAATAAAGAAATTTAGATTCGGAGTTGTGGAAATATGGATTAAAAATTTTATGTCTTGAAAATTTTTTACCAAGCCAACTACATTCCTACGGGTACTTTTACATCTTATTAGCGTTGTATGTACAATCAAAAAGCACTTTTGGATTTAAAAACAAAAGATGTTTACAAGGTCGATGTGTGAATCAAAACTTTCAAAAACAAAAGAAAAAGGAGTATTAGAGAAATCATATGTTTTAAAAAATATATTTTTCAAATCGAAGCATTGATGCTTGCGTAAACAATTTTTTTCATGAAAAGGAAAAGAAAAATAGAATTTCATAAAAGATTTCAATTTGTTTGTAAATGCTCATTGCTTTATTTTTATTCAATTCTGCGGATAAATAATTATATAAATGAGCGACAGCTGCATATAATGACGGTTAATTAAATCATAAAAATAAAATTTTTCTATAAAGAATCATAAACAAGAAAAAGTTAAATAAAATTACTAAGAAAACTTTCATTTATTTTTGCATTTACAGAAATTGGAACAAGAGAAACATGTGCTACGCCAGAAACTAGCAATAGCCGAGGATGAAAGCGATCAGCGAGTGCTGGAGCTACAATCTGATCTCAACGAACTAAAGGACAAACTAACGACACAGGTGAGTCAAATTTTGTATTTACACTATACAGGCATGAAAATTAATCAGAAAAATTTACTCAGGACACTGCAATACGTCAAGCGGAAAAGGAGAAGACTTTATGCATCGATGAGCTACAAAATCAAAATATGAGACTCACCGAGCAGATACAGGAGTCACATATGAAAGAAATAAAACTGACGACGCAGCTACAGGAACTTAAGGATCAATACAGTT
The DNA here is from genome assembly GCA_018903435.1 of Leucophenga varia. Classification (NCBI taxonomy): domain Eukaryota; kingdom Metazoa; phylum Arthropoda; class Insecta; order Diptera; family Drosophilidae; genus Leucophenga; species Leucophenga varia. Next base: position 521,605 of record JAEIFJ010001785.1, read on the forward strand.
ACAGAAATACAAGTTTACAGGTGCGTATTAAAAATTTGAAAAATATGACGTTTGATAAAAAATTATATTATATTATATTTTTTTTTTTAAAGGAACATGTCAATAGTTTGGAATCAATCAAAACCGAATTGAACCTCACCACAGATAAGCGTCATGAGCTTGAACGTCGATTAAGACAGGCACAGGAGGACAAAGAAACGCTGACGTCAGCGTTGGAAGAGGCTTCTGATAGAATTCACATGCTCGATCGACATGCACGCGAGCAGGAAACAAAATTAGAGGTAAGTTTACGGAGGTAAAAAATAATTCATTTTGAAGATAATACTTTGCAAACAAAACATATTTTATCAAAGGCTAAACCGAAGTTTTAATATGCTATAAAAAAAAAAAGTAATATTCAAATGGGGCAGACTAACATATTTACTATATATGATAGAGTTAGTATAAAAAATCAAATAGTTTAAAAATTTGATCCCCTATCATTTTTTAAAGATATTAAAGTAGCACATGTACCTACATAAATAGCTACTGGAACTAGACTCAAGAATCACAACAGCAGATATTCGAATCAAAATCGGATTCGATGCCAACTGATTCCGTTTATTTCTTAAATGACTTAATATAAATCTTTTGATGGTCCAAGCATTTCAATTTTTGCTCGTGTTGAAGCTTTTAAATTTTTTAAATCGATCAAGTCAGTTAAAATTTCTTTAGTATTCCGAACAGGTATCTGATAGTCGTAGTCATATAATATAAACTTTATTAAATGTCCTGAAGTCTTTTGGGTTTTGCAAACTTCCTAAGTTTTTGGGTTTCAAACTTTATATCATAATAAATATACCCTATTCATTAAGTGTGAAGAGTACAAAAACTTTTGAGCTGCTATGTTTAGATTTTGTTTAGCACTAATTAATACTTCATTTTTTTTTTTTTTTACCCGCCACACATAGTGTGAAGGGTATTATCAGTTTGTCGGAAAGTTTGTAACGCATTAAAGGAGGCATCGGAGACCCCATATAAGTGATATGCTCAACGAGGCAAATCGATTTAGCCATGTCCGTCTGTCTGTCTGTCTGTTTCAATGCGTTTTTCTCAGAAAGTAAAGTAAAGATATTGACCTGAAATTTTAAACTTAAGCTTTTGTGCTCCTAGGCAGTTTTTATGTCAGAACCAAAGTGCCACGCCCATTTTTAGAAATAGCCCATATACAAACTTACCACTTTTTTTATGAAAAAGTTATTATTTATGAATGTATTTACTACAAATTGGCTTAAAACACTTCGAATGCCATCCAACATGAAATGAAAGGTGCCACGCCCATTTTTTTGTTACCCATAAAAACCTAGCGCCCATTTTTCAGATTTTGTATAAAAATAGTTTTTATTTATCAAATACTTTATTTTTATTCTATTTCTACTGTTATTCTATGGATATGCTACCGATATGACAAGGATCGGGCCACTATAACATATAGACCCCATACAAACCCACCTTCCAGTTTTTATTTTTTCAAGAAAATGATTAAAGTTTTGTGTGGCGGGCATTTGAGCTTCGGTGCTACTGAAGTTAACGTTTTTGCTTGGTTTTTTTTTTTTTTTTTTTTTAATCTTCACAAAAATTAATTTTAAAATTGTTGACATCAACTCAGCTGAAAGTACTGCGTAATTTTTTAAGTGCAAACTTATCTTCATTTGATTTTTACTTTCAATTATATAAATAGTAACAAAATTTATTGTATACGTTTTAAATTTGAGATATACGATTATGCATTTTGATTCAATAAAATGATTCGGTTTCTTTTTTGTAAATGTGGTCAAAAAAAAAAAATAGTTTTACAAAATAAATTATGAAATCTGGTAACCATCCTTCGACATCCCTATTATTCGTCAGCTACAATTTACATTAACTTTAAAATAAATTTAAGGTTTTATGTTATTTAAAGAAATTCTATTATTTATTTATTTTAATACGGTTTTAATTTTATTTTCTAGACAACACTGCAAGCACTCGAGAGATCTCAGCGTGAGAATAATGTGCTCAGCGAACGTTTGGGTGCGGTAAGTTTCACATAGATTTCGAAAATATTGTAATAAAATTAAGGCTATAAATTGGTTCAGGTTTGGTTTAGCTATGTTGCTGGTTGCCATGGCCATTTGGTGAATAAGGTTGCCAGGTTACACATATTAATTATTTTAAATTTAAATATTTTTTTTATTGAAAACAGTTTCAAACTTTGTGTAATGTTTACTTTCGATAAACAAAAAACTCAAAATAAAGTTCTGCAAGATATCTTTACACTGAACCATTTCTGAACCGGTTTGCAGCATTGTATAAAATACGTAAATAGTTGTCAAAATTAATATATAACGTTTAAAAATCGATTTTCGATTGTTCAAATAATCGGACCGGTGTAATATAAAAGTTTATGCTTTTGTATTATAGAAGATATTTACGTAGAAAACCCATAAGCAGTTTTTATGGGAAAATAATATTTTTTTTCACCTTATCGCTACGAATATTTTGAAAACGCAAATCAAATTTTTGACGCTGAGACAACCGTAGTGAAAACGTAGTACAATAAAAATTCTAAAAATAATGTTTCAAAAATATAAAATATCTAAAATCTTTAAATTTTTCTCAATAGGACTCAAGCTCCAATGCGCCGGGTAAAAAATCACTACAGTTTGAAATGGAATGTGATGAGGACGAATCAAGTTTCTCTGAAGGCGGTAAACCTAATCAAATGTGGGTGGAATCACGTTCGGTTTATATACAACTAAAATCTTTAGTGGATTCACTTAAGGTTGGACATGACGATGACTCAGGTACATAACGTTTGCGCGTATTAAACTCAACAGAAATAATAATTTGTAACTTCCCATTTTTTTTTTAGGTTTAAACTCTGACATATCTTTGGATTTGGAATCCATGGATAATACGATATCATCATCGGGTCGCACTGATTGCAGCGAAGCTGTGGAGTTTCGTCAGGGCATGCTGTCCGCCATGTCCGATGAGCTAACGCGACTTTTACTTAATCTTGATGCGGGCAATTTCAAAAAGATGTTGGACCAAACTCGCAATCTTGTGCTTGACCAAGAAGAGGATATTAAACGCAGTCATCGATTAATACAAGAACTGGAGTCAAAGGTGAGAAGGAATATTAAAAAAAAAAGATATAGAAAAGGTAACATTTTTGAATTTTGTTTCACAGCTAACAGTGGCCGATGTAGAACTAAAGAACGTTAAAGAAGAGCGTGATCAAGCGCGCGGTGATCTAGTTGACAATAACGGTCATGATGAGCTGCTGTCGAAGGCACAAAAGGAACGCGATGCCGCCAATGAGCGACGCACAAAGGCCGAGATTGAATTGGCGAAGACAAGAGTTGAACTAATGCAAGCCAACAGTCAATTGCTAGAATCTATACAGCAGAAGGTCGAATTGTCACAACAGCTCGAGCAGTGGCAGGTAAGTTGTCAAACATATTTCATAGTTAAAAATGATAGTAATTTTTTTCCCCGTTTTTTTCTAGAATGATATGCAGGAGCTGATCGATGAGCAGATGCGCTCTAAGATGATCAATAATCGTAAAGTAATCACCGCTGAAACCTCATCACCCTCTAATGGCAGTGCAGCATCCAATCTCGCGAAGCGTATGACCAGTTATAAACTGTGGAACTTCTTTCAGCGATAAATTATTTAGTCTAAGTCTACGCTGGCGTGTCTACGCTACTCTAATATTTCTAATGTAAAAAGTTAAAAGCAAAACATTTTTGCAAATTTATATATTTTTAATATTTATACAAAACGATGAGATAAATCGCTGCAAATTTGCATATTTTAAAAAAGATAGACAAAATGAATTTTTTTTTTTTTTGTATGATATAATTTGTGTGTGTACTTAATTTTATAAAATACGTACTTAGTATATACTTTGTAAATGCTTTATTTAGTGAATTGATTCGTATTACGCTTTATTAATTTTAAACTAACTAGTTAACAAACGTTAGAGCAGATTTCTTTTATAATTAGTTATGTTCACCTTAATCCTTTAATTTTTAAATTATGTAATCGCTTTAAACGAAGTAACTGTTTACTGATCAACATATCGCGCCTATTTGCGACCTGCAAGCACAGAGATATGTTTGACATCCTCTAAGAATTCTAAAAACTAAACTAAAACCAAACGTGACGTCACATTACAAATCGTACGTTACTTTTGTAATTATTATTAAGCAAAACGCATTTATGTTAAGATATTGTTTCAATAAAAATGTAAGAGTTAAGCCTTAATTTCTAACTCGACACTTAACCAATAAAGTGAAAGAAGAAAAAAAAAAACACAGGTGAAGTTAAATGTGTGAAAACTTGCCTTAATTCTGACAATGAATCAAAATTTTAACTAATTTAATTATATTGAATATATGTTTTTTAAATAAAGTACCTTAAAGTATTTACTTAAGTTCTTTTGTTTAATTTAAATATCTATTACAGGAATTTTGTTTATTTAAGCTCGGAACCCGCTCGGAACAATTCTGCTTCGATTGCACTTAGTTTCATCAACATTGGTTCAGTAAGCAAATCTCAATTTCGCGAAGACATTGATCGACAAAAATGGCTATATGTTCTAAAGTATTTCGAATATCAAAAAATCCTTTATTCTCAAATATCCAAACTAAAAAAAAGCAAAATAAAAAAAAATTTTTACAAATTTTTTTTCGAACCTGAATACCCTCTTAAGATTAGGATAAGTTTTTAGGATACATAATTTTATTATAATATTACTTATATTAATTCCCAAGATTTTTTTGTTGACTATGTCTGATTCGGTTTAAAAGGACAGATGGGCACATAGATGTTTCGACTCATCTATCGATGCTGATCAATAATATATATATTTTATATAGTCCGCCATATCTCTACTGCTTGTTACATACATTTACACAAATTTAATACACAATGTTACGCTTCAAATCAGGGTATAAAAATCTACTCGTAATATAATATTTATAAAAGTTTAAAAAAGCGTGATTCATGGGGAAAATTTGAAAACATTTGCGATAAGCGGGATTGGGCCAAATAAAATGTACATCGGGATGGAAGAAATCGAGATCGGGTCCCCGTCTATCTTTAGTATGACACGAATCTACAAAAAGAGCCAGTTGCCCCTAAAACATGCACGACCAGCTACGAATAGACAATGCTACGCTTTCCAGTCACCCTCAACAAGAAAATTAGAGCTAAGCTCTTCAAAGATATCGTGAAAATCTGATGAGTTTCAAGCAATATTAGGTGAACAGTAAAGTGATGCTAAAATATTTTCATCATATAACTTATAAGAAACAAGAAAGAACGCTAAAGTTGAGTTTGCTCGAGTGCAAGATACCCTGTACCCAAACTTTATGTACCTTAAGTTAAGTCCTATCTTACTATACTATATACCTAATTGTTTTGAATTTTCTAACAAAAACTTGAAAAATGTGAAAAATTTGTATGAATATCTAAAATTTTGTTGGCCCTACCAATGTTTGGATATTTCATTGGGCCTATTATAGGCATAATTTATACTGAATTCAGAATTACGAGAAAAAGAAACAAAGACGTTTTTTATGCCAAACCCCAAAATTTTTGGCTAGATTTGTATGGGGATACCCCTTAAAATGGGGTTAGAGAAAAACTGTTTGTTAGCGCACTCTTCAAGGCTTTGGAGAGTTTACGTTTCAAATATTGTAACCCTATCTCTAATAGTCTCCAAGATAATCGTTTTTATACGGCAGACAGCATGACGGACGGACAGACAGACATAGCTATAATAGTTCGACACCCCTTTCAATGTTGATCAAGAATAGATATATTTTATAGGGTTTATAAAGTATATACATTCTGTATGTAACACACAGAAGGAGGCTTTCTGTGTGTTACATACATTCGCATAAATTTAATATACCTTTTTAGCCTTTGGGTACAGGGTATAGAAATAAATTAATATATAAAGCTAATGGCTTCAAATATAGTGCAAATGCTTCTTATATCAAGCCAAATCTTCAGATCAAAATTGGTTGAGATGGGACCGCGAATTTCTAAAGTTTTAAATCGATTAGTACTTTAAGATAAAATTTAATACAAATGCTGAACACGAAGATTTGACTTCGTCAAATAAAGGTATATAAGCTTCTGTCCAACCGAATGTAGTGTCTAAATATATATAGTGTCTATACTTGGTATGTATCGACCTATTGACCCCCACTTCCTTTGTTACCTATGCAACTGATGATCATACATGAGCTATTAAATTTTTCGTGTATCGGATATTTAAGCTTCTGTTCTGTTCTGTTCTTTTTTTTTTTTTTATTTTGGTAACATTTCAATTCGAACGTTTGTAAATGAAAAAGTAGTGTTTGTAAAATTAATTCTTTAATTTCCCTTTAAATCACCAAAATACACAATGAAAATACAACCATTCAGAGAAAACATTTCCAGAGTAGAAATATTAATAATTGGCTGCACTTAAATTTTCTTTGAACGTTATACACGTTATCGGTTGTGTCGATAGTTTAGTTTTGTAATCCGCACTATCGGTATACCGATAGTTATCGATGATGTTATCGTTGTGCTCATGGCTGTCTACGGATAGGATAGTCGAACTGAAATCATTATCAAATTTTCTGCTAGAGTCGCTGGACGCACGTGTCGTAGAGTTTGGTTTTCAACAATTTATATCGTTTAAATACATTTATTTGAAATTTCTGTAAAATATTACAAAAATGGTACGTTTTTGCAAAAATATACTTAAATTAATAACTTAAAAGCAGTCTAAAAAAGTTGCATGGCGATTGCAAAATTAGTTGATAAACTTTGCTTTGGTAACTTCTAGAAACATTTATCAGCTTGCACGCCGCCGCCGGTGCTGCTGCTGTTGTGTAACAGTTGTTGTCGGCAATTGAAAGTGAATCTGTGTTTTATTAATCAAAGTCATGTTTTATCTTTTTATTGAACTACACAGGCAGCTGCTATTAAGAGAATCATCCCAATGCTCGATCGCATTCTTATCCAACGTGCCGAGGCGCTAACCACGACCAAGGGCGGTATTGTCTTACCAGAAAAATCGGTTGGCAAGGTGCTCGAGGGTACTGTCGTTGCTGTTGGACCTGGCTCGCGCAACTCTGTGCGTTTTTAAACAGCTTAAAAAACAAACCAATTTTTATAATATAATGTTCTTGCAGACCACTGGTACCCACATTCCAATTGGCGTCAAGGAGGGCGACCGTGTGCTGCTGCCAGAATATGGCGGTACTAAAGTCGAACTGGAGGACAAGAAAGAGTTCTTGCTTTTCCGCGAGTCAGACATTCTGGCCAAATTGGAATAAATTGTGTTCTTCGCATCGCATGCGCGAGCTTTCTTCAACATGCATTCGTGCTCTGGACGAGCGTGGATGCATGCCTCATTACCAATACATGTTTAGTTTGTAATGCTTTTTTTAAATGAGATGATGCAATGTTTTCGATTGTATCGAAATATAACAAATTGTTACAAAGAAGATTTAAACAAATATAAGTTTCTAGATGTTAATTGTTTTCATTTTTTCTTTTGTTTTTTTTTTATTCTACAACAATATGACTATTGACTAGTAACGAATTTAATTAACTTAGTTTAAGGTTGGACAAGCCGTAAACTTGATTCATGACGGACCTTTCCTTTATATCTGGCAGACCTTCAACAGCAGCACGCTCACGCGAAATCTTCACCAGCGCTTCGAAAGAACGAGGTTCCCAGATAGCCAAATCTGCAAGTGATTTTCTGAAAATAAACAACGATTTTAAAAATGCATAAACTTTTGTTTTTTGCAGACGAACTTGTTGAGCAATATGTCACTGCGCGCTAGGCCATCTTTGAATGTGTCCAGTGATAGTCCATACTGTGAGCAGCCGGCTTCGACCCGGGTTGCCCAAAGCTAAGACAGCGAAAGAATTTGTAGTCACAAATAAACAGTACTATGCCCAAAAACTTACGGCAGCCATATCTAGCTTTTTCAGTTTACGTCCTTTTGTTGCGTAGGCTAATGCACGATGAACAATACGCACGGACATTGAATAAACATTACGGGGACGTCCTCGGTAGTGCTAATTAGGAAAGCAAAAATGTAACTTTTATCATAATGTATCATCGCAAACTACTTACAGCTGCCATTTTAAATATTTTTCGCTTACGCCAAAACTCATCTGGACCACGGGCACGCACCAGTAACGGAAGATTTAAGTGCACCATTGTTTTTATTTAATATTTTAGTTTTGTTTCTATTTTTCTTTACTTTAGACCGCTGTAATATTTACATAACCTCACCGCGCGCTGAACAATGCGACCGTACTCAAAAAATTAGAAAATACCAATTGCAATAAACTGCCTAATAAAATACACAAGAAAATACCAAATCGACATAACAGCCGGTATATTAGGTGAGGGAATTTCTCGAATAAAGTTAATAGTTTGATAAAATTTAAATAAATAGAGTAATGCGCCGGTAAAAAACACTGCACAAAAGCAATAAGCAAACATTGTGATACGGTAATGAGCGCAAATCGTAAGGACACACAACCAGGTCGGCTCTGTTACGAGGGTCGTCTGAGTCTGTATTTGTTTTTGGGCACAGCAGCGCTTGTGCTCTTACCTTCCATTCCACAAATTTACTATGGAATAGTGCCAAATGTCTGGGGGGCTGTGTTATGGGGTCCAGTTCTCTATTATGCGCTGGTCAACATGATTATACGTTTTACACTCAGGAACACTGACTATCAGGTAAGTAGTAGGCTGAAACTAGAAGCACTCGCTGCGAAAATGTATTAGTCACCGTGTTCTTATCTTATCTTTCAGGTGGCCATACGCGCCTCTTTTCTAGGATTCGCTGCCGCTGTTAGCATATTAATACTTTGCTTTGCGCCCAATGTTTGGAAACAATTTGGTGCCTATGCGTTATTTATGTCATTTTTCCATTATTCAGAATTTTTGGTTATTGCTTGGGCGAATCCGTCCACTTTATCGTTAGATTCATTTATGCTTAATCATTCGATTCACTATGGCATAGCAGCGGCCGTCAGCTGGTTAGAGTTTCTACTTGAAGTATATTTTTTGCCAGATTTTAAAGGCGTTGCCTACCTTTGGTCACTAGGAGTAACCATGTGCACAATGGGCGAGATTATACGTAAAACAGCAATCATAACGGCGCAACAAAACTTTACTCATTTGGTAAGTCAATGCTGCATTAGATTTTTTTGAATTGGAATTTGTAATATTCTTTTTTTTTTTTTTTTTTTAGGTTCAAGATGAAAAGCGAGAAGAGCATAAACTGATAACACACGGTATTTACAGTTTATCGCGACATCCTTCATATGTCGGCTGGTTTTGGTGGTCTATCGGTACACAGTTTATATTGCTTAATCCAGTTTGTATTGTAGTCTACACTGTGGTCTCTTGGCTCTTTTTCATGATCGCATTTACCTCGAGGAATATACTCTATTAAATTTCTTTCGTTCGGATTATGTTCGCTATCAGCAGCGTGTACCGACAGGTCTTCCGTTTATCAAAGGATACAAAATGGACACACAGTAGAGTTGCCGTAGGCTTGACACATCATAGCATATCTATTAAACTTAGAATTAAGTAAATGCACACACAAAATGTTCGTAGTTTAAGTGAATTTTACAATTTAACAAATGCATAGTTAACAATGTAATAAAACAAATATTTAGACATACTTCTTGCCCTAGTCATACAAATCTTTAAAAGAAACGATTGAATAATTAGTTTTTTCAATTTAATAAAGTTGAATTCCAATTATATAAATCACTTTTTTTTCAATTAGAACATTTAATTTTATAGAAAAACATTTTATTTGGTTGGACTTATTTGTTTTTTTAACGACTAAATATAAAAAGTATTTTCTTAAATTAAGTACTGATTTTGCCAGGTCTTACAAAATATTTCAAAAACATTAAGATTAAATTGTTGAGTTTTTCCTTTATTTAGAAATTAGTTGATTATTTAACAAAAATAAATTTGTATATTTAAATCCAGTAATACAAATGAAAGGAACTGGAGTTTTGAATTTGGAAACGATTCGCTTGTGTACAAAATTTACGGCTGAAAAACTTTCACTACAAAGTCGTTCCAAGAATAAATCTTTGGATACCACAAACGCAGGTCAGAAACTTTTGGGACACACCTTGTAAAAATTGAATTTCTGAAGCACAAAAAGTCTAAGGACAGATTTTTTAATATAAAATAAAGATGAAACGTTTTCTTTTGTTTCATCTTTATTTTATATTAAAAAATCTGTCCTAAATCGTAAACTTTAAAACATTTTTATTTCTGTTTCCAGCCAATTTTATATACTATATTTATTTGTAAAATACGGCTGTTTTGGACTAGATCATAGCTGTGTATAAACTTTCAACGGGTCTGCGTGGTCTTTTAGTGAGAAAATTTATTTTAGATATAGCAGAGAAAGTGAAGAGAGTCATGATAAACATAATCTGTAAAGCACTGAGACAATCTAAAAAACATATAATTTGTAGTAAAACGAGATGGTACATTGATAGGTAATGACTGAAGTAAATTAGCAGAGTCTATTTAAACACAAATAATCTTATGAAGAAGCTGATTGTTGCGAAAACCAAATTGACAAGGTCAATTGACATTAAACGATCTATTATGATGGTAAATGTGAATGACCGTTTTTGCAAAAGAACCCTGCCGGTTTAATATGATCTTAATCATATTGGAGTTCGAAAGATGTCGACAGATTTGTGGTGTACGGATTAGCAAATTCTTTGTACCAGCGTTTGCTAAAACTATGTACCCCCTTAGAAGATATTAGACTTCTGCGGAAATTGTAAATAAAATTACTCTTACATGTTTAGAAGCTATCAGACGGAATTCTTTCCTTGCTTTTATTATTTAATTTTGGTTTGAATTGGGCCTTGTAAGAAATTATAAAAAAAATCATATGTATAATTAACATAACTTATACAGTCGTAATATTTGATATCAATATTGTGTCTATACTATTGAAGCCCCACTCATCCAATTTTGAAGTTTTATCTTAGCTACTGATGATCACACATAAACTATTTAAAGATTAGTGTGACGGGTATTTCAGCTTCATTTCTACCGAAATAAACATTTTTCCTTTTTTAATTTTTTATGTTTTGTTTTACTTCTTCTTGTCAATTAAATATATTTTAACTAAGTCGTGAGCGTAGAGTCGATTCAGCCGATTCAGGGGTCTGTTCGTCCAGGGTACAGTAAATTAATAAAAATATAATAAATTCCAATTTTTGAAATTAGTGATTTACTTTCCTATAATTCTCAAACAGTCTAAGCATATCAACATAGGATATAAAGTAGAAATTGTCTAACTTGTGTTGAAAGGCCTCAGCTTGTTTATGTGGTACATCCACATAGTGTCTAAAGTTCATTTTTTATGTTCCTGGTTGTACTCTTACATCCGATCACGAAGAAACTATATTGTTATGCTGAAACTGTTTGAGAATTATAAGGTTATAAGAATTCATTTGAAAAGTAAATTAGTAAATTTTAGTGATTTCGAAAATGGGAGCATGGCTGTAAGCCTTGTTATGCAGATATTCCAACCAGTGATGCCACTTTCGCTATTTTTTCTTTTCTACATACACATGTTGTACTGTTTAAAATTTCTGTACAGTTTACCATGCATGAGTGCGAAGAGCAAAAAAAAAAAAAGCGAAAATGGCATCACTGATTCCAAATATGATTCTCAAAATAGTAATAGACCTTGAATTCAAATTCTCCAAAATCTCGCTTTTATGCTCTATGATTAGTCTCTAGATTTAATCATTTCAACGATATGTTTTTTTTTTAGTTTGATCTGTCCCGGATCAAAATTGTCCATAATCCCGTTTAGTGAATACCTATGGGGATGGGAAAAGGTAAATAAACCATTTTTGATCACCCATATGGAACCCGGGGAAATTAAGATTTTCTTCAACAAAAAATTTCAGCATAAAATTAATCAACATTACAAATTTCAACTTCCTATCTGTGGCATGAATGAGTTCCAAATGTATGATAGATAGAAAATTACTCTCTTCTCAAGGACTTTTGACAAAAGATCAAATTATACTTCTTTTGAAGAACACAATTTTCTATCTTTTGTAGATTTAAAGCTATAAAGTTTTGAAAAAGGGTGCCAACAATAGTGGTCAATCTAAATCTCACAATAAGAACTAATGTTAATTATGTTATAATTATTCAATGGTTTGTATTTTGTGGCTCGAATTCAAAGATAATGAAATAAGTAAATGTACAGTGGTCTACAGCTTAAAAGATGTACTCTTCTTATAAAAATTCCAACTGCTCTATCAATATGTAAAAAATCGAAACGTCATTTTTTACAGCTATATTTTTGAGCTAACCAAGGAGTCTCTATTTTATTAATATAAGATTTGACCAATTTTTCCTTGGAAAATCAAAAATAGTGCCAAACATTATTTCACAGCTTATTTGATGCATTGATTTCAGCCTTAATATAATGATATGATAGCCTATATAATTTAGAACAGGTTTCACCCCATTTGGCATTGATTCCACTAATTTTTGGGCTTCCAGGCGTGGTTTTGGCCCATTCCTTTAATAATTCATATTTAAACTAGTCCTGGCTAGATATATGTGGTGAAAAGGAAAAAGGGCTTAAGTCGATTTAAGCAAAAATTGAGATAAGAATACTACGCTGATCTCCATAATAAAAAGTACCTCCATGCAAAATTTGAATTATTTTTGCTTAATCTCACTTTTGCGTACAATTTCAAATTATTTTAAACTTAGAAAGTGCTCTCCTGCAAAAGTGGTAAAATCAGACTTAAGCAGTTTTTCCTTTTTACCACAGATATAATGGGTTTACAGATGGTATTGTCTAGCAATACATATAAATTTTGAATGATAACAACATCAGTTGATAGTACCGCAGGTTGTATTAGGTAGCAAGCGTTCCAGAAGAGCCGACATCAAAATCCCTGCGTTGCACTTAGGATCAATATGTTGGTTGAATCAGAATTGGCGCCTTATTCTAAGACTTTTGGAACTTAGGACCATGTTATGCATAAGAATATCAAAGTAATCTTTTCTATTTGTTAAATCTTCATCAAATCATGGATTCCAACATCGATAGCTTGCGGTTAAGGCCCTACAATAATGTTATAGTCGCCCCTTTTTATAAAACGACAAATAGTATATCCTTTATATTGGACCAAAAAATACACATCTACAAATTTTCATACTCAACCGTATTGAGCAATTTCGGAGTCTATAAAAACGAGCATCGTGATATGAGATTTTTATGTAATAAGATATATTTTTTGTATGTATTTTTAATTCATTTTTATTTAACAACAATTTTACAATTTACTATCCTGCTTTGCATATTTTGCGACGTTAAGCGATAATGGGTGGGTACTAATGATATTGCATGTTTTTATATCCAATAAAAATGAAAAAAAAAAAAAAGAAATAAAAGAAAAACGATTTTTGTTTTTTTTTTTTTAAATTTATAATAAAGGAAATACATATACAATTATATCGTAAATAAATTATAAATAGTGGCAAAATGCATTACTTAAATATAAAAGCAGAACAAGAAGTTAATTTCTTTTAAAATTTCGCTTACAATTATAATTTAAAAAAAAAATGTTAACAAATAATTACAAATCGAAAAAAAAAAATAATTTCTATACAATGAAAACTAATAAAAATATTTTTTAATTGCACAGCAGACAGTTTTAAAAAAATATTTATAATTAAAAAATTGGGTAATTTTTCAAAAATTAAATAACTGAAAAATGCAAAATAAATTAAAATTTAATAAAAAAATTTTGATTGGCATGTTTCATTTCACTTCAGATACATTTTGTAAATGCATTGAAAATGCGTGTACAGATAGAAATACATTTAGATATATTTTATACATACATATATGATAAATACAAATCTACAATATAATAATATTTTTTTTTTGCTTAAATTCTAGGCTCGTATAATATATGTAAATTTTTTTTTTTTATAATTTTTGTGTGATTTTGTGTAGTTGTCTTTTCTTTTCTCTAATAAACAAAAACATTTTACATTTATAATCAATTAACGATAACAACTAACAGCAGTTAAAGAAATATAATTTTAAATATTATTATGCTCTTGACCTTCAGTCTTCTCTGTTTTCGGTTTCATTTAGTATTTGTTGCAATTATTATTATTTTTTTTTCAGTTTAGAATCATTCATTAAACCTAAAACTTTATTAACTCCTTCCATAACTGCTCAAAAAATCTCCATTATGCATTCAGTATCTTAAACAAAAATTTGATCCTAATACAACAAACTCATCGAACGATATGAATAGGATTGAGGACTGTTGAGGACAGACTTTACGTAATTAAAATCAAATCTAAATATCTCAAAGTAAACATAATTAAAAAACAATGCTTAGGAGAGAGCTCGGTAGGACACAGCGTCGACAGCGAATACTTAATTCTTCTCGGGCGTATAGCCATTGGTTACCGCATTTGACGAAGCATTTGATGCAGAGTTGCCAGCCAATTGCTGCTGAATTTCATTTAAGCTTTTGCCCTTTGTTTCTGGAACAATGAAGAACACGAAGAACACACCGAGCACTGTAATGCCTGCAAAGAGCCAAAAGGTGCCGCCAGTACCTAGAGATTCATTGAGATCGGCGAAGGTCTTAGTAACAATGAAGGCAAGCACCCAATTGGAGGTACCCGCAAGCGAACCAGCCATGCCTTTGACATCCGAAGCAAAAAGTTCACCCATCATCAACCATGGAACTGGGCCGTAACCAATCGAAAACATAATAATGAAAAGGCAGAGCGCTGTGATTGGTAGCCAGCCGAGATTTGCAACCGATTCTTTATCCTGATCCTGCAGATAGAAGTAGACGCCAATGGCAGTGGACGAAAGAGCCATAACAATGCCAGATATCAAAAGCAGTAAACGACGGCCAAGCTTGTCAACAACAAGTGAAGATACAAATGTAGCGATGACCTGCATAACACCGACCAAAATAGAAGCAAGATTTGAGCTGATACCAGTGTTAGCGGCCTGAAAAGAAATTGAAAAAAAAAAAAAAAATAAAATAATTTACTAAATCTCAACTTTAATAATTTTTTTATCTTTTCACTTACCTCGAAAATGTCTTCGGTATAGAAAATGACAGCGTTAATTCCACTCAATTGCTGAAAGACCATAAGACCCAAGCTTATAAAGAGTGCCTTCAAGGAAACCCAACGACCCAAAGCGGCAAACACATTCACTTTGTTTGCCTCGATCTCAGCTTCAGTGGCCTTCAGTTCTTCAAGTTCAGCACTATAATCGTACTCCTTACCACGCAGCCATTGAATTGATTTAATAGCACTTTCGTTCTTCTTTTTCTTGACCTAAAAAAAAATTATTAGGATTAATTAGGTTTAATAATTTGCAACGGATGCTTCACTTACCAAATATGTTGGTGTCTCCGGCATAAAGACAAAAATTGCGCCAAAAACTAACGGAATAATGCCGCAAACAACGCTCAACCAAAACACATTCAGTCCTGCACCGACAGCGTATACAAACAATATACCGATAGTTATCATCAATTGGAAGAAACTGCCAAGCGTACCACGTATGTCTTTCTGTGCAATCTCACCGGTGTACATAGGTGCTGTCACACAGAATGCACCACCAGCGATACCAAGAATAAAACGTGCAGCATATAACATTCCCAGATTTTGTGCCCATATCAGCATACACCAGCCAACGGTAAAGGGTAAGACGAGTAGCAACATCGTCAGTTTACGTCCAATCATATTAATGAGGAAACCAATTGGTATACACACACAGGCGGCACCCAGCGTCATCATGGAACCGATCCATGAGAATTGCGATTTAGAAACTTCAAAATCATACGCGTCTTTCATACCCAATTGGGCCGGTGATGTCCAGCCAAGGAGCGTACCTGCGGCAAAGGCACCACCTGCCGCTGATGCAGCTGCTAAATATTGCGTCCATGTTCGCGATTTGTTTTCCGTCGAAGAGTAAACCATGTTGCCAAGTAAGTTGTCCTGTTCCTATAAACAAAGAGTTTGTAAAATAATTAAATAAATTGTTTATTGGTTTGCATGCTTAACTTTATTGTTTTAATTAGACATAGCATTACATAAGTACCTAACCATAACGACTAACTGACTAAATTCGTAGCCAAGTACAATACAACGATTGTTTGTATATATGTTATATAATATATATTTTATAGTACGAGTAAGTGCACTTTTAAGCCTTACTTCAGACCTCAGCACACATTCGAATAATAAAAACAAAGTTTGCAACTAATTGCACGCTAATATTTTGAATAAATTTATAAATTGCAAATTTATATGTAAAAGGCGTCGTCTTTATATTCCAAGATATTTTGAACTGGGACCATAAAGAATTTTGGAGGGAGTGAGCTTTTTCTTTAAACTGACTTCTATAGAACCTAAATCTTACGAAGTACTGCAAAACAAAATCGTAAAATGTGGACCGCCGCGAATAAATTCAGACATTGGATATATTTATTCCGAATATTTTTTTTTTATTTTCAAATAAAGGTTTTATAAGGTTGTCAAATATCTCCCTTCCGCTTTTTTGCTCTTTATTCAATGCTTTATAAAAGGTGTTACAGTGATCGGATTTTGTTTAAATATGCGCCGTTTTGTTCGTTAATCTGTTTCCATCTAGATGGCAACTTCGTAATACCCCCAACTTTACACAAAGTTTTTTTTTTTTGTAGCCAGCCTTCTTCAGATGGTTTAAAATGGTTTGGTGACTAACTCCCAACTCCTGGGCAATGTCACGAGATGTCATATGCCGGTCTAACTCGATGCTTCTCATGATTTGATCGGTATTCGTCGTTACAGGTCTTCCACCGGCTGGCTTTTCCAAGGTTTCGTTTTCACCGGCTCTGAAGCGTCGAAACCATTTTTCCACGGTTCGAAGTGGTAGAGTACCATCCCCCAAAACATCATTAATCTCATGGAACGTTTCTTTAGCGGATTTCCCTTTAACGAAGGAAAACTTCAAAAAAGCGCAAATTTCTGCGTTAGTGAACTCCATGTTTACACGTCTATAACTTATGAACGCAGTATCCAAATTAATCATGCATAGCGTCGTTTTGTAGGTTATGTCAAACCCTTTTAGATGATGTATAGTATTGCACGCTTTGTACATAGCCGCGAAATTTAAAAGACAAAAAGGCGGAAGGGAGATATTTGACTACCTTATATTTTCGAAACATTAGCGTTATGTACTTTTTTTTAATAAAGGGAGTCCCTTAAAAATTAAGAGTCCGGTGATGTTTTGTTCTCTTTTTTTTTTCTTTCCAAGTACGATCTTTTGATGCGAAATAATTTGAAATATGTGATTAACTATAAGGTGTAGTAAAAACAAATCTATTATTGTTTCACTAGACGACATGTCTAAGTCCGATCGGGTTATATACTTGGTGTTCATCTCAAATCAAACGGAGTCAAACAATCCTAATATTGTCCTAGATTTTTTATTTAGAACTATAACGCTTTAACGGTAATCTACGAGATACTGATTACTCAAGGCATCTATCGAAAAAAATAAATGGATCTCTTTTTACTACACCTTATATTTGCAAAATACGCCAAATATAAATTAAGCAATGAACCTAAAATGTAAGTGGTAAGAGTCCAAGGTAAAAGAAGAAGAAGAACAAGAACAAGAACTTTGCCAAGGCAATGTTTTTTTTTTTTTTTTTTGTAATTTCGAAATGCAAGGTTAAACGCGGTGTCAGGCAAACCTAATCAATATGCCAAGTTTAGATAACGCTTCGCAAAAATATTCTTTGTATTAACTAAAATCGAGCAAAAAAAAAAATCAAAATATAAATAAAAAGCTTTGCTGTACACTGTGCAATGTCGAAAGCTTTGCCGATTACGATTTTGTTTTGTTGTTGTATTCTTTAGACATTGCACTTTACAGGGGGCTCGGCTCGTTTTGCGTTCGTTAACTCTTCGCTGCACACCACCACAGTTTATTAGTTGCATTTATTCACACTGATTGCATTTGCAATTGCATGCCTTTCTCTTTTTTGTCTCTCTGTCTTTCTGTCTCTCAGTCTGTCTGTTGCATTTGTCCATCGATGAAAGCGTCGGCGAAAATCGCTCTTGACCTTAGTTAACATCTAAACGTGCTGCATTTAAATACAAGCGTGTCTAATGCATTCATAAATCATTCAAATCAAGAGAGTAAAACGATAAATTTATTTATTCATTGAATTCGCTACAATCTCAGTCTATTAATGTAAATTCCTACATGAATATCTCTCAAAGATAGTGGCACGAGCACTTTTTAATAGCTCGTGCCATACATCGACATTATACACACCTCTTTCTTTTGTCGCACGATATCTCTTCAGGAAATTGTAAGGTGTCCCAGTAAAAATAGATAAAAGTATTGACTATAGAATACTAGACCATGACTTTGGACCATAAATGCTGGTGTGTTCGCAAACACAACGAATGTTTAAAATAATTATCTATTCCAAAGAAACTCACTATCAGTTTTCGATAAATTCTGGGACGCTACAATACTTTTAATTAAAATGTAAAAATATAAACTGGCAAATTACCCTTTTACGCTATGAGTGTAGTGTATAAAAGAAACAATTTTATTTTATAAGGACACCTTAGTTTTTTTTTTTTTTTACTTTTCTTGTACATATTAGACAAACCCCATCCCACTTTTCCAACACAACACATGCAACAATCGATTTTAGCCACTTAAGCTCTTAGCGGCTAACTGCTGTCTAAATTTAACTTTACGACCGTATGAGCCAACATCATTGTTAATCTAAAACCTGTTTTTGGCTTAAATTGAGGAAACAAGTAAACCCACGTGAAAACATTTTATCCCGACAAGATTCGTTAAATCTTTTATTGCAATTTACATGCAAACATACACGTACGTCTGTGTATCGTACAATGTTAATGTATCTACAAGTATGCAAGTTAACTTAAAGTAGAGATGGGGGAATGGACTGGGCTTTTGTGGTGGCCCATTGATTTTTTTTTTTCGTTTTCGTGCGGTTTCGTGTTTTAAATATGAATTTTCGTGCCTGTTCGGCCAGAACAAAAACACGAAATAAATAATGTTAAAAACTATACATTCTTATAATAAAAGAACACCTTTTACTATTAAATCGATGTTGGAGACCCACATCCTTCAAAACGATTGACAAGTTATGAATCTACTAAGCCAATGTGGGGTTTATTGACTGCTTAATAAAATATCTATTAAAATAGAACATTTTCATACAGCCCAGTCGGGTCGTGCTGGACTAAGCTTTTAAATGTCGTGTCGTGCTGTGCTGGACTTTTTATTTCATCTCTATTTGGAAGTACAGTTTACATTGTATATATCAACTACCTCCACCTTTTAAAAGTGATTTTCGTACAACCTTTAATCGTTACTATTGATTCCTGTTGCTTTGCTCTGCTGAGCTAAGCTGAGCTGTGGGAGTGAAGTTTCATTTTGCGGTTGACAGCTGCGCGCAAATGAACGCTTTCAAGGCTTCTTGCTTGGCGGTAGCGCCAACCGCACCAAGTACATTTCAATGTCATGACTAGAATGCTTGCAGTAAGATACTTTTATTGAACGAACTTTTTAGTTAATATGCGACATATGTACATATAATTTAATTGCACTTGAAATGCAAATATGCATAAATAGTTCTACTACATCTGAATAAGATACTTTGATTCAGAGAACGGGAAAAAAAATTTACGTATTGCTAGCTGTTTTATGCATAACGTTCGTTCGGTTATTGCTTTTAATAAGTTGCTTTTGGTATGCGCACAGCATATTATATTATTGCGTTTTGGAATTTTACGAGATACATATGCATTAGAGCAATTGAAAGATAGAACAGAGACATCTGATTAAAGGTGTCTGTGTAAGTGCATGAATTATATACTGAGTACATTTAATAATAATGTTTTTTGTTGACCTATTATTTGCCACACATTTCGAGAAGATGTTAGTAATTCAATTACGCATTGCAAATAATTTCTTATTACAGTTGATGCACATATAAGATACTTTTGAAAAAAAAAAAAGAATCTGCATAAAAAAATTACAAAGCTTTCAATAATATTGTCTATGCATTTTCTATGGTCTTTAAGTTTGTCAAAAGAGTTATCACAAATATTTATTCTGCAAGCATACATATAACTATGAATATTTCATTAGGTGAATTAGCTGTCACCAAAAGTTGTTGACATTTTAATAAACCTCTATTTAATATGTGCTACAACAATTGGCTCAATCAAGACCACACATATTCGATAAATGGATTTTAGCATAAAACGTTTCACTTTTATTTACATTCCAATATAAATATCACATACAATGTTAAAAATAGTCAGGTATGATAATAAAACTGGTTCCCCAAAAAAAAAAAAAAAAAAAAACCCAACAAAAATCAATTACGTAAAAAAAGAGGCAAATAAATAAATGAATTTATTAACTTTATCAGTGGATAAGTTGTCAAAAAAATAATAACAAAAATAATCTGAGCAACAGTTAAAGCTCGAACGGTGTTGCAATTGTGAGTAGTAAAGAGATAACGATTATTTTAGGGTTGATATTAAGGTATTTGGTGTATAGAAATTATACTGATACAAATTATAATAAAATATTTAAATAAACTTTAAATATAAAATGTGATATTATTTGAATTAAAATTTAATATTTAAATAAAATATGTATTATGAGATATTACATTTTGAACTTCGGTTTAATAGAGCATTAAACTTTGTGCCATTGCTGAATTTTTAGGTAAACAAAAATTTATAAAAAAACAATTTCACTTTTTTAAAGAACCTGTCTAGTTTGCCTATATTTAAATTTTAATAATAATAAATAACTAGCTTCTTGATAAGCCTGATTAGAAAAAGAGATCTAGTCATGCCGGTCTGCATATCTGTGGCAAACAAGTAATTTAGATTTTGAGATATTATTTGAAATTAACTACTGTGGGCATTTAACAAAGTGAATTTGTTTGTAAACTGAAAAATCTTTATTTATTCTTGTAAATCAATTTCAACCCCTTCAAAGTAATCCCCTCCCGATAAAATACACCAATGCCAACATTTTGTCCAATCCTCAAAACATGGCAAATAGTCCCTTTCCGGTATAGCCATCAGCGCCTTCTTTGATTCAGCTTTTATCTCCTCAATCGACTCGAAACGCGTTCCCCGGAGTGGTCTCTTGAGTTTTGGCAATAGCCAGAAGCCACACGAAGCCAAATCAGGCGAATACGGTGGTTGCGGAACGATATTGGTTGCATTTCTGGAGAAAAAGTCACGAAGCATCGACTCTGTTTTTGAAGAAAATTCACCATTTTTGATACCAATCGAGACTTGACACGTTTGAGGCCCAAAACACCTTTTAAAATGGTATTAATTGATCGTTTCGATACGATAATTTCATCAGCAATGTCTCTCATATTTAATCGACGGTGTGCAAGCATTAATTCTTTTACTTTTTGGATGTGAGCATCGTCCGTTGAGGTCAATGGTCGACCAGGGCGCTCTTCGTCTTCAACACGTTCTCAACCTTTTTTGAACAATTTATACCAATCATATGTTGTTGATTTTGGTAGAGCTCGGTCCCCGTAAGCCTTCTTCAACATTTTTATTCCATTTATTCCATTCAGAAAACAAAATTTGATGACACTTCTCTGCTCAATTAAATCAGACATTGTAAAAATCAAAAAATGCGCTCTTGGTCGTTTGGTAAACACAAGCGTAAATATATTACTGATAATGACATTGACATGAAATTTGGCCCAGATGTTATTAACAGTCCTGCCAACTCAAGAAAAAAAGAACTAGCCCGAAATATTAAGCCCGCAACGTTTAAATTGAAAGTTCTCCTTACTTTTTGCCTACAGTAGTAGTTTTAAAGAAGAAATAACGGTGCTATTACAATTGTACAAATAAACCTTTTCATAAAACTTTGGGTGTATGGGGAATATTTTATTAGAAACATCATATTAAATTCATACAACCATCAACTTTGATGTTTCTAGATGAAATAAATTGAAGGATTTTTATAGAACTTAAAAATTTGGGAATACATAGTTGTATGGACAAAGTAAGAATAATTTAAGCTTCAAATTTAATAGATTTATTTCTTATAATCACCGAAACATACAGTAGACAATAAGATGGGTGCACAGACAGACGGACATAGTTTAATCAACGCGAATTTCGATGCTGCTCTATTAAGAACATTCCGTTTTCAACAATTGTTCTGGTCTGTATAAAACTGCAAATGTTTTAAATTCACCAAACAATTTGTGAATGTTAAAAAAACTTAACGCTTTACCCTCGCAAGTTTACTAAAATGTTTGGAGTGCATACATACATTGTTCATAACGTAAAAATGCTATTTAATAATCACAGCATGTCACTGAATGTTTGTGTTATCTATTCTTATTATTTAATTGCAACATTTTGTGATTTTAGTTATAATATTTTCATTACCAAAAAAAAAAAAATTAAAAAACAAAACAACAAACTGAAATTTATCGAAAACTAATTTTGTAAATAATGGTAAAAATATTTATAAATAAATTATAAAATAATAAGAAAAAATAAAAAAATGGTTATACATTTTGACCACGCTGCACGATTACCGCTTGACGGGAGCCATATTTATCTCCATTGCCAACGCCACCGGCAGACTCCAGAAGATGAGAGCTCTCTTCTGTCTGATTGCCAGTCTTTTTCATATCGCTCGAATCGGAACCTGATGAACCTGACGACGACGACATTTTTCAAAACAGATTTTTTTTTTTTTTTGTTTATCGAATTTATATTTTTAAGAATTTCGAGGAGTTTTTTATTTATTATTTTGAGATTCACAAACACAGAAAACTTTTTTTCACGTTTTGGTTACATAAAAAAAAATTAAAGTTAAAATTTCACAAAATTGTAAAGTATTTCGCGAAAGTAAAATTATTGCAAGGAGGGTTTTGTATATTTTGATAGGTAAAAAACACAATAAACGATATGTTTTGCGTGATATTTGAGAATTTTTTTTTAAGATATATTTTTTTTTATATTATAAATTTTTTTTTTTTCGTTGATTATAATCTCTTTTCGCGCGTCCAAATTGTTGAATAATACGCAAACGAATGAATGTCCTTAACGACAAAGGCAACATTAAAGGCGTTTAGGATGAAACCTCCTACGCAATTCTCTTGTCACGACGCATGCGCTCTCTTGTTTGACTTTGAAGAAATTTTTTGGCATAAACTCTTTTGTATATTTTTAATTTTGAGTACTTTTTTTTTTTTGGAAATTTGTTTTGGAATTTTTAAATATTTTTGTTTTGATTTTGAATATAATCAAGAATTTTGTTATCTATTTTTAATGCTTTCTTTTAAATTATTAGTTATGTACTGTCGCGCGCACGTTTCCGTTTAATTTTTTTAAACAAATATTTGTTTTTTAATAAACTGATTTCTTCGCTTTTACGTAAAATGTATTTCCGTTCTTTCCGTTTGCGTTTCGAGCGTATTTAATCGAGCAAAGTCTGCTAGTTAATGTTCATAAATGCCGCCTAGCGCGCCAAATAAAACGTATACGTATAGTCGCAGCAGTAAGACCGCTTGCGCTACTCATTTTATTTTTTTACATTTACAAAAAAAAAAAAAAAAATATTTATAAGATACTCTGCATATGTTGTGCTACCACAAACGAGTTGCGCGAGTGCACGATATGCTCAGCTCAGCACAGCTCTCGCTTGCTAGTTTGCTCTCCAGCGGACTTTTTATGTGTACTGCAATATGTATTTGTGTGTGTGTCTACTTTTAAATGTATTTGAATGTCTGAACTGAACCGACCCGCTGCACCACGCTGCTAAATCACAACAACAACAACAGCTACGATGAAAACAATAATAATGGGTATATTCAAAAGTTTTCGAGGGAAAAAAATATTTTAAACCAAGAAAAAAAAAAACTGAAACTTTTTCTATCAGCCTGGCTCCCATTTCCGAAATTACTAAAATTTTGTAATTTAATTTTTAAATAAATTCTTTAAGTATAATTCTCAAACAGTTTAAGCAAAACAATAAAGTTTCTACCTGATTCGAATATGAGACAACAAGGGTTACGAAAGTTGAACTTTTTAAATAATGTGGCCTTTCAACAGAAGTTAGGCAAAGACTATCGATCACACAGAAACTCCTATATTGATATGCTTAAACTGTTTGAGAATTATAAGATTATAAGAATTTATCTGAAAAGTAAATAACTAATTTCGAAAATGGGAGTCTGACTGTATTTATATTTTAATTATATTTAAAACTAGCGGATAACCGGTGTGTGATACTCGGCTGCTCATTCGGCTCTTTTCCATTTCGCATCTGCTGTTTTTTTGCGATTAAAGTTCTTTTCGTTGGCATTCTTTTTTTATTTATTATTATTATTTTTTTTTTTTTTTGACTGCAGCACAACCAATATATGTTGGGGCTAACATAAAAACATACTAAAAATACCAGTTTGTTTTTTTTTTTTTTTAGCGTGCCTAAAATATTTTGGGGAACGCTGCAATCAGCTGTATTTTTTTTTTTTTTTTTTTTGATTGCAGCGAGTGCCTTAAAATGTTGGGCCTAGTATGATAATAAAAACATATTGAAAAGCCAAACTTTTTTGTAGGGGAAAATTAGAAAATCGACTTCTTAAATGAACTTAATGTGGCTAATGCATAGTTTTAGTAGAATTTTAATTTACTTGCATTGTTGCCTTTCAAGTGAAACCGGTTTGGGACTCATCACTTGGATGGTTTCAAAGTCCATAGCGGACATAGCGAAAATGAATGAACCAAATATGCCTAATGTGTTGCTTTAGTGGTCTATAATTATACTTGCATTGTTGCCTTCCAAATAAAACCGGGTTGGGACTCATCGGCTGGATGGTTTTAAAATCCATAGCGGACATAGAAACATTTTTGCTATTTGATATATAAAGATTAGATACTGCCATGTGATATGCCTTCCATGCATTGTCATAAACAAAGTTAAAGCCTGTTTCAAGTTTTTAGATGCGAAATATATATTTTTTTTTTTATAATTAAATTAAATTTAAATGTTTTTTTTTGCATTTTTTCGGAAGCTAAACTATATTCTGATAGCAAATTAAATAATAAACAGAATTTCTTTTTTTATAATCTTTTCTTACAAACTCTCATTTTTTTGAGGTTACCCACGTACATACACAACTAAAGAGAACTTTAGCATTTTTGGCCTCTTCGATTTTGTATTTTACGTTTCGTAGTCGCTGCTGTGTACTTAATTTTTTTCACGGCCCTGCTCTGCTTCTACTAAAGCTATTAGTAGATACAACACACACATACACATATTTACATATTCATTCACATATATAGATACACTATAGTATGTATGTTTGTATGTCGTCAGATACATTTGTACGAAACTAAAAGGCGAATGACTTGCAATGCTTGCAGCAGTGAAACAGTGCAAACTGGAATTGCAGCCAAACAAAATGTTATACCTTCTGTCTGTCTGTCTGTCTTTCTATATTTCGTCTTCTAAGTGCATCTGACTGCCATCAATTTTGTTTCTATACTCAAGTACAATTCCAGTATTTTTTGCATTTAAATTTTTTTTTTTTTTATAATATTCCCTTCTTTATTTCATGTAAGCTTATCAGTTCGAACCGGTTTCCGCTTTAAAATCACAAATGTATCTACAATACATAAAATCAAGTAGGCTCGCCTCGCATACTATTACAATCGTCCCACTCTGAGCTACACTTCAGAGAGGTGTCTGTATGCAATTGACGAAGCGTTTTAATGAATTTCAATTAGATGGCGATTGCAATTGATATGCAATTGGAATAAATCGAATTGCATTGAAATGTTATTCCTATTTTTGAAAAATAAATTCATTAATATTGCAAACAGATCAATAACCGTAATATTTATAAATGGAAACAAAGTTTTATTGCGGAATAGAAATATTATTTGTGCATTTTATATTAATTAGATGCTTTGATTGATTTCGGAAGCGTAATTACGTTTGGCTTTGAGCAATTTGCATAAAATATTAAACAAAAAATTAATATTGCCTTTGACATTATTATTCCTCGCACATTTGGCCATCAAAAATGAATTAAAAAGATAATGTTTATCGGAAAGACAGTGCATCATTCAATAAAAAATAATTTATACTTAATTTAGACTTCATAGAATAAGAAACAATGATGTTTTTGTGCAAAAACAAAATTTTGTACCCCTTAAAATAGGTCTAGAGAAAAACCGGCGGCCCTATGTCTTATAGTCTCCGAGATAATCTCTCTCATACCGCAGACAGCAGGACAGACGGATGGACACACAGACAGACATAGCTAGTTCGACACTCCTTCCAATGCTGATCAAGAATATATATACTTTATAGGGTCTATCTTGTCTCCTTCTGTCTTTACATACATTCGCACAAACTTAATGTACCCTTTTACCTTTTGGGTACAAATTAAGCTTCAATTGCACCCATAAAAAAATGTTAAGACAGCGCTTCATTTTAAAAAGTAAATAATTATTTATTATACATCATGAGATCTCTGGCGCCCTATTCTAAGAATTGATTAATCTGAATGTAATATATTGTAAATTGCATTATAAGAATTTGCACAGTTGATATAACAATGCATAATAAGTTGTCTCAAGTAGACGTCTAAAGTAAAATATTTGTAAATATAGTAGATACATTTTTCTTTAATATTTTTCCGACAAGTTTATGTTTGTTGTTTCTATTTTTAAACAAATTAGCTACTGAGCGAATCGACAGTGTGTGTAACTCTTTAACAGTTCTGCTGGAAATACATATTATACCGAGATGACTAATTTCGATTACCAGTAAGTCTTTAATCGATATCATTAGTATTAGTCACTAACAACATCCTTCTTTTGTTCAGTCAAGAACATGTACCCTTTTAGATGCCTCCTAGGAATTTTTAAGTGTGTTCTAAAATCTGTAATAATATTATATGTGATTTTGAAAAAGATGCAATCTTTCAATAAACATTTTGATACAACCATGAATACAATCAAAATCAATCTATATTTAAAAATAGAAATAAAAGATACATAAAAAGTCACTCTATCATTATTTCATTATTATCAAAAAAAATAAAAAAATATAACGACACGAGTCATTTCTAAAAAAAAATGAAATATATTTTAAAAATAAATGAAAGCATTATTCTGTGCACATTGTTTAAGGTGAAATTTAAGAGATGTGAGTCATAAATACAACAAAAAAAATATATAAAAAAAAACAAATAAAGGGCTTGTCTTAAGCAAAAAGTTGGCAAGCTTATTTCTAATACTGGGCGCTCAGAACGCCTAAAAAAGCGCTACGGTAAATGTGTATCTATTCTATGCAGAAAAAAAAGAATACAAAGTCAAGAGAATAGAATACGCATTACGCAAAATGTTATGCTTATGAGACAGGGTCATTCGTTGCGTTACCAAAGGTCACACATACGTAACATATAGCTCCGTCAGTTTAGTTCAGTCAACAATCTCAGCAAACGTTTGCACGATTTGCACTGCTCTATTCTGCTTCAAGTTACTTACACACTTGGCAGAATGCTCAGTAAATAAAAACAAAACTGCAAAGTGAGAAAAGAAACAGAAAGCAAAGCAAAAAAAAAAAAAAAAAAATAAAGTAAAAAGTAAAATTAACACGTCAGCATGTACACGAAATACGTCATTTACAGTAGCGCAGCAGCAGCAACTTTAGATACATTTTTACAATACTCAGATACAAATACGTTTAGATAAGCACACTCACACACACACACACATGTAAACAAACTTGCCAATATACGTCATAAAAGCGCCAAGCCCCAAAAATTTTAGCCAATCGTTTGTCGTCAAATTGCCGTGCCTTCTCATTTGTAACACTGCGCTGCTTTAAGTAGCTTATAGATACATTTTGTAGTTCTTTTATTTCTTTTTTTTTTTTTTTTTGTATTTATTTCAGTTTTTTTTTTTTTGTTCATTTCAGCATTTTGCATTATGTTTCAGCTGGCTTGTGCTTGGAGAGGGAGTGTAACGTGTGTATGCGTGTGTGTGTGTGTGTGTATGGCGCTGTCGCATGTGTCATTTTGCAGTCGTAGTATGTATCACGCGATTTATAGAATTTCAAGTACATGCTCATGTGTCTAGATACATGTCAGCTTTAGGTTTCTGCTGACGTGACGTACGCGGTTCATTTTTTATTTTATTATTATTTTTTTTTTTTTTGTAATTTAAGTTTTTGACCTACATTTGAACTTGTAACAGAGCCGTGGTAGATTTTTTTTTTTTTTTTTTTTGGTTAAAATAGGCTGTTGCATGACATGATGTAGCGATATATAGTATAAATGTATTCACGCTGTATATTTTTTAAGTAAATAGCAACTAACACCGTTAAATGAAAACAGTTAAAAAAAAAAGATATGCACCTTAGTAAAGCTTTCGTCGCTAAAGCTCTTTTGCGCTTCCGTTGGTCATGTGTTGGCGAATTTTTTTATAATAAGTTTCTCATAAACAATGTAAGACGAATAGATTATACGTATTTTAATGAGGATTTCACGATGGGAAAAATTGTAAAATTATCCCAAAACAAGAAAAACTTTAACTTTGGTTGAACCGAAGCTGAAATACCCGTTACACAACACTTTTAATAGTTTATATGTTCACCAGGTGCTTAGATAAAATTTCACGATGAATTTGTTTAAATTTGTATGGAGGCTTTATAATATAGTAGCCCGTTCCTTATCACATCAATAGTGCTCACTTAGGTGGACATTGGATTTGATTTTAGCAAATTTAAATTGAATTCATTAAGAAATATTAAATGTTTTTATACAACAACTCGAAATTATGCGGTAGATTTGTATGGGGGCTATGCCTAAAAATGGGCGTGCCACCTTGGATTTGACATTGGATGACATAAGAAGTGGTTTTATCCAATTTGGAGTGAATATATTCATGAATAATACCTATTTTCATAGAAAATTTCGAGAAGGGGCGGTAGATTTGTATGGGGGCTATGCCTAAAAATTGGTGTGGCACCTTGGTTCTTAAATATAAATGGCCTAGGACCAAAAAAAACTTAAGTTTAAAATTTCATTTCAATATTTTAAAAACATTCTTAGTAAAACGCATCAGCAACAGACGGACAGACAGACGAACATGGCAAGATATATTCGTCTCATCGGGCTGATCAATAATATATATACTTTGTGGGCAGTTATTTTAAATAATCTTTTTCTTATGTTTCTGATCTTTAAAAAATAAAAGTAACTGACTAAAATTAAAAAAAAAATTTAGTTAAAATAAATTTATAAGTTATAATAAACTAAATAAACAAATTTTCATTTGTTTTCAGTGCCTAACCTACTTACAAATAATTTTTATTTAATCAAATTGTAAGTCTAATCAAAAAAATTCAATCCACATAAGTATGTGCTCCAGATGAGCAATTGAGACTAAGATAAATATAAATCTACACTGGAATATGAGTACTTTGAACCGAACGTATATGAGACACAGTTAAATATAAAATTGTGCTACATTTATCTTCGTTTTAAATTTAATAAGGAAATAACTACTTAATGTGCGCTGTGAGAAACATTTTATTTATATTAATACATTCACTCATTCATGCATTTAAAGGGGCGTATGCCTCAGATTATGTGATTGTAAAGTTATGTGAAAGAATACGTAAAATACGTTCAATAAAAAAAAACTAAACGCAGTTTGTTTATATTTTGATCTGCACTGATTTTTTAATGATTTAATAATTCTAATAAATGCTTAAACTTTGTACAAACAGCGTTCTTAATTTTTTACACATGTTCTGCAAGAATCTATGAACGAAAAATTTAATGAATTTGTTTTTTAAAATAAAATCAGTGATAATCAGGGAACACCATGCAATCGTTTGTCTTTTTACTTTCAGTAACATATTAAAAGTTACTTATGCAGGGGAGTCAAACAAAACCTATTTTTGGGTTAATTTTAAATCTGTTTTAAAATTCAATGAAATAATAAATAAAATTCACAATTAGCTTAAAGAACATTTATAAAAATATCAAATATACGATGCATTCATTATTTGTTGTTTAAATAATGTTTTAACTAATTTTTGTGATTGTCGTTGGATTTTAGAAGAGATATAATATGATTAATTGACACCCATGATAAAATAATTTTGTTAAAAAATTAATGTTTATGTAATATAAATGAAGAATTACGAGAACAGCTAGATAGTTCATTATCTTTTGGAATTACTATAAATATATTTTTTTATTCCAAACAAGAAATTTCTTTCTAGGCTTTCAATAGGCGTTTATTTCAGTGACGAACTCTTCATTTGATCTAAAATCATATGTCGTCTAAACATATCTTTAGATTGGATCAAAGAGTACCTAATCTAAATGTTACTCTAGATAGCGTTGCAGTCCATAGGCAAATTTATGCATTTTATGCATTATGCAGTGATACTTGAATATACAGGGTCCGCCACGTAACTTTTTTTTTTTTTAAATGCAATAAAAACAAAACGGTTCATCCGATCATCAAATTTATTTTTTCATATTAAAGTACAATCCTTCCGGTTACTTATGGAATATAAGTACGTTCAAATGGCTGCCTCGGCTGGCCTTGCAGTACGCCATTCGGTCGACACAATTTTTGAGGACATTTCCGATTGTTTGCGGCCGTATTTCGGCAATGTCGACGCGAATGTTGTCCTTCAAAGCTTGAATTGTCGCTGGCTTGTCCACATAACACTTGTCTTTGACGGCGCCCCACAAATAATAATCCAACGGTGTCAAATCACAGCTCCGAGACGGCCAAACGACATCAGAATTTCGGCTGATAATTCGGTCTCCGAAAACAGTGCGCACAAGATCGATCGTAACGCGTTCCTCAATCGTATACACAACCATTTTCGTTCAGCGGAAGGATAAAACTAACTTTCTGTACAATCAGATGTGACATCAGTGTTGCCACACTCGAAATAACCACTAGTTCAAAAAAAAAAATGTTAGATGGCGGACCCTGTACTTATTTTCTTCGCCAAATACAGCTGTTTTGTTTGGTTTCATCACTAGTCGAATCATCAGCAGCTCTGAATAATAATTGTCGGTGATCGATTTAACCTTTTCAGGGTTATCAGTGTAAGTGACACTACATGCATTCAAGTCCAGTGCATTTTTATTGGACTCTGGTATGTTGTGTGGTATCAAAGTCACGTCTTTGGTTTCAAATAGCACATTTCGGAAAACTCTTTTAAAGTGGTGTGATCAATTGTGGGACCCATCGCTTAGATAGCTTTATCATGTTATAATATTTTTGTAAAATTTTGCCGCTCTGTTGGGATTCCTCACACTTTTGATTTTCCAATCGTTGAATATAATTTCATGACTGCCATTGATGAGTTTTTCTACTTTCTACGAAACGCACGTGATTTTCTGCTTTGACTATAATTGCTCAATACTTTTACAATTGTTCAAAAATTTTTTATAAATCAAAATAAAACTTTATTTTTCTTCCTCATAAACTTCGTGCCCTTCTAAATAGTCCCCTTCCGTTATAATACACTTTTGCCTCCGCTTTTTCCAGTCCTCATTGCATGCTTTTTCCGGTATAGCCTTTAGAGCACGCGCCGATTCACGTTGAATGTCTTCAATCGACCTAAAACGGCTTCTTTGGAGTGGTCTTTTGAGTTTTTTTGAACGAAAATATTTACCCGCGTAATTTAAATCGAAAAATTCCGACTTTTTGGACACAGCAAGTTGGACGGAACATTGTCTCCTTATCTTTAAGTGGCTAAAACGGGGGCAAATTATGTATTTATATACTTTACTTTTAGGCAAATATTGTAACAAAATGATAATACCGTTTTCACTATTTATAAAAATTTATTACAAAACAAGCTAAAACGTTAACTTCGGTAGCACCGAAGCTCAAATATCCGACACACGAAATTTTATTCATTTTCTTGAAAAACTAAAAAAAGGAAGGTGAGTGTTTATGGGGTCTATATGTTACAGTGACCCGATCCTTGTCATATCGGTAGCATATTCATAGGATAACAGTAGAAGTTATTTTACCCAGATTGCAGTGAATATATGCATAAATAAGAACTATTTTCATACAAAATCTGTAAAAATGGGCGCTAGGTTTGTATGGGGGCTATATTAAAAAATGGGCTTGGCACCTTTCTTCTGATGTTGGACTCCATTAGAAGTGTTTTACCCAATTTGTAGTAAATACATTTATAAATAACAATTATTTTCATACAAAAAATAGGAAAAAAATAGTAAGTTTGTATAGGGGCTATATCTAAATATGGGCGTGGCACTTATGGTTCTGACATACAAACTGCCTAGAAGCACAAAAAGCATAAGATATACGGACCGACGGATGGACAGACAGACGGGCTGATCAATAATATATATATACTTTATGGTGTTCCGATGCCTCCTTTAATGCGTTAAAAGCTTTCCGAGAAATTGATAATACCCTTCACACTATGTGTGGTGGGTATAATAAAACTTTATAGTAATGCCCACGCTTAAAACAATTTCGTATCATGTTATGGTAGTCATAATAATAGTCAAAATTATATTAATATGTGTACATATGTATGTATATCCATTAATATTATGGTTAATGGGTTTTTTGATTTATACACGTAACTAAAACAATAAATCGATTTGACTCAGATCAAGTGACATAACATTAACTATTAAATGTTATCTCATCAAAAAAAAAAAAAAAACACCATAGGTATATTTTATATAAATATATATGATATACTTAAGGTACATTTGTACGCAGAATGTTATTATAAAAATTTATGAACTTGCGTGAAAATTTGACAAATTTATCAACTTTCATATGCTCAGCCAATCAAGGTCAGGGAACCCACGCTCGACAGGCGTGTAACCCAGTTGCACACTTTCTTATCAATGAGAAAACTGATCGCCAAGTTTCTGACAAGATAAGCAGGTTTGGTGATTGTAAACATTTAAAAAAAAAAAAAAAAACAAAAAAATATGCACAAACATAAAATGGTAAAAAAAAAACAATTGAAAACTTAATCGTGGGGTATATTGCTCGATTATTTGAAGAACGCAGTAGAACATATGGGTTTTAGTGCTTAAATGGAATTAACGATAAGATTATTTTTGACACGAAGTTATGTAGTACCTATCTAGAAATAATGGAAAAATAAATACTATTTGTCGTACGATAATTTGTAATAGTTTTGACATTTTTTCTTTATTTTTTTACATACAAAAAAAAAAAGATATTTCCATAATAATCTTTTAAAATTAATTTGCCAGAATGTATGACAGCATGAAAATTTAATGCTATATCTACTTATAAAATTTAAATGAAGAAATTTGTACCTAATGGAATCAGCTACTCTCTACATGTACTATACCAAGCGTTTTATCTCACGATCAGTAACAATTATAGAAAGTCATGCTGACTCGTACTAAGCAAAATGGAAATGTTGGCGGCAAGTCTGTCTGTTACGAATTTTATTGGTAGCCCAAATAATTGTTTATTTTTTATTATTTAGATTTGCGCCGAAATGGCTAAGTTTTGAAAAAAAAATATTTGATTGCAATGATTCATAATTTGGTATTTCCCTGATAGCTTTTTAAGCGCCGACGTATTGAAACCATCATTTACGACCTTATTTCTTTCGGGGAATTAATTTTAAATAATGTTAATCATTTTTTAATCTTGAATAATTCTTAGCAAAATCCTATAAACTATTTTTTTTTTTTTATGAATTTACTTTTGTTATTGTTTTCATAGTCTACACGCAATTTACATACATTGTTTTTTAGTGATAATAAATCTACGAAATACTGATAAAAAATATCATTACGAATCCATTTATCATTTTAAATCAATTAGGTTGAGCGCTGGTAAACATTTGATCAAACATTGTTATCGATTATTATAATTAATATATTGAGATACTCTCAGTTCCTCTATTAGGTTAGGTTAAGCTATAGTGACGGGTCAGTCAGACAGCCCACAGAAACATTAGGGCCAAGAGTTGCGACACGTTGCCTTTTACCAAGTTTAGCATACTTCAGCTCACCTATTAATATCAGCCAGGCTTCCATTTTCGAAATTAGTAATTTATTTTTCAAAAAAAAATTCTTATTAACTTATAATTCTCCAACACATTAAGCATATCAATATAGGAGTTTTAGAAACTATATTATTATGCTTAAAACGTTTGAGAATTATAAGTTTATAAAAATTTATTTGAAAAGTAATTCATTTTTTTTACTTTTTTTTTTATTATCTACTTTATTTGCAATCAGTCCAATAGTGGACGATAATCAAATTTTATAATTAGCATAACAAATTGACATAACAGTTTATTAAGGATGCTATTTGGCTAGGAAGTATTCAAATGAATACTAAACAGACCCAGTACAAGTACCTCATTACGATTGATGGTTTGGAAGATCCGAGGGATGAGTTCGTTTCAGTCTATGCTACGTATTTAGGTCAAGAAGGTTTGTTGCCAAAATATTTGGATTTACACATATATTAAGTTTTCCAAGATAATGTTTGCTGTGACGTGCAATCTCCTCTACAACAGTTAGTAGTCTTAGGTCTTTATGTATGTTCTCATTTCGAACATACCATGGAGCTCCAGTGTAATGTTTTGATACCTTTCTAAGATATTAATACTAGATAGAGCTGCAGTTCCCCACAGCTGTATTCCATAAGTCCACACAGGCTTAAGGATGGCGTTATATAGCCTAATTTTATTTTCAAGGCTAAGTTTTGATCTACTCCCAAGCAACCAGAGCATGCGCGGTGTTTTAAGTTTTAGCTGTTTTTTTTTCTCTTTTTGCAATGATATAATTTCTCCATGTTGGTCTTTTGTCTAGTATTACGCCTAAATATTTAACAGCATCGCACATGGGCATAAAAACATTATTGAAAATCGTTTGGGAACTTGTGCCTTTTTGCCAGTTGTTGTATACGCGTTGCTTCTAAGACAGAATTTGCTCTGGAAGTATCGTCTGTATCATCTGCATATGTAGCTATCGTGACTTGACTACAGTTTCTGCCAGGCATATCGGCTGTATAAAGCGTATAAAGCAAAGGTCCCAGTACACTGCCTTGAGGTACACCTGCATCTTCGCATCGTACATAAAAATGCCTGTCTTCCATATAGATCGTAGAAAATCGTACTGGGGAGATTGTAGCGACTGCTTTATTTTATAAAGTAGATCCTTGTGCCAATCACGATCGAAGGCCTGCTTAACATTTAGAAATACTGCTGCGCAATATTGTTTGTTTTCAAAGGTTTCAAGTATTTCAGCTACAATCCGATGTATTTGCTCAAGCGTACCACTAATTTTGAAAATGGGAGCCCGTCTGTATATTATAATTTATTATTATTATTATTTTTTTTTTATTAATAAAAAAAATAAAATGTTTGTCGGAAGATTTTTAAGCATTAAAGGATTCCTTGTACCATATAAACAGTACACATTTTTCAACGACCCGACAATACGATTTGAGCTAGCTATGTCCGCCTGTCGATCGGCCGTACAGTTTAGAAGATAATGAGCTGAAATTTTAAACTTAAGCTTTTCTTGCTTTTAGCTTTGTAGATTTGAATCATTGATAGTCCCTTTACAAAAAAATGGTTTTTCAAATAGATTGGCGTGTAATTTTTTAAAAATTCTGTATGTTACCATCCCCATCTTCAGTATATCTCTGGTTGAGATCGGTAATATAAGGCAATATATGATTTAGATGAATCCCTTATCCATCGTCCTTGGGAAATGCTAACGACAAAGTCACTAATGGTCATAAATTTATCAGCTTCGGTTTTATCAAAGTCAAAGTTTTTGTTGTTGTTGATGTTTTTTTTTTTTTTTTGTAGTTTATCATAAAAATTGTTTAGATACTTATCGCGTGAGTACCGTTTGGCGCATGGTGTTCTTGACAATAGACATATTTACTGACAAATGGAATTATATATTTTTATTTCGCCAATACTCGCATATATATGTATATACGAACGAGGCAGTTCAAGTGTTATGGTTATTAAGTAAGGTATTGCAAACCAAATGATTATTTTTATCATAGATAAAAAACAATTGAAAAAT
Organism: Leucophenga varia; assembly: GCA_018903435.1. NCBI lineage: Eukaryota > Metazoa > Arthropoda > Insecta > Diptera > Drosophilidae > Leucophenga > Leucophenga varia. The sequence continues at coordinate 557,945 of JAEIFJ010001785.1, forward strand.
TAAAATTGCATTAGATATAATGTAATCATTTATAACAATAATTTTTATTAAAAAGATTTACCATTTTACCTGATAGATACTCGTATAAAAACTTTTTGTGTACATATTTATGTAATGTGCTTAGTTATCAGATTTTTTTATGTATTGTACATTTATTATATATCTAGATATACAGTAGTGTTCGAAATAATAAGACCAATTTAAAAAGTTCAGAAACAAAGCTGACCTGATACAGGTTCAGATAAACAGCACGTAAGACGCCCTTCCAAACAGGAATTCAATTTTAAATTTACTTGTAAGACCATTAAGCACGGAAGTCTTATTTTGATGCTGTGGGGCTGTTTTTCGTGGAATGGTGTATGACCTCTGGTAAAGATTGTGGATAATATGGATGCAAACTACTATGTTTTTTAGCAAGAGTATGACCCGAAACACACATCTAAAGGAGCAAAGGAGTGGTTCCGATGACACAAAATAAAATTATGGGGGGGGCCATCACTGAACCCCAATCCGATAGAACACCTCTGAATAGATGTAAAGAAAGGTGTACGAGCTACTAAGCAAAAAAAAAAAACTCCGAAAATTTATGGCATGCAGCAAAAAATTCTAGAGAGAATATTGCACTCTTCAGATGCCGCACCCTGATAGCTTCCATGAAGTCCAGATGCATCGAAGTCAACGAAAATAATGGGGGGTGCAACTTTTTACTTAATTTAAGGGCCTTAATGTGTATTTATAGTCTGTTAACATTTACTTATGATTGTTTTTTTCTCTTTCTTCTTATTTTTTCGAACAGCAGATTTTTGATTTTAAGCACCAAAAAATCAGAAAATAAATAATAGCATTTATAAAAAGCTTATAACTTAAGCTGCTAAAGAAATAAAAGAAAAAATTATAAAAAATTATTTTAAGAATTTTTATAGGACGAATTAAGTTTTAACTTGCGTTGTTCTTATTATTTCGAACACCACTGTTAATATACAATTTGTAGATATGTAATATATAAAATATAGATACATATCTATATTCTACTATATATGTCAGTTTACTATCAGTAACAAGTTAACTCATTGAAATAACGATTATTTATGTTGTGTAAATTAATAATTACATACTACAAATTTGTGTAAGTGGCGAAAACGGGAGCAAATTTGTATCTGAAGTGTAAAAGATAAGACATATCAATATCACGATCAATTATATTGTATAAAAAATAATGTATAAACTTCCGTTAATATTTCATTAGAAAAAAAGTGTAATCTTTAGAGATACTTTTTGACAAGAAATCGTTAAAGTGAAAAGTTATTTATTTAAGTAATAAATATTCATTTTAGGAAACTATTTCTAAAGATTGATAATTATTAAGTTATTCCAAGAAAAAATATAAAAACAAAAATAAAAATAAGCGTTTTTTTTTTGTGCTTGCTTATCGGCTACTTAATCTCTACAGTTGCTCAATTGTTACTACTTAGAACGTAAAATATAATCAGCTACTGTTTCACTCCACGCGAAAATCATATACTGTAAGTTGTACTTTGAGCAAGCAATTAAAAAAAATATATTTGATAATGTTTTTAGCAGTATTAAAAAAAAATAATAATAAAAAACAATTTTAATTAAAAAGTATTCAAAACGACAAATCAATCTCAACCTATTGTATTGAATTGAGCTAAATTGCAATGTGCATTGCAGAGCATTTCTTTGCTTCGATTACAATCAATAATTCATCGATTCATCAGTGCGTCAATTAAAATTGCAATCACTTGATAACATTTTGAACTTATGTAGCTCTGGACTATGTTGCATCAATCAAAAGTTGGATCGGACTTGGCGCTACACATACTCGTACTCGTACGATGTAACATTATACGCTGAACGTCGCATAATAATGGTCGCGTGCAAAGAAATTTATTTACGCAGAAATCTTTTAATTTTTTATACCCTGTAACCAAAGGGTAAAAGGGTATATTAAGTTTGTGCGAATGTACGTAACAGACAGAAGGAGGCTAGATAGACCCTATAAAGTATACATATTCTAGATCAGCATTGGAAGGAGAGTCGAACTAGCTGTGTCTGTCTGTCCGTCTGTCGGTCTGTTTTGCTGTCTACCGTATGGAGAGATTATCTCGGAGACTATAAGAGATAGGGCCACCATATTTGAAACTTAAGTTCTACTAAAACGTCAAGTGTGCACTTGCAAACAGTTCCTTTCTCTAGCCCCTCTAGCACAAATCTACTCCTAAAATTGTGTGTTTTTGCATAAAAACACCATTGTTTCTTATTGTAGGAAGTCTTAATTTGGTATAATTTATGTCTATGATAGTTCCAATGAAATTATCAATACCGGGGGCCAACTAAATTTTAAGTATAGTCCCCATACAAATGTACTCCAAAATTTTGTGTTTTTGCACAAAAACGTCATTGTTTCTTATTCTTGGAAGTCTTAATTTAATATAAATTATGCCTAGGATAGTACCAATGAAATAGACCAACATGGCTAGGTCCAACAAAATTTAAGGTATTGCCCCCATACAAATTTATACCCGATTTTTTTAATTATTTGTATGAAAATTCAATTCAATGAGGTATGATAGTAAAATAAAACCGATCTTAAGGTTCATAAAGATTGGGTACAGGGTATCTTGCAGTCGAGCATATTCTACTTTAGCGTTCTTTCTTGTTTCAAAATAAAATCATTCAATTAAATCTGAATTGAGCTCAACTTACAAAAAAAAAAAAATGCAAGGCAACATTCATTAAAAAAAAAATAAAAAAAAAATAAATAAAAATAATATAAATAAAAATCAATAAAGAACGAACGAACGTACGACATTTGCGAAAATCTGATATTTTATATTGCAAACCTATATTATAAATGGGGCTCGTCTAACGAAATCAGTGTAAGTTTATCGCCAGAGGTCAATTTGCAAATCAAAACATTGTAAGTCATTATCATGGCAGGACAAGCTCTAACAACGAAGTTGTCTAAACTTTCTACAGAGATGATATTGTTCGGGAATATTCAAAATGTTTGCGTCAGATTCGCTGTCGTCGTAAATATAAATACAATTTAACAAATACGAGCCCACAAATTTTAAACCAATAAAAATAAATGATTTTTTTGTGTAAACAGCTAAAGCAATAAAATAAAATTGTAGTAATCTTTAGAGTAAAAAATATCAAGACAGCACAGAAAAATAAGAGATTAAATACAATAAATGCAAAAAAAAAAATGTGAGCAGTGCAGCTCATTTGCTTAGTTTTAAAGATAGATTGGCTGACATTTAAAGACACACTACCCACCTCAAATTTGGTTCACACCAGTACAGATATTTATTGTTTATTAAATTCAGTATTGAAATCTTTAACATTGCTCAATGTCGGTAATTATGTGCAAAATAGTACTCACGCCATCCTCTTTTCGATAAGCTATCAATTGTCATTGTCTAGATGGCAAAGTAAGCTGTTCTTAGCTAAGATTAAATTATTTCATAAAAACATTTTTTTTTTATTCTTAAGAAATGATCATTTTTTCTTAAATATTTTTCAGCAAATTGCTTTACGTTGATGAAAAAAGAAATTGTAATGTCGAAAACATTAAGTTGAAAAGGCAATTTATAAACACATTTTCATGATCTTCTCTATTCATGAAATCAATTCACATATTTGGGAAAATCGCATGAATGCGATAGGTACCACAATCTTATCAACACTATTCGGCAGCATTTTTAGATGCAATTTTTCACAAAATAGTAAGGCTGCAAACACAAGTGCGCGCTGAGACGAGGTTGAAGACGAAGATGATAGCACAGGGTTGTATTTCGCCACACAACACTGCTTAAAATTTTCTGTGTTAAAGCTCTAAGGATACAACCCTGTACTTTCATATTTGTCTCAGCGCGCACTGTGTTACTAACGGAGTAAAATTCAAAACAAACCACAACCAACAACAATTGCCATGCAAAAATGTTAATCTGCTTTGCACGACCTGTGCCCCTGACCATGGTACAATAAAACAAGGTATCGCTACTTCATCAAATAAGCAACTTGTGCGCTGCTCGTGTGTATGAAAGAGATACACGAAGGAAAAAACGAAAACTGTGTTTTGGGGGCCGAACATACACGACCTATCGCTACGACGTTCGCATTCATAATGAAAATAAATAAGAAACCAAACGCTGGCAGAGAAACGAGCAGTGGCGGTACCTTGTTTTATTGTACCATGCCCCTGACTAAAAAAATTCATTGCATCGGTGTAATGCTGCCACTTGCACTAAAGTATAGCAAGTGACAGTTCGAATTTCATAAATTTTTATGAAACTTGCTTGGCAACGCAGCTGTCGATCAGCTGATTTCTACAAAAAAAAAAAGTAAGTAAATAGATTTTCTTTGAAAGTTAGAATCTTCAATAAATTCTATTTCGCAAAAAGTTTATTTTATTTTATAATTAATTAATGTTTTATTAGTGCTTTCTTGATTCATTTTTCATATAAACATATTTTTAAACAGAGTTGCATAAATTAACTTTTACAGAGATGCAGTTTAAACCATTCTGAATACCTTAAGTGCCAAAATTTTAACTAAAGTTCATTGAATTTAAAATTAAAGCTTTCGATAAATTTTAATGTATAAACGTAAAAATCGTGACTTATACAAGTGGTTTTTCTATTTTTTGTTAGGTAAGTGTGTTTTTGTTTAATTTATATTGGTTGGGACTGTTCCATAGTCACTTCTAAATAATTTATAAATATTAATTATTTTTTTAATCAAATTAATTAAATAAGTAATTATTAATTTACCTTTCAAAAAACGGGCTCAAAATAAAAATGCTTAAGTTTTTTAGAACCGTTTTTCAAAATATTACGATTTCAATAAACAGAACAGAACCTTTATGGTATTCATTTATTTATTATTGTTTATTTTCATTTTTATTTATTTATTTGTTATTGTTTATTTCCATTATTTTTTATTTATATTTTATTGCGTAAACCGACTTAGTCTACATTAAATAATATACTCGTTCAACCTTGTTAAGTTCAAATGTTTTTTTTTTTTTTTTACTTATTTTTCTTATTAAAAATATTGTTATTAAATAGCAATTAGATTAACTTCTGTAGGTTTATGAATAATTTTTTTGTTTTATTAAATACAAATAAACAGAAAACCGCATATTTTTCGGCTTGACTAATCAAGCTATTTTCTGTTGCCTTGGTGACAGACACCCATCATAAGTATGATTAAATTAGTTTGTTTATCAGCAAATTTTTATGAATTAAATCAAAATAAAACTTCTATCTATGAGCAACAAAAATTTAATCTAACTTTGTGTGAAATGTACAAGAATTTTGACACGTTTTTGTCACAATAAAGCAGGGCTGCAAATCGGTTTAAACCGAACCACATCAATTTTGCTCGTTTGCTCCGAACTATGAAACAAAACAGCGCTTTTGAAGGAAAACGATTTTGAATCAAAAAAAGAGAACCATATAAGTGGAGGAAGTTGCTTGGGTTGTAAATGTTAATACAGTCCTTGTAAACTTGATAATATTAGAACCAATATATAGGGGTGGTTAATAAATTTAAATTGGTCCTTATTCCGATTGTCAGTTCATCTCAGCAAATAAAAAAAAAGCAATAATTTAAGTTTTTTCCCTAAGTTCGTGTGAACATTAAAGGAAAATCCATTAATCTGAATATCACGTTCGGATCGGTAAAGAACGCTAAGTACGCTGACTTTAGCACAGCTCGAGATTGCTGAATTTTTTCGCAATCACAAATTTTATACCTACCACTGTTCACTACTGAAATAAGGTGCTCATACCAAGTAGCCAAAATTTTTTTAGTTGATGTGGGGCTAACTTTTTGTCAACGTATGTTTTATTAAACTAGAAAGAACGCTGAAGTCGAGTATGTTCGACTTTAAGATACCCTGTACCCAATCTTTATGTACCTTAAGTAAGGTTCTATGTTACTACCATACCTCATTGAATTGAATTTTCATTCAAAAACTTAAAAAATCGGGTATATCTTCGTATGGGGGCTATACACTAAAATTTGGTTGGTCCCACCGATATTGGTTTATTTCATTAGGACTATGATAGGCATAATTTATACTATATTAAGACTTCCTAGAATAAGAAACAATGTCGTTTTTGTGCAAAAACACAAAATTTTGGGGTAGATTTGTATGGGGGCTATTCCTAGAATTTAGTTGGTCAAACCCATATTAGAATATTTTAATGGGACTTTTGTAGACCAAATTTATACCAAATTAAGACTTCCTAGAATAAGAAACAATGTCGTTTTTGTGCAAAAACCCAAAATTTTAGGGCAGATTTGTATGGGGATACCCATTAAAAAGGGGCTAAAGAAAAACCGTCTGCAAGTGCACACGGCTTATAAGAGCTTACGTTTCAAATATGGTGACCCAATCTCTTATAGTCTCCGAGATAATCTCTCTCATACGCCAGACAGCAGGACAAACTGACAGACGGACAGACAGACAGACATAGCTAGTTCGACTCCCCTTCCAATGCTGATCAAGAATATATATACTTTATAGGGTCTATCTAGCCTCCTTCTATCTGGTAACGTACATACATTCGCACAAACTTAATATAACCTTTAACCCTTTGGGTAAACAACCCGAACCGTGGTTCAACACTGACTAAAATCCAGTTCACGAACCGAACAAGCCGTTCAAAGGCATCGCGAATGAACACGATTGAACCAAATTAAAAACTTGTATAAAGTAACAAATTTTAGCTAAAATATTAAATATAAAATATTTTTCGTTCCCCAAAAAGAGTATAAGAATATGAGAATTTGTAATGCATTTAAAAAAAGGAACAGGTTTTGGGAAAAAAAAAAAAATTAAAAAATATGTATAGTATAAAATCGTTCCGGCTTTCATCGTAATGAAGCCAAATTATTGCGCATAATTTTTTTATATAAATACCGATAAGGTTACGAAAAGAAGGCGGCGGCTGTAAAGGTTATTGGCGGTTATTTTTATAATATCCTAAAAATAACTAAAACGCGAATGCGTCAAACATAAACTCATAAATAAAAATAAATCCAATAAATTCTGTTGATTCATGATGTGAAAGTGAAAACAGTTAAAAATATTAAAGAACTTATCATGGCCAAAGATCACACGATCGATTAACAATAGAAGCAACCAAAAAAATTGCTCGTGGCTATTAAGATGGCATAATGATTATAAAAGTTAAAATTATGGCAGCAATTGAAATTATAATCGGAACATACAATAAAAGAATGTGCATGAGATAAAATTCTTAATATTTTTTGGAATTCCTTTTATTTATAGAAAAAAAAATACGATTAGGTAAAAATATAATAATGCATTTCAATAATAAAGTTATGGAATCTATAATTGACGTAATTGCAGTTTCGTTAGTTTAGCTTTATTTTTAATTTTATTAAAATGCTTAAAAACTTAAACAATACTTAACCAATTAAGAAGATATCGTGACATTATATACCTGCAAAAAAAAAATAAATAAATAAAATTATTAATTTTTATTCTAAGAAAATTAAAAAAAATTTAAAATTCTGATAAATAAAAAAAAATCTAAAATTCAGATAAGTTTGGCTTAAAAGTATTTAGTAAATAGCTACATAAAAATATTTGATTAAACACAAATTAACAACTAATTTAATTAAACAAGTTATTTGTTTAAATTAACTTTCCAACAATATTATATATATTTTTTTTTAGTGTTAAACAACAAGTATTGCACTCAATTTCCGCCCCATAATAAGAATTTCTAATTGCAAAAACAAAATTGAAACGTAAAAAAAAAAAAAAAATAAATAAATAAATAAATAAATAAATGCAACGTGTAAAGCATTAACGGCGCTGATATATGACACCATAAAATAAAATACGAGTATCAACGCTATTTGACTTGAAAAGCAGTGACAAATAGATACGTTTTTTTTTTTTATTTTGTATCTTAAAATTGCACAATGAGAAGAGATAGCAGAGGGCAGATGATATCAACAAAAAATGCGATAAAACGCGTAGAGCAAAATGTGCAAAACAAAAAAGTTCAACAACACAAAAAACCTGTCGAAAATTATCAAATCGAATCCGGCAACTAGAATTAACGTGCGTCGTATATAAATGTAATTTAATTTCATTTAATTATTTTAGCATGCATTTCGAATCGGCCGAGCAGGCCGATTGTGATAAAAACTATAATTATTCTATATGCCATGCTCAGTTCAGTAAAAGTTTACGGAAAAATTGCAGCTAAATCGACATGCGAAAGCTTCCGTAATAATGAATATAAATCAAAACGAAAAAATCACAAAAAAGTATCTAGATACAAATTGGTTTAGTCTATGCACGTGATATTATTGCAATTTATACATAGTACATACATAGTTAAATACTGAAAGTTGACAATTTTTTTTATTTTTTTTTTTTTTTTTATTGTATTTATATTATTTTTAATTGTTTCGATTTTTATTTATAGACAAATTGTTTATATCTAAATCAAGCAAATGATTAAAAACCGCTACATAGAACTGTTTACTGTGTTACACAAAGTGCATAAAATATATTCTATATCATCTAGATGCAGGCAAATCAGTGCATCTGCATTTCTATTGGTTTACTGCAGCACATATTCATAAAATTTATTTATTAAATTGTTTAAAAAGTTATGATTTGCAACTGAAACTCAGATTGCAACACTCATTTTAAAACGTTAAAATAGTAAAGTTAATTTAAAGTTATTAATACGGCTTAAATTTAATTAATTAGATCAGGCCTACAAGTAGTATAAATAAACATAGCACCCATAAATATTTAATACTAGCAGACACCCAGCGTGTGCCACTACGTTGTGCGGGCGTTTCTGCTGCTCTTTCAGCTTTTTTCCGTTTCGTATCTGCTGTGTTTTGTGCAATTTCAGTTTTTTTTTAAAGGCATTTTTCATTTTTTTTTTTTTGATTGCAGTGCATTCAAAATTGGTTAAAAAATACACTAAAAATACCACTTTTTTAGTCGTACTCAAAATATATTGTGGAAAGCTGCAATCAGCTGTTTTTAACTTTTGTTTTTTGTTTATGTTAAAAAAGCAAAACATTTTTGTATGGGAAAAATAGAAAATCGACTCCTTAAATAAACCGAATGGGCCTTATGCATTGTTTTAGTGGAATTTTTATTTACTTACATTGTTTACCTTTAAATATACCCGATTTGGGGCTCATCGGTTGGACGGTCTCAACGCAAAGAGCGGATATAGAAACATTTTTACTACATATTTTATATATAGATAATATTATTATACCCGCCACACATAGTGTGAAGGGTATATTCAGTTTGTCGGAAAGTTTGTAACGCATTGAAGGAGACGTCGTAAACCCCATAAAGTACATATGTATTCTTGATCAGCTCGATAAGACGAATCGATTTAGTCCGTCTGTCTGTCTGTTTACTTCTACGCATTTTTTTCGATGAAGATATATAGATATTTCGCCGAAATTTGGAACTTAAGCTTTTCTCGGCGACGACTACTTTGTATTTTTTTTTTTTTTTTTTTTTCAAGGACGTTGGGTAGCATGCTACCAACAAGTGGTCCAACGACACCAGGACGAGTCCTGTTCCACAGCTATAGACAAAAAGTCAACAGCTGCTTTAGCTTAAGTTTAAACTTACAATAGTAACAATAAATAAGTGTATAGTATGAAACAAGAAATAAATAATTACAACATAAGTAAAAATAATATGTAGAACACAATGAGATCAAAAAATGAGAATTAATACTACGAATTAAGGGTAGAAAGAATGTTCTTTTTATAAAAGTCATTACTACCACACTCTAAAAAACAGGAAAATAAATTATTATGTTCAGCACAGATAACTCTAAAAGGATTGAACAGTGAATAGTTTGATAAACAAATATTTAATCTAAGTGGCACAAAATATCGATTGGGTCTGTAAGGCACATTAAATAATAATTTACTTAAAACAAAGGGGCAATTAATATCCCCAGAAATAATTTTATGTAAGAAAATAACGTTAAGCATAGAGCGACGATTTTTTAAGGTTGGTAGATCGATTAATTTCAAACGACTTAAATACGGCGGAAGTCGACTAGAGGAGTCCCACCTTAGATTCCTAAGAGCGAAAAGTAAAAACTGCTTCTGAACTGACTCAATTTTGTTGCAATGAGTAGCATATTGAGGATTCCAAATAACACACCCGTATTCGAGAATCGGACGCACTAATGAAGTATATAAAAGTTTCGTTATATAAGGGTCTACAAATTCTTTCGACCACCTTTTCACAAAACCGAAAACCGATGATGCCCTATTAACCGCTAGATCAATGTGCGCGGAAAAATTTAGCTTAGAGTCCATTGTAATTCCAAGATCACAGAAAAAGTTTACTTTTTCAAGCGGAACATCATTAATCACATACTGAGTAGCTAATAGTTTTCGTCTAGAGAAAGACATATTTTTACATTTTATTATATTTAAAAATAGTTTGTTAGTATTGCACCATAACGCTAAACGATTCAAATCATCTTGTAGTAATTTAGAACCCGAACTCGAATCAAAATGATTAAAAAGCTTTACATCGTCCGCGTACATTAAAATTTTTGAATTTAAAATAACTGATGGAAGATCATTAATAAACAATAAAAACAGAGATGGCCCCAGGTGACTACCTTGAGGAACACCAGAAGAGACAACTATAGGTTTTGATTTTAAAGATTTAAAAAGAACACATTGTTTACGCGCGGAAAGGTACGAATTAATCCATTGAATTAAACGCGGCGGGAACCCAATTTTGTATAATTTCAGTAAAAGTAGATCATGATTTACACTATCAAAGGCCTTACTAAAGTCGGTATAAATGACATCAGTTTGCAAGCCATCAGAGAAAGCGTCAATAGATCTACAAGTAAATTCGAGAAGATTAGTATTCGCGGATCGACTTTTAACAAAACCGTGTTGAAAAGGAGTAATATATGAAGAAATAAAATGCACTAATTGATCCGTTATTAATTTTTCAAAGAGTTTAGGTATTGCAGACAGTTTAGCAATGCCACGATAATTTGAGATATCCGACTTTGAGCCTTTTTTATGAAGAGGAATGACAAAAGAGTTTTTCCAGAAATCAGGAAAGCACCCATTCGATAGTGATAAATTAAAGATGTACAACAAAGGATTACATAAAGAGTTTGCACACAATTTTAACACAGCACTAGGAATATCGTCCGGACCGGGAGAGAAACATAATTTTAGGAGACACATTTCACGAAGCACAGTAGCAATGTCGATAACAGGTACTGGGAGAAAGTTTAGGTTAGAAATATTATAAGTATAAAAGCCAAGCCCATTTTTTAGGTGTAGCCCCCATACAAACTTACCGAAAATTTCTGAATTTTTGTATGAAAATATGTATTATTTATGCATGTATTCACACCAAATTGGGTAAAAACTCTTCTATTGTCATCCAAAGTCGAAACCAAGGCGCCACGCCCATTCTTAGGTATAGCCCCCATACAAATTTACCTCCCATTTTCCAATTTTTGAATAAAAATTGGTACTATTTATAAATTTATTTACTCCAAATTGGGTAAAAACACATCTTATATTATCCAATTCCAAAAGCAAGATGCCACGCCCATTTTTATGCATAGCCCCCATACAAACTCACCGATTATTTTTGAACTTTTGTATGAAAAATTAATTATTTTCGTCTATATATTTTTATATGTATATAAGCTACTGATGATCACACATAAACTATTCAAAGATTCGTGTGGCGGGTATTTATGCTTCGGTTCCACCGAAGTTAATGTTTTTCCTTTTTTTTTTAAGAAGGGTTGTGTGCTTTTCAAATATTTTTACTTCTCTGGTATGCGTTTGAAATAAAAAAACTGCTGTTAAAATTGTTAAATATAATTAAAATTTTTGTTTATGTTATTTGGGTGAATAAATACCAAAAAAAAAAAAAAAATAAAAACAAACTGCAAAAATAAAACGTCATACGTTGCCATAACTTGTTTGTTTGATATTTTAAAAGTGATATTTCTTTAGAAATTCAAATTCTCAGAGCATACAATTTTATTTGTTTAAGAATTCATTTATAGAGCTGCAAATATTTAAGTGTACACATTTTTTGTATCTTGTCCCCGAAGGATATATTAAATTATTCGAATGCATGTAGCACTTAAAAGTAGGCGTGGCAGACTTCATTAAGTATATTTTTGATCAACATTAATTAATCCAATATTATTTGTCAGTTCGTTCATTCGATTGTCTGCCGTATGAAACCGATTGTTTCGGAGAATTTACGAGGTAGAGCCACAAAACTTGGAATTTTTTTCGTTATCATAGAATGACTAGCTTCGACGTGTTTCATGTTGAAAAAACTAACCCAATACAAAAGTATACCAAAATTTGTGACTATTATAAAAAATTAAAATAAATTTTCAAACTTGTGTATAAAACCCTAAAACTCTAGAAAAAAGAATGATATTCAAATAAAACTTTATGGTTCATATGGACTGGGCACAGTGTATATCGTAGTCAAATTTACTACACTGTAGCGTTCTTTCTTCTTTTACATTTAATTTTAAACAAAAACCAAATAAAAGTAGCTTTTTAGATTACTACAGAGTTTTCTACTTACATTTTATTTGATAACTATAAACCTAGTTCATCAAAATTTCCCAGAAAATAACAACTTATTTAGAATGACATCATTGCGATTATAATTGACAAAAATATAAAGGGTGGTTGATTTGAAGTGTTGCCTATTATGAAGATCAAAAAAAAATTTATTATATAATTTCGATTTGTGTTCGATACACCCATATTTTAGCATGAGCCAATATTGTATTTTTTTTTTTTTTTGAGTCTTGAAACAGTATAAAAAAATTTACCAGATGATATAAATTTTTTGAATTGTCTCTGGGAAATTCAAAAAACATTGTGTTGACGAAATGAAGTGTGAAACACTGTATTTAATCCTTCTTGGTTTAAAATGTTCCCCAGTAATGAGTCTTAATAATGAGACTTAAACTTAGGCTCAATGAGCCATAAGATCGTATGTCTTTTAAATGCGGTTTTTTTCGATATGTGTTGTAATCACTTGAGAGACATTTTCATATAAGCCACCCTGTATTTTCATCCAATCGATAATCTAGCTTGTAAATAAAAATTAAATAAAGCTTGACAAATAGAGGATCAAATGCTCATGTAAACAACAACAAATTGTTTTATATAACAAATTGCATTATTTTTATTATATTATTTTGCACTTTTCGTGACAAATGAACGACGTTTGGACGAACAGGTAGAAAATAAGCCTAAGAGCAATAACAATACTACATGTATAGGTAAAATTATACTGAAAACAATAACAATTAACGTGTTATCGATGATGTTGTTGGCGGTTTATATAAATGCTAAAAGCGTATTGTTTATGAAATTGCGAGAAGGGGAATTTTATTTCTACAGAAAATGATCTAAGCAAAAAAAAAGGTAAAAAAAAATTAAATGAAATAGAATAGAATAAAAAAAAAATAAAAATAATATGTTAAGAGGAGCTAGGAGCTTCGCTTTACAAAAAAGATGCGCCAAAAAAGATCAATCCAATCAAGGAAAGATTTTAAAGTAATGTTTAATTCGGAAAATTATTTGCTGAAATGGTAGATTTTCTGGAAATTCCACTCTTTCAATTACATAAATACAATAATTGTCTGATATTTCCCTATTACTGTCATTTCTAACTGTTTGACGAATGCCTTAAACAGAATTCGGAATAACCTTACACTCAGATACTAAATATGCAAAAAATTACTTTATGGGATTTTTCTTATAAATTTGTAAATTTCGAAATGCAAAAACATTTACAATGTAAACAACAAAAAATACTGTTAACTACGTTATAAACAAATAAAATAAGTAACATTTCTATGCTAATTTAGAAATAAATTAAATGGAAAAAAAAAACTTTAGACAACCACAACTTAGCAAAGATAAGGGTGAAGGTGTTGCTTGCATAGGTCAAGAATGAACATTCAAAGCTCACGTGCAAATGTGCATTTAATTAAAACAGTCTTTGACGTCGAACAGAAATCTAGTTATAGTCCACTGATTTTTACTATTTGAATATCTATTTACAAGCATAAAGTAATGTTTACTTATTATAATTTAAAATAAAAATTAAATCTGCAACAAATAAACGACAATTATTATTTGAAGAAAACGTGTGCTAGTGATAAGACTTGCTCAATAATTTTTTACAACGTCAATTAATCTCAGTTAAATGATTAAAAAAATTTATGACAAAAAAAAAATGTGCCTAAAAGCAATCAACTACAGTACGCCCTCGCTTAAAGCAACTAATAGAAATTGAGCAGGTTGCGAAAACGGAGGTTGTTGCGGTCATATGGTCATAATACTAATTTAGTGTCCTTTCTAAACATTTAAATTTAAATAAAATATTTTCAGAGTAGTGATTTTGTTTTTATTTAATTTATTTCTGTAGAAATGGGCAAATTGTGCTCTCTTTGCTTCAAAAACCAGCTGTACAAAGCCTTTTCCATTTTGGAATATTCAAAAGACCTTATTGCTCACGTCTTCCAAGTCCGGATTCCGCATTGTCTCAGTTCATTATAACCTGTACCCAAAGGGTAAAAGGGTATATTAAGTTTGTGCGAATGTATGTATTAGACAGAAGGAGGCTAGATAGACCCTATAAAGAATATATATTCTTGAACAGCATTGAAAGGGGAGTCGAACTAGCTATGTCTGTTTGTCCGTTTGTCCGTCTGCCCTGCTGTCTGCCGTATGAGAGAGATTATCTCGGAGACTATAAGAGATAGAGCCACCATATTTGAAACTTAAGCTCTCCTAAGCCGTCAAGTGTGCACTTGCAAACGGTTTTTTTCTACCCATTTTAAGAGGGTCCAGAGAAATCGACCCCAAAAATTTTGAGATTTTTGCATAAAAACGTCATTGTTTCTTATTCTAGGAAGTCTTAATTTGGTATAAATTATGTCTATAATACTTCCAATAAAATATCCCATATGGGTGAGACCAACCAAATTTTAGGTATAAATTTTGTGTTTTTGCACAAAAACGACATTGTTTCTCATTTTAGGAAGTCTAAATTTAGTTTAAATTATGCCTAGGATAGTCCCAATGAAGTAGACTAATATGGGAAGCTTCAACAAAATTTTAGATATTGCTCCCATACAAAGATACACCCGATTTTTTAGTTTTTGTTTGAAAATTCAATTCAATGAGGTATGGTAGTAAAATAGAACCGATCTTAAGGTTCATAAAAATTGGGTATAGGGTATCTTGCAGTCAAGCATACTCGACTTCAGCAGTGAATAAGGCATTACATCAAATTTGCTTGTAGACTCTTAATAATAAGGGGGGGGGGATCGAATTCCAACAAACGTTGCATCTGTACTATAAAAAATAATAAGACGGGATATAGAAAGCACGTTTTGTCTTTAGAAAAAAAACTAACAAACAAAACACAGATCTACTTCCGAAAATTATAATTCAAGATTATACAAATCAGTTGCAACAATTACTTGACTTGAGTACACACAAAGTGCATCCGCTGTATGACGTTGACTAATGATCCAATCATTTATCTTATTTCCTCTAAACAAATAATAAACTGTGTAATCAACTTTTACAAAGCCAAATGTGGCAGTTAATGCATTTAAAATTCATTTTATTTTCTTATAAATTTATCTCTAAAATTTGGAATTCCACTTTTTAGCTTGGGGAACCCGACTTTTCATGTTCTGTAAAAAAATTGTAATTAGTAAAATCCGTGCAACATAAAAAAAAAAATAAATCTAAAAGACGCCCACATTTAAATCTCAATAAACACATGACCCTGAATATAAGAAAAAAATAGTTGCGAATTTTCACTTTCTTCGCACAACATAAATGACGCAAAGAAATAAATACTAATTTGCTATTAGGATTTTATTTTATTTTTAAAACAACAATAAGTAAGATTTATAAACGCAAAGTGTCAAAGAAAAGTAAATTCAAGTTCAAAATATGTTTAAAATTTATATTTAGAATAAAAACAGAGAAAAAAATAGAGAAAGCGAGAGAATACACGCGAGCTAGTTAGTTAAGCGAGTGCGTTGGTACGTATTTTTTTGTTTGTTTCATAAAAGATACAAGATACAAAATTGCAGATACCAAAAATATTTTAGCGTGACAAAATTTATGACGTACTTTGGAAAATGCTGCTGGCAGCTAATAGAAAAAAATTCATGAAAATTATAACATAAACAATTTTAAATCAAATTTCTGTTATTAAAGATTAAGATAAGAATAATTAATTACGGCAAAGAGCTGCAGTTATAGAAGGAAATCGTAAACATATTATATAATAAATACCTGCTGTTTGTTTATAGGTACAAACATATGTACATATTTATATAAAAAAAAATATATATATATATACATTACAAACTAACAAATTCGTTACGATGACTCAAATCGACAACATAAATCGAGAAAACCGTACAAAATGAAAATAAACCAAGAAAGAACGCTGAAGTCGAGTATGCTCGACTGCAAGATACCCTGTATCCAATCTTTATGAACCTTAAGATCGGTTCTATTTTACTACCATACCTCATTGAGTTGAATTTTCATACAAAAACTTAAAAAATTGGGTATATCTTTACATGGGGACTATACCAAAAATTTTGTTGAACCTTCCCATATTGGACTATTTCATTGGGACTATTCTAGGCATAATTTATATTAAATTTAGACTTCCTAGAATAAAAACAATGACGTTTTTGTGCAAAAACCCAAAATTTTGGGGTAGATATTGGGATATTTCATTGGGATAGATATAATTTATACTAAATTAGACTTCCTAGAATAAGAAACAATGACGATTTTATGCCAAAACCCAAAATTATGGGGTACATTTGTATGGGGGGGGACCTCTTAACATGGGTCTACAGAAAAACCGTTTGCAAGTGAACACTTGAAGGCTCAGGAGAGTGTAAGTTTCAAATATGGTGGCTCTTTCTCTTATAGTCTCCGAGATAATGTCTCTCATACGGCAGACAGCAGGACATGACGGACAGACAGACATAGCTAGTTCAACTCCCCTTCCAATGCTGATCAAGAATATATATACTTTGTAAGGTCTATCTAGCCTCCTTCTATTTGTTACATACATTCGCACAAACTTAATATACCCTTACAGAGTATAATTATAAGCGGATTGCAAATGTATTCCACTTGAGTAAAGTCGTACTATAACGCAGCAAACTGTTCTCAGAGGGGGTTACACTTCTCTTGAAGTCTAAGTGCATTGACATTTATAGCAGAAATGAATATTAACAAATACGATTTTTTATTGTCTATTTAATTGTTGCAATTCAATTGTTATTATTACTTTTTTATATTACAACATTTAAGCAATTGTTGTTTAAAATAAATTATAACTTAATTTAATCAACTTTTACTTAGAACCATTAACATTCTTGGAATGAATTTAAAACATAAACATTTTACAAACAAGCAAAATGTTGACAAAATGATACTCACAAAATATAAAGTATGTACTCAGATTGTCTTGTTGACTTATAATAAAAATGTTATCAACTACTTTAATAGCTGCAAAGGCACACTTTTTCTATCACTCAATTACTAAAAAAAAAAAACAGACGGACAGACATACAGACAGAGAGGCAGACGTACCTAAAGATTAATAGAAATAAACAATCTTTATAATAAATTCACTTATGTATACTTAAAGATCTAATATTTTTAATCTGTTATTGGAACGTGCCGCTGTAATTAAATGTGCAACTTAGATCGGAACAATTATTTGCATTTTTACAAAAACATATGTATTGGATGCGTGTTCATTTTAGAACATTAATCAATTTGTAAATTGCATATCATAAAAATTATTTATGCAAATTAAAAATCTGTTCATTTCCAGTTATTATATTTAGTTTGTATTTTATCTGTGAATTCCCAAAGTTCCGGAAAACAAATAATTTTCTGGTTTTATTTTTATGGTTAATCTGAAACCAATATGCACAACAGTCAATGACGACGTCGTGAGATGCAATCACTTTCAAAAGGTGAATAAGCATTAACGTTCTTGTTTAAGAATAGAATAACTTATTGTAAATTTAATTATAACAAATGATTTATATATATTGTGGAAAAAAACAATTTAATTCAAAAATAATAAAAAATTCCGGTGAATAGCATCCAAAACGCAAAGTGGGAAATACTTTGAGGTTCTTTGAAATTTCTAAATTAATCAATTTGAACTATAAATAAAACAAGATTATTATCTAAAATATAAATTTAGAAAAATTTAAAAAGTTTAAACTTTTGAAGCATGTAGATTTCTTTTATCTTCTGCGATAATCTAGACTTCACGTTATCATTTTTTGCACTTTTTTGACATACTCCTCCTTACGTGATATTTTATCAATATATTTTTATTTCCATCGTTGTTGAACGTGATATTTGATTGACCCTAACCAACAACTACAAACCCCACACGATGGCGTGATTAACGATCGCACCATAAGTTAAACGAGTTCAAAACGGTATTATTTTTGGGTACGAATTTCATGATAATACTTTATATGAAAAGTTTTAGTGTCTGAACAAATTGAGGTGTTGTCGTTCGCGATCTTAGAATTTGGGAAAAATGACATCCTATGTTACTAATGAAAATTTAATAGAATAGAAAATATTTAAATATAGACAGGACTTTTTTATCTTGATCAGTAGAAGTATGATTTAGGGAACGTCCAAAAAAGACTTGATCAGTTTTTTTACCATAACTACAATCAACACAATTTCATCGTTATTGGACGTGTTATTTCACAGATCAATCGCTCTGAAGCGATGTGTGAGTTATGGACCTTACTTAATTTGTTATAAATTTCGAACTAGGAAAGGAAACGACGAGCACTCTCTGAACTTAGAAGGCAAAGGTCAAAGAGGTCATTTATTCAAAAGTACATAACAAATTCTAATTTTTGATAATTTTTTATTGAAGTTGTCACGCATCCTTTCGCAATAACTTCGAAAGCAAAACAACTTTATTTTTGACCAATTCTCCGATATATGCATACTTCCGATTATCCTAATCATAAAATATTTCGATTTCAGTATTAAAAAGTGTCACGAAATTCGTAAAGTACAATAATGTTGCGAGTTTTAGTGTTTGTCGCTTTTGAAATCAACACGTTTTTAAAAATCGAATCCGCAAAATTGTACGTTTACAATAATCAGAATACAACGTTATAAAGGTCTAATTTGTGCAACAAAATTAATCGCTCAAGAATCTAATTAATTTAATTAAAACAACAATAAAAATGTGTAAAAAAAACAAATTCAATTATGTAAATACCAAAATAAAATTTTTTTGCAATTTTAAAGAAATTATCGTTCGAAAAATTCTTTGTTGGCAATCGTCATAGTTCTATTTTTTATGTAATGAACTGTGGCAAATTGTTCTTTGAAGCGTGGAAATGTTTTATTATTATTTTTTTTTACATGAAAACACAAACAACTAAAATTATTTCACAAGATTTTCATCTTGACTTAAATTTCAATTTTTTTTTTGTTGTATTTTGAATGGCATTCGACGGAAGCTGCTGATAAGATGAAATCATTTGATCGAACAGTTCAAAAAAATATAAAAAAAAATGCAATCAATTCTTTGTTCTGAAATTATTTGATGGCCTTTTTGAATGCAGAACAATAATTTAAAAAAAAACAAGAAAAAAATTGTAAAAAGGAAGAAAAAAAATGCATATTAAAAAGCACATTTTTTTTTTTTTTTTTTTGGCGCACTCACCTTTTTCTTTCTCTCTTTTCAGTGTGTTTCGTTAGTGTTTTTGTTCTTTTCTTTTATTTAGCTTGCTTTACAGCTTCCAAAAACAACAACAATAATTGTCCTTTCTGCTTTTCGAATCGATTTGCGCGCTTTTTTTTTTGTTTTTTTAAAATCACACAGAAACACACACAATGAATAAATAATTATTTACAAAAATTATTCGAAGACATAACACAAAATTACACTTTAAAATAAAACTTGTACGAAAGCAAAAAGAAGAAGTTAAACTTCAACTCCTTTTTTTTTTTGTAATGGACGAAATTTATAAGTTTTTTTTTTGTAGTAGAATTCCGTACTTGGTTGTCGGCCCTCTGTTCTTCTTCTTTGTTTAGCAAGCGATTTTCGACCGCGCGCTATGAATTCGTTAAAACGACTGATATCGGTGATATGACAGACGTCCGTTGTCGATTCTGTTTAGTATATTTTAGTACATATAAAAAAGTAATAAGTAGCTCAGAGCTCAGTGCTCGACAGAATTTCACGTAAACTTTGAGCAGAGCAGAGCAGCAAAGCGATTTGTTGTTTTTGCTTTCGTTGTTGTGATTTCCGATTGTTTTCTGCGCTTTTTTTTCTTCAATGACATTGTTGTTGTGCCATACCGACGACGTCAGCGTCGCGTTACTGCCTCCCTCAGTTGTTGTTGTTGTTATTAGACATTGAGAATTATTCTGAGACGCTGCGTAGCGCCGTTGTTTGTGTGCACTTGCTGCTCTGCTCTGCTCTGGGTTAATTTTTTTTCTTTTGGAAAGTACAAACTTTTATTATTGTTTATCCAAAAGTCTAGCATAAACGTAACGTTTTTAGGTACATAACATACATATGTGCATATATATGTACATGTGTATGTAATTATCTAATCGTTCATGTACAAACTTCAATAGCACACCAACGAAGAGAGATTAGAAATGTAAATGTAGGGGGGTGGTGTGACATGTTAATCTCTCGCACAATGATGCGTGATTACAGTGCGCCTAAAAATGATTTTACGGAAATAAAATTATTATTTGAAAAAGAAAAAAAGAAACAAGGAAAAACGTTAACTTCGGTGAAACCGAAGCATAAATACCCGCCACACGAATCTTTGAATAGTTTATGTGTGATCATCAGTGGCTTATACAGCCATAGTCAAATGTTATTACACAACCAAATTTTTTTTTGCACATTCAACTTCCTTCCTTCTTCCTACTGTTGCTATTGATGTCAGACTATTCTATGTGTTGTTTTTGTAATCCTTGATCTATCCTGAATCGATCGATGTCTTATTGGAAAAGATAACGGTATATCGAACCGTGATTCAAGCAAATGAAGTAATGGGTAGCAGCCGTCAAAAGTTATTACACATATTTTTTTTGCGACAAAAGTAATTACACAAAACTTAAACTTGAATATCTTGGTCTCTATTGAGATAGCAATGAAATCTTGTAGTGTAGGTTGTAGGTCTCGTCGAGTAGAAGAAAACGATATGCTTAGAATTTTCGGGGGACCCTTAAAATGTGGATATAGGGTCAAAAAACAAATGTTCCCTATTTTTTTCACTAAAAGAGCAATATCTCTGTAAATTACAAACCGATTTTAATTTTTTTAGATGTTTTAGAAAGAAAAAAAATTTGCCCTTTTGAGGGCAATGACATTTTTATGACAATTTTGATCGTACCTCTGCGTATTTTCAAGACAAACGCAATTTTTTCCATTTTTTTCAAACCATTGAAGGTTATCGTACTTTGGTGACACTTTTTTGTTTGAAAGCTATCTTTATGACAAAGGTTTTCTTAAAGTACGCAGAACTACGAGTAAAATGACAGGTTAATGATAAAAATCCGACAATAATTGACCAAGTTATTTAACACATAAAAAACCTAATGTCTTGGGCGTTGAATTGGAGGGGTCATTTCATTTATATTTTGGGTCGCTGAATCCTAATTGTAAAGATGTTTCGCGTTATCATTCTAACCGTCACACACTCTAAAAAATGCATGACCTGTACGGCGAAGCAGGGTAGTGAACTCTAATATATTTTGGGCCTTTGAATCCGAATTTCAAATAACTGACCTCTTTTGGAAAATGTTGTTACAAAATAACATATGCAAAATATATTTGTTAAAATATTATAAAAAAAAATTTAGGAACCAAATGTGTGCGCTTGAATCATTTTACAAGCTCATTAGATTTTCTTTAACCATACTAATCGGTGATTTCTTGGGTCGTCAATATGGATCTTTCAATTTACATTTTGAATTTGACCAAGGAAAATCTTTAACTTTGGTGGAACCGAATCTTAAATACCCGTCACACGAATCTTTAAAGAGTTTATTTGTGATCATCAGTGGCTTAGTTAGAACTTCGAGATTGAATGGGTGGGGGTCAATGGCCTGGTACAACTCCAGTTTAGACACAATATTAGTATTAAATTTTAAGCAACAAATACAGATAATACAACATTATTCCTAAAAATATCAGACAATAAGATGTAACATAAGTTTCAGTATGGCTATACGTTATAACAGCCCGATCTTTATCATATCGGTGGTGTGTACATAGGATGATAACAATTTGGAGTGAACATTTGTAGAGAATAAATCTATAAAAAAATTTGTATGTGCGCATATTTTAGTTCGGGAATACCCACTATTTTGATATTTGCCTTAACAATCTGCGATTTAATTTTATTTATACCCGTCACACATAGTGTGAATGGGTATATTCAGTTTGTCTGAAAGTTTGTAACGCATGAAAGGAGGCACTTTAGACCCCATAAAGTATATATATTCTTGATAAGTTGAACGAGACGAGTCGATCTAGCCTTGTCCGTCTGTCTGTAGTTACACGTTTCATTTGCTAAGTTTTAAAGATATTGAGAGGAAATTCAAAACTTAAGCTTTTCTCAGTCCTTAGCAGTTAAAGTGTTAAAACCAAGGTGCCACGCCCATTTTTAGGCATAGCCAAATACAAATACAAATTTTTAATTTTTTTTTAATAAAAAAGTTGTTTTTATGAAGCGATTTGTGTCAAATACGGTAAAAGCGCTTCTAATAGCAGCCCATGTTTATAGAAGGGCCAATTGTTGAGGTAGGTCCACTATAGCATATAGACCTCATACAAATTTACCGCAAATTTTTGACTTTTTATATGAAATATTCGTTATTATTAATTATTGCAGCAGTCAAAGGGAACCCTTGATTAAAGTAGGATCATCATATGAAGCATATATATAATACATAACCATATTACAAACCGCACGCACATGTTCATTGAAGAAAATAGTGTCATCATCGTGTGACGGGTTTCACTGAAGTTAAAGTTTTTTCTTGTTATACCCGTTACACATAGTGTAAACGGGTATATTCAGTTTGTCGAAAAGTTTGTAACGCATCAAATTAGGCATCGGAGACCCCATAAAATATATATATTTTTGATCAGCTCGATGAGGCGAATCGATCTAGCCAAGTCCGTCTGTCTGTTTATTTCAACGGTTATTAATGGTTATTATTTAGGAATGTATTCACTCCAAATAGCCTAAAAACACATCAAATATCATCCATTATCAAACGATATATTTGTTTCTTTTTATTCTTGGTTTTAAAATACATTTGAACCTTGATTATCCGTGTTCCGCGGAGCCAGCTCATCATTATCCCGATGATGATATTCATAACAAAACATTGACTCATCTGTATTTCTTTTGAAGAACATACTATCTTTAAAGCTAAATGATCCAAATACTTTTGTAGTAGGAAATAAATAATATATGAAATAAATTAATTTATGCATATGTTTCTGTGCACGTGTATGTATGTTTATGAGTGTAGATACAACAGCTCATTTTTGATTCTTTATATTTGGCCTATACCAAATTCAAAAATTCGATTACCGGTGATGTATTTAGCTCCAAAAAACACGAAAATCAGGGATCAACTGTAGAATGAAAAACAAATAATTCAGCCCGAATCTTTCATATTGACAATAAGAGTCTGTACCAAAGCAATTCAAATAAAATTAACGGAAAAATTATCAACATTATTAAAGAGAAGCAATACAAAACACAATACAAAATCCAAACAAAAAACAAGGAATAACTTTAACTTCAGTAGAACCGAAGCTCAAATAACCGCCACATAAAACTTTAATAAGATCATGTATGATCATATATCCGGGAAAACTCAAGTTGGGGCCCAAATAAAAAGCATATATGTAAATTTTTTAGGCTTAAATGAAGATATAACAATAATTTTCTTGAAAAAAAATAAAAAATGGTAGGTAAGTTCACATGGGGTCTGTTTGTTATTGTGACCCGATCCTTGTCATATCGGTAGAATATTCATAGGATAACAGTAGAAGTGATTTTACCCAGATTGGTGTAAATATATTCATAAATAAGAACTATTTCATACAAAAATTCGAAAATGGGAGGAACATATATTTGTATAGGGACTATACCTAGAAATAGTCGTGGATATTGGATGAATAAAAAGTAATTTTAACCAATTTGAAGAAAATAGATTCATAAATAATAACTACTTTCATACAAAAAAGTTCTAAGTTTGTACGGGGGCAGGAAATGGACGTGGCACCTTGATTTTGACATTAGATGACCTTAGAAGTGCTTTCACCCAATTTGGAGTGAGTACATTCATAAATAAATAACAAACAAGAAAGAACGCTGAAGTCGAGTATACTCGACTGCAAGATACCCAACCTTTATGTACCTTAAGTTAAGTCCTATCTTTGTATATAGCTTATTGTATTGAATTTTCAAACAAAAACTTGAAAAATTGGGTAAATTTGTATGGGGTCTATACCTAAAATTTTGTTGGTCCTTCCCCTATTGAGATATTTTTATTGGGACTATCATAGACATAATTTATATCATAATTTATATAATTTATACGTTTTTATGCAAAAATCTAAACTTTTGGGGTATATTTGTATGGGGGCTATACCTAAAACTTTATTGGTCCTACCCATATTGGGATATTTTACTTGGACTATCATAGAAATAATTTATACCAAGTTTAAACTTCGTAGAATAAAAAACAATGACGTTTTTATGCAAAAACCTAAAATTTTTGGGTACATTTGTATGGGGGGTACCCCTTAAAATGGGTCTAGAGAAAAACCGTTTGCAAGTGAACACTTGACAAGTTTCAAATATGGTGGCCCTATCTCTTATAGTCTCCGAGATAATCTCTCTCATACGGCAGACAGCAGGACGGACAGACAGACGGACAGACAGACAGACGGACGGACGGACAGACATAGCTAGTTCGACTCCCCTTCCAATGCTGATCAAGAATATATATACTTTATAGGGTCTATCTGGCCTCCTTCTGTCTAATACATACATTCGCACAAACTTAATATACCCTGTTACCCTTTGGGTACAGGGTATAAAAATTAAAAAAAAAAGCTGTAAGTTTGTATGGAGGCTATTTCTTCTTCACCAAAAAAAAATCGATTCGTCTCGTCGAACTGATCAACAATATACATATTTTATGGGGTCTCTGATGCCTCCTTTAATGCGTTACAAACTGATAATACCGTTCACACTATATGTGGCGGGTATAATAAAGTAAATTTTACCTGATTCCAATCTTGACTATAACTTACACATGTTAAATCTGCAAATTATAAATGTTTTAAAGCTTAAATGAAAATCTAAAAAGGCCTAATCATTGGAAATATAGTAAATCCAATGTTACATACTCGACACTTACTGGACAAAAATATAGAGCCAAAAAATATAAGCAAACATAATTTTATAAGACCGCTTATAAACCCTTCGTTCAGTATCAATACTTTTTGACTCACTTTATTTGTATATGTATGTAAGTCTGTTTAAGTTTGCTTTCTCTCATTTTCTGCACAGACCGTTCCAAATATAACTCTCTTTTTAAAATTTTTTTCTCTGCTTACACAAACAGACGCTTAACTTGTACTTGGATGCTGTTCTGCTTATTTTTATGTCCTTGAAAAAGGACAAACTTTAACAACAGCGTTTTCTACGTATTTCGTTAGTTCTTTCGTTCTTTACATAAGCGTGTGATTGGCTGTATATGTCCTTTGTGTTTTGTTCTTTGCAACGTCAACAATTTCAAAATGCCGACAATGATGACGTCACTGTTGAATATATAAGTGAGATGAGAATGTGATGCAAATGCGGTTAACTACTTTTGAAATGAACAAATTAAATGCTATTGTGAGCTGTTTATTCCAATAATAAAATGATGAATGGAATGAATGAGAAATGCAATCTTTGTAGAATTTTACGTTGCATATAAGATTAATATTCATAATCATCTTTATAAAATTTTACGTAATTAAAATGGAATTTTTTAATTTTGTACATAAACTTTTACGTTTCAACAAGTACCTTGAGTGAACACAAAACAAGTTCTGACATCTGTCAGAATTTGGCTTCTCATTACGTTTAGGAAAGGCCCGATTTGAACTGTCATTACCACATATTGCGATTCATATGAGAAGCTTAATTAAAATCTTAAAAGCTCAACACATCTGGCATTTTTGATCTCCATGGAAAATAGGCTGATAAGCACGTAGCCTACAAGTTTCGAAAGATAACACTGCCTACGAAATCGACTTTTTTATTTGATATGAGTCTGGTTAACGATGTAGTTTTGTGCGCAGAACATGATTTGCATATTCAAAAATGACCATTATGTCGGGTTTTAAAAAACCCAAAAATCTAGTTTCTGGGTGTTTTTAACCCTCCATTTTTCGAAAGCCTGATGTGGTAGAGACTTCAACTTACTCTTAAATTAAAGCTCGCATCTTATACTATAATAACCATATGGAATTTGTGGTCTGAGTTTTTTTTAATTAATTCGTCAATTTAAATCAGTGGTGGACAGTTTGGGAAAATTGTCAATGGAAGATTGCTTACAATTAATACTGGTGACGCAGCCAGTTCTGTTTTGCATAAAAGTAAATTTGTAAACTCATAAAAGTCCTTCTTTTTTTTTTTTTGGAAAATTATAACCTAAAAATTTTAAAAATACATAAATCGAAATTTGTGAGATATTTAAATAGAAAAGCGATTAAAGACACACCTTATGACAAACACAAAAAACCTCTTGCAAGACATGTCATCCAAGAAGCATTGTATACCATACTATCTAAAAAGCCTTGATAAGTTTTTTTATTATGAATAATATGTGAATCTTAAATAACTTTTCATGGAGACTACTTTTTTTCACACAAACTTTTTAGTTCCTCTCTTTTTTGTTTGCATCATGATTCGAATATACATTTCAAATATCGACCACGAACATCGGCTTCACCAGTATATTCGTTTGAGCGGCTGGGTCTCGGTCTTCTGAGTTGCCATTTGGTCCCACAATTATAATGGAGGATCCATTTTCTAAATGCAATTTAATGATTTGTGCGCGTTGTATCGGTGTTAGTTGAATCAAGGCCCAAAATGACGTCAATATCTCAAAAAATGACGTAGTTATTTAAGATTCACATGTTATCGCAACAAAAAGGCGCACCCTGTACAAGTGCAACGCTTTTTTGGTTAATATTACGTAACCAAAGGCGAAATACTACATCGTCTATAATTTTCCAATGGAAAAAAGCAAAAAAAATCAGTCTACACTAAAAAAGAGCTGGTTTCTCAAAAACATTTTTCCGTATATTCCCTTATGAACCTTTTTCGAAGTATCCATCATCATTCCGCCACACATATTATGAAGGTTACATTCAGTTTGTCTGAAAGTTTGTATCTCATTGAAGGAGATGTCATAGACCCCATAAAAAATATATATTCTTAATCAGCTCGACGAGACGGATCGATCTAGCCTTGTCCGTCGGTTTGTTTCTTCGCATTTCATTCGGCCAGTTTAAAAGATTTTAAGCTTAAATTTAAGCTCACTAATGACCAAATCACGTATGACAAGGAAAAACGTTAACTTCAATAGAACCGATGCTCAAATACCCGCTACACAAAACTTTAATTTGTTCATGTATGATCATCAGTGACGTAGACTATATTCCGCAAAGGGGTTGGGTGGAGAAAATTCAAGTTGACATTAGACAAAATAAGCACACCCATAACAAACTAAATTTACTACTTATATTTATGATGACAAATAAATACTTTTCTGAAAGGTTATTTTATTACCTTTAGGGCAATGCATTCTTCACAAAAATTATAGTTGTAGTGTTTTTACACAATTCTTTTAAAGAATACATTGCCCTATCTTTATTACTTTTTAAGCTGCAATCGTTATTACAAATTGTATGATTTTAAAGGGTTATAGTTATTTAAAAACTGAACAGTATTTTATAAGAATATGTATGCATATTTTGGTATAATATTAAAGGTTATAAAATAACGTTTTAGAAAAGTATATACCTTTTAGAGATGTCATCATAAATATAAGTAGTAAATTTAGTTTGTTATGGGTGTACTTATAATTTTGTCAAACCATTTTTTGTTAAGTTTCACCTTTTGACTGAAATGATTTGTTATTTTTATCGATGTTTTCGTTGCTTTAAGGTGTTATCTAGTGAAGACAATTAAAATAATAAACAATTTTTATACCACATATTCAATAAAACGTAAAACATATCAATATAAAACGATACATTAGCCCCATACAAACTCACCTCACCACGCCCAATTTTTTATATGGTCCCCATACAAACCTAGCGCCCATTTTTCATATTTTGTATGAAAATGGTTCTCATTTATGGATATATTCACTCCAATCTGGGTAAAATCACTTCTACTGTTATCCTATGAATATGCTACCGATAAGACAAGGATCGGGCCACTATTACATATAGACCCCATAGAAACTCTCCTTCCTTTCGTGTGGCGGGTATTTGAGCGTCGGTGCTACCTAAGTTAACGTTTTTGCTTGTTTATATCTAAACTTTGGTTGTATCAGACCACTGTCCGCACCCGTCCTATCTCAAGGTTTTATCTAAGCGACTGATGATCACTCAACTATTCAATGCTTCGTGTGATGGGCATTTAAGCTTCGCTTTCACCGAAGTTAATGTTTTTCCTTGTTACACATAATGTGAAACTGGCATATTCAGTTTGTCGAACAGTTTATAACGCATTAAAGGAGCTAACACACCCTATATAAAGCTCATTCTTGATTAGCTTGACGAAATGTCAACATACTTTGTATGTTCAAATTAATGTGCTACGCCCTTTTTTAGGTATTGTTATTTCTTAAGAGAGTAATTGTACTGTTACCTAGAGAGGTATATTGTAAACCCTTATTGGCGAAATTACTGATTCTTGCCCTATCTTTGAATGAATCAATTATTTTAATAGGTTCGGTTAACCTATCCTACTCTAAGGTGAGTGAGTATCCTCCTAACAATGACATTTTGTTTCTGGATGTAGCTTTACATTCTGATAGAATACGGATAGGTGTTTCCTCCATACTAGCACAGAATCTACACTCAGGAAAGCTTGCTACACCCATTAGGTGTTTCCTCGGTCTACTGGGTTCTGCCCAGCTTAACCAATGCTTTGGTAATCTTAGAGTTGAATCACTCTATTAATAATTTGGCCTGTCGCATGCCCTGCCTTAAAATCCAGTGTTCATCCCTGGCTCGTGTGTGGCTCCCAATGGGACAATACTGTTCTGGGCCTATAGTAGCGCCTTAAGAGCTGTCTGGCTGTCTGACAGCCTTGCTATATGGCAGTTATTGTAGTTCCTGCCAATATTGAACTACGTGCAAAGAATTATCGCGCAGATATCTGCCTGGAAGATGCTAGTGTATCTACCCAGGGATTCCCATATTTTAATTCTTGGGCCAGAAACACCCAAACCGTCGACTTCGTCGATAAGTGTTCCGTCTGTATAGTGATCCATATATAGTCTTCTTGCTTGACCATCTAATGGTAAAGTCTCTGTCAATATTATACTTTTTGGTTATAATATCCATAGGCATTGACAGAAGTTGAGACCTTCCCGTTCATGTTGACAGGTGTTTCTAGCAAATGGTAGATGCAGTTTTGTCTCCGTCTATCAATTTAGTCGTTGGAGAGAATAGCTTATGTTCTGAATTTCAACTAAATATCTCTGAAACTGACCGAATGAACTGCGAAGAAACAAACAGACGGACGGATAGATAGATGTACAGACGGACATAGTTAGATCGGTTCGTCTCGTCTTAAAGTAAGCCTTAAAAAGAAGTAAACATTTTATTTGAATCATCATCATATAGCAGGCCATTATAGTTACTTCAATTTTATTATCAAAGGAAAATTTAAATTTCTTGTTGCAACATGACTTCTCATTTCGATAACGATGATTCAGACGAATTTTTCAAATGCAGCATTTGCTTCAGTACCGCGCGTAACGCAGAGGTCACTTTTTGCGGTCAAACATTTTGTGGCTGTTGCATTTTTGCATGGATGAATCCAGAGGAACACCGTCTTCGCCATGTGTGTCCAGTATGTCATTCAAAAATCGGGCTAAACATGATTATTTCAGTGCACGGAGAAGTCTACGCTAATTGTTCACCGCTGTCTGCTAATCAAGAAAATCGTTTACAACTTAGACAATGAGAGTTTCCATACGAAAAAGATCAAAGTTGCAAGTCAAGTTTTTGATTTTGTTCAAAGTTGGTCAATTTGTAGTATTTGGGGGTAGTAATAGCTCAGTCAAGTATTTTTTAAAAATCTTCAAAATTCTAGGAATTACGTCACTTTTAATTTTTGAACCTTTATTTTTTCAAACTCTTGTAATTTAAAGAGTTCTTAACCGATTTCAATGAAATTTTTAAGGCGTGTGAGAAAATTGTATGGTTTGAAATAAATTTGAAGTGGATTTAAAAGTTTAAAAATTCATGTAGAAAAACACAAAAAACATTTTTAAACCTTTTTTTTCTATGTGTGCTAATTCATATTTTTATTTTCGTCACAATATAATGAAAGCTTATTATTTTACCTTTATTTTAATAAAAAAACGTCTTCTATCCTATGTGCATAACGGTTTCTCCGTTTCATTTACGAAACCGCTCGTAACGTTCATAAATGAAACTGAGAAACGTAGGATAAAAGACGTGCCGCGTAACACTCTTTTGACGATATCTCGAGAACTAAAAGACCCTCCATCGATTTTTTTTTATTAAAATATAGGTAAAATAATAAGCTTTCATTATATTGTGACGAAAATAAAAAATATGAATTAGCACACATAGAAAAAAAGGTTTAAAAATGTTTTTTGTGTTTTTCTACATGAATTTTTAAACTTTTTAAATCCACTTCAAATTTATTGCCTTTCCGTCTGCGCATTGACGATGAAAATTGAATTTATCAAAAATTTTTGATTTTCATCGTCAATGCGCAGACGGAAGTCATCGTCCTACAGCAATCGGTTTGTGTACACAAATTCTGGATATGTGAACCCAGCTTTTGAGCCCTATTAGCGTCCCAAATTCGAAAAAAAGTATTTAACGACCCGCCCTTTTCGGCACTAGGGCGGGGCGCTTATAGGGCGGGACGCTAATAGGGCTTAAAAGCTGTGTTCACATATCGAGAATGTGGGTTCACAAACCGATTGCTGTACGACGATCCCTTCCGTCTGCGCATTCACGATGAAAATTGAAAATTTACATACAATTTTCGATTTTCATCGTCAATGCGCAGACGGAAAGGGGATCGTCGTACAGCAATCGGTTTATGAACCCACATTCTGGATATGTGAACCCAGCTTCTGAGCCCTATTAGCGTCCCAAATTCGAAAAAAAATTTTAACGACCCGCCCTAGTGTTCACTTTGTAATAATTTGCATAATACATGAAATTTTTTTGATTTAAAATAAAAATATGATTCATAAAATGAACCAAACAAATGAATAACACAATCATAACATTACAATTTACTGGAGACTTTTAAGAGTTTTTTAAACTGCTAAAAGAAAGCACTAGAAATAATAATTGCACATTATTCGTAATTTCAGAATAAAATTTATTTGTTAAATTATGTTTTTTTATGTTTTCTACATTATTAATAATTGTTTCACTAATTGAATTTGTAGTTGACTTATTTGCAGTAAAACTGGTCTCGTTATAATAAGTTTAAAATAATTTGCAATTTATGCTTTTTTTTTTTTTTTTTTTTTGGTTTCAGTAAATTTTTGAATTGTATTTAAAATTTTTGATAATTATTTCTCAAGTCCTCTCTTCTCTGATGATTCAATAAAACCACAAAAACTCCATTTAGTTTTGCCAAAAAGAAGGTACTTCAACTTGATTTGTTGACTTCGTTGTTGTGGTTGTTGTCTCACTTAAACCAATTTCAGCCTTAAAAAGGTTTGTATATTTTTTTAGTATGTCTTCCAGGTGTGAGGTCTCCAGATTCAATGATTTAATCAGTTCACGAAGATAAGCGACAATATTCACTGTGCTTACGCCATGTGGATGCAACACAAGAAATGCAGCGGTTAGGGCAATGATTTTTGCTTCAGACAATGCAAGTGACTTGAATTCAAGCTGTGCAAAGAAAAGAAAAAGTTAAGAAATAATTTCAAATATCAAAAAAATTTCCATTTTACCTCATCTTTTTCAATTTGGACTGATTTCGGTGTTTCCTTTATATGCGTTTCTTTTATCCTACTAACTTCACAATTATTTGCTTTCTCCTTCTCCAGGGAATTATCTTCATCGCTTGTTTGTATCGTTTCTGCATTAGCATTTAAGTTCTTTAATTTTTCGTCCGAGTCTTTCTTTGCTTGCACTTTTCGTCATCCTCAATTTCATGGATTTCAACGACGCCACTTTGGTGCTCGATAATACGCACATCGTCATCATCCTTGTATACATCAATATCAATAATTTCGTGTGTTCTTTGCAATGGATAGCTTAATGATGCTCGAGATTTTGGAGGAGGCTCATCATCGTCATCAATGCATATCTCACTAATTTCTTCTGTTTTTCCTCCATTCGATCTGATGCCTGCCAACTTTAGACTACGGTGAAGCTGCTCAATTGTCTTGGCATCTTTTTGCTCTCGAAACTTCGTCTGCAGCAGTTGTGTCTGCATATTTCTTATGGTCTCCTGCAGTACTTTGATTTGCTTCTCACGCTGCACGCTGTCATGTCTGAGATCAGTGCGCTCCATTGACATCTCATTGCGAATGGCTTCCAGTTGGCACCGCAATGCATCGTTTTCGTCCTGTAAACAAGTAGAAAATATTTAAAATAAAATTTTTTTATTTCTAAACTCTTTATTTCACCTTTAGACTGTCGCTGTCGTAGCGCGTGCGTTTGGATGCATGTCGACTATGATAACTACGTTCGTCATCCGATATTTCCATTTCATCGTCATCGATTTGGACTGTTCGCAATTCCTGTTTTATTTTGGCGTACATAACATAAATTTCAATTTAATTTAAACAATAAAATTTATTAAGCGGTGCAGCTTATATCTTGCTTAATTAAAATTAATATCCTAATAATATAATTAATTTAATATCTTTCCGGTTTTCATCTTTCGTTAAATTAAACCGCGTACTTACCTTTGTCATTCGCTTTTACAGAAAATATTTTTAGTTATTTTTGCGTTTTTTTTATTCATTTTTTTTAAATTGTTTTTTGAAAATAAATTTAAATTTTTTTGTTACTTAAAATTAATTACCAATTTAAATTAAATGCCAATTAATTACGTTCGTTTATTTTTTATTTTTTTTTATTATTTTTTTTTAGAAATTAAGAAGAAAGCTTAAAGTAAATATGTTATACATGAAAAGATTAAGATAAACGCATCCTTTAGCAAACCGTATCACTACTACTATTCGCAAAAAATTATATGAACGATTTTTTTTTTGTTATAATTTATTTCGATTAAATTTTAGTTTAGTAAAGCAGTAAAATAAGATGTTGTGCATTAATGTGAGTGAAAAATGTTGTTAAAATAGCTAGAAGACATACAATCAAAAGTGTAAAATAAAAAATTAATACAAATAATAAACAAAATTAGAAGAAGCCGAATTAGTATATTAAAAGTGTATATGTAAAAAACAGATCATTATATCTGAATACAAGTAGCTGAAGTCAAAACAAAGAACTGTGTATGCCATGCAGTGCAAAAATGTAACAGGTTTCTAGGAAACAAAGCGCATATAATTTGTTTTTAGAATACCGAGAAAAAAAACAAACATTTTTCCATACTTTTATATTTGGTCCCCAACAAGGTTGCTGAAAGTGAGTCATTATTTTAATTCTTGTATCGAACAATAAGATATAAGCTACAATGTTAATGAAAAATATCTCTTAATATTGATTTCACAATTAAACAGTGATTTTGTCAAAAGAAAATTTCAACCTGATTCTTAACGAATTTTTTCTCGGTAGATTACGAAATTTGTTTTTTTCTATCACGTCTCAATTTCGAGTAATTTGAGGTAAGTAGTTTTTAGTGGCTTGAACAGTTTTTTTTGGGGAGTGCACCGCTGCTTTAGATGAAGGTATCGTTGCTAAAAGATGCGGATGTTTTTCAACATCTGTCCACCACGACTGTCCTATGCTGATGCAATGCCAGACCGACTATTGTAGTTTAAAGATTAAGATTAAAACTCTTTCTCTTCTCGGCCATAGCTTTATCAAAGTTATTCATTAACCCAAGTTATATAAGTTTACTAACGGTAAATGAAGAATATTCTTCTCTTCATTTACGTTGTTTCGACTGTCCCACTCGCACAGAAAACAAGAATATTTGGAAATCCAAGCTGAACTTCGAGCAACAAGGCAATAACTTTGAAGTAAATTCAAAGTCTCCAAGAATATTTCTTTTACTTAATTCTTTCCAACAGTAGTTTCATACGAGGTGTGTTCAAACATTATCGCGAATTTTGAATTTTCGCGGGTTACGTATATTCGCATTTCGATTTTTGTGTGGCGTTATGTTGGTACTCATGTCTCTCACTTATGCCGACAAGCTCGGCCATTTTGAATGTTCACTTAATTGTTGACAGCTGCTTTGCTTGCACGTGTTTTGGATCGTCTTCGATTTTTACCTATTCAAAAAAATGGATCAAAGAACCTGTATCAAATTGTTTTTTTTGAATGGAATAAATGGAATAAAAATGTTGAAGAAGGCTTATGGGGACCGAGCTCTACCAAAATCAACAACATTTGATTGGTATAAATTGTTGAAAGAAGGTTGCGAACGTGTTGAAGACGAAGACCTCCCTGATCAACCATCGACCTCAACGTACGATGCTCACATCCAAAAAGTAAAAGAATTAGTGCTTGCACACCGTCGATTAACTATGAGAGACATTGCTGATGAAATTGGCGTATCGAAAAGATCAATTAATACAATTTTTAAGAATGTTTTGGGCCTCAAACGTGTCAAGTCTCGGTTGGTACCAAAAATAATGATTTTTTTTAAAAACTTTACTGATTTTTCGTGACTTTTTTTGCCAAAAATCCAACCAATATCGTTCCGCAACCACCGTATTCGCTTGATTTGGCACCGTGTGACTTCTGGCTATTCCCAAAACTCAAGAGACCACTCCGGGGAACGCGTTTCGAGTCGATTGAGGAGATACAAGCTAAAACGAAGAAGGCGCTGATGGCTTACCGGAAAGGGACTATTTGGCATGTTTCGAGGATTGGAAAAACGTTGGCATAGGTGTATTTTATAGGGAGGGGATTACTTTAAAAGGGGACAAAATAGATATTCATGAATAAATAAATAATTAAACAAAAAAAACCCAAAATATGCGATACTTTTTGAACACACATCGTATTTTCATATGTCTCTTTCATATGTTTCATAAAAAACTGGCACAGTGAAGAACCGATTAAAATTATGCAATTAAACTACCGTTAAACTCAATTTTTTGGAGTCAATATACAAACGCCAATTTGTTGCATTATACTGATCATTTAGTTCATTCATGAGACAGTTAAAATCGTTGCAAAGAGACAATTTTTTTTGTAAAGAAAATGCAGAAAAAACAAGAAAAAACGTTAACTTCGGTAGAACCGAAGCTTTAATACCCGTCACACGAATCTTTACAGAGTTTATGAGTAATCATCAGTGGTCACCAAAGTTGACACACAATATTAATTTCAAATTTTGAGCTAAAAATACAGATATGTATAACAACATATTTCTCGAAAATATCTGGAAATGGGCGGTAAGTTTATATGGAAGAAACACCTAAAAATGGGCGTGGCACCATGATATTGGAAGAGTTTTTACCCAATATGGAGTAAATACATGAATAAATAATAACCATTTTCATACAAAAAATCGAAAATGGTCCGAAAGTTTGTATGGGGGGCTATACAAAAAATGGGCGTGGCACATCTGATTTGACATTGGATGACATTAGAATGTTTTTAGCCAAATTGGAGTGAATATATGCATAAATAATAACTATTTTCATACAAAAAATCGGAAAAAATGGAAAGTTTATATGGGGCTATGCCTAAAAGAGGGCGTGGTATTTTGGTTTTGACACTGGATGACAAAAGAAATGTTTTTTACACAATTGGGAGCGAATACATTCATAAATAATTAAAATTTTTTATACAAAAAATCGGAAAAAAACGGTAAGTTTGTATGGGGGCTATACCTAAAAATGGGCGTGGCACTCTAATTCTCGAACTCATAATAGTCGTTGCCGAGAAAAGCTTAAGTTCCAAATTTCGGCGTGATATCTAAATATCTTTATCAAAAAAATTGCGAAGAAATAAACAGACAGACAGACAGACGGACGGACAGACGGACATGGCTGAATCGATTCGTCTCATCGAGCTGATCAAGAATATATATACTTTATGGGGTCTAAGACGTCTCCTTCAATGCGTTACAAACTTTCCGACAAACTGAATATACCCTTCACACTATGTGTGGCGGGTATAAAAACAACAAAATCGAAGCAGATAAAATTATCTTCCGTATTGATTGTACTAGTTGTGAATTTGAATAACAATTTAATTTATACAGCAAAAAATGATCTGGAAAATCGATTTTTCTTGAATCCATGTTAATATTACATAGGAAATTATAGTAATCTACGGACATTTTTTTAAGAATCAGTTGGACATTTTCTTAACAATCAAGTAGTTGAATTTTGTCGAACTGCGTTTTACAATTAAGTAACTACTTTGATTACACAGGTCGTCAAAAAATGAAGTTTTGGTTTTTTATGTAATGTGAAAATGTGTTAAAAAATTGAAAGATCGCTATTTTGATTATATATAGCAGTTGAACCTGAGGTGATAGAAATCCATAATTAGGCTAAAATTGAAACTTGAACTTTTCGTTACAAGAGCAGAATCGAGAAAACCCTGAATCAATAGTGAACTTTCATGTTTATATTGACGATGAAAAATTGTTCACCGTTCTCTCATTGACGAATTTTTCGATTTTTATTAATTTTACTAAAGAGAACGTTCAATATTATATGTATAATTGGTAGCCCACTTATTAAAATTTATTTAAGGAGTAACGCTGAAATCAGCTCTGGAATTTTATACAAAAATTCAAAAAAAAGGGTAAATTTGTATAGGGCTATACTAGGGTGGTCCCAAAATATATGGAAAAAATTTTTAATCAAAATTTATGCTCCTACCCACTATTAAGATAAATAGGAAGACCTCAATTTGTTTTTAATTATATAATATTTAATGGTGCCGCTAAGTCCCTGAAGTTTCCCATGTATTATACATGAGAAAATAACACTTTTTAGTGTAGAAACCTGGAAAATGAATATATTATTATTAACCGAATAACGATGTTTCTCTTTATAAACGGTCATAGAATAATATCCAATCATTTATTATTTAATTTTAAAATATTTTTTTTTTTCACTTTTACTATTATAAAAGTAATACCAAGTATTGTTTTCTTTTCTATATCTTCTTATTTTTATGTTCTTGGATTCTTTTTTTGAAATAGTGTAAAAAATGGTTAATATTTACAAATTAAATAATAAATGATTGGATGATCTTCTATGGCCATTTATGAAGAGAAACATTGTTATCCGGATAAAAAATATGAATTTTTCCAGGTTTCTACATTAAATATGCAAAAAGTGATTTTTCCCATGTAAAATATATGGCAACCTTTAGGGTCTTGGCAGCACCATTAAATACTATCTGATTAAAAAACAAGGAAAAACGTTAACTTCGGTGGAACCGAAGCTTAAATACCCGTCACACGAATCTTTGAATAGTTTATGTGTGATCATAAGTGACTTATATACATTTATAAATATATATTTGGAAATAATTACTTTTTCATATAGATGTTCAAAAATAATCAATAAGTTTGTATGGGTGCTATAGCTAAAAATGGGTGTGGCACCTTGGTTTTGATATTGGATGTCATTAGAAGTGTTTTTACCCAAATTTGAGTGAATAGTTTCATAAATAATACCTATTTTAATACAAAAATTTGAAAATGGGCGTTAAGTTTGTATGGGGGCTTTATTTAAAAATGGGCGTGGCACCTTGGTTTTGATATTGGATGTCCTTAGAAGTGTTTTTACCCAAATTTGAGTGAATAGTTTCGTAAATAATACCTATTTTAATACAAAAATTCGAGAATGGGCGGTAATTTTGTATGGGGGCTATACCTAAAAATGGGCGTGGCAGCTTGCATTTGATATTGGATGATATTAGAAGTATTTTTTTCCAACTTCGAGTAACTACATTCATAAATAATAGCTATTTTCATAGAAAAAATCCGAAAAAAACCGTAAGTTTGTATGGGGGCTATATCTGAAAATGGGCGTGGCAACATTCTTTTGATATTGGATGCCATTAGAAGTGTTTTTACCCTATATTGTAGTAAAAGCATTTATAAATAATAACTATTTTCATACAAAAAGTCGAAAAAAGTGGTAAGTTTGTATGGGGGCTATATCTAAAAATGGGCGTGGCAACTTGGTTCTGGTATACAAATTAACTAGGATCACAAAAAGCTTAAGTTTAAAATTTCAGGTCAATATCTTAAAAACTTTTCGAGTAACAGCCATCGCAACAGACAGACAGACGGACAGACGGACAGACAGACGGACATGGCTAAATCGATTTATATGTGACGGGTATAAAAAAATACTGGGCTTTTTAGTTTCTATATAGAACAATCCTAGGGGTGGGAAAATAAATTTGTTAGGACCACCCTAGGCTATAGCCATGATGCGATATTTCATTTGAACTTTTGTTGGCATAATCCTTTCCATATTAAGAGTTCCTAGATAGTTTTCATGAAAAATTCAAAATTTTGGGGAAAGTTATATAAACTTCTTAAAATAGTACTAGAGAAAAACCGTTTGTAAATGACCTCTCGACGACTCAGATGAGATGTAGACTCTACATATCGACTCGCCTTTCAAAAATATATAGATATGTTATAGGATTCATTCTTTATAGTTTCTATTATGCCTCCTTTTATCTTAATCTTAATATACCCTTTTTTAAATTCATTAGATTGACCTAGAACCTGTCGACTTTGAAATCAGATTTTTAAAATTATAAATGGCAGGTCGGATTCACTTCAAACAATTTCTCGTAGTCCAAAGAATTTTAAACAATTTGGGCGCCATATTCGATCCACAACTTTGAAAATTGACATTAATTTTAAAATATACTACCCAGTTTCGTGTTTTCGGATATGCCCATCTTGAAAGTTCGCACGGACTATTGGGTCACTTTGATGTATGTAAAAATTTAAAATGTCAATGCCACAAAAAATAGGCTTAATTAAGCATCACTCGTTATTTTGTATCTTTACACTGACCAATGCTACTATACCCTTCACTATGAAAAGTGTATTGTAAAATTATAGAGACTGAGATGAATAAAGTATGTACTCGTAAGTATAATAAACTGTTTTCTTTTCTCGGTATTTAATGCAACGTTAAGTTAAAGATAAACTACAAAACAACCACAAAACTTTAAGCAATTTTGTTATTTAAAGAAAGCGTTATTGTTTTTTTTTTTTTTTTTTTTTTTTTGGAATATATTTCTATGAGTATTAATAACGATAATAATATATACAAATACATATTTTAGCAACGAGCGCGCAATTGTAATGGACATAAAAAACACTGAAATAAGAAGTTAACATTGTACGTACCGTAGCCAGTTTCTTCCACTGATCGATGTTTTTTCTTTGGGCTTTGGTGAAATGGTCCCAAACCTTCTTGTGACTAGCGGCATTGAACACTTTTTCAATCTGAGTGACTGAATATGCAATAATATAATAATATTAAGGGGAAGAGGGTAGTTTGTTTGCTTGTTCTTATCGATCTTTGCTTATTTACGTTTTTTATTTAACGCTTAAATTTTTTTTTTTTTTTTTTTAAATATATATTTAATATTTAATTAGTAAAGAAATTAAATAAAGTTTATAGTAGACATGTACGAGACGAGTGTGTTTATGTGTGTATGTATGAATGTATGTAAGAATGTGGATGTGTGCATGTGTACGAACTACTTTAGAGACCCTCGTAGAGTAGCGATTGCTATTTAGTTTTTATTCGATTTAATTTAAACTAAATACAACAAATTTTACTACAAACTGTGTCTTCGCATCGAATTTCTCAATCCCGTGCTGGCATTCTCCAGGCGAATCCGTGGGTGTCTTGTCTGAGTTTCAGTTTTTTTTGTTTTGAAGCATTGTTGAGTTGAGTTGACTGAATTGAATCGATATCTTTTATAAGATAATTTTACAAACCTTTATTTCTATGACTGGTTTTGATGTTGATTGAATGCGATTTACCTTTTCATTTATTCATTTCATTTTCTCTTTTTACTTTTTTGTTTTTTATGAGCAATTTTTGGTTTGTTTTTGAATGGTTTGTGTTTAGAGAACGACAAAAAGCGTACTGACCATGATAAATAATAGCTACAATAAGAGGATAGTTTCTTGAATTGAACAACTGGCTAAATATGGCACTATAGCTGAAGGCTACAGCTGTGCCTAAGAGGGTAACTATTGTATCGACGCGAAAAAAAAAAAAATCGTTTCAAACTCTAACCCAACCAACCCATTTCTAAGTGTATTGATTTTACTAATATTGCATCAAATTGTTATTAAAGCTTTCGCTGCATTGAAATTGGAATAAAAACTAATTGGTACTTACACTGTGTGCACATTGTTGTCATTTGTTTGCGGTAACTGTCGCGCGCCTTCTTTAGATCGTCCTCCAATTGTTGCTTGTCAGTATGTAAACGACGCACATGCGCATGGGTACTTTGTATCATTGAGTAAAAGACGTTTGCGTTGCGTTTAGTGCAGTCGCCTCGCTCCAGCCATGCTTGTATGGTTTGTATGGCTTTGACAAAGGTTTCATTGTTGCGTAGGTTTTCCGCAACCACAGACGCTTCATGATCGGTATAGTGCGCAATGGGCGGTGGAGACAAACGATCGAGAGAAACGCGTTCACGATGTCGTGCTTCACGCTGCAACTGACGTTGTTTACATTCGAAGTCGTATTGATCATCTCGTGCCTGCGCATAATCAACGTGCAGACGTCCAAAGTTAGGAGGCTCATTTATATTGGAAATTCTTACACGATAGCCGGAAAGGTAAATGGCACGATCGATGGATAACTCATGCCGATAGCGTATATGACAGAAGTTTTTTTTTGACATGCGCAACGTAGTTATTTCACCGCATGATTCGAATATTTCGCGTATGATTTCTTCAGTGATATTTTCCGGCAGACCACCAACGAAAACAGTACGACAACCTGGTGGTCGTTCACGTATAGTTGGAGGCGGTGCATTCGGATTAGGTGGAAAGAGTATACAGTTTTTTGTCTTGATAACCTCTTTCATTCCAACAGGTCCTGTTGAAGCAACACCGGAAGCTGCTCCAGAGTGGTAGGCATCTGAAAAATGTAAAGCTTCAGCTTATATATATGCAAACATTTTATAACGTTGTAACTTACCTGCACTGCATTCAGCTGCTGTTCCTAATGATGAGTCAGCTGTTGCCATAGTGGCATAGCCTGCATAGTTCTGATGCATTTGTTGCATAGCAGCAGCCATCATTGCCGTAGGATCCATTAGTATCGAAGCTGTTGCTGAATTACTCGTTGCGCTGGCAGCGTTTTGTGTGGCTGTATTTGGTACAGCCGGCGCTGTCGGGAAGAACATATAACCAGACGGTGTTGGCATTAGGCCATTTAAGTACATTGTATTTGCATCGGGCGGTAATGTTAGCGGAGGCAGCTTTTCTGTTTGTTTAACTGCGGGCACCACTGCCGGTTGTGAATTTTCCATCTCAGAATCATTCTCCAAATCCATAGGCGCAGTGCCCTGATTG
Organism: Leucophenga varia; assembly: GCA_018903435.1. Lineage (NCBI taxonomy): Eukaryota > Metazoa > Arthropoda > Insecta > Diptera > Drosophilidae > Leucophenga > Leucophenga varia. The sequence goes on from JAEIFJ010001785.1 coordinate 600,160, forward strand.
GGCTTCATTTTTGTTGGCGTTAGTTGATTCATTTTAACTGTACTCGTTTGCTCTTGACTACGCTCATGCTTGGCTACAGTTGCAACACTTGGTCCAGCACCAGCCACTGATGTAGCTGAGGTTATAGCGGCAGCAAGTTGATTTAAGAAGCCCGGATGATTTGGTGTAGAAACACCATTTGGCATGGTCCCAAATAAAGGAACTGCAACAAAAAAATCAAAATATTAATATAACAACACGAAAATGGCGAGCAAAACAAATAAAGCAAAACCAAAACAAAAATCAGCTGACGCTTGCGAAGTAAACAAACAAGTAGAATTCCGAGGGATGAGAGTGCAAAGCGCAGATAACGTTAAGTGAATAAAGTGTAGAAAGAAAGTGAAACAAATATGGCGACCATTGAAAAAATTGCCAGACAATAATTTTAAAACAACTTTTTCGGTATTAAAACAGCTGCCCCGTATTTGTTATTTGTACAATTTAGTAAAACATTATTGTTAGGCATCATATTTCGTAAATTGCGTCACTTTTGAACTTACTCATATTTTCAGCCAAGTTTGCATAATTGAAAGCCATTTCGTGCTTTGCAATTATATTTTTATTTTAATGTATAAAAACGTACATCCATTTAAGTATTTAAGCACTTTGTAAACAAATTTTCAAAATTTTTGTACGTGAAAAATATATTTTTAATGCGTAAAAATGCATCTGAGCTAGAAAAAAATTGTATGAGCAGAATAAATAGTGAAAAGGTTGTGTCCTGCTCACACTTTCATGATTCTGGTCGATACAGTTTGTATGCATTTTTTTACAAGTTGTAAGTGCGAGAGTGAGTGTAAAGCATAAAACCGAAAGACTATGACACTTGATTGTAGCCGTATGACGTTTACTGAACCGTCTACAAAATTTGAAACCCGTAAAACTTGGCTGACTTAAGCGTTTAATTCTATTTAGTATATTTTGTTAATTTCTTACTCTGAATTGTATTAAGACAAAAGGTCAAACTAAATTAACAAGACTTTAAATACAAATAACATTGGTCTTAGCTACTCGGAACAGGTGGTAGCATGATGCATTTATACTAGGTGTAGTATTCAGCATTATAGTATTATAGTTTCATAAAATGCTTAACAGTTTTCTCCACACTTTGGTTTCATACTGCACAAAACTCTTCAAAATATGGTAGCAAAATAGATATAAATTGTAGTGGAATATACACCTGGTATAATTGCATCATGTGTGGTAGAAGCATCAATATAAAACTTTTGCGCATCTTTGGAACTATTCTCTTTGGAATTTTGGATTTTTAAAAATTGCTTTCATTTGGAATGAAATCTTAGCGCACATAAATATAGAGGTTTACTATGAGAACTTTTTGTAAAATTTGGTACGTTTTATTTCGTTTTATGCACCGGGTCAAAAGCTGATTTCTTTTTAACGTTTTGTAGTTCTAATTTTGAACATTACGTAAATTGGTATGGTAAAGATGTACTGGATTCTATAGTACCTCTGATAAAGTTTTTTTTTTGGCGATTTTAAATCTTAATAGTTCGCATAAGTCTGATATTGATGGGCTGTCTGTATATTTCCTAATGTCTTGTGTGAGTGTATTATGCCCTAATACTTAAAGTCTATTGAATCTGGCATTTATAATAACAGACGAAAAATAGCTACAATCACACCTGTTTTAAAGGTAGTAAGAAAAACGAAATTTCTTATTACACACCGATTTCAAAACTTTCAAACATATCAACGATTTTTAAACGAATAGTTTTGAAACAATTATCAGTTATAGTAAAAAGTTGTATTGATCCTAATCAGCATGGCTGTATTTAGTAATTTTTTATTACACTTTTGAACAAAGATAACAGGAGGAGGTTTGTATACGAATTTTAATAATGCTTTTGGTACGGTTTGCCATTATGAGCTTTAAGAAAAGCTTTTGAAGTTTCATTCAAGAATATTAAATTGGCTTCATTCATATCTGTTAGATCGCGTTTATTGTGCTATTGTCTTTGGGGCCGGGTAAATATTTACTTAGCTACTTCTGGGCTTCCTCAGGGTAGTATTCTGGGACCATTATTACTTAATATTTACATAAATGATATTGTGAACTGCTTTCACAACTCAAGGCATTTATTATATGCTGATGACTTAAAAAGTTTTTAAAGCTATTTAATGATATTGTACCGACTTGGTGTTAAAAAACTTTCAAAAATATTCATTAAGTTTATTGTCGTTAATAATTGATAATTAATATAATTATAATATAAACTCTGTAAACTTGGTGTAACTTGAGCATCGTCGAATTTTATCGGAAGATATGTATTATATCTCTCGCTCTTTCTCTCTTAATTTTAAGCAAATGTCATAAGGCCATATTATCAAATGTTCTGTACAGATTAAAAATACGTTTGAGTAAGTAGCAAATCAATGTTTGAAAGGTTCAGCTTTAAGAGCGAACGGTGCAGAATTACATATTTATAAAGTGTGAATCATATTGTAAAGTTTGCTGTAAAATTTCTTATTGGCGTATTAAATAATTTTAAAAAAATGTCCGTAAACACGGCACACGCCAACAATGGCGTACTCCTTCACGCAGGAGAATAGTAAGTAGCGTGACAAAAGTTTTAAATCGAAAGACAAATGGTACATATGGAAAAGACGAAAAATCATTTCGCTGCGTAGTTATTTTATGATTAAATCTTTACGAAATATCGTTTTTCTACGTAATGCTAATTTGAACTTCCTTTCACAGTATCCTACTGCACAGCGATAGCGTTACAATGGATTTTTCTGGTCAGGATGATCATGTATTTCGTGGTTCAAAGGGCGGACGCATATATTTGACATCTCATCGCATGATCTTCAACAACAAGAAATCGTCGGATGCAATGCAATCCTTTAGTGCACCATTTGTGGCACTGTCTGATGTAAGTAGAATGCAAAATAATTCGATTAATGTTGTCAAAAAAAAAAAACTTTTCGTTACTTAGGTCGAAATCGAGCAACCAGTTTTGGTGCTAACTACATCAAGGGAAAGGTGCGAGCACAACCGAATGGCAATTATATTGGCGAAGTCAAGTTCAAGCTGTATTTTAAGGCTGGTGGCGCTATCGAATATGGCCAAGTTTTGCTACGTGCAGCAAAAACTGCAATGAATAACTTTCATCGCGGTGGTATGCCCAATGACGATCCTCCGCCGTATGTGCCAGCTGGTGCTTGGCACGAGGCGCCACCACCGGCATATCAGCCGCCACCTGGTTATTATGGCTGGTTGCCGCAGCATGATGCTTTTAGCGGTCCTGCACCAAATACGGTGTTTATCGGTGACAATCCACCGCCGTATCCTGGCATTGTCGCACGTAAGTACATAGTCTATGTGTGTAAATTGTCTATTCATTTTTCTCGGCTTTTGTTTCTAAGCGTTTTTTATCTAAGCGAAAACAATATGTGTAATTGGTTTTAAGCTCCTCTCGAAGTAACTAACAGTTCCTTCGAGTAATTATTCATTTCATTTTCAAAATTCTTCGCGCACGCTTTTATTTAACAAACAACACTTTTCCCCTTTCTTCTCACTTTTTCTTTAGCACATTCGCAACCAGCACAACCGTACCAGCCGCAGCCGCAGTCTACGCCGCAACAGCCAACTAATGATGCTCCCACTTGGTATGGTTTTTCAGCACCACCACCGGATCAACAGCCCCAGCAACAACCATGGGCTGCTGGACAGTCTGGACCAAGTGCACCTGGGTATGCACATCCACCACCGTATGCCGCTGCCACAGGTGGATATGCAGGTTATCCTGGAGCACCTGGAGGTTATTCTGCACCTGGCAATGTTGCTCCAGGTTACGGAGCGCCTGGATATAATCCACAGGCAAATGGTTTTAATAATCAACCGGGTTACGGTGCACCTAATTATCCTGTACCTGGTGGTTTTGCTACACCTGGCTATTTGCCGCCGCAACAACCATACAATGGACCTCCTGGTGGTGCCCCAGGAGGTGCTGCAGCTAGCGCTATGGGATTTAGTGCGCCACCAGCACGTAAGTTGGCATTATGCTAGTTCAACGCAATGAAAAGAAATATTTTAAGTTGAAATGTAGACTTCCTTTTCATGAATGTTAACCAATTGAACGACTAACTTTACAAATCCTTGAAACCTAACAACTTACTAAAACCCAAAACGTATTCGCTTCAAATGGCTAATTTTATTTTGTCTTTCTCTTTTGATTTTTCGTTTACAAATTACAGTTTAATGAAGTTCAAGCAAATATTTGATGTATCAGGATGTATCCTGAATCCGTACACAAGTAAGAATAGTGACCATTTCTTCTGCTTATTTTGTTTTTATTTTATTTGTTCAATTTACAAAAGCCGAGAAAAACCACAATATTATTTAATTTTTTTTGTTTTGGATAGCAAATTCTAATTCGTATTGCTTTCGGTTTACAGGAACTGGCAGCACTCATTATTATTATTACTTTGCCCATCCAGTCATTTCGAATCTTCGTTTTATACCAATACCTGTTTTATTCCCTTAAGCAAAATGAATCTGTAAGAAATTTATTGAAAAAAGTATGTTGTGTTGAGTTTTTAACAGAGTTTTACAATGTAAACTCACGACTGGAATACAAAAAGTTAAATACGACGTTCTGCTCGTGTGTAAACATTTATGAACTCTGGTTTTATTTTTATTTAAATAAAATTCAGGTTTAGTATTTCCTATTGTTCATCATATTTATTTTTATGTTTACAGATTCCAAAGAAGCTGAAGCTATGGCAAGTGCCTACAATACACCTTACAACCAACGAAACAACAATGCAGGCGCAGGACCCAGTGATATGCCGCCGTCCTATAATGTAAGTAGAACATAAAAAAATAAACGTCAACGTTTTGAAAATAGAAATTCATTAAAATTTAATATTTGTAGGACTTGCCGCCAACATACAACGACTCACAAAAAAAAGGACAGTAAACATAAAATTTCAAATCCCAAAATGAGTCACAAAAACTATTAGCAATCTTCTGCTACACAAATGATTTTATAATTATTAAAAACTTAAACAAAAATGCGCTTGCTAATTTAAAAACAAAAAAACTATACAGTTGCCTTTGCTATATTATTATGCGGCTTTGGAACTCATTCCAATGAAAAAAAAAATGAAATTTGTATTGCTTTTTATATTTTTTAAAAATGAAAAAAAAAGTATTTTTTAATAAATGTGTATACTAAAATGTTTTATAACTCGAGATAGATTTTGTTATAAGTAACCAAAATTTGTCACAATTGTTTATTTACTCTTTCTATTAATTTCCACTATATTTAAATATTTCACATTTTTCTTTTCATGGTTATAAAATATATTGTAATGCTTTATTGTTGTTATATATTATATACTGAATAAAATTTATAAATATCTTATATATATAATCTAATAGTGTCTTATAAGTTTATTCGAAGAATTTGTTGCGGTGTTAATTACATATATTGAGATTTAAGTTAGATAAAAGGCACAGTTCGATTTGTTAGATTTGCTTTACATTCTCGTATTTTATGTAAACAATTCTTATCATTATTATTAGTTCATTTATATGGTAGGTAACATTTTTTTTTATGTTTATATTTGTACTTTTTATTGTTCCTATTGAAGCTATTTTCACTATATAACTTATAGAAAAAACAACAAGGAACAACTTTAACTTCGATAAAACCAATTTGACGTAGATAGTTCTTTGTGTTAACATTTGTATTAAAAATACTGAACAAATTGAAAATGTTCTTAAAAATTTTGAAATTTTGGGGTCCGGGGTCACAAGAACTGTATAATATATTATACATATGTTTATATGGGGTATATACCTAAAAGTGGCATATTGATTTTTACATTCTGCCTAATATCTTTAAAACTGAGCGAATAAATTGGACAGCATCATACCGACAGACGGAAGGACATAAATAGATCGACTCACCACGTCAAGCTGATCAAGAATATATATACTTAATATGCACACTTTCTGACCAACTGATAATACCTGTCTCATACTTTGCTATTGAAGCTATTTTCACTATATAACTTATAGAAAAAACAACAAGGAACAACTTTAACTTCGATAAAACCAATTTGACGTAGATAGTTCTTTGTGTTAACATTTGTATTAAAAATACTGAACAAATTGAAAATGTTCTTAAAAATTTTGAAATTTTGGGGTCCGGGGTCACAAGAACTGTATAATATATTATACATATGTTTATATGGGGTATATACCTAAAAGTGGCATATTGATTTTTACATTCTGCCTAATATCTTTAAAACTGAGCGAATAAATTGGACAGCATCATACCGACAGACGGAAGGACATAAATAGATCGACTCACCACGTCAAGCTGATCAAGAATATATATACTTAATATGCACACTTTCTGACCAACTGATAATACCTGTCTCATACTTTGTGTGACTGGTATAAATATTAAGATTTTCTCGGAAAAAGGGGAACATATCAATTATGCTGTGCTCACATATAAAGCTTTGATTGGCTACTATTCACATATTATAACTTTAACACCGATATATGTACCCGTTACACATAGTGTGACTGGTTGGGTTGAGAAGGAGCTTGAAGTGCAGCCACCTGCACGTGGTAAGCTCTAATTCACTTTAAACAAGGAAAAACGTTAACTTCGCTAGAACCGAAGCTTAAATACCCGCCACATCTTGGTTTAGTTTATTTATGATCATCAGTAGCTTAGGTAAAGTTTAGAGAAATGATGTCTTGAAGTCAATAGTCCGATACAACCAAAGTTTAGACACAAGAATGGGGTCAAAGTTTAAGCTTAAGGACAGAATAATAAACGTTTTCTTGAAAAAAAAAATTTGAAAATGGGTTGTGACTTTGATTGGGGGCTATATGTTATAGTGGGCTGATCCTTAAAAAACCAATATACTAAAGCAATGATGATATTAGAAGTATTTTTAACCAATTTAGAGTGAATACAATCATGAATAATAGCTATAGTTTGCAGGGCTATACCTAAAAATGGGCGGATAGTGCCACCTTGTCTTTGACATTGGATGATATTATACGTGACTTTACCCAATTTGGAGTGTTTACATTCTTAAAAAACAATTTTTATACCTGTTACACTAGTGTAAGCAGGTATATTTAGTTTGTCGGAAAGTTTGTAACGCATTAAAGGAAGCATCGTAGACCCTATAAAGTATATATATTCTTGATCAGCTTGATGAGACGAATCGATTTAGCCATGTCCGTCTGTCTGTAGCTATGCGGTTTATTCGCTCAGTTTTAAAGATATTAAGCTGAAATTTTAAACTTAAGCTTTTTCTCGGTCCTGTGTACTTTCTATTTTATGTTATGTTAAAATCAATGTGCCACGCCCACTTTTACGTATTGCTCCCATACAAAAGTACAACATTTTGTCAAGTTCTTATAAGAAAAAAATGTATTTATGTATAAAGCGAATGGCTTCAAATATGGTTCAAATGTTTCTTATACCATGCCAAATCTTCAGTTGAAAATTAATCCAAATCGGACCGCGAATTTCTAAAATTTTTAAAAATATATTTAATTTGTTTAGTAGTTTTAAATAAAATTTTATACTATTGCTGACGTAGTTTTATCAACGTCAAATGATGTGTATGTTAATAGGTATAAGCATCGGTCCAACCGAAGTTAACTTTTTTCTTGTTTTTTTATACAAAAACTCGAAAATAACTGGTTGATTTGTAGGGTCGTAGCACTTTCTTTTCATACTTGATTTAGTGGTTGGATAGAAAAGCTTAAGTTTCAAATTTCAAATTAATAACTTTAAAACTGATCGAATGAATTGCGAAGAAAGGGACGGTCGGACATGACTAGATCGATTTGCCTCGTCGTGCTGATCAAGAATATATATACTTTTTAAGCTAAAAATACACAATAATTTTCTTGAAAATAAAATAGAAACCGAAACGTGAATTTGTATGGGGGCTATGTTGTATAGGTTGTGATTGGAAGTGTTTTTATACCCGTTACGCATAGTGTAAACGGGTATATTCAGTTTGTCCGAAAGTTTGTAACGCATTAAAGGAGGCATCAGAGACCCCATAAAGTATATTTATTCTTGATCCGCTCGATGAGACGAGTCGATCTAGCCATGTCCGTCTGTCTGTAGCTATGCGATTTATTGCTTAGTTCTAAAGATATTGAACTGAAATTCGAAACTTAAGTTTTTCTCAGCCCTATGCAGTTAAAGTGTTAGAATAAAGGTGCCACGACTATATAACATAAAGCCTCCATACAAATTTGACCAAATCCATCGTAAAATATAATTTAAGCACCTGGTGAACATATAATCTATTAAAAGTGTTGTATAACGGGTATTTTAGCTTCGGTTCCACCGAAGTTAATATTAAATGAAATTTTACATACATGCTTCTTATATGATCCCTAGTTTAGTTTCTAAACTTGGGTTGTGTCGGACGATTAATCTCTAACCACCCCTTCATACATAATATTCAAAGTTTCGAGTGACTAGAATTTCATGTTTTGTTCTACTGAAGTTTAGCTTTTTTATTGTTTGAATCAAGAACTGTGCCTTAACAATTATGTTCTTTTGCGATTGTATTGGTTGCTTTTCGGCCGGGCTGGAATTGTAATACATTGAAATCGATTTTGAACCGATTGAAAATTATAAGCAAATCGTTAAATCAGCGCAACACAGAGCCAGAAGCGCTGTATTACTTTCGCGCCTAAAAATTCATACTTTTCAACAAGTAGATATTATCATTTTTTCCAATTTTTTCCTAGAGTAAAAATAAATCAATAATTTATAATAACAAAATTAGAAATAGTGGAAAAACAGTCGAATAGACACTGTCACTGCCAATTGTCATTTCATATGGGAAAAAAATCAATCATACGCCACATGCGCAGTAAACGACACAAAAACAAAAAACTAAAACAATGAAAACGGAAAAGTGCAGTGAAAAATTGTGCTGGCATAAAATTCCAACAGATTTTTAATTGTGAACGAAATAGAAATAATTTAAGAAAATAATTAAAACAGAATATAAAGCAAGTGTTATAAAAAAAGATTTCGAATAATATAAAATCTGATATAAAACAATTAAGAATTTTAAACAAGAAAAATGTCTCATTACACAAGGTTTTTTAAAAATATTATTATTATTATTTTTATTTAAAGAGTGACTTAAAAGTCACTTTAAACTGCAAACAGACGTTTTTTAATTGAGCTAAGCTATTATGCGGCCTCGTTTTGGGTTTTATGCTTATTGATTTTCACTTCTAATAAAAAAGGATAAACAGAAATTAGACAACACCCTAAGAAAGTGTTGAGTTTTATATATTTTGTTTTTTATCTGCTCATCCTTTTCTTGCCAAAGGTGTCTCTTGTGTAGTAAAATGAACTACGGAAACCTTGGCAAGGGTTAATTGATAAAAATAGCTCAACAACAACAACAATAATAGCATTTGTTTTTTTTAAAAAAGACATTAAAGGTAAAACAAGTGCACAACACAAAAAGAAATCAATTCTAATTGCCCTATTTGCCAACTGATTCACTGTTGATGCCTGGAGCCACAGCAGCTGCCGTCAGAATGGACGCAGGCCAAGAAACGACTTACGAGCCACTTGAAGGTCGTGGAAGTGGAGTTCGTCACGAAGCAATGGACAGTCCAGAGTATGATACACGAGCACCAAAGGATCAAAAGCATGCAGTCTATTTGGCCTTACTGGCGGCTGGTATCGGATTTGTTTTGCTTATTACTTTTGTACTAGTATGAAGCTTTAAACAGTAGATAGGTCAGTGTGCAGTTTGTTTTTAAAATTTTAGTAGTAAATTTTTTTTTATATAAAAAAAAAAATATTTTTTTTTATATTTTTTTTTTTCCCCCAAATATTTTTTTTTTTTTAATTTAAAAAGAACCAAAAAATTTTAATATTTAAATTAAAATTAAAAAAATATAAAAATAAAAATTTAAAAAAAAAAAATAGTGGTTTATTTATGAAGCGATTTGTGTCAAATACAGTAAAAACACTTCTAATAGCAGCTCATGCTTGTAGAAGGACAATGGTTGAGGTGGGTCTACTAAAGAGTATAGCCCTCATACGAATCTACCTCAAATTTTTGAGTTTTTATACGAAAATAAATATATTTATGAAGCGATTTGTTTTAAATACCGTAAAAACACTTCTACTAGCAACCCATGTTTAAACAAGAAAGAACGCTAAAGTCGAGTATTCTCGACTGCAAGATACCCTGTACCCAATCTATATGTACCTTAAGTTAGGTTCTATTTTACTACCATACCTCATTGAATTGGATTTTTATAGAAAAACTTAAAAAATTGGGTATATCTTTGAATGGGGTTATACCTAAATTTTTTTTGGGCCTACCCATATTGGTCTATTTCATTGGGACTACCAATAGACATAATTTATACTAAATTTGAACTTCCTAGAATAAAAAACCATGACGTTTTTATGTAAAAACTCAAAATTTTGGGGTAAATTTGTATGGGGGCTATACCTAAAATTTTGTTGGTCCTACCCATATTGGGATATTTTATTGGGACTATCATAGACATAATTTATACTAAATTTGAATTTCCTAGAATAAAAAACAATGACGTTTTTATGCAAAACCCTGGTACTCCTTTAATTGGGTCTAGAGAAAAACCGTTTCTAAGTGCTCACGGGTTTTTTTAGCTCTACCTCTTATAGTCTCCGAAATAATCGTTTTCATACGGCAGACAGCATGACGGACGGACAGACGGACGAACGGACAGACATAGCTAGTTCGACTCCCCTTCCAATGCTGATCAAGAATATATATTTTTAGTTTTTCTTTACATACATTCGCACAAATTCAATATACCCTTTTACCCTTTGGGTACAGGGTATAAAATGGACCCATGGTTGACGTGGGCCTATATAGCTTATATCCCCCATACAAATTTATCGCTAATTTTCGAGTTTTTATATGAAATTTGCGTTAGGAAAGAACAAGTTTTTGGGGGAATAAAAAAAATTAAGAAAATTTTCCTAATTTTGGTTTTTTTTAAAAAATGGTAGCAGACACATGATGAAAGTAGAATCACTATATTCAGCACATAACCCCATGCGCACATATTTATCAAGAAGATTTACCTCACATTTTTATTATTATTTTTTTGAATTTCATAGGTTGAGCATTTTTTTACAAACCTCTCTCTCTCTCTCTCACATATTTTTTTATACAAAAAAAAAAATTAAACTTTATCGGTGAATACTACAAGACCCGTTATGAAAATGCTGGCTTGGCGCCTAATGGAGGCCTTGAAACCGGAAAAGCCATACCTTCGAAATGAGTAGACCTAAGGACTTGAGACTCGACGCATTTGAAACATAGTTAAGAAATTGTTTCGATGTGTTCAAGATTTTCAGAAACTTGGATATGGGGTCCTTTTGGGAACCCAAATTAGATTTTTTTACTTTAGATTTATTTTACTATATACACTAGATTTTGGAAAATATTGATCTGGGTCTAGGATGTCATAACTTTTAAATAAGTAAACCGAGAAACTTGATACTGGGTGCATTTGAAAGATGTTTAAGAAACATTTTTGATGTGTTCAAGGGGGAGCACAAAATTTAAATCTGAATCTTACTGGGAGTTCCTACATAGGTTTTTTTGACAAATTTTTTAATTAAATTTTTACTGTACATTTTTTGTATATAAGTGAGTGCTAAGATGAGATTTTTTAAAATGCTGACCTGGTTTCTAATGGGGGGCTTAAAACCGGAGAAGCCATATCTTCGTAATGATTGGACCTAGAATCTGGAGAGTAAGCGTTTTTGAGAGATCGTTAAACAATAATTTTGAACGTGCTGTAAAACTAGTATTAAAAATGATAGAACCCTTAAAAAATTAAACCATAACAAATACACCGACTTGTTTTTTACTGAGTACTTATTAAGAGTATATTTAGTTAACAAGTAAAAAGAAAACAAGGAAGAACGTTAACTTCGGTGGAAGCGAAGCTTAAATACCCTATATACAACACTTTTAATAGTTTATATGTTCACTAGGCGCTTAGATTAAATTTTACGATGAATGTGGCCAAATTTGTATGGAGACTTTACGTTATATTAGCCCACTTAGAGTGGACATTGGAACTTGATTTTACCAAATTTTGTGTAAAATTTAATTCGATTCGTCTCTCGAGCTGAAAAATAAATATTTTCATACAAAAATTCGAAAATGGGCGGTAAGTTTGTATGGAGGCTATACATAAATAATGGGCGTGGCACCTTGGATTTAATATTTCCGGATTCGACATAAAACTACGAAAATTTTTCCCCGTGTTAAATTAAGAGGAAACATTGGTTAAATTAATAAACAATACATATTTTCATACAACAACTCGATAATGGGTTGAAGATTTGTTGTGGTGTCGGATGCAAATTTTTTTCGAGCTTATCTCTGTGAACTAAAATACATATGCAATATTTTCCATTATCTTCTAGCTTCATCATAGCTGCTGACTACTGGCAGGCGAGATTTCCTGGCCGCTCGGTGGCGCTTGACATGTCTATGACGTACATAATCGTCGCATTTGCAACAGTATTGCTCAACAATGTTTTCCTAACGCTTGCGCCGTTTCGTGCGCGTGTTATGTTTGGGTACATCGTCTCCTTTACGACACTCATTTTCGTGGCAGTATGCGAGGTGGCTTGGCATATGTTTGCCGCAAACACTGCTTATACAGTTAATCTGGCGGCTGTCTCACTGGTCGCTATTGGATGCACGGTGCAACAATCAAGTTTTTATGGATTCGCAAGCATGCTTCCCAAGCAATATACACAAGCGGTGATGGCAGGCGAGAGTGTTGCTGGTTTTCTGGTGTCTTCCAATCGAGTTGTTACCAAGTTGCTCATACAAAATGATCGTGTCTCTACGGTTATTTTCTTCCTCACCTCAACGTTGTATATTGTGTTTAGCTATTTACTGCACCTGGCGACAATCCAATCACCATTTGTGCGCTATCACATGAAAGCATGCGCAAAGATCGTCCTGCGACCGGATGAGGTAAGAACTGTGTCTGTTACGTCGAAAAGTAGTTTCTCATTTTATGCTGTTTTATATTTTAGTCCGAAATCGATGGCGTTAGCTCTGGAGCCAAATATGGAGTACTTTCATTTGATGGTAACACTTCAACCTCAGCCACAGTCGCTAATAGTAATGGCAGAGTAGTAGTGACCACCACCACAAATGCGCTCAGCTTTAGCAATCCGTGTACGAACTCTCCAATCCTACAGATGGAGAGAGTGTCATTGAAGGATTGAGTAATCTACCTGATCTACCTGCCACACCACAAGAGCCCGCAACTCCAATAACAGTTGCCTTCAAGGTGGAGCACGTCATTACGCCTGGTCGTTGTTCAATGCGTTCGGGAAAGCTAAGCGATATCCGAGAAGGATTTATCTCCCGCTGGCGCGTAGCACAGTCAATCTATCCGTACATGGTGTGTATTGCGCTGGCTTACTGTGTCACGCTATCACTGTATCCAGGCATCGAATCAGAGATCAATTCTTGCACACTAGGCACATGGCTACCTGTTTTGCTCATGTTTGCTTTTAATACTGCCGATGTTGTCGGCAAGATACTAGCCGCAGTACCTTATCCTTGGTCTCGGCGGCAACTAATTCTTTTGTCTGGACTACGCATAGTGCTTGTGCCGCTTTTGCTTCTTTGCTGCGCACCGCGGCATCGCCCAGTAATTTCGGGTGAAGCACCCGCTTTTTTTCTTTACAATTGGACTTGGTGTAACCAATGGACTTGCTGGTAGTCTACCAATGATGCTGGCGCCAGCTAAGGTGCCTGGGACGCTTAAAGAGGTCACCGGAAACATTATGACTTTGTCGTACAATGTTGGGCTTACGGCTGGTTCACTTATCGGTTACGTTTTTGAATCGATGTTAGGTCCACAGCTGACAAACCTCTGTCCCACATATCCGTATGTACCGGCATCAGTGTTGGAGCAAATGAAGGGACGAGTGTCTGTGACAACAGTTGCAACAGCAGCAGCCGCTGCTGCAGCATTGTCTACAACAACACCAAGTCCGTTGACGTCAATAGCAACATCAACAGCAAATGCAACAACAATAGCGGCTGCAATGCTTACCTCAACAGTATCCAGTCTTCTAACGTCAACCGAGGCAGCCAGTGCTGTGGTTTCATCAACGCCAGCAGGCTCTGCGACAACAACAACAACACTGGGCCCAGCCATTGCAACGCTAGCGACAACCACAGCAGCTGCCATTTATTCTACAATTGCAGGTACAATTGCTAGCATACCGGAAGCGGTTAATGCTGTGACCTCAACCGTAATTTCAGCGGTCTCCTCTGTCGGTGACATTAGCGCTGAGGCTAGCACAACGGATCCTCCGAATTCGTTGGAACTGATGAAACAAATTTAAGCGTTGATGGATAGAGGTATTGCACGATTTTTTTATTTATTTTGGCAGACGAAGCTGGGCTTCGTTCGAAAAGATTTTGCTGTTTTGCCTAACTTTTCTAAGCACATACTTAAACTATACTTATATGCGCTAATGAAATTATCAATTGTAAAATAGATGCCTATTACAGTCTTTATCTTTTTTGGTAAATAGATATTTTGCAATATCCGATCATGCCTCATTCATAATATTTAATGTATTAGATTTCCCCAGTCACCGTTTTTAAATGTGTCCAATTATAAACAAGCTATGACGTTCTTAAAGAATTTTTTTAAAATTTCCAAAAAAAACTACTCAGACAACGTCAGATAGATTTTTTTTCAAATTATTTACTTACTTTGAAGTATTTTAAGGAATCTGTTGTCGACATTTTTAGAGTTTTACATGAAACTGTACTTTTTTGTACCCGCCACACATAGTGTGAAGGGGTATATTCAGTTTGTCTGAAAGTTTGTAACGCATTAAAGGAGGCATTGTAGACCCTATAAAGTATATATATTCTTGATCGGCTCGACGAGACGAATCGATCTAGCCATGTCCGCCTGTTTATTCGGTCAGTTTAAAATATATTAAGCTGAAATTCAAAACTTAAGCTTTTCTCTCTAACGACTAAATCAAGTATAAAAATAAAAGTGCCACGCCCATTTTTTGGTACAGCCCCATACAAAATTACCGTTTTTTTCGATTTTTTGATGAAAATAGCTTTTATTCATGAATGTTTTCACTTCAAATTGGGTAAAAATACTTATAATGTCAAAGCTAAAGTGGCACGCCCATTTTTAGGTATGGGCCCCATAGGAACTTTTCGCGATTTTCTAATTTTTGTATGAAAATTGTTATTATTTATGTATGTATTCACTTCTAATTGGGTAAAAACATTTGAGATGTCATCCATTGTCAAAAGTAAGGTGCCCCGGCCATTTTTGGGTAAAGGCCCCATATGAACTTACCGGCCATTTTATAATTTTTGTGTAAAAGTAGTAATTATTTATGAATGAATTAGGTAAAAATACATTTAGTAACATCCTATCTTAGCTCTACTTATAACATAAGGATCAGCCTACTATATCATATAGCCCCCAAACAAAGTCACCACCCATTTTTTAATTTTTTTTCAAGAAAATTTTAATTATTCTGTCCTTCGGTAAAAATTTTACTCGATAATTGGTTGTATCGGTGTATTGACTCCAAGCCATCCTCTCTCCAAATTTTACCTAAGCCACTGATGATCATAAATAAGCTTAGTCAAGATGTGGCGGGTATTTGAGCTTCAGTTCTACCGAAGTTAACGTTTATCCTTGTTACTAAATAAAATATGTGACTTAAATCGGACATTTAAGAGTACGTTTATACAACATTTTCCAAAGATCCATAAGTCAAAAGTCAAATCTGACCCTCCACATTTTCACTTGAAAATTAGCTGCTAATAATTCTTAAAAATTTACTTTTTCTAGGTTTCACTTTAAAAGGGCTTTTTATGTGTTGACTTTTTTAATTATTTCTATAAATCAGAATGGATAAGCTATACATCGTTTGAAAGGCATTCCCTTTCTCTACACGATGATTTGTTGTTTATAAATATCACATGATGCGTAATAGTTTTATTTGATGGGAAATTGTATTATATTATATTTATGATTTAAACAAAATATCGATCAGGTGACCACGACGACTTTTCTTGCCCCAAAGAAAATAGTCCAATGGTGTTAAGTCACACGATCTTGGTGGTCAGTTGTTAGGCCCATATCACGATATTTTTGACTCATCGAACTGTAAACGCAATAAATCCGTCGTAACGTTGGCTTTATGGGATGGTGCACCATTTTGTTAAAAGAGAATTTCATCACCATTAATTTCATTCATTTATGGAAAGAAACGTGGGTCAACGTTGCTCCTTAATTCAATGGACAATTTCCAAACGTTGTATAAAATTATGATTAAATGGTAAAACTTACTGAACACAAAAATCAACATATTTCAGATTCCTGAAATCCAAGGTTATTTCTATCAGCTGTCAAAATCCTTTCCTTTAATGTATCTTTCTTGCCCCGAAATTATAAACCAGGCCGTACTACATATACGTTGAAGGAGTTTTTAAGTTTTGTTTAAATCGAAGTGATTTTAACCCGGTGAACGGGTATTATAAGTTTGTTAGTCGCACTAATGAAGGCACGACTGCTTCAGGTGTAAAACATTAAAATGCGACGACCATTTGTATGTAAAAAAAGTTTAATGTTAAAATGATGTATTGCTAATATGATCAATGGCTTTGGATATATTAAGCCATTAATCTCCAAGCACCCACTTAAGAGAAAATCATCTATGTCACTGATGATGATACAAAAGCTATTAAAAAATCGTGTGAGGGGTGTTTAGTTGGCGACCTTTCATTGCATCTTTGAGGGAAGGGGGTCCTAAGAGCCTCTTAAGGAGTCTCATAAATCACATAGAAATTGTTTAGTATTTATTTTGTTTAAATAACCTAGTGTTTCCGAAGGGAATTTCCATGCTGAACACGAATCTAAGTTCAAAAATTTTCCATCACGTCAGGTTTTCGAGAAAATGGGAGTTGAAAACCATAAAAATAGAGTTTTTGGCCATTTTTAAAAAATTGTAGAGTAGAACCCTGACGTGGTATGATCTCCGTTAATGTCTGTAATTGAAGGTTGAACTTTGCTCTATAAAATAAGCCCTAACCCAAATTGTTCGCATGCACCCTTAGAGTAGGGGGTGCACTTATGTTTAAGGGAGTTGATAAAAATGAACATAATAACTTATCTACACCCAAAGTTAAGAAATACTGGAAGAAGCAATGTTCCTAGGGGTATTCAATGTCGCTGATTACAAATCTGCAGTCAGATTTCAAAAATCAAAATGGCGGATCCAATATGGCGGACGAAAATGTTAAAAATTGATCAGATTTACTTGAAACTTAATACTCGGGGTTTTTGATGACGCCATTGATCCGCCATCGAAAACCGTTTTGAAAATTTTTAACTCAGATTCGTGTTCAGCACGAAAATTCGCGTCGAAAAATGGAAGAAGCCTAGGGTATCAGTGCCTGAATACAATAGGTTCCATGTTATTCGCATCCGAAACTTAATACTGGTCTAGGTTCCATTTTATTCGCATCCGAAAAATGGAAATTTGCAGGGTTGTGTAATTATAAATTACTCTATCAACTCCCTTTTTTTCTTCAGGAGATTGATCAATTTAGCTATAAAATATATCATACATCGGGTTGTAGAGTCTCGACAGCTGTATCTTAAAATTTTTCTTTTGACTTTTGTACAACCACAAATGTAAATAGTCTATTGCTCCTACAACTTAAAAAATATGGCATCTAAAAGGATTGTTAGTCTTCAGAGCTTTTTGTTCTTGATTAAGTTTTATTTTTCCAATTGAGCAGCATTATGCGCAAATAAAATATTTGTATTTTTAAGATACAATTTATACAAAAAAAAAAAAAAAAAGAATGTATTCATATAGCAATAGTTCTTCCCTTCTTATACTACTTGTATACTTAAAATTATATTAAAAGAAACACACACAACCCGATTTCAGAGAAAGTCTAGAATACAAAATTTTTAATTCAAAATATTGGATTATTTTTGGTTAAATATTTTTAAAATTTGTAAAATAATTCCTTAAACAAATAAGGAAATAAGCTATATTGAGTTCTTGAATACTTTTACAAATAAAAAAAAATTGATCTAAACAAATTTATGAAAAAAAAAATTAGCGATTAAATAATGTAATTGTAAATTATTTGAGATTGTAAAATGTTTGCAGTGTGAAATGGAATAGCGATATAATATATATTTTTAATAAAATAAAATATATTTGATATATAATCTCAATAAATCAATAAGCGAATTATAGTTAAGTGAGTTAAGTGAATATGTAAGTGTAAATGTATTAAATTTGTTTATAAATAATGGCAAATACATATTTGTATTGTATTTTGTTTAAGTTTATTCTTTTTTTAAAATCATATTTTGCAGATATTTTATAAAGTTTAACAAGATTTACAAGAGTCGGCCTTAAAATTTATGAGTTAAAACTAATGAATAAATGAGAGTAAAATTTATACCTATAAATTGCATTTAATTTTGTTAAACGTTTGGATTTACATTTTTACTGTAGTGAAAATGTTTGTTAATTGTAATCGAATGTAATTGTTAAAATTGTTTTGATATATTAGTTTCATTTTGGGTTAATATCTTTTTATATTTTTAATAATATTTATTGATAAGAGTGAAGAAAAAAAGAGAAAACATATATACATAGAAAAGACATAAAATGTTAAATAAAGATAATAAAGAAAAAGTAACATATAAAAATATTATTTGGTTGTAGTTTTGGTTGCGGTATAATCTTCGGATTGTATTGGGTGTATGCAATCAAAAGATACCTCCTCGGAAGAGTGAACCACTGCTCGGCTCGGCTATGACGCATCGGCCGCATCAAGTGGTCGTCAAAAGGAGCAATGGCTGGAGAATAGAGCGTGCGAGGTAGCAATTCCCATTTCAGAAGTTAAAAAAAAACAAGGAAAAACATTAACTTTGGTAGAAGCGAAGCTCAAATACACGCCACATCTTGTCTTAGTTTATTTATGATTATCAGTGGCTTAGGGAAAGTTTGGAGAAGGAATGGCTTGGAGTCAATAGACCGATACAACCAAAGTTTGATCACAATAATGGAGTAAACTTTTAACCGAAAGACAGAATAATAAATATTTTCTTGAAAAAAAATTAAAAAATGGGTGGTGACTTTGTTTGGGGGCTATATGGTATAGTAGGCTGATCCTTATAATAACAGTAGAGTTAAGATAGGATGATACTGAATGTATTTTTACCCAATTCATTCATAAATAATTACTACTTTCACACAAAAATTTCAAAATGGCCGGAAAATGCATATGGTGCCTTTACCCAAAAATGAGCGTGACACCTTACTTTTGACAATGGATGACATCTGAAATGTTTTTACTCAATTAAAAATGAATACATTCATAAATAACAACTATTTTCATACACAAATTAGAAAATCGCGGAAAGTTCGTATGGGGCCCATACCTAAAAATGGGCGTGGCACTTTAGTTTTGACATTATAAGTATTTTTACCCAATTTGAAGTGAAAACATTCATGAATAAATGCTATTTTCATCAAAAAATCGATAAAAACGGTAATTTTGTATGGGGCTGTACATAAAAATGGGCGTGGCACTTTCATTTTTATACTTGATTTAGTCGTTAGAAAGAAAAGCTTAAGTTCTGAATTTCAGTCCAATATCTTTTGAACTGACTGAATAAACTGCGAAGAAACAAAAAGACGGACAGACGGACGGACAGAAATTCAGACAGACGGACATAGCTCGTCTCCTCAAGCTGATCAAGAATATATATTTTATAGGGTCTAAGATGGTTCTTTTAATGCATAAAAATGGGCGTGGCATCTTGGTTTTGGAATTGGATGATATAAGAAGTGTTTTTACCCAATTTGGAGTAAATAAATTCATTAATAATAGGAATTTTTTATATTTGTGTGGGGGCTACAAATATAAATGGGTGTGGTACTTTGTTTTTGATTTCGGATGTCGTTAGAAGTGTTTTTATTCAATTTTGTGTGAATATATTCATAAACAACACCTATTTTCATACAAAAATTCGAAAATGTGTGGGTAAATTTGTATGGGTGCTATACCTAGGAATGGGCGTGGCACCTTGGATTCGACTTTGGATAACATAGAAAGAGTTTTTACCCAATTTGGAGTGAATACATGCATAAATAATACCTATTTTAATAAAAAAATGCAAAAATTTTTGGTAAGTTTGTATTGGGGCTACACCTAAAAATGGGACTGGCATACATTTGGTTTTAACATACAAAGAAGTGTTGCCGAGGAAAGCTTAAGTTCCAAATTTCGGCGTAATATCTATGTATCTTCATCAAAAAAACTGCGAAGAAATAAACAGACAGACGGACAGACAGACAGACGTACATGGCTAAATCAATTCGTCTCATCGAGCTGATCAAGAATATATATACTTTATGGGGTCTACGACGTCTCCTTCAATGCGTTACAAACTTTCCGACAAACTGAATATACCCTTCACACTATGTGTGGCGGGTATAAAAAAGTACCCGGAACTTATTTAAAAATACACACTTTTTCAATTTAATCATCGGAATTTATTGTGACGCACAGTGGGGCAAAAAAAGCAGCGGTGGACAAATTGATTTTGAGAGCGCATAACCGATTTTTGATTTTTTTTTTTAAACTATAGATAATAAAATTTCGGTTTTAATAGCTATCGGGGTTTTTTTAATGCAAGTTTCATTTTTTAAATTAACCTTGAAAGATGAAAAAAAAATTGTGCTTGAATGCTTCCAGTTTTTAAAATAATACTTAAAATAAGTTCAAACACCTGGAAGTTGTTCATTTGCTATCCCTTGAAAATTTGTCATGGGTTTGGATTTATTAAAAAAATTATTTTATTTGTTATTACAAATATATAAACAAAATGATTTTTTGGAAATTGACTTTGTTTAGATACTCAATGCCGTTAAATTTGAAAAGCTTATATCCAATGAGATTTTCTTTATAGGGTCTACGATGTATCCTGTAATGCGTTACAAACAGAAACTGGACAAACAAACTGAAAAACCACACTAATTATTGTTGTATTTGGTTATTTTCAAGGTAATTTTTGAGGTCATTGACTTCAGTTCTTGAAAGTTCTTTCCGAAACAAGTTAAACCACAATTGGGTTTACCCACTGAACCAAAAAACGAGCGAGATTATCGCAAAACTATCGCGCTCGAGCTCGAAAACGATAAAAGAAGCGAAGGTGTCGCAAAATATGATATAAGAATAGGAACCGATGCTATTGTTGTTATTTTTTTCTGTGACAGGAAACTGACAGCAAAGCTTGTTGTCGCTTGCCGTTTCACTCGCTCTCTGTGCTTTTAAACGAGCGACAGAAATACAAAGACCAGCAACATTCGTGTCTTTTCATTCTTTCGTTCCTTTTTTTTCGATATTCTGACATCTACTATTTTTCATTACTTTCACTTTTTATTGGCCGGCAAACGAAACACACGTGTTAACAAAAAGTGATTTTGAAGTGTTTTTTTATAATATAATATAATAAATTATATAATAATTTTTATAATATAATATATATAATATATATATAATCGAAGAAAAATCAATCTAAAGGTAAGTAATATGTTTATTTTTTAGTATTAATAATATTAACGGGGTAGCGACATAATTCCGCGCGACATATCTCCGCCGAACTAAGAATGACATATCTCCACGCGAAGATATGTCGTTTTCAAGCGACATAAATCCGCGCGAAACTATATCGCATTTAAAACGCGCGGAGATATATCGCTTGAAAACGACATATCTTCGCATGGAGATATGTCATTCTTAGTTCGGCGGAGATATGTCGAAAAATATACCGGGCGGATATACGAGGTGTGTTCAAACATTATCGCGAATTTTCAATTTTCGCGGGTTACGTATATTCGAATTTCGATTTTTTTGTGGCGTTATGTTGGTACTCATGTCTCTCACTTATGCCGACAAGCTCGGCCATTTTGAATGTTCACTTAATTGTTGACAGCTGCTTTGCTTGCACGTGTTTTGGATCGTCTTTGATTTTTACCTATTCAAAAAAATGGTTCAAAGAACCTGTATCAAATTTTTATTTCTGAATGGAATAAATGGAATTAAAATGTTGAAGAAGGTTTATGGGGACCGAGCTCTACCAAAATCAACAACATTTGATTGGTATAAATTGTTGAAAGAAGGTTGCGAACGTGTTGAAGACGAAGAGCTCCCTGATCAACCATCGACCTCAACGGACGATGCTCACATCCAAAAAGTAAAAGAATAAGGGCTTGCACACCGTCGATTAACTATGAGAGACATTGATGATGAAATTGGAGTATCGAAAGGATCAATTAATACAATTTTGAAGGTTGTTTTGGGCCTCAAACGTGTCAAGTCTCGGTTGGTACCAAAAATGATGATTTCTTTTTTAAAAACTGTACTGATTTTTCGAGACTTTTTTGCCAAAAATTCAACCAATATCGTTCCGCAACCACCGTATTCGCTTGATTTGGCACCGTGTGACTTCTTGGCTATTCCCAAAACTCAAGAGACTACTCCGGGGAACGCGTTTCGAGTCGATTGAGGAGATAAAAGCTGAATCGAAGAAGGCGCTGATGGCTGTACCGGAAAGGGACTGTTTGGCATGTTTCGAGGATTGGAAAAAACGTTGGCATAGGTGTATTTTATCGGGAGGGGATTACTTTAAAGGGGACAAAATAGATATTCATGAATAAATAAATCATTAAAAGAAAGAAACTCAACATATGCGATACTGAACACACCTCGTATAGGGTTTAAATTAGAAATAGTTAATACGACTTCAAATTCATACAATTTGTTTTGTTTATTATTTTATTTTCTTTTTGAAATGTTTTAACACTTTTGAATCACATTCTTAAGTTTAAGGGGCTTTTTTTCATTTTCACAGTAAGACTTTAGAAGTGTTCTTGAACAGATCAAATCACTGGATTAAAACTAAAAAAAAGGCCAAAAAAAAAATGGAGCTCAACTTTAATGAAGCAGTTGACAAGATAGCAAATACACTTGTTTCTTCTGAGCATGACTTTAATTTGTTCATTAAAAACGTCGAGTTAATATCTAATAAAATTTTGGATAAACTATCGCAGAATGACTCAATTTTTAAGAACACCTTTATGAACCTTAAATCAACTGGTGTGTAGCTGGATCGTACCAATACATATGTGAATATTTATGAATAATGTATCTTTTATTATTTATATTTTAAGCTGGTTACTATAAGGATGGCTCGATAGTTGATTTTCCAGACAATTTTAATATTTTTCTCATGTTAAAAATGCCATTCCACATCAAGCCTGAATTTCATATATTTCAAAAAAAAGATTTAATACTAAAATCGTGCGTAAATCATCCAATTGTTGTGCAAGGCAAAATATGTTTTGATGCTTTGCACTTTTGGCTAAATTACGATTTAAACCGTGCAATTTCATCAATAAAACAAATAGCTGGGATTGGAGGAAACATCTACAAATTGAGCTACAATCATAAAAATGAGCGATAATTCTCCTCATTTTATAATTTTGGCTGAAGAGGATATCGAGTTTGGTGGACAAATTGTATTTAAATTTTGTCCAGTAATTCAATTCATGATTGATGAAGCCAATCCTATACCTGAAATTTTAAAACACCCGAATGCTAATTACTGGATCGCTGATCCGCAAGGGTTTTCGCCTTATTTATGGCAACTTGCAAACAAGAATAATAAATTAAAGGCTAAGAGTGCATTACGTCTACTATCTAAACTATATAAAAATATATCAACCATTTTCGTCGCTTTCATGTGGATTTTAATATTCAAAACCGAACAATGCGGCGACGTTTCTACTTTTATGGAGCAGCCTCTTGGAGTTATTTTACTTGAGGTAAGTTTTTCGTTGGTATACAATATTTTCAATGATGTGATTACCTCAAACGGGTGATTGTTTATTTATTTGCAGCTTATTGACTTTATAAAAATAATTAATATGAATTCAATGAATGATGATCTCCTTGATTTAGTATACAAGATATACAAGGCACCAATTGATGATAAACTTCACTACTACAAACAAAATCCGAAAGTTAATCTCAATGAAATTAAAAGTCTTTTCAATGTTTAAGCTAAATATTTAATACGAGTCTTTGTATTATATTTACATTCATATGTGTATTCGAAATATGGAAATTTAAATAAAAGTCTCATGCAAAGGAAGTGAGACATCTGAAATACGTTTATTTTAAAGTCCTTTTCTTTACGATGTGGGTTTCTACAAAGATTTACATTGTTGATATATAGTAAAGGACTATTTTTGAAAAAGATATGTTAGGTTTTAGTATAAATCTTATATTTATATATTTTTTTTATTTGTTCAGTTTAAACATGAAACAGTTGCTTTAATTAGTTCACGGATTGTGAGTTCTTTTCACAACCAAAACTTATACATTTGTTAAAATCTATCTATATGTACATGTACACATGTATCTATCAAAAAAATAAATCAAGATATTGAAAACGTTTAATTTTATATACTTTTGTATCTTAAAACAAACAAAAAACCAAGCAAAATATTCATGGATCTTTATTTGATGGGACCAGGATTGGTTATCTATTTTGAGCTATTAAAACAGAACTAAGCGATTACGGGGGAGTGAAATCGAATATGCCTGGATACGTTTTGTGGATTTAGCTTCAGCTGCGAAAGTTCCATGCATGACTTTTGCTTTGCTGACACCTTCTCGATTATTATTTTTGAGCTGACCAACTAATTGCAACAAACTCTTTAAATATTTTTTCTTTCGTTTCTATTTTTGTTTCGTGTCTTGTGCCCGTTGGTATATTTCAGGGCTGCAAATAGGTTTTGAGCCGAACTGGTTTTTTGAACAAGTTTGATTCGAACCATAAACTGAACCATATAAGCGGCAAATGTGGTTCGGTTCGAACCGTTTTACTGTTTCATTAAAACAATTGTATTTAAAATTTTGGGAAAGTAAAAAAATTTGTTGAGGTAAGATATTGTTCCGAAGTGTATGCGGAAATTTTAATAGAAGTTCTCATATACAATAAAACGAGTGTGGCCAATAAATTTAGACAAAAAGTTGTCAACTGTAAATGCGGAATAAACGTGTTTTTTTTAGTCGCTCCGTTCTTTCGCTAATATAATCAGTAAATACATTTACAAAAATTAAATATTTAAAACAAAAAGTGTATAATTAAATATATTAACTATTACTGCAAAGCTAAGTCATAAAAAAAAAATAATAAAAACAGAAACAATTAATAAACAAGGAAAAGCGTTAACTTCGGTGGAACCGAAGCTGAAATACGCGTTACACAACACTTTTAATAGTTTATTTGTTCACCAGGTGCTTAGATTAAATTACAAGATGAATTTGGTCAAATTTGTATGGAGGCTTTATGTTATATTAGCCCGATCCTTACCATGCCTATAGTGTTCACTTAGGCGGACATTGGAATTGATTTTACCAAATTTTAATTGAATTCATTCAGAAAAAATAAATTATTTCATACAAAAACTCGAAAATGGGCGGTAATTCTGTATGGGGCTGTATCTAAAATGGGCGTGGCACCTTGTATTTGACATTGGATGACATAATAATGGTTTTTAAACGAATTTAGAATGAATATATTCATAAATAATACATATTTCAATACTAAAATTCGAATATGGGTCTTGGGTGCTATACCTAAAAATGGGTGTGGCACCTTGATTCTGACATACAAACAGTCTACGACCAAAAAAAAAAGCTTAAGGCATCGCAACAAACAGACAGACGGACATATAGACGGACAAGGCTAAATCGATTCTCCTCATCAAGCTGGTCAAGAATATATTTACTTTATGGAGTCTTCGTTGCCGCCTTTATTGACAAACTGAATCTACATGTGTAAAGGGTATAAAAACAACGAAATTGTTTTATACCCTTTACACATTGTTTAAGCCTGTATTCTGGGATTAACACAGCCGGAAATTTTTTCTTTGATGACATTGTCATTAGTAAATGCTTGATGGCATGTTGAGGTTGTGTTATCATTGACGAATTTATAATACACGTTAGGGTGGTCCTTATTTTTCGAATAATCTATTTGTAACCAAACAAGAAAAAACGTTAACTTCGGTGGAACCGAAGCTTATATACCCGTCACACGTATTTCTAAATTGTTAATGTGTTATCATCAGTGGCTTTCGTAGAACTTCGAGATGGGATAGGACGGGGTCAACGATCTGATACAACTCACGTTGTGTAGGGCCTATGCCAAAAAATGGGAGTGGCACATTGGGTTTGATATTGGATGATATTAAAAGTTTTTACAAAATTTGGAGTTATTACATTACTAAAAAATAACCATTTTCGTGCAAAAATTCGAAAATGGGCGGTAAGTTTTTATGGAAACTTTAGCTAAAAATGGGCGTGGCATCTTGCTTTTGATATTGGATGATATAAGATGTTTTTTTAGGTAATTCGGAGTGAATAAATTCCAAAATAATAACCATATTTATGAAAAAAATTCGAAAATGGGCGGCAAGTTTTTTGGGATATATCTAAAAATGGGCGTGGCACATTTGGTTTGACATTGGATGCCATAAGAAGTGTTTTTTAGCCAATTTGTAGTAAATACATTCACAAATAATAACCATTTTCATACAAAAATTCGAAAATGGGCGGTAACTTTATATGAAGGCTATACCTTAAAATAGGCGTGGCATCTTGGTTTTGACACTGGATGACAAAATAAATGTTTTTACCCAATTGGGAGCGAATACATTCATAAAAAATTAGTATTTTTGTACGAAAAATCGGAAAAAAACGGTAAGTTTGTATGGGGACTATACCTAAAAATGGGCGTGGCACTCTCATTCTCGAACTTAACATAGTCGTTGCTGAGAAAAGGTTAAGTTCCAAATTTCAGCTTAATATCTTTATATCTTCAACGAAAAAGATACCTAGAAATATACAGACGGACAGACAGACGGACATGGCTAGATCGATTCGTCTCGTCGAGCTGATCAAGAATATATATACTTTATGGGGTCTACGACGTCTCCTTCAATGCGTTACAAACTTTCAGACAAACTGAATATACCCTTCACACTGTGTGTGGCGGGTGTAAAAATGGCAGCGATTAATGCATACACCGAATTGTAGTAAAACTTTTAAACAATAAAATTATTAAGTTTTTTTTTTGTAATCATTAAATAATTTTAATATGCTAAATAGAGAGATTGTTTTGGATTTACTAAGCGTATTACAATA